>OX621246.1:27372500-28622500 GCA_951640165.1 Pseudoips prasinana
CGCTGCGTCTTCCGGTTTGTAAATACTGATATACTACATATCTACCTACTACGTTTTTTTTTCTTTTGTAAATAAATATTTACTTTAATTACACCCAGACTAATGACAAATAGACATGTTCAGGCACACAAATATCTGTCCTGGGGCTCTACCGGCTAAGTCGCCGAACATCGATTTCTTAGATAGCGTTCAAATAAATATAGGTTGGAAATTAATCAATCGTTAAATCGGTTTCCATGAGCACATGCGACGTCATAAATGCACATAAAAAATTTGGGCATCTTTGGAGAGTCCTTAATAATAGATGAGCTGCTGCCTCAGAGCCCCAGCACCCCATGGTCTCCACGGCAAGAGGACAAAATGGTACATAGGCTCGTACGTCGAGCGGCATACTTTTTTGCCTCTTTTTAAGTCCAGCGTCTTCAGCTGCGATATACGCGAGCACTTACTTATCGTAATACATGTTTGGATGAACTTCATGAAGGTTTTTGTGAGGCATGGGCAAACATTCCTGTCGAAACATGTCAGAAACTGATATTGTCTATGCCACAAGCGGGAAAATAAAAAACTCCGATAATAAGAACGTGGCAAATAATTGGCCTCCAAAAAGCTGGGTGGCCTCCAAAAACCTGGCAAATAATTGGCCTCCAAAAAGCTGGGTGGCCTCCAAAAACCTGGCAAATAATTGGCCTCCAAAAAGCGGGGTTGCCCCCATAAAGCTGGGTTGCCCCCAAAAAACAGCGTTGACCCCAAAAAGCTGGGTTGACCCCTAAAAGCTGGGTTGCCCCCAAAAAGCTGGGTGGCCCCCATAAAGCTGGGTGCCCCCCATAATGCTGGGTGCCCCCCAAAAAGCTGGGTGGCCCTCAAAAATTAGGGTGGCCCTCAAAAATCTGGGCGGCCCCCAAAAATTTGGGCGGCTCAAAAAATCTGGGCGGCCCCCAAAAAGCTGGGTGGCCGCCAAAAAGCTTGGTGGCCCCCAAAAAGCTTTGCGGCCCCCAAAAAGCTGAGCGGCCCCCAAAAAGCTGGGTGGCCCCCAAAAAGCTGGGTGGCCTCCAAAAATAATCATCCATACATACATGCCTCATACTCACAAAATTACGCATTTAAAATATTAATAGGAAAGGAAAATGGTACCAAGCAATAATTTTATAATGTAGTCTTATAGTTTATATTTTCTTTCCGTGAGGATATTCAGAAAATTATGTGAGAAAATATTTGAACGAATTTCCTTTTCGCGCGTTGTGATAGGGGGCTAGACGGAAAAAATCTTACGAAAAGTTGTCACGACAGTTTTTGCAGCTGTGCGGCGTGCGCATGTTTCTCTGTCTGTCTCTCTCTCTCTCTCTCTCTCTCTCTCTCTCTCTCTTATAGAAAGCAAGCCAGATATTTTCATTTCTATTTCGCATTGAACAGTGTGGTGTCGCGATATTATTTTTGTTGTGTATACAGGTTTTTTGTACATAAGAAATAATAAGAAATAACTCCGTTCCATCCGGGTGTCCCTTGACACCTCTCAAGTTTTATTAATAAGTTGAGGAATTATTGGTTGGTTGGTTCTACACAAATAGCGCTTTACACAAACAAACTCGCAGCAGCTAGTGAGCGTACAGCTAGTGAGGTAATAAAAAACGTCATCGTCTTATGAATCTTCTCATTTTGTATCGGAGGTTATAAAAAATACATTTATGAAAAGTATGAATAAACATATATAGATATCATGAATGCCCTCAATTTTGAAATACATACCTACAGTGATAAGGCGCCTTATTTCCAATGACCTCTTAGCGACCCTACACGTGAGTTTGTTTGACTTTTATAAAAGAGATAAAGCAAGTTACTAAATATCGTCTCTCGTGAAACATCAGGCCATCATCAATCACCAATCATCATGATGGTACAGGGACGGTTTAGAACGGCCAATTAGTTGTGCTTCTCGTACGCTTTCGGATACTGAAAAAAACTATAGTCAGTTAGACAAAGAGGTTTTGGCTATTTTGTATGGTGTACAAAAACACCATCAATATTTGTTTGGCATTAATTTCTTACTGAAAACTGATCATAAACCCCTCACATACTTATTTGGACCGAAGGGGGGTATACCCTAAATGGCGGCTAGTCGGCTGCAGCGGTGGGCGATCAAATTGGCAGCTTATGATTTCACGATTGAGTATATTCCGTCTAAAATGAATCAGGCTGACGCATGGAGTAGATTACCATTATGTAATACGGTTACACAAAAAAATCGTATGACAGCAATAATTATCTATTTTTAATCGAAGAGACATTGACGGTAAACTGCTAAGATATTGCTTTAGAAACAAAAAAAGATCCGTTACTTAATAGAATTATAGTGTATATTATGTTTGACTGGCCATATACGTGTGACTTGTGAGACGGAAGACGAAAAACCTTACTATTTTAGGCGAACAGAACTATATTTGGACCATGGATGTATCTTATATAGATACAGAGTGGTAATTCCATACAAGTTTCAGAAACAAGTGTTAAATGAAATTCACTTAGGTCATTTAGGAATGGGGCATATACACGAAATTTATAAAATATAATAAAAACCTCAAAACAAATAATCTTCTTAACGAATAGCTAATAAATTTTCATAACCATATAGGTAACAGTTTTATAATAATATCCTCACAACACACCTTTTGATATATTGTTATGAAACAGTTATTAATAAGTCGTAAACAAGATTATTATTTGCTGCATAATGCTCACATAATATTCTTTATTCAACTAATGACCATGTGGTAAGAATTCCGAATGGTCAACACCGCGATGCATGTATGCTTTTTAAAATAACAAATAATTAAAAGTGAACTCGTTTTTAAATCTAGGAATGAAAACGAATACGCTGTGCGTAATAATCAATGCCGATTGCTGTGTGGTGACGGCATAGAATATCATCACCCCATCTCATCCTGTGGGGGGCGTAAAAACCGCCCGAGAGAATACCTACCAGAGAACGGACAGCAGCGTTTATCTCTGAACTATGACCATCAAACTGCGATCGCCAACCCGTCTGCCAAAGGTGGCGATTATGGCATATACCCCCCATTCCTTGGGGAGGCTTTTGTCCAGCAGTGGACTTACTTTGGCTGATATGATGATGATGAATCAATGCCGATAGAAGTCCAGCTCTAGAACACCCCAGGCGCTACAATGCGCTGACGACTAATGAAGTTGCAGTGGTATTAGTCGACCAAGAATGTGATAGACGAGATATCGTGATCCGTACTAGAGATAACCGCCTGCAGTGTATTAATGAAACTCACAGAGCTTATGATAGTTTGCAGTACCCTTTAATTCACTGTCGAGGAGAAGATGGCAATAATTATACTGTGTATCAAACCAACCCGGTAACAGGTACCTTAAATTATAGAAAAAACATATCTTCTCTTCAACTTTATTTTTTATTTATTTATTTATTTACAACAACATAATTATCTTTACAGGTTTGCACCCAATTCGACAATTAGCCAACAATTAATAGGTTCAATAAACATAAATTAACAAATGAATATTCTATAAAGTCCGGCATACAAAAGAACTATAAAAAACATACTCATAATGACGTCAAGTACTCGAGAGTCACCCTTTCGAATTCCGCCAATGTACAAGTGAAAATGTCATTTTTTTAGAGACGCTGTTAAGGAGTCCTAAGGATGTGCTCACTGGTGAATATTTTAGGATGTTAGTACGAGCCGCCAAAACTTCAAACAGCCTATTCCTCGGCCCTTGTCGTAGTCTGGTATTAGGAACCAACAATTCAATGATTCCAAGATTTGGGAATATTGTTACCATTTGCAGATGAAAAAAAAATCTAAATCAAAGTCATTTATTCCGTTAAAATATTACATGTGTGTGGAATCGTCAATTTTTTAACCCTACCGTGCAGTGCATGACGTGGCAGCTACTGAGAAACGCTGCCAGAAAACTCAGTAGGAATCCTTTTTTAAAATATTAATTTCTTACATATAATTACATTGTATTTAAATGTGTTAATTTAGAGCGACTCAATCCCAAGCTGTTTTGTCACTTAAATAATCAGAAGTTTTGTAGTAAGCCCTGCTACACAATTTGGCTTTTATGATTCTTTTAAACTTATTCATAGACATTTCTCGGATATCACTGGGAAGTTTGTTATAGAATCTTATACATTGCCCCATAAAAGAGTTACTTACTTTGTGGAGACGGGTGGTATGTAACATTAAGTTATGCTTATATATAGTATTTATATTATGAGTATCACTCCTTTTACAGAAGGAGTCTTTATATTTATGCATATAAATTAGATTGTCATATATATACTGACATGCTACAGTCAGAATGTTAATCTCTTTAAACTTCTCTCTCAAAGATTCTTGCGGACCAAGTTTATATTTGGCTCTTACAGCTCTTTTTTGCAATACAAATATGTTGAAGTTTTCAATATTATGTATTGAATATTTATTTTTTTATTTTTCCATGTTGGTGGAAGTGTTGGTGGAAGTGTTGGAGGAAATGTTGGTGGAAATGTTGGTGGAAATGTTGGTGAATGTTGGTGGATGTTGGTGGAAATGTTGGTGGAAATGTTGGTGGATGTTGGTCGATATGTTGGTGGATATGTTGGTGGAAATGTTGGTGGAAATGTTGGTGGATGTTGGTGGAAAAGTTGGTGGAAATATTGGTGGAAAAGTTGGTGGATATGTTGGTGGAAATGTTGGTGGAAATGTTGGTGGATATGTTGGTGAAAATGTTGGTGGATAAGTTGGTGGATATATTGGTGGATATGTTGTTGGAAATGTAGGTCGCAAAGTTGGTGGATGTTGGTGGAAAAGTTGGTGGAAATGTTGGTGGAAAAGTTGGTGGAAAAGTTGGTGGATATGTTGGTAGAAATGTTGGTGGAAATGTTGGTCGATATGTAGGTGGAAATGTTGGTCGATATGTTGGTGGATATGTTGGTGGAAATGTTGGTAGAAATGTTGGTGGAAATGTTTGTGGAAATGTTGGTGGAAATGTTGGTGAAAATGTTGGTGGAAATGTTGGTGGATATGTTGGTGGAAACGTTGGTGGAAATGTTGGTGGAAATGTTGGTAGAAATGTTGGTCGAAATGTTGGTAGAAATGTTGGTGGAAATGTTGGTGGATGTTGGTGGAAAAGTTGGTGGAAATATTGGTGGAAAAGTTGGTGGATATGTTGGTGGAAATGTTGGTGGATATGTTGGTGAAAATGTTGGTGGATAAGTTGGTGGATATATTGGTGGATATGTTGTTGGAAATGTAGGTCGCAAAGTTGGTGGATGTTGGTGGAAAAGTTGGTGGAAATGTTGGTGGAAAAGTTAGTGGAAAAGTTGGTGGATATGTTGGTAGAAATGTTGGTGGAAATGTTGGTCGATATGTAGGTGGAAATGTTGGTCGATATGTTGGTGGATATGTTGGTGGAAATGTTGGTAGAAATGTTGGTGGAAATGTTTGTGGAAATGTTGGTGGAAATGTTGGTGAAAATGTTGGTGGAAATGTTGGTGGATATGTTGGTGGAAACGTTGGTGGAAATGTTGGTGGAAATGTTGGTAGAAATGTTGGTCGAAATGTTGGTAGAAATGTTGGTGGAAATGTTGGTGGATGTTGGTGGAAATGTTGGTGGATGTTGGTGGAAATGTTGGTGGAAATGTTGGTGGATATGTTGGTCAAAATGTTGGTAGCAATGTTGGTGGAAATGTTGGTGGAAGTGTTGGTGGAAATGTTGGTGGAAATGTTTGTGGATATGTTGGTGGAAATGTTGGTGAAAATGTTGGTGGAAATGTTGGTGGAAATATTGGTGGAAATGTTGGTCGATATGTTGGTGGATATGTTGGTGGAAATGTTGGTGGATATGTTGGTGGATATGTTGGTGGATATGTTGGTGCAAATGTTGGTGGAAATGTTGTTCGATATGTTGGTGGATATGTTGGTGGAAATGTTGCTAGAAATGTTGGTGGAAATGTTGGTGGATATGTTGGTGGATATGTTGGTGGATATGTTGGTGGAAATCTTGGTCAAAATCTTGGTCAAAATGTTGGTGGATGTTAGTGGAAATGTTGGTGGATATGTTGGTGGAAGTGTTGGTTGAAATGTTGGTCGAAATGTTGGTAGAAATGTTGGTGGAAATGTTGGTGGATGTTGGTGGAAATGTTGGTGGATATGTTGGTGGAAATGTTGGTGGAAATGTTGGTGGAAATGTTGGTCGATATGTTGGTGGATATGTTGGTGGATATGTTGGTGGAAATGTTGGTAGAAATGTTGGTGGTAATGTTGGTGGATATGTTGGTGGAAATGTTGGTGGATATGT
Source organism: Pseudoips prasinana (assembly GCA_951640165.1). Taxonomy (NCBI): domain Eukaryota; kingdom Metazoa; phylum Arthropoda; class Insecta; order Lepidoptera; family Nolidae; genus Pseudoips; species Pseudoips prasinana. The sequence goes on from OX621246.1 coordinate 27,378,828, forward strand.
TGGTGGAAATGTTGGTGGATATGTTGGTGGATATGTTAGTGGAAATGTTGGTGGAAATGTTGGTGGATGTTGGTGGAAATGTTGGTGGAAAAGTTGGTGGATATGTTGGTGGAAATGTTGGTGGAAATGTTGGTGGATATGTTGGTGGAAATGTTGGTTGATAAATTGGTGGAACATGGTGGAAATGTTGGTGGAAATTTTGGTGGAAATGTTGGTGGATGTTGGTGGAAATGTTGGTGGAAAAGTTGGTGGAAATGTTGGTGGATATTCTGGTGGAAATGTTGGTGGAAATGTTGGTGGAAATGTTGGTGGAAATGTTGGTGGAAATGTTGGAGGAAATGTTGGTGGAAATGTTGGTGAAAATGTTGGAGGAAATGTTGGTCGATATGTTGGTGGAAATGTTGCTGGATATGTTGGTGGAAACGTTGGTGGAAATGTTGGAGGAAATATTGGTGGAAATGTTGGTCGATATGTTGGTGTATATGTTGGTGGAAATGTTGGTAGAAATGTTAGTGGAAATGTTGGTGGATATGTTGGTGGATATAAATATAAACGTAATAGTTTAGCGAGATTAATTACTTATATGTTATACAATTGTAATATATATATATATATATATATATATATATATATATATATATATATATATATATATATATATATATATATATATATATATATATATATATATATATAATTTAAAAAAAAAAGTCAGAATGTTAATCTCTTTAAACTTCTCTCTCAAAGATTCTCGCGGACCAAGTTTATATATGGCTCTTACAGCTCTTTTTTGCAATACAAATATGTTGAAGTTTTCAATATTATGTATTGAATATTTATTTTTTACTACATATTGTCTGAATGGTGTGATATGTTGGTGGAAGTGTTGGTAGATATGTTGGTGGAAGTGTTGGTAGATATGTTGGTGGAAGTGTTGGTGGAAATGTTGGTGGAAATGTTGGTGGTGATGTTGGTGGAAATGTTGGTGGATATGTTGGTGGAAGTGTTGGTGGAAGTGTTGGTGGAAATATTGGTGGAAATGTTGGTGGATATGTTGGTGGATATGTTGGTGGAAATGTGGGTGGAAATGTTGGTGAAAATGTTGGTGGAAATGTTGGTGGATATGATGTTGGAAGTGTTGGTGGAAATGTTGGTGGAAATGTTGGTGGAAATGTTAGTGGATCTGTTGGTGGAAATGTTGGTGGAAATGTTAGTGGAAATGTTGGTGGAAATGTTGGTGGAAATGTTGGTCGATATGTTGGTGGAAATGTTGGTAGAAATGTTGGTGGAAATGTTGGTGGATATGTTGGTGGAAATGTTGGTGGAGATGTTGGTGGAAATGTTGGTGGATAAGTTGGTGGATATGTTGGTGGAAATGTTGGTGTATGTTGGTGGAAATGTTGGTGGAAATGTTGGTGGAATGATACGATACGATATATATATCTATACTTATAATGAAACTGTAGAAGTTCTGTACATTGAAAATATAAAAAAAATAGCAGGGGTGTTATTAGATCGATACCAAACCCAAAAATGTGATTTAAAAAAAGTCTGTTAAGCATCACGCAAAAGGTACCGGTCTGATTACGATGAAACTTGGTATAATTATTCTTTGACATCCTAGGCACCACACTGGGTAGGTACATTTTTGCCCGGAAAAATTTTTGACATTTATAAAAGAGATTAATCAAGTTACTAAATATCGTCTCTCGTGACGATGGCCTGATGGTATGACGTGGCCTTGGAGTCGTGGGAGACCACTGGTATGGGACGCAAATTGTGTGGATACACTGGCTCCCTTCCACCTCCAAGTAAGTTCGCGATCAGGCGGTGCTGTAGCGGAGGCTGCTGAGAACCTCAAACGGAATAAATATGCTGCCATAGGTGATGGCTATAATTATTTTTATTCCGTTTGGGGTCCAAATAATGGGTCCTTGGGGCCCAGCAGCGCGCTCCTTTGTCAGGGACTTGTCCAGACGACTTGTAGAACACTCTGGTGATCAGAGAGCTGGCACGTACCTCGGCCAAAGCATAAGCCTTGCGATCCAAAGAGTTAACGTCACTAGCTTTTTGGGCACCTTACCCGCAGATGGTGACTTGAAAGCGGTTTTTTATCCACAAGTTACACTTTTATTTAGTATATTGATTTTAGGTTTATATAAGAGTTTTAGTTTGTATGTAGTTTTAATATATTTCCAATATTTATATCAGTTTAGTTTTATTTAATTAGTATGTATGTATTGGAAATAAATAAATCAGTAACTAAATAATACCCAACATTTATTTTTAATGCAGTGGTAATACCTACGCATGCATCCCACAAAAAGTGAGACTCGCACCGACTAAACCTAACTGGCCGTGGACTTCTCTTGGCGCCTGATGGAAGGGCCTGCTGGGGCACTCGGGTATGCTGCTCCGGTGCTCAACTAAATAATATTTTTTTAAAACACTTGAAAAAGGAGATCATTGGTTCGAGGTCCTGGGTACAAATCCGGCCGGACCAAAAAAGTGATTTTGGTACTTTTCCGTAAAACCAAAATTTCTCAGTATCAGCGCGAAGTCTGGGAGTCTATATAACATCCCCGTGCCTCGGAGACCACGTAAAGCCGTCGGTCCTATACCAGACCTCTTACCGGTCGTATCGAAATCGTCCCATCGAAGCATGAGAGTGATGGAATAGGAAGTACCCCTGTGTCTGCGCACACACTTGTGCACTATAATATGTTCTGCGCTTGGCTAGTATGCACGTGTGCCATGTGGCATGGCGCAGCGGCTAAGACAGTCGCTTCGCCGCTTCGTGTTGCGGGTTCGAGTCCCGCGCCGGACAACTATTTGTGTGACCCATAAATAGTTGTTCTGAGTCTGGATGTGCCCGTCTTTTATATGTTTGTAAAGTACCCCGCGACACAGGGATTAGATTACCTAGTGCGGGCGTTGACTTTTTAAGGCCAGCGCCACACTTAACGGAAATTCCGACGCCTAACTTCCGCGAGAGTCAATCCGTTACCATACGTTGCAGCCACACTGTATATTCAGTGGCAGATTATCCGTCGACTGACAGCCAACCCTTAAACGGATAGATCTAAATACTAGAAACTAATAGATCCGATAGAAGTGATAGCTATATATGAAGCCTTAAAACAAGAAAGAAGAAAAAAGTGGAGAGTAGCTTTTCACTAGACTCCCAGACTACTCGACAGCTAAGTCTTGCTTGTACTTCTACAATATCGGAGACAAACATCCTGTGCGGGCGCCGTTGCCGGGAGTTATCCGCCGAATGTGGCGCGATACATATAAATACTTGGAATGCGACGTTGCCGATCTTACGCCGACGGAAGATCGGTGCGCGGAGGACGGAGCAGACGCAGAGAGCGAGCGGTCCGCCGCTGTGCTACCGATTGTCCGCGCTATTTGTAATTTATATGCAATTACATGTATTGGCGTTCCGTCGCAAAAGATCCGCGACGTAATTTCCGTCAAGTGTGGCGCCGGCCTAAGTCTCCATCGAGACTGGCCGCCGTGGTCGAAAATTGGCCTGTTCAGTTAATCAGTTTAAATTTATATTTTTACAATTCTTTAATTATATATATACATACATCGTGCTCCAGATGTACATATACATCGTGCTCCAGACCGCTATTGACACTGTCTAAGTAAATACAAAACTGCTGATTAAATACGTTAAGTATATATAATGTAGTTTTAACGTGTTTTTGGAACCCAATTTGCGAGGGCAATTAAATTAATTGTTGTCTAGCACCGAGTGTTCTTCTTTAGGTGCGTTGAGCCATTTTTGGCTGAACAAAAAGCGTGAATCTCGCGTCATCGTCACCCCACGCTTCCTATAAACTATATGTATACTACTAATGATTTGATTTGTTGGTAGTGCTCTTGCCTACGAAGCTGGTGGTCCTTGGTTCAAATCCCGGTAAGTGCAAGTACTTGTGTGATGAGCACGAATATTTGTTTCTGAGTCATGGATGTTTTCTATGTATTTAAGTATTTATCTATCTATATAAGTATGTATATCGTCGCCTTGTATACCTAGCGCCACGAGTTATGAGCGCTCGCTTCATCTGTTTAGGTCTGTTTGGTAACAGGGTTGAGGCGCGGGGCAAGGGAGTCCGCGCCCGGCGCTGTCCTTGCGCACTATTGGAGAATCAGTCGCTGTATAACTCACACACTCGGCGCACGTTGATTTGAGTTCGAAAGTACAGTCGCGTAAATAGTTGTTTTCGATCGTTTATATTATTTGTATCGACCAATAATTAAAAATGCTTTAGGGTCAGATGTTAAAAAGACAAGATAAATACCTCGTTCGCACAATCGTTTAAAACCTTTGAAAATAGTTTAGAAAAAACTAATGAAATTATACATCAATGCATTTTTATGCATATTTTTATTTATTATAATATGCACTAGTCCGCACTTCCACCTGTGGAAGCGTCAAAATTTTGCAAAGAGATAGTTCAAACTATCTCTGTACAAAATTTCATGTTTTTTTGAGAGTACTTACTTTAAAATGTAAACTAACAAACGAATAACAAATAAACGCACTCTCGCATTAATAATATAAGGATATTTTTTAAATACTTAAATTATTATTTAAACTCGACCCTAAGTTGTTTTGTTTGCGAGTGTACACATGCGTAGATCCCCACCACTAAAACAGAGCGCTCATAACTCGTGGCGCTAGGTATACCCATAGTACAAGCTTTGCTTAGTGTGGGGCTAGGATGATCTTAGTGACATTGTCCCAACATATTATTATTATTATTAAAAAAAAAAGACTTCCTCGTTGAGCGTGTTCACCCGCAGAGAACGAGGTCCTAGGTTCAAATACCGGGTCGGGCCTAAAAGTGATTTTAGTATTTTTCCGTAAAACCAAAATTTCTGTAAAAAGAAAAAATTCTCAGCATCAGCCTGAAGTCTGGGAGGTGGCAAGCCGTCGGTCCTGTTCCTGACCTCTTTCCGGGCGTGTCGCTAGGCGTCCCAACGGATTATTGAGAGTGATGGAATAGAAAGTGCTCCTGTGTTTGCGCACATACTTATTCACTATAATATACCCCTAATCTGAAATCTCTATTGAGACTGGCCGCCGTGGCTAAAATTCGGCTAGGAGGACATTATTTACATATGTACATAGATATACATGCTAGCGTTATTAGTATACATTATATATTGTTATTAGTATACATTATATATCTTTGTTCTACCGAATTACTTATATATAATTGCGAATTATAGTTACTACAGTAAAACAATCTTTCTGAGTACCTACAAATTCACGAGTAGGTTCAAGTTTGTAGCTTAAAAAGATTATTTTTTCATCATGTTACTTTAAATCACACAATTATTTCTCAAAATCACTAATCAGTCTCTTATTGCGACTATAAATAGGGGTTTTTTAATTTAGATATGTACCTACTGAACAAGTCTTCTTTAGTTATCATAACACAGCACTTCTTTACTTTAATTATTATAATCATCAGTCTTCTTTAATAAGTTTAACTTACTAACGTTCTGTCTATATTAAGGTATGAATTCAGTATTATTATTATAACTGACCTTGTGTTTAAAACGACGGTCGCGCTTTAATGCTACTACCGGATTTAATACGCCCCAGCTGAGAAGACCCAGTGAAACAAACTCAGGCGGTTCATCTACTACCGGTTTCAACACGGCCCAGTTGAGACGGTCCGGCGAAACATACTCAAGCGGGCATGAACACGGGATTTGGTCAGATCTGCTGTATCTAAAGTATATACAACGTGTAACAGAAAGTGTGAACGTAACTTAAGGGGGTTATAGGGTATCAGGACGGCTACCTATGGACGAAACTTCAAACAGAAATAATCATTTTTTATTCAACTAGTAATTTATTTTTCTATCGACTACCTAAATCAACAAGTAAGATTACCGACATTATGAACAACACTAAAAACTCAGCCGCAAGGGTAATGAAGCTTACCGCGAACTCTTTGGGTACCTACTACTTAGACTGTAAATAAAAAGTGTGGTTCTGTACAGTCACATAATTTATTACACGTGTTTATTTTAAGATTCAATGAAATGTTTAACTGAATTTTTGCTCTAATTTTTAAAGGTTCCCTGTAACAACATTTTAATCATTCATACAAATTTGATAACTAGGAAAAATCACTTAATTTAATTTAAATTGATATTCCGCAAGATGTTGGATCTAGGAGAAATAAATAATTTAATTGACTTATGTAACTGCAGATATTTTTTTGTGTGTTAAATAGTAAGAATATTAAATTTTTCTTTCAGTATGTGAATTTAATCTGGCCGGGAACGAATAGGTACTTAAATTTTAATACAAACTAACCAGATAAACACACGCGGTACGACTACTGATAAATTAAGAAAAAATATGAATAATGTACTAGGCTCATATGAACATTAGGGGACATTTCGAATTCCGTCCTGATTTTGTCGCAAGGAACTCTAATACGGCGGCGAATACAAAGGATTGATGTAGGTAAATAATAAATGGTGAAATATTTTTTTATATTCATCAAAGCGGGCCCCGCGCGCGCGCCGCGCCATTTGAATGTGTTCGTGTATAACTCATTGGTCTAGCGGTAGCGTGTTCAACTGCAGATAATAAAGTCCTGGGTTCAAATCCCGGGTCGGGCCAAAAAGTGATTATGGGAATAATGATGTCCTGGGTTCAATTCCCGGGTCGGGCCAAAAAGTGATTATGGGATTTTTCCGTAAAAAGAAATTTCTCAGTATCAGCCCGAAGTCTGGGAGTTGACGATATTACACCCCCATGCCTCGGAGAGCACGTAAAGCCGTCGTTCCTGTGCCTGACTTCTTTCCGGTCGTATCGCTAGTCGTCCCATCGGATCATGAGAGTGATGGAATAGAAAGTGCAGGGGCACTTTCAATTCCACCTTTGAAATTTAGAGTGATACACTCTAAATTTCAAACGACGTATTTGTAACGACATATTAATCATTCATACAATACATACAAATAAAAAAATATGATTAATGTACTAGGCTCATATGAACAGTAGGGGACATTTCAAATTCCGTCCTGATTATATCCAAAGTTACACTAAATGGCGGCAAAATCAAAGAGTTCATGTAGGTAAATAATAAACGGTTAAATATCTTTTAATATTCATGAAAGCGAGCCGCGCGATACCTAGATACCTACGTCGTCGATACCTAGGCGGCTCTTTTGAGTGGACTCAAAGACGCCGCCAAAGGGGCCGCGTTCGAAGAAAGCCGCCAAATTCATCAAATATTGTGCATTTTATTATTTAATATTTAAAAATATTAAAATCATCAGTTGTTCGTAAACTGCTGTCTATTTAGGTCGTGTTTAGTTACTAAATCGTCTAAAATGTCGTTTAGTAATGAGTAAAGTGTTCCGCGAAATCCTTAACTATGTCGTTTAGTGATCGTAATAATTTTGAAAATTTCGTGCATTCATCTATGAAAGAATAGCCTCAGACGTGCACTTTGTGATGATGAGGATTCATAGGTCACAGAATTTAAGGCTGTTTAATTACGAGGAACCTATGTCGTGAAGGGTACAGTGTCGCGATGGAGGCCACGCCTCTTTATAACTAAGAAACATGAAAGCTTTACGATTCTATGAATATGTTGTACATGAGAGAGACTCGTGTTAGTTGGCAAGTCTTAGAGTTAAGCTTTCGGTGTCGGTGCAGATTTTAGTGAACGTGAAATAATGAAATTCTTCCATCAGTACTGAAAACAACTTCAACTAGAAGTTAAACTATAAAAAGATTCTCGTAATGTGTTTGTGTATCACGTACTTATACGATGTAAAGTATCCAATAGCTATTCAGCAGTGCTATAAATAAAAACATAACTCGAAAATAAAACAAAATATGTGTAGTGAGTGCAATCGGAACTAAACTACCAGGCGTGCATAGAAACACAGAGGTACCTATGTCAAACTATTTCTAGCGTAAATCAGAATCAGCTGTGCTGTGTTAGTACGGATGTTCGTTATATCGATAAAAATACTTGTCGATATATTGAATGGTATATTATTTTACGATCAAGATTAAAATGATGGTATTTCGGTATGAGATTTTGTGTATAGGTAGGCTTAAGGAGACCGTATATGCCCCTTAAGTTACGTTCACTCTTTCTGTTACACGTTGTATATACATGTACTAACTACATAGATACATGTATGTATATCTTAAACACAAATAGTACACAACAAATACACTCGAATAATCTAATCTACACTCTAGGTAAAAGTACATTACAAAACTATGACTTCGTATTTGACACAAGGATCTCTAAAACTTTATGGTTTTATCATTTTGGAGATACGTTTCATTTCGGTGGACGGTAATTGGTATAACAGCCCACCGAATCGACTGAAATGATAACACCGAGATGATAAAATATAGGTTTTTCTACATTTAACACCGAAATAAAATTATTAAAAAAATATGAACACTACTCAAACAAAACAGTACTTACGGTGAATTTAATACACAATTTTGAAACAAATTAAACGAATCTAGCACGAGTTATAACAGCCTCCGAAATGAAACTATTTTTGTCCCCATATTACTGAAATGATAAACTAACTCTTTTTGGTGGGAAACTACAAGACGTTGGGACCGGTGCTTTAGCGGCGAGCTTGAGCCGAAGTGAGGAAAGGTTAGAGGGGCGTAACAATGCAATGTTAACGTGGCTATTCTACTAAACCTACCGTCCTCTGAAATGATAACTTTTTTCCAGACAAAAATTTACTGGCTGTCAAATCCACGAGAAAGAAGATAAATAAACAAAAATAGTTTTATTTGACCAAATATATTATAATTTGATGATAACATTATCGATTCAAATCCATAGTACCTACGAATATATTTGCAGGGGAAGATATTTTATGCGCGGAATTGGGTTCAGGACAGGCCCGTGATGATAAAATAACACTTTGTAATTTTTTTTTTTTTGTTTATTAGAGGGTAGAAATCTATGATTTTTTTTGTCAAGGTAGAGAAATACTTACTTTGTTGAGAAAAAATATATAAAATTAAAAATCAGCATATTGCACCACCATTCTTAGGTTTGCCGTGTATTTTTTTTACTTGGGCAATTCACCCATATATGCCACAGACTTAACAATGAATTTGTACTTAGAAGTAAACACAGATATATAACTCGTAATACTACAACCCATGTTCTGACTATTCACAAACGCTTTTTAAAGTCAATGAGAACTATTCCCACACCGCAACGTACGGGTCGCACCGCAGAATTTAAAACAAAACCAACATAACTGGCGTACAATTTACGCTAAGCTTGGGTCAGATAAAACGTACTGGGCTTCCTTCCTGCACGTATTGATTGCTATTACGGGGCCAGTGGGGGAATATTGTGCTATAGGGGTTAACGGAGGTTAAAGGCATAGACTGGAGATGTTAGTTAAGTTCACCTATATATGTGCGAGGATATGGTGCGTTAAGTTGTTAACAAAGTTTCAGTATAGTATTAAGATATAAGTATGAATTGAAGCCTATGTCTATACTAATAATAATAATATCCTGGGACATTATTCACACTCGGCCATCTGATCGCAAACTAAGCAAAGCTTGTACTATGGAAATCAGATAGCTGATACAGTTACTACATTAATCCTTTTCTTTCGTAAATACATACTTATACAGATAGTTACATCCAGACTCATGACAAACAGACATGTTCATACACATAAATATCCGTCCCGGGCGGGAATCGAACCCACGACCTGCGGTGTGTAAGGCAAGTATTTACCAACCACGCCAACTGGCCTGTATCTGTACCTATGTATCTTTTTAACATTGTCGCTTCCAAGAGATACAACGATTTCGACGCAGTTTTCATCTCAAAGCTAGTTTAATCGGAACTATGTTTCAGTAAAATCTGATAAGGCAGTTAAAATTCAGTACACTTTCTAGTGGAGGCGAAGGTTTTAAATGGCTAACTTAGTTTGATAGACTTGGTTACGTTTAAATACGAACGCGGTCACTTACCGGTTGCACTACTTAGGTACCGACGCCAGCACATCAAGCTACATCAATCTGTCAAATTTCCCCAATTGAAAATGAACTTTATGCTTATGTGATAAAGTTGAAAATCTATAAAAGAAATTTGACAGATTGGGGTAGCTGCATGTGCTGGCGTCTCTACATACATATGAGCGTGTTGGAGGTTCCATATCACTGCACTGGCAGCATTCCATATGTAAATAGTAATCTGCCACATTAAGCGTGTTTTGACTTGTTGGTTGTCATTCCGTAAAAGTGAATAAAAAGACAGTTTTATTCACTTTTACGGAATGACAACCAACAAGTCAAAACACGCTTAATGTGGCAGATTACTATTTTTTTTTACTATTTACTGTAATGTGTGTTTTATATAAAACTATATAATAACATAGGTTCACCTGCGTACTCTGTACAACAATTTCCTACTGAGCGGATAAAATTCTGTCGACTAAAAATAGTAAGTGCTCGCACGAGTTTTCAGACTACTCAAATGATATTCAAAGATGAAATACTGATCAATTGCGGTCTAAAAACCTGTTCGCTAAAGGCAACCAGAAGAAAACTTGGCAGTTTTTCAGAGAAAGCTACGAAAATGTCTTAAAGCGCTGGCATTAGCCAAATTGGTCTTTTATCTCAAGTTTTTAGCCAATACTACGAAGTTCATCTTGTTAAAAATATATACCTACGCCAAATTTGACTATGTTTTAAAGAACATCATTGATCCCAAAATACTATTTAACTACTTTCTCTTGGACTACTTACTTTTAGTTACCTTAACGTCAGAGTTATTTAAGCCAAGGAGATGCTCAGAAATTAAACCACTAATCACTGGCGGTCACCGATCTATGGACTGACTGCAAGCCTAGTTGCTTAACCTCGCCAATCGCTTACAGACCGGTGAAAGCATCTAGCTATGAACGCCTTGATAGAAAATAATCACTAAGTCATCCCCAAAAAATAATATAAAAAAATACAACTCAATTTAAACTGTTATTATAAAGCAAAACTTTATGTATTTATATTTGTCTTAAAGATTATATTTTTCTCGCAATTCATGATTTTGTTATTGTTCATTTTTGAGTTTTTCCTGTTCACTCTATTTTGACCCGTAAAAGGTTGTGTATACGGGTGACTCTACAAACGATAAAATTGCGTGTAGTCAGCCTCTTAAGACGTGAGAAATTCATTTTCTTATATAGGTACATCGGCGAAGTTATGTACTTTCTTTTTATGGTTCTCTTCAAAATATACACATTCACTCTTTGAAATTAACGATAGGTAGGTGACGCACATCCAGCTATCCCAATCTGTCAAATTTCTTTTATAGATTTTCAACTTTATCACAAAAGCATAAGGTTCACTTTCAATTGGGGAAATTTGATAGATTGGGGTAGCTTGATGTGCTGGTACAGGGACCTACATGAACTGGAATCCATTAAACGTGTACGTATATTTTTAAGGTTCCATACAAAGATGCTAAAAACTACCTCTCAATTAGATAATGTTTAAAAAACAATGCAACGCGTTGCTTAGTTACGTAATAAAAATTGCATCATGTTGTGTCTTAAGTCTCATAAATAAAACTTAAGTCGGCTTCCGACCTAATACTACACACGTGTGGGGCAGCGGCTAAGATAGTCGCCTCGTCGCTTCGTGTCGCGTGTTCGAGTCCCGCGCCGGACAACTATTTGTGTGATCCATAAATAGTTGTTCCGAGTCTGGGTGTAATTTGTGTCCGTCTATTATATGTTTGTAAAGTAACTCGCGACACAGGGATAAGAAGCCCAACTACGGGCATTGTCTTAAAAAAAAATGTCGATTGTGTCTACATTATCTGTGAATATCCAACACCAATTTAGGCGCTACTTTAAATTTTAAACGTAATTTCGCACACAGTCCCAACCAGTCACAGGTGAATTTGAATTTAAGTGACAAAAATGTTACTGGCCTACGTCTAGTGGTTATAGGCTCCGACTGCTAAGCGTCGCGTCGGTTCGAACCCCACCCAGTACAAATCTTTGTGTCATGAGCATGATTACTTGTTCTGTATCTGAGTGTAATTTAGCTATAATTTAGTAATATATAAGTATGCTTTTCAGTTGTCTGTTTGCCATAGTACAGGCTCTACCATATAGTTTGGAACCAGATCACAGTGTGTTATTTGTCCCAAGATATTTATTATTATTTGATTTACTTTCATTTCTCCCTTCCTGGAGGGGTTTGTTACTCATCACGCGGTAGCCAAGTGTGAAAAGAGGGTTATGTTATAGTATAAGCTGAAGAAACTGAAGAAGTAGTAAGGAATTTTCGAGCAAGACGGCACGTATTCAGGATTATTGCTTTCTGCAGGGTGTTAAGAGTATGCTTGGGGATTTCTAGGACGTCTAGGCTTCGCTGCAGGCTATTAGGTATGATTCCAGTGGCAGACATAACGATGGGAACTATGTGTATCGCTTCTGCTCGCAATTGACGCTTGAATTCTATACCTAAATCCTGGTATTTAGTGAGTTTATCGGAGATAGTAGATTGGATGTTGTGTGTATTTGGCTTATTATTATTATTAATTATCGATACAGCAATTTAATTAAATGTCTAACACAAATACTTTTACTTTTTTCTTTTTGCTTAGAAGGCCAGTTGACGATCGCAGTATGATGATCATAGTACACAGAGAGACGCTACAGCCCGTTCTCTGGGAGATATTCCCTCGGGACTACTTCTACGTCCCCCACGGGATGGGAAGGGTGGCAATATTCTATGCCGTCAGCCACATAGCCAAGTTCGTTATTTAATATGAGGATATTAATAAATTAACCGATCCCGTGCGGATGGCACCGCAGAGGCGCCACGGATAAAAGTTATCCATGGCGCCTCTGCGATGCCATCCGCATGGAATCGGTTAACTGCATAGGTATTTTAGGAACAAGGTAAAATAAAAAACAAGTACTCTTGATATCATCTTCATATTAACATGAAAAACGTAACTGTCATAAATAATATAATTACATCGCTGAACTTACATGTCCAAATAATATATCGATCGGCATATCGAAGATAATTACAATAAATTTACATAAGAATGAACATATGAAGAGGAAGCTATAACAATAATTATATCTTGAAAAGCCAAATCGTATCTCACCTATTCATCAGTAACTAACTTTATATTGTGAACATCTGTAACGGGTAACTGACCTAGTAAACATTAACAACGTGAGTCACCATTTACAGCTTTTCACTATGTTAGCTCTTAACGTCAGTTTTAATTACAGCCTAATATTATTTATCAGTCATTTTCATATTCACATTCATAACATACATAACGTGCAGTAGGTACATATATTACTTATGGTTTGATTTGAAGTTAATTTATAAGAGCCAAGTTTTAGATACGGATGCAAATATATTATATTGCCACTGCCCGCTTAGCTATTAATATATTTTTTGAAAGTAGTGAAATACCAGGATTCTGGACATAGTAATAATGGACAAAAAAATTGTTACTTAACGGTGGGAATTGAAGCCATGACCTCCACTTCAATGCAGTAGTGCATAGCAGTACCTGGGGTTCGAACAGAATATTGAAATATCTGCAGTTATTACAACACGTATCAATGCTGCTCAACGTACCACCAAAAAGACCACATCATCAAGTTATACGAAGTACTAAAGAAAATGACAAATGTTTTATCCCTATTATGAGTGTAAATATTATGGAGTTTATAAATCTCCTCTGCGCATGGTAACTACTGCTAATAAGTGCTTAAATTAGAAAAAAAACGTATATAATTCGAGTTCGTGTAAAAATAATGATTTGCATCGAGATTTCTTTAAATATTTCATGATATTTGTTTTCTTTGTGGGAAGTGCTAAAAAAATTAATTTATAAATGTGTTGAAGGTTACTATAACATAAACTTAATTTTCCAGCATAAATTTGACGTGCATCTTCTGCCAATTTGCGGCAGATGCTTCTGCCTTTAAGTGTTTGGCGATCCATACTGGCAGATAACAAACACGAATTCATTTTCTAACTTCTTTAGAAATGATGTCGGCACTATCACAAACCATTATGTCACAAAGTTATGCTACCTAAATAATCAAAATGACCGGTTAGAAAATAATTTAAAGCGTAATTTTCTTTTTATATTTAACACTTTTTAATGCATGAGTTTTACATATTAGCATACTTGTTCAGTACTTAAATTGGTTCAGTACATCGATCGTGAGGGTAGGGGTGAGAAAATAGACAAGATTTTCTTACTCTGGTAGAAGCCGTGGTGTAATTTGGGAGGCTACCACCTAAGTCACCGATAATCGCGATCATGACGTTCAAATAGAGAAAGGTTAACAATTACTATATATTCGTTAAATCGGCCTCAACGTCGGAAAATCGATTCCGGATCATTTATGACGTAAAATGTGCTCATAGAAGTATGTAGTAGTGAAAAATTTAATGAACATAGCACTATTGACATTATCAAATTAATTAGTTTATACATGTTCGTTTTTTTTCTTGTGGCAATATATTACTTACTTATCAATAAAACAACTTTCTTCTCAACCCAAATCATGTATATTCCTGTATAGGCTTTATTTATGAATTATGAATATCACGCCTATATCACGCATCGCCATATATTTCATAAATTATTCACTACTGAATCCGTTTGTAGGCCATTTTGAAACCAAATGACTGACAAAAATGCGATCTTGCTCTCATCAACTCCCAATAAGCACGATGACTCACTTTGTTATTCAAACCTTGTTATATAAAATTACGAATACCATAAACAAAATTATTATTTTTTGTAATAACGAATCAATCATATGCAATTCAACGAACTCGTTAGATAGAAATCCCACTAGAGTCCTAAAAATATAGCTTGATTATAATGACAGTTGTCAGATCAATATGTCTAGGGCGCACAGTGGAACGAATGTATGGGAGCGGTTGGACGTAGACATGTCCGAAAAATAAGAGTAAAATTATGACAAACTAATGATGCCATCTTATTCGATTACTTAATGCCTTCATAAATTGTGTTGATGAATTTCTTCATAACTCCCATATTTCGGGAGTAATTTGAGAAAATGTGAAATTTTACTATGAAAATGAGTGTATCGAGCTCTCTCCCTCCTGATTCCGGGCTTGTTTCAAGTAGCGGTCTCTAATATCGTAATGCTATTACTAAGAGCTATATTTAATACTAAGACACATAGTGCGCCAAATGTGCACTTTCTGGGATAAAAGGAAATGAAAATTAAAAAAAAAAACGTTTTTTCCCCATTTGTATTTACTTTAAACCGCAGACAGACTTATTAAGAGGTCTATAAATATATTATATATATACAGAAATATATATTAACAAAAATATTCACAAGAACTGATGAGAGTATGACTTTTAAGTAAGTTGAAGATTTACGAGGACTAGGATGTGTACAAGTTGAAGCATCAGATTTAGCAGGAGAAATTATGGGCTCGATGACGTCACTTATATTTTCTGTAGAAGGTTCCATATTTTCATTCTGTAATTCCGGCCATTGAATTGCAGCCTGTAGCCAAATCTCATGTTTCTTCCGAAACTTATCTGTGCTTCTTCCAGACTGTGTCCATTTTGCATAAATGCGGTAGCAAAATCGACGACACCAGTCTTTTAAACTTGTTTCAGCACTTTCACATAACTGAACACAACTGTTATCTTTTAAAACACTGAACAAATAGTTAAAGTCGCGTAAATCTTTATGTGCGCGTGCGCATAAAGCAACGTGAATATCAAGATTTGTATTAAAATTTGGAAAATACATTGCGAGATTAGCTTGGATACAACGAGGTGTAAATCAACACTGATTTTAAAGTTACTAATAGTGACCTATTTATATAAAATCCAGGTATCCCAGGTATCCTTTGTTAAATATTGCAAGGTAATTAGTTATTGTGATAATTAGTAAATGATGCATGCTAAATTAGTGTATTAAGAGCCATTTAGTAATTAAATAATAGCAATGTTCTTATCAGTAATCATTAGTGCATCAGTTTTATATGTAAACCTTAAGTCCCTAATTATATATCCTAATTAGCTTATATCTTCTCTAATTGGCTGCTCAGAAATGTTATTGTAATAAGGTAAACCTTTAGAAAAACGGTTTTAATCAACAAAATAAACAAAAAATAAAAAAATTGTGTTATAAAATAAACATCACTCTTTATCCCAGAAAGTGCACATTTGGCGCACTATGTGTCTTAGTATTAAATATAGCTCTTAGTATTAGCATTATGATATTAGAGACCGCTACTTGAAACAAGCCCGGAATCAGGAGGGAGAGAGCTCGATACACTCATTTTCATAGTAAAATTTCACATTTTCTCAAATTACTCCCGAAATATGGGAGTTATGAAGAAATTCATCACCACAAGTTATGAAGGCATTAAGTAATCGAATAAGATGGCATCATTAGTTTGGCATAATTTTACTCTTTTTTTTCGGACATGTCTACGTCCAACCGCTCCCATACATTCGTTCCACTGTGGGGCGGGGAAAGTACTCACACATGCTGACACAAATGGTAGAAATAATTTAAAACAATAAAACATAGTTATAATAATTTATTAATTTAGTGGGGTACATCTCAAATCAATGTCGTGATCATCTTTACAAAATTAAATGGAATCGCAATCGTGGAGGTTAATTATTAATTCCTGGTCACATACTGAATCAAAACAAACAACGCGTTCCCAATCTTCCGTAAGCGTATTACTACCTATTTTACTATTGTTTTCCAATCATTTCGAAAGATATGGTCAAATGCATTGTATACCAACGTTTGCTGTGAACGGTGGGACAGTAAATGCCTGGCTGCGTGACCTAAATAAAACGAGAAATTATTTGATTATTTAATTTCATGAAAGATAAGTTTCAGGCATCTTTAAAGTTAGTGAAACTAACTTCCATACGTTAACAGCGACATCGATAAAATCAATAAATACCTTTGAGCCCCAATCAATGGTATTGCATTATATTTGCAATAATACGGAGGCAAGTTAATGACGTTATGTTCCTTTTCTTTTACCATCTCATCCAAAACATAGGTTCGATTGCGCTTCTTGTGTAGGTATTTCCACCAATCCTAGAAAATGTTTCTCAACATAGTCATCAGCTTGAATTCCATTGTTTTGCAACCACGTAATTGATTCATTCTTCCGGTTAATTGTGATTTGAAGTTTATAAGGTTTACGAACTTGCCTATGAATTTTTCACAATTCATTTCATCTTGGTATTCTGTGGTCATAACAGATTTAAAAGCGAGTAGACAATTTGGCACAAAGCCTAAAGAGGTGCCAGCATGGCAAATTATCAATCTTTTACCTTTGCCTTGCGGTACACGAACTCACTAGGTTCACAATTTTTTGGACCTTTTTTTATCATGTTATCAAACAAAAATTAAATATTTTAATAACAACTACATATAAATAACTATATTAACTAAGCAATGACAGCAAAACACGTGGCGGATACAAGGCAGCTCTGCACACGTACTGACAAATTAACTGATAACAAAATGGTGGGTGCTCTCCATGTTGCCAATGTAAAAAAACAGTAAAAGTGGGCTGTTTTTTTTTAATTCGGTCGATTTAAATTGATTGATTTGTCCCATCACTCAATTATTTTTAAACATGACTTAACCTGGTGCTGACGTCACATCTGTGTTGTAATTATCTATGTAATTAATGCTGTAATTATCTAATTAGATTTGTTTTAAAGCTGATTTTATAAAATATATTTATTTATTTGTAAAACATTGTACTGCAAAAATATTAACAGCCAAATTAACATGATTTTCCATGCCTATATATATTTACTACGTTACTAGAAAGTTATGTCAGCACTATTCGTAACAACTGTCATTTTAATCAAGCTGTATGTTAAAGACTTGAGACATCAGTCTTCGATGCCTAACAAGTTCAGTGTTGATAGTAATTTTTTATTGACTTCAAAAAGAAGTTGGTTAGAAATTTGATACTTATTTTTGAACAGAATTTGATAATTATTTGTATATTCGATGGGAAAATATTTTACGAATATCGTAAGTTACAAAGATAAAAACATAATCTGTGTCTGTAAAATCCTATACGATACAAGAATTTATTACCCTAGTTGTTGGCGTTGTTTGACAAATAAAATCTGATTTTAATTATTAACTAATCATATTTACACTAAGCATATTTTTTTAACAATATAGGCTTTAGTCATCGGTTCCCTATCCATTTGCATAAAATTTTAAGACCTAATATAACTTAGCATAGTTTTGTTTGGCATTATTATAGTTCCACATAATATAATTACGCATAACAGCTCACGCATATTTTTTTAAGCAGAATTTCTCTAACCATGACAATGATTAAGCATAATATTCTAAAGCATCAATTTAAAACAATTGCAAGCATGCAGCATGCAAGCGAGCATGCAGCATGCAAGCAAGCATGCAGCATTGAAGCGAGCATGCAGCATGCAAGCAAGAATGCAGCATGCAGCATTCAAGCGAGCATGCAACATGCAGCAGGCAGGGTTTCTGTCACGGCTGCGGCGCTGCGGGCCTGCGACACCTACGCGGTTTTAAATTACACTCTAGGGGTACGACAAATAAGACTACGTGGAGTCAGTTTTGCAGCAATTCGGTTCTGTCACTAACTTTTGTTCCTACTAACGTTATGCGAATCAAATTTATGCCAAAACAAATTAGTTTTTAAGATGATTATGCCAACATAAAATGTATGCCTAAAAAAATTATGCCGAAGTATTATTATGCCAAAATCGTTATGCCGAAGTATATTAGGACAAAGAACATTATGCGAAAAGAAGGGATCCCTTAGTCATCATCCCTACTGTATTTGGAAAAAATAACAACCAATAGGCATTGGCGCCTTAACACGTGAATAATTAATAATAATAATTTGGTGTTCCTGCACTTGGGTAATGTCACCAGACTTCATCAGGGAGGGTAGAAGGCCCGGCAAGGCGCAACTGATGTCAATTCTGCTACAAGAGTAAACTTGCGTAAACTAAGCGTAAATGTGCAAACTCTTTTGTTTGAAAATAAACTTTATTGTTCTATAACTCTTCTGATCACCGCTTATTAGGCAGGCCAACTATACTCACATTATTTCAAAATATAGTTTCAGGGAATATACAATATCAGCACAGTATTGGCAACGTCCATACGGCTACATATCAAGCTATACATTTCCAGTATAAGCTGATCTCGCGTTGTATAGGTTTCCATACAATGAGAGGTCAGCTTATATTAGAAATGTATAACTTGATATGTAGCCGTGTGTACTATGCTCATTAAAATATATGTACATACAACGTGAAAAATAAACAGATCTTCATATTAAAGGACTCATACATTTGAGCATCCTGTAATACGCATAAACAAATTAGTTGTATATTTAATATATATATATTTACTATTATATTGCTCACTTTTGGTTAGACTGACTTCATAACACATATATAACATCACAAGTCATAACTAACTAATCAGGGTTACACGTAAATAGTGTTCACGGACCAATTTGGTTTTTCAGAATTATTATTAGACGACGATACATTTTTCATTATTAAATTTATCCTAGAGTTGTTCAAGCTACTAATAAGGGCTCAGACATGGCTTAAAAACTAACTAACTCGCGTAATTTAACACTTTAGATGCCCAGCACCTGACTATTGGGTTGAAGACACGTTGGCATGCCCCGCATCCGACTGACGGGTTCCATGGCGCGGCTGTGAAAGTGTTAAACTGTCCGTATTGGTTGTATATTGCTGGGGCCCACAGTTTAACGTACGCACGGCTACATATCAAGCTATACTTTTCCAATATAAGCTGACCTGTCATTCTATGGAAATCCTATACAACACGAGATCAGCTTATACTGGAAATGTATAGCTTGATGTGTAGCCGTGTGTACCCACCGAAGCTCAGTAATGAAACCACTTTTGTGGTCGCCTGTCTATAAATTGACCGCTAGCATAGTCGCTTAACCACTCCGAAAGCTAAAGGACCAGTGAGAGCAACTGGCTATAATTGCCATATTTAGCATATCTTATAAATATATATAAAAATCAATGCCACTTTTCGTTGTAATGTTATAACTCAACAACGCCTTTACCGATTTGGCTAATTTTGGTCTTGAATTATTCGTGGAAGTCCAGGGAAGGTTTGTACGTAGACAAAATTTTAAAAAAATCATGAAATCGTGTAAAATCAACATTCTTCTATACTCCCATATACAAACAATTTGTACTAATACTTAAAAGCGTAGCGAAGCACGTACCGGGCCGCTAGTATCTTATAAATAACGATTCTAAAAAACCAAATTTGTACAGTGAACACTTACCTCCTCCTTTTGGAAGTCTGTTAAATACCCCGTATATGTTACACAACATATAGCCGAAAGCAATAATCGAGGGTACATGATAAATTTTAAATTATCTACATACATTCATTGCGTTATCAAAAGCTACCTTTTATACATCAGTGGCGAACAGCGGTTATTCGTATTAAGATACATCATCAGAATATGCCTTCCATCATATAACTTACTTAATTAAAAAGTGGGATAGCAAAAGGAAGTAGTCCCATACTGGCATTGTACCTTAATATGAGTACATTTATCTTCGCCACTTACACCCGCGAATTAAACTCTTCACTTAACGAAAGTACGATTTATTTCTTATATTACAGACACACTACTGAATCAATGAAGAAGTGTTTATCTCATCGAAATCATTAACCGTTTATTAAGCTTTGTATGCCACTGAATTGGCTTAGCGATTGCTCTCTGACTGACTACAGTAGGGACTGAGAGCTAGGTTAAGTTCAAAAATTAAAACCACTTTGGCTTACTCTCTTTGTCTATCGGTTTAACATATTTGTTCCCTTCTGCTTCCGTGCAAACCAGGCCAAATAGTACTTTACTAAGTGTACGTGTGAGATTTCATAATCCATACTTACTTTTAACTAATACTAGTTTCAAAAGAAAGGGATTCATCCACACGCAAGTTCCCAAAACTTCAAAAATCCTCAACAGTTTTAAATGGTTACTCAGCATTGTTTTCACTAAACCTTCAGTTTTTAATAGATTGGTCATCGGCATGCACTCGTGTTGCAATATTTTAAAGTAACCACTTGATCATCATCCAATTCTTGCCTAATGGTCCTTTGAGCCGGATCACATTTCTAAATGAAGCAGATGTCATAGAATAAAAAATATTTCAATATTGTGGCTGTAACATTGTTGTTCAATAAAATACTATATTTACACTATCCAACATAAGAAAGCAACCGTACTTTCGTTCGTCACTTCCTTAGTCCGACTGTGGATATTACATTCTAAATAGACGTCAATTATGTACATGACAAGCGTTTGGAACAACTTTTGGGCTTAAGACATGCGAAATGACGCAATTCCATGGAAATCGATCGTCACCAAAGAAAATGTCAGGTCAATTGATACATTTCATGTCTAAATTGTACTAAGTGACCCGATTTATCAATACAGGCTGGCAACGATTATCACCAAAAAGCATAAACCTTTTATACTAATTTTGAATCTTTTTTACAAATACATTTCAAATAATATTTATATGAATAACAAATGGTAAGTAAAGGTTCGCATGGTTAGCTCACTGCTATAGCCTTTCAATTAAAGTATAGGAAACGAAGCAGTATTTTGTAGGAGGACCACACAATAATAGCTCTATCGGCACTTGTACTAATTAGTAATATATTTGGTGTAGGCCAAAGTATATACAAAGAGCAAAACATACAAACAAGGCCTGGAAATTGCATAAATAAAACAATACGTATTTTGAAGGGATGCTAATATTCTATCGCCCTATATATTTATTGAAGTTATACTTCTTTTGGCGCGATGGAGAAAATTGATGAGTGAATTTTTACGATGCGCGCGCACACCGACACCAAAAAATTTAACAGCATGAAGCTAGTTCTAGGTGGTATGAGAGTGAATTTTTACGATGCGCGCGCATCGTAAAAATAACAGCATGACGTTAGTTCTAGGTGGTATGAAAATTGATAACTATGTTCAAGTTGTATATTAAGAAGTATAACTTCTAACGCGTGTACATAAGTACACACAAGTTTTTTTTTTGTATGCAGAAGTTGGCAGTTATGTAATATAAGCCATTTAAGGTGAACATGATTTCATTATTGAAATAGAACTAATGCAACGAATTTTGAATAAATTTGTAACCTTTAAACTACTTTCTATATACAAAACAGTAAGACAGGTTAATAGAGATGTTTAGGACCGTAGTAAGTTCACAGCCATCTACAAGTCACAAGAAAACACTTACGATGCGAGTCAAGCAAACCAAAACGACAATAAAATAAATAGACAATTTGTCAATCAGTTCAATATGACAGATAAATAAGTACTATCAAGAATTGATTCCTTTATTGATAAATAAATTAAATCCATATTTATAATCAGATAAAGTCCAGGGAATTTAATTGTAAACTGCTTTACAAGTAAGTTACGTCTTTTTGAAATATTTACAAAATACTTTATTTTAATAGTCGTCAGCTTCGTTTTCCAGATTAAAATGTAATATGATAAAGTTAATATATCGCAACCCATAAAAAGCTAAAAAGGGTCTCTCTTATACTGATTTTAGGAATCCAAAGTATGCACCTCTATAGATGATGTTGTCAAAAAACTGATTTCAAAAACAAAATTATTTTTTTCAAACTCACACATAGGAATCTTCGTTTTTTGAGTTTTTGTCAGTACAATATTTTTCTGATCCCAACATTCTTGACTTGTAAACTTCCAAAACTATATCTATAGCTTTATCGCCATAAGAATAGAGTCTTAGTGAGACGCGCAATAGAGAACGTGTATTAGCGCCCACGCGCCCAATATACGTTCCATCAATTAGTCATTTTACGACGGCAAATGACGTAAGATCTTACTATTTTGGGTGTGCAGAGTGATACATGAAGCATTTGTGCACCAACGCTTCATATATAACTCTGACCCAATCATCGCCTATTGCAACAAAAGTTCGAGAGTGACGGTATACTTATCCCAGAGTAGAAGAAAACAGAGAGGAAAGCCACAGCGTTGATTCGCTCAAAGAGCAGGCCGACTGGGGAAGTACCTCCACCTTACAGAAGACATTCCTTAATAATAACATTAATAACTAAATATTGTGTTTCTGCGTGTAAGGTCATCAGAGCTCATCGGGGTGGGGGGAAGGAGTCAGCAACACAGGTTTGCTGAGTCTTATAAAGGCCGGCAACGCAAAAAAAAAATGTTGAATATGACTAGTTACAATTGTCATAAACCTTAAATGACCGGACATTTACTGTCAAATTCAGTCAATTTGACTCAAATATTATTGTCTATTCTCGACTACCACCCAATTATTTATTTATTTAGGTACCCAATTTATATGCAAGTTTAAATGGAACAACGTTTTATTTCGTATTATATCATGAGGACGACATCAAAGTAGATGTGCGAGGCGATGCGACGTTGCCATTCCGTCGAAATGTAAAATGATTTTATTAATTTTATTTCAATTTAGAAGTTGTAGCCTTTTATCAACGACAAAAACTTGAAAGGTACTTAAATATTACTGAAATCAAATTGACTGAAAATGACTATTTTTGACAGTTAATGACCATTTTTGACCAATTCGACCGTAAATGACAGTCAGTCTAATTCAGTCACTTTAGTCATTTTCAACTCTAGTTGCGAGTGTACATGCTCGTACTCTCGTACACTTACTCGTTTGTCGCCCTTTTATATAAGATAACAGCGAGGCAAATTGTTCCTCAACTGAGTAGTCATGGGCAGCAGTAGGCAGTAGTAAAATCAATAAAATTTACAAACAAATTACGCAGGATATGTGGATCACATAATCCTCCCAACTACCTTACTATTGACCCGTCCAATACCGCGAAATGACTAATCTGTGTATTTTTTGAAGTGAAAACTTCTTTAGCGGCGTTGTGCACTTATTTGGCCTGTGTAAAAAATGATAAACTCGCGTCAGATGACGGGACCTGATCGAATATTCGTAAGACTAACGGTCTTTTTTTTTTATTCACACTGGCAGTTTATACACTCACATGACCGCACCATATTTTTCTTAATCATGTTAATCTGTACTACTAGTGACATCTATTGTTATGGCGACACTATAGCTTGTATTTCAAATACCCACTGCCGGACGTACACTATCTCAATATACATACGCATACAAAACGCACATAACATCAACAACTAACTAAATTACACTAAGTTGTAGTTTCACTACGATTGGCTAGTTTCACAAAAATATTCATTATGCGAGGGGATCTAGCACCTCTGTCGTTACAAACGCGTATCATTTTCTTTGGAGAGATACTCGTTCTGTTGCTATGAAATGGGTCCAACCTGGTCAGGAAAATAAGAAATTAACGCCTTCGCATTGAACTTTGAACACCGTTTATAAAATCTTAGTGCGGTGTTTTAAATATTTTACATTGTTAAGGGCCGGTTCCTCGGTGCCATTTTCTGACACAAACACTATCAATATTCCTCCCTGGATAGCTTTTATATTAAAAATATCCTGGGACATTATTCCCACATCCGAACCCAAACTAAGCAGAGCTTGTTCTAGGGAAACCAAATAACTCATATACTACTTTTCTTCTCTAAATACATACTTATATAGATAATTACACCCAGACATGTTCATGCACACAAATATCTGTCCTAGGTCGCAATCAAACCCACGATCTGAAAAGCAATTACCAACCACGCTAACTGTCGTATTGGCATCTCTTTGTAGTCAGATTGTTGAACTATGGTGTCAGTAGCCCCGAGTTCAACCAAAGTCGTAAACCACTGATTTTTCGAATTCAGATGCGTATTGGAAATTCATTTAAACGGGGATTTTAAACACATGTTCTGCTTTTACATTGCAGGGCATTTCATCTTTATACAACATTCTGAACTAGGTTACTAGTCGATCCTGATCCAATATCCCAATCATACAAAGCATCGTTCTCCGCGATATAGAATACGAAGGTATCATTCCCATATGAAGCTTCCTATTTTCCTGGCCAGATTAGTTATGATAATGAAATGTCGTCAACAGATTAAATTAAAATAAATAAATTCAATAACACTCCTCGTCGATTTAACAATGAACTTATTATGTACAATTAAATACTTATAGATATAGAATCATTAATATCAACTGTTATGACTGGTACACTCACTGTCGGGTTGAATCACAATCGTTACTATAACTAAGACAGTCACTTCCGGCGCTTGCGCTTGTGGCTCCTGTGATATTATGTGAACTCATTAAACTGAGCCAGAGCGGTCTTCACCCTGCAACAAGATATACTTTTATAAGAACGGCACCCTCCTTCATCTAATGTGAAGTCAACGTTATCCCTTGGATATAAGGTCTAAAACAATGAGAACCAGGCCTGGCATAGTACAGCTTGAGCGAGGTCTGCGAGGCGGGCTTGTCTGGCAGCGGCGCCCGCCTCGCCGCGCCACACTAGGTTGTATACGTACTTGTCGTGAAGATGCGCGGCGTCGTGCCTGGCGCGGAGCAGCTTGAGCGCGCGCAGCACGCCGAGGTCTGCGAGGCGGGCTTGTCTGGCAGCGGCGCCCGCCTCGCCGCGCCACACTAGGTTGTATACGTACTTGTCGTGAAGATGCGCGGCGTCGTGCCTGGCGCGGAGCAGCTTGAGCGCGCGCAGCACGCCGAGGTCTGCGAGGCGGGCTTGTCTGGCAGCGGCGCCCGCCTCGCCGCGCCACACTAGGTTGTATACGTACTTGTCGTGAAGATGCGCGGCGTCGTGCCTGGCGCGGAGCAGCTTGAGCGCGCGCAGCACGCCGAGGTCTGCGAGGCGGGCTTGTCTGGCAGCGGCGCCCGCCTCGCCGCGCCACACTAGGTTGTATACGTACTTGTCGTGAAGATGCGCGGCGTCGTGCCTGGCGCGGAGCAGCTTGAGCGCGCGCAGCACGCCGAGGTCTGCGAGGCGGGCTTGTCTGGCAGCGGCGCCCGCCTCGCCGCGCCACACTAGGTTGTATACGTACTTGTCGTGAAGATGCGCGGCGTCGTGCCTGGCGCGGAGCAGCTTGAGCGCGCGCAGCACGCCGAGGTCTGCGAGGCGGGCTTGTCTGGCAGCGGCGCCCGCCTCGCCGCGCCACACTAGGTTGTATACGTACTTGTCGTGAAGATGCGCGGCGTCGTGCCTGGCGCGGAGCAGCTTGAGCGCGCGCAGCACGCCGAGGTCTGCGAGGCGGGCTTGTCTGGCAGCGGCGCCCGCCTCGCCGCGCCACACTAGGTTGTATACGTACTTGTCGTGAAGATGCGCGGCGTCGTGCCTGGCGCGGAGCAGCTTGAGCGCGCGCAGCACGCCGAGGTCTGCGAGGCGGGCTTGTCTGGCAGCGGCGCCCGCCTCGCCGCGCCACACTAGGTTGTATACGTACTTGTCGTGAAGATGCGCGGCGTCGTGCCTGGCGCGGAGCAGCTTGAGCGCGCGCAGCACGCCGAGGTCTGCGAGGCGGGCTTGTCTGGCAGCGGCGCCCGCCTCGCCGCGCCACACTAGGTTGTATACGTACTTGTCGTGAAGATGCGCGGCGTCGTGCCTGGCGCGGAGCAGCTTGAGCGCGCGCAGCACGCCGAGGTCTGCGAGGCGGGCTTGTCTGGCAGCGGCGCCCGCCTCGCCGCGCCACACTAGGTTGCCCGCCACGAACAGTGCCGCCTCCTGCAGCTTGCTCTCCGGATGCGCCTGAGTACAACGATGGATCAATCCGGTTGGAAAGGCCAGCTAAATCATCAACCCTTAGCTTGAAACTAGCTGCATCCAGAACCTCGAGCACGGATCGGAATAAATCTAAATTCAATCCAACTTTGCAGGAAACATTAGATTTTTTCCGATTTCTAGTTTTTCACCCGGAAGAAACCGAATCATGTTCCGGTTTCTTCGCCATCCGATCCATAAGTTAATTGTATAATAAAGGCTTGGCATTACACTGAATAACTATTCGGAACAGCCTGCATGAGCATGTGTACAAAGTTTGAAGTATGGACATATTTATGCGTACTAGGAAATTCTGGATACAGATAGCTAGAGTAACATGAGCGAATGACACCGAATAGCTTCCGAGATAACATTGACTTATTGAGACCCTAATTGGTTAATCTTTACGGCCGATAACCACATGTCTGACAATAGATAGCAAGTACTACCACAATCAAATGAGATAATGTCCTAGCAGATTATAAATAAAGTCCAAAATGCAAGAATAATTTTAACCCTGATATTCTTAGGCAAAGCGATATAAGCCACTACTATCTCGATATGAATTGAACCTTATTTATATAAGATAAATTCCAAAATCATTTGTAAACAATATACATTTTTAAGAGACCGGTAGTGAGCCGTCGATTAATCATTCCTCTTCATATAAGGAAATAAGTCAAACCCCTTGATAACGATTGTTTAGATTATACCTATTCAGTACTTTGAGCATTACAAAAGTACAAACAAAATCATAAAAAAAATCTATTCCATTAAGAGTCTATTGAAATCCACACCAATTACTGACAAGATGATATTTTTTTCACAAATGACATTCTGTAAGCCTTTACTATCCATGAAGGTTGAGTTTTGTTAGATTGTAGTAAAGAATTAGTTTAGTAACACCATATCCATTCATACTCAATCACTAGCTTTCTCCTTTTACAATCAACCTACCTTCCATCGCCATTTGGACCGCCCATTGTATCGCTTCCCGTGCGGCGCCTGCGGCCTGTTCCCCGCACTGTTTGGAAGCCTGGACCTATTACCAACATCCCGGTCACCAATATTATTGTTATATATCTCTGTTTAAAGGGCAAGCCATCGGAGGAGCCATATTTTCCTCGTTATTGAAAGCTTACAAACTTACAAAGATCAGACAAAACAAACATATTTTGTGATAAAAAATTGGGTAGGTGATGTAAAATGGTGTTACGGACATATTGTTAGCCTAATCGCCTATTGCCAAGACTAAATAATTGGAAACTAACGAAACTAACCTATTTAATGTTAATAAACTGGGAGCACTACATCTACAGCCTTGAAGATACTTACAAATTTAAGTAATCAGACCCTTTATCACTTCGACTGGTTATTACGATTTTTAAGAATGCCTTTCGGCTTAATAAATTCGCCGTATCATCAAATTTAAATCGGTACATTTTAAATTACTTCGTAATTCAACGACGTCACCACTGTCCGTCAATTTCTGAATAGCTTATAAAAATAACAAGGTAATGTGAGTAAAATTGCGTTTTTCAATTATTTAAAGAGTCTTGAACAAATGTATTCAAATAATACTGATGTGTATTAAAGGAAGCAGCCTTTGTGGGTAACTCTTGAAAATAATTCAAATATCAAATTAAACTAACATCTTACATTCATCATACTGATGAAACGATTTGAACCCTTAATTCGAATCGTACCAATTACGATTCATAAAAGTCTAACGTGAAATAAGGCACAAATTAGAATTTATTTCAAGAGTGTCCTGCGTGTAGCGTAAAGGAGGGTACTTTCTAGGAAAAATTATAGGGTTTAAATTGCAAGTCAATAGTTTCAATCTCGATGCATTTTTTTGCGTATGATACTAATGCAGGGAAGAGTGTAAAGGTTTTGCAAAATGATTGGAAATAAATGCTACGATGTGCAAACGTAAGTTCATAGCACATAACATAAACTTGATGCCAACCCAGCGCCAACGCACAAAGATACGTCTAATTGGTAACAATTAGTCACTCGTTGGCCACCCGTCGATGTTGACAACATGTCGGCAACATGTCATCGACTAGCGGCAAATCAAATACCACGGTGGGCCATAACAACGTGCGGTGAACACGGGACTGCCACTCTCTGTTATAGATCTCAATATGACGGGTTTGTGCAGCATTTGTTGAGTTGGTATAATGTGCAACCTTAAAATAACAGCTCGACAGGTTCTTGAACGGTTCCCTTAGTTTTTACGTCACAAAAGGATTTAAAGAACGTAAACTACTGCTAAAACTTGAAATCCTGCAATTTACCTTTATTTTATAAATATACTTTAATTTTGCATAATACCAGCGAACATTAAGAAAATTTGTGTAGCTGGTTTTTTTAACCGTAATGTAATGTCCCGACATTCCCGACCGAATTTCGGCCACGGCGGCCAGTCTCAATGGAGACTAGCCAATTGCGCAGGACATATTATAGTGCACAAGTGTGTGCGCAAACACAGGGGCACTTTCTATTCCATCACTCTCATAATCCGATGGGACGACTAGCGACACGACCGGAAAGAGACCAGGTACAAGACCGACGGTTTTACGTGCTCTCTGAGGCACGGGGGTATAATACCGCCAACTTCCAGACTTCGGGCTGACACTGAGAAATTTCTTTTTACGGAAAAATCTCAAGATCACAATTTTTAACCGTATACGTACATAGAAAAGAGTTTACTCAATATTCGATAGAACACAAAAAATTTCATACCAAAACTGGAAGAGCGGTAATAAGATGACGAAAACCTTGTCGTCATTGACATTCGCTCATTTTAGTAGTGATCGTTCAATGTTTAGCTAATTGTCACGAAGAAACCCAATGGGACCCTACATTGTCAACAGTCTATTTTTACTGTCCAGTGCAAGTGAAATCCTTCTCGGTTAACTGCAAAAAATATGTAAATAAAAGCGCTAGATTTTATTTAGGCACCTAGTTTCGCCAAGTGATGGCGACGCCGTGCACGATAGTTCAGTTATTTCACAGTAGCGAGGTCGACAGTAAAATAATATTCAATTGCCCTGATTCCGAACCTCATTTCCTGACTGTTTTTGGCAAACAGGGAATCGTTCATACAATCGGAGAAATGGATACAAAAATTACAAAATTGACTCAAAACTGGGATTTAATATAATTTCATTATCTATCTTAATTTGAATATTTTTTTTCTCTTTCTCATCGAGTATCGAGGAAAAGCGGGGCATCCTAACACCTTATTTTTTATTTAAAAGGAATGCCCTAACCATTACTTTGAACAACATTTTAAGAAACTGTAAAATAAACTTTATTTATTATTAATTTTATTTATTCATAGTATTCAGTATTCTGGTCTTCATGTTTGTTAAATTTTGTATTTTATGCCAATATTGTAGCTGGAAGACATGGGGTTACGATTAATTTTCTATTCATCACCCTTTTGCATTGCTTACGTGTGCAGCGTAAAACGACAATACTTGGCGAAACTGGTCATTTTATTAAATTCCAAATTACGAGTACCCTCCTTAATGCTAAAAATGCTCGAAAAACAACATGGACTCACCAGATAGTCAACTAGTTTTCTTAACACGTCCTCATTGGCCATAATCAGGTCTTTGGCTTTCTCACCGTCCCCGATGTTGCCTAGGATGCAAAGGGCTTGCTCCTTCACTTCAGCGGGATAAGAACCTTCTAGCACCACTATTACGGCCTGCCGAAGAAAACGTTAGTTGCATGATTAAAGATAAATAAACTGAGAATATATATATATAACAATAAGATAGCCTAATAATGTGTAATACTCTCATAACATTTGATCTCTAAAATAAAACATACTTTAGAAGTCTAATACTTAATTTTATAACGATTTTTTTTTTTAATCCATTTTTTTAAGATATAATACGGCAACGAAAATTCAGTAATTTTGCTAATAATGTATAATTTTGTACATTTCTCAAAGCGGTTAATCCATTTTCCCATATTAATTTAAATGTTGCCCACAACTAAAGGAGGAATATCAATTCATCTTCACTATTATAGTCTATGGTCTCAGTATAAGCAGTCCATGGAAACTTCAATTTCATAAATAAATAAAATAGCTTTTAATTACAGAGGATTCTAAGAGGATTAATCATTTGTAAAATTTTTATTTATTTTTAATTTAATATGTAAATTTTTTCTGTGTGCCTTTTGGCAAAGGCATCCTCCAACTCTCTGTCTCCATTGCAGCCTGCCGTTTGCCACTCTCATCCAGTGTGGCCACAAAGTAGCTTTAAATTAATCCTCCCATCTCAAAACTTGTCGTTCTCAGTTTCGATAACCGTTTCTGGGGTACCACAGTATCATTTGCTTGCTCCACTTGTCCTCACATTGCACCTAGATGACCCGGCCATCTCCATTTTTGTTGGTCAATACGAGTGAGTATGCCAGTTTTGTTTTTAATCTACGGTCCTTCACTTTCAGGGCGATGACCAACTATGTGCACATTCTTTACTCCTTTTTGTACAGTAGAGTGGGAAAGAGATACATTTATGCGCATTACATAAAGCTGTCACGTTTACTCACTCTTTACGTGGCGGGCTTGTGTTGCGTGGCAGGATTCTAGACAGTACATTGCGCAATAAGTCTATTCTTCTTTACTACGTGTGTCACTGACACCCAGTAGTCTGAACATTTGCTTATACCGAACAACTTATTTAGAATAGCCGCGTTTGCTTCGTAAGTATAGATATTTAGATCGTAGAAGACAAATTAGTATTTTGAACAACAAGCGGTTATTGTGAATTAACTTATTATAGTAGTTAATAGGGATATTTTTAACAGCGCATTGAAAAACTTATCACCCATCAATTTATATCCGTTAATCAATTATAATGATTTTTTTTAAATTTATTATTAACCATTTATATCATTATAAAATATTACATAAGTTGTTCCCGGTGTATCAAAAACCTAATCAGGTTTGTCCGTACACCAGTATTCGTGATTAGGTACTCATTAACAGTCAAATGCACACTAAATTTCCCCGGGGGCGTAACTGAAAATGTATTTTGCTACTAAAAAAGTTAGTATATATAGTAGTTAGGTTAGAACTGCTACCATACAACGCACGAGACTGCTGCGGAAGAGGGCGTCGAGTGCCACTTTTCAATAAATAGCAATGCGTCATGGACTTAAATTGCTGCGCATATTATAATATTTTGCAATGAAATCAGTATTTTATTAATATCAGTCAAATACTACCCTAATACTTAGATATATACTCACGGTGTTTTTTAGGGTAATAATGAATACTATAAACGTTTAGTGCCTACATTATTACATGCGTCATCAATAGTTGTCGCACCTTACGCAACATAATAAGTAATGAAGGCAAATTTTTCATACCTAAATCCTAAACCTAATCGTAATTCTAAAAAGATATTTTTTCTCTAATAAAACGAAACCTATGTCAGGCACTGATAATGTAGCTTATAGCTGAATGTTATGAGTAAAGTTATTTTATTTTAAATCAGTTAAGATGTTTCATAGAAACAAATATACAATTTTTTTTATTTTTTTCGGTTTAATTAATTAGTTCAATATGTTACCTGCATAACTTGTGAGCAGTACTCGTTCATTATCGCGTCTATGTGATGCCTGGTGGACAGTAGGTTCCGCAGCAACCCCAGCGTCTTCATTATGATGCGCGTGTCACTGTCACCCAGTAGCCTGAACATTTGCTCAGTACCCAGGCAGCATAGTATCCGCTGTTTCACTTTTTGCTCCGCCTGGTTAGGAAGAACAGCTGAATTATTTGTTCTTATTTAAAAATGCTACTTAAATTTAAGCCGGCCGTTTAACCATGGGTTATCAATATTTTAATTTTTCAGACATCTTTAAAATGAATTGTATAAATTTAAGTGCGAGTGGGAATAAAACCTACGACCACGGGGTATCCGGCCTCATGTGCGTTAACCGCTCCGCCACCGCACCGTGTTACTTACATTTCGAATTTATACAATCCATAATATATATACATCCGATATTTCTTAACGCTTTGAAGGCGCTTTAACGCCATCTTACCGAAACCTACACAGCTAACAACGGCTGGAATGCTAAATACTTAGATCGGACAATACCAAGTAATACCAACAGATGGCGCTTTAAATTATTTATTTTTTAATATTTATTAAATCATAGGTTTTATTATTAACTATGATTTCATTTCAATAAATATCATAGTTAATTTTTGACCCGTGGTTAAGTCATATCAAAATTTTACGCGCTTTACGTCATCTTACCGAAACCTACACGGCTATCAACGGCTGGAATGCCAAATACTTAGATCCGACAATACCAACAGATGGCACTTTAAATTATTAATTTTTGAATATTTATTAAATTATTGTTTTACTATTATTAACTATGATTTCATATATTGAAATGAAATCATAGTTAATAATAAAAACTATGATTTAATAAATATTAAAAATTTTCATATAAAACACAATTTAACTTTGACCCGCGGTTAAGTCATGTCAAAATTTAAACCGCGTCGGCTCCTGGGTTTAAACATAATTTAAGTAAATGAAGATGGCGGATTTTATTTGTATCAGCTGACGTTTGTTTGGTATTTAATTTATGCAAGTTTTTTATTTAAGAGGCCTTTTACAGTCCACTAGCGCCGCCAATCGAAAAAATGTCATAACTCGTAAATAGAATCAAAAATACAAAATGTGGTCTATTATTACTGTAGAAAAGGCAATAACGTAATTTTATAACACATTGTCAACACTTGAAATATAGCTGTTTAGCTAAATCATGCATTTGTAACAAAAACGGCCGTTTATGTTTTGAATGCACGATTTAGCTAAACAGCTATATTTCAAGTGTTGATAAGGTGTTATACAATTACGTTA
Source organism: Pseudoips prasinana (assembly GCA_951640165.1). NCBI lineage: Eukaryota > Metazoa > Arthropoda > Insecta > Lepidoptera > Nolidae > Pseudoips > Pseudoips prasinana. Next base: position 27,412,637 of record OX621246.1, read on the forward strand.
TTGCCTTTTCCACAGTAATAATAGAATATATTTTTTATTTTTGATTCTATTTACGAGTTATGACATTTTTTCGATTGGCGGCGCTAGTGGACTGTAATAGGCCTCTTAAGTTGTAAGATTTAAAATAAATACTGAATTCAAGTTGGATTGATTATCATAAACTTGAAAAATCCATCGAAGAAAATCAAAAGTCCTTTCAAATCCACTTTTAGGATCACATATCTATCGTTCCATCACTGCCATAGAAAAAAAAACGTAAAGTATTATACATCATCCGATTTAGTCGAATAATTTAAGTAAAACTATAACAGTCCCAGAAATGTTGGCAGAGTACAATAAAATTACGACACTTATCTGATAAACCTTTAAGCAGGGTCTTTAAATAAAGAAACAGTTGAGCGGGGTTTAGCTAAGCCATGGTTAAGCGGCGGATCACGCCATATTTTTAAATAAGAACGATATAGTTAAATTCTAAAAAAAAATTACATATACCCTTACCTGAAAAGCCATATTCATTAGAGCCCAAATACCGTTCAATCTTAAAGCTGCCTCAGGCCTTTTCGTCAGATTACATAACATTTCTACAGCACCTGAGAGAAATACAACACGAAAATTTAAATCTATTAATATATGCATAGTATAACTAATACTGCACGCGTGACAGACAGTCGCCTCGCTAGTTGGTGTTCCGGGATCGATTCCCGCGCAGGACAGCTATCTGTGTGACCCAAAAATGGTTGTTCTGACTGGATGTCTTGTGTCCGTCAATTATATGTGTACCCGCGACACGGGGATACATAATGCGGGGGCTGTATTTAAAAAAAAATGTATCTGATCTACCGACCTCTTCTTATTATGCTAATAACTCGAGAATCTGTACACCTGGTAACTTATACACACATTTAAAGTTTTAACATTTACAGAGTCCTTTTTTGTTACTTTTGCCGTAAGTGGGTTATTAGGCCTCATACTTCCCGATATATTCCTGACATAAATGTAAGGCTCGAATTTATGAATTAATCGGAACTCTCTCTCCCTCTCTCACATTACGATAAGAAAAAAATATTAATCAGAAAATAGATAAAATAAAGTAATAATCGTATGTGTATTCAAATCAAAACATCAAATCATTTCATTTGATTGGTTTTTCCACTTTGTAAATGTGAAGTAAAAAATTTCAAATTGAAAAGAAAGTATCACAAAAGCGGGAAATTTGCCTGACTCTGTACTGTCTGTTGCATTCACTGTTTCGTAAACGACTGTCGAGGTTAGGCACCTAGACAAGTCAAACCAACCATCTCTTTACGCCGGAGTACACATTGAGTTAGCCGTCCCAGTTAGTTGTAGCCTATAGACTAAGTTGAAGACTACAATCTAAGCAGCCATGTTTGAGGCCTATTTGGTGCCTTGAGATGCACCAGTCGAAAACTGCACTGCACAGACTAATACCGTGTAGATAAGCATAGTTCACACAGTAAAACCAGATTTGAACAAATTTTAATTGGTTCACCATATCGCAAGCTACTAAGTCACAGACGGCATAGAATATCGCCACCCCATTTCATATTTCGAGGGCGTAGAAGTCGACGCGAGGATATACCTCCCAGAGAACGGACAGCAGCGCCTCTCTGTGTGCTATCACCATCATACTCCGATCGCCAACTCGTCTGCCAACCGTGGCGATTATGGCATATCCCTCCAAATTATGGACACAAGTCCATTGTGGAAATCTTTTGGGGAAGCCTTGGCTCAGCTGTGGACGACATTAGGGTGACATGATGATGATGACGTCACAGACAGAGAAACACACGTATTAATTTTAATACAGTCTCTCTTTGTGAGTAACCTAATTTTGTAATAAAATAATTTTATATTATAAATCGGAATTATTTACCGACACTGGACAGACCTTGGTCCAACATAGGTTCTTTGGCGGGAGAGAACTCGAGTAACAGATTACACAAGGTCGAAGAGCCCACGGTTAACAGTTCCGTCCCAGGAGACTCGTTGAGTAGCTGCATCAGAGGTTTCCATACGGCATGATCCTGCAATTATATTTTTTAGATTAAAAATACATAAAACCTACGCACCACTGCAACTCCTGTAAGCCAGGATCAACAGTGGCACACCATGAATTGACACTGAGCGGTGAGGCTCAGGCAAGTCCTTGGGAATCGCTTTAACTGTCTTGGATCCCGCAACGAGTTTAACCAGAAAGAGAAAAGGAAGAGTTAGAAAATGAATAGTTCCAGGCGCGTGGGATTGCTAGATCGCAACATAAACTTCTTATACAAGTCAATAAGACCCAGCTCAAGGTACGGTCTAATTAACCAGCTGGCTGTCTCCCATACTCACATTAAGGTGAGGATGGGAGATAGGGAACTAGACGTGCGGCGAAAAGCAGTTTTACTGTGTTCCATCCGATATAATCAATTTCATACTTATTTTTATACTCTTTTTACTATTAGTTGACCTTCAAGTAGACATACTAATCTAATATTGTAAATATTAAACAGGCTGATGAATATGAGGGATTACAATAAATTCAACCTTATCGCTTTAAAATAAGGTTTAAATTTGATTAATAAACTGGCACAAACTGTGAGAGTCTGTGTAATATATCATACTAAATAACTAAGTAATCTTTAATTGAACTAACTAGTTATTTCGATAAGTAAAATTTGGAAAGCTTGAACTAATGTAATAAATAGATAATTGAGAACTATTAGAAACTCTCGTGGAACAGTGTCACGAGAGTTTCTAATAGCCTTGGTTAACCATCCAACATATCATTGACGGTCACCGTAGCCTAGTTGGTAGTGCTCCTGCCTACGAAGCTGGTGGTCCTGCTTCGTATAAATAATATACCCTCCCCGAACCTTAATCGCATCTTCAGGTATTAACATAGAACCCTTGTCCAGCAGGGTCTTTAGGCTGATATAATGATGATGAAATAAAATCTTTTCCTACCTGAAATGTCGTTCGTAGTTGCTGCACTGATCTGGATAACGAGTGTAAACATCTGACTGCTGCTAACCTCACCTACAAGCAAATAAATAATTATTAAATATACCTATATATTTATTATGTACTTATCCACGTAATTATCATTGTTTATGAAAAGATATAAGTAATTACTGTATGTTGTGAAATTATTTCAATATATTGATAATTGTGCCCTAAACTTGGTGGCAAAGTAATTTCAACTTAATAAAAATCCGGAAAAGTGTGGATCGGAATCGCGCCCGAGCGGTTCCGTACCATTTTCTATAAAACAGCAATATAAAATCACGTTTTTTGTATGGGTTAAATATATAACTAAATATTCTGTGAATATTTTATGCCTCTACATGCCCTTATCAATATAGAGCAAAAATATAATGTTTGTTGTATTCTGTTTTTTTTAGTAATTGTTGTTATAGCGCCAACAGAAATTCATAATCTGTAGAAATGTCAACCGTCTAACTATTTCGGTTCATGAGATAAACCCTGGTGACAAACGGAGAGACAGACAGTCTTTGTAAATGTAATAGGGTTGTTTTTACTACCCAAATGATTTTCACTTTACTTTAGATACATCTGAACAGGGTTCCACAACAACAGAGAGCACAGTTGAACCCTTAAACTTATTATTACTTAGGAACAAGATACAAAAACAATGAAGACAAATATAGCAAAGTCTGGTTAAGGGCCTATTCTCACCACGTTTTTTAAACGCGCCGTTCACACGCGTTTGTAGCGATACGCACGCAAGTCGGACGCCGCCTGTAGACCTCACAAACGACAACAAACTGCTCTGTAGGATAAAAGCACGCCGTCTACGGCGCGTTTATAAACGTGGCGGGCTCTAAGGGTTAACGGGACCCATATCCTTGTTAATACTCACCGAAGCTTCCGAATTATTCATCCCATTAACAACATGCACCATTAGACCATGCGTTTCAATGATCCTCTTCCTAATATCCTCATCATTAGCTCCCAGAGACGCGAAACATTTAAAGGCACCTTGTTTCGCCGCTGCAGACTGACAGTTCACTATATCGGCTAGAGATGTCATTAGATGGTTGGATATAGCCGCTAGCCTTTGTAGTGATGTGTCTACCTGTAAATTTGAGATAGGATCCTTGTCAAATATATATATATAATATGCTGGGAAATTATTCACACACGGCCATCTGACTACTTTTCTTCAGTTAATACATACTTATATAGATAATGACACCCAGACTCAGGACAAACAGACATGTTCATGGACACAAATATTTGTCCTGGGTGGGAATCGAACCCACGACCTGCGGCGTGAAAGGCAATTATTTACCTACGACGCCAACCGACTCCTCAATATGTATATACAAGGTAAATAGTAATAATAATATCCTAGGACGTTATTCACACACGGCCGTCTGACTACTTTTCTTTAATAAATACATACTTATATAGATGGTAAAAACAGACATGTTCATGCACACAAATATCTGTCCTGGATGGGAATAGAACTAACGACCCGTGGCGTGAAAGGTAAGTAATATTAAATCTACCTATGTAACGCAAAAAGGCTAAGAAATTAAAGATTTTTTACATCCAAAAAATGTATCAGCGGATCGTTATTCTAACGTGCGGACTAAATCTTTTTTGCGGTTATTTTGCATGTAGATGAGCTACCGTTGTTGATTGTTTTTACCGTAAAATAAATAAATAAAAATAAAAAAGGTTTTTATTCACGTAGACTTTAAAAAAGCGCTTGTAAATAGTCAGAACATGTTTGTAGTAATATAGTTGTATACATTATTATTTCTAGTAACATAGATATTTAGGTACACATTGTATGAAAACATTTATTATCGTTGTTATCGAAATGTAAGAAATTATATGGACGACGGTTTCTAGTTACTACTAAATCGTAGTGTGAAACCACCCAGTGAAACCATCGTAGTGTGGGCTACGGGTTTTCAGTGTCTCCAGTACTGTCACTTACTCAATCGCATGATCTAGTGATGTAGTGATATCGAATTATTGAAATTTATAATATTAAGTTGTTATTGAAGATGGTATTTAGAACAACGACGGTATCCAGTTACTGCTAAATCGTAGACTTAAGCATTTTCTACAGAAGATACTTTAAACCAGTCTGGGCTGCGGGTCTCCAGTCTCTCCAATATTGTCACTTGCAGACTCACATGATCTAGGGTTGTAGTGATATCGAATTATTGAAATGTATAATGCTAAGTTGTTATTGGAGATGGTATTTAGAACGACGACGGTATCTAGTTACTGCTAAATCGTAGACTTAAGCATTTTCTACAGAAGATACTTTAAACCAGTCTGGGCTGCGGGTCAAGAGTCTCTCCAATAATGTCACTTGCTCACTCGCATAATCTAGATATGTAGTGATATCGAATTATAGAAATTTAGAGTTATCGGACACGGTTTCTAGTTATCGCTAAATCGTAGAGTAAAACTAGTCTGTGCGGTCAGTTTGTTTGAATACATGTGTTATCTACGAATAACAGTAATAGTCTTACATGATATAACGTAGCATACCTCTGCTAAGTAAGCTAAGGTCTCAGCGGCGGTCGCGCGGATGTCTTCCGGCATCTCCTTGGTGCACAGCCGGGCGAGGCACGGCAACGCACCGAATACCACCCTGAAAATAATAGACAATAATGATTATTTTAAACGTCTCCAAAACAGGCAGAGGTTCTTATTCAGTTGTTTTTTTTATGACTGTGATCTTAAAAATCTGTAATGAATCAAATATTTATATTTGCCTTTTTAGGGATCCGTATCCAAATGGCAAAAAACGGAACCCTTATAGATTCGTCATGTCTGTCTGTTTGTCTGTCCGTCCGTATGTCACAGCCATTTTTTTGCGAAACTATAAGAGCTGTACTGATGAAACTTGGTAAGTAGATGTATTCGGTGAACCGCATTAAGATTTCTACACCAAAATAGAAAAAGAAACAATAATTTTGGGGGGTCCCCATACATAGAACTGAAACTCAAAAAATTGTTTTTATCGTACCCATACATGGATAGGTCTTCAAAAATGATATCGAGGTTTCTAATATCATTTTTTCTAAACTGAATAGTTTGCGCGAGAGAAACTTCTAAAGTGGTAAAATAAGTGCCCCCCCCCCCCCCTGTAACTTCTAAAATAAGAGAATGATAAAACTAGAAAAAATATATGATGTACATTACCATGCAAAATAACAACGAAAATTGGTTTGAACGAGATCTAGCAAGCAGTTTTTTTTAATACGTCATAAATCGTAAACCGCAATTTGCTTTCATTTAATCAAATGAAATACTTGCTGCTCCGGAACCCTTCATGGGCGAGTCCGACTCGCACTTGGCCGGTTTTTTTTTGTTAAATAGCTAGAAACAAATGGCATCCCTCAGGGTTAAAAAAATATCGAAACCTAAGGGATAGTTTCTTACTTAAACTGATTTATAATATTTGAAGTTCGTGCCAATAAGTTAAGGGAGCGTATATATCAACTTGAAAGTATTATATTGATAATTATACAACATTATTAACGCTAGTCGCATTAATATTTGTTAGCGATATACCTAGCTGTTATACCTTTGTTATTATTTTCCCGACCATTCGACAAGGTTGTGATCGTAGCCACCGTCTGACCGGCGCAACGGTGTTTTTTAATTTAATTTTAAGTAAGAAACTATCTCTTAAGTTTCGTTGCAGTTTCTTTTAATGTGGCATTTGCTTCTTTAGCCAGCTACCATAGAATTGTATTCCATTTTCTTCCTTACATTTTAAATATTTTTACACAAGATAGACATGTGCCACGACCGCTGTTTTTTTATGGTTAAACCTTCTAAGAGGCAGTAATGCTCCAGGAGGCCGCTGAGCAGGATCGGGAGAGAGACGATCCCGTTCGAAGGCGGTGAAGGCGTCAGCCAATATCCCAACTCCACCTCGAGGCAGTGGATGCAACTTTTTTTTTTATATCAGAGGGCGACAAACGAGCAAGTGGGTCACCTGATGGTAAGTGACACCGCCGCCCGTAGACACTCGCAACACCAGAGGTGTCGCGGGTGCGTTGCCGGCCTTTAACAGTCAGCAAACAAGTTGTTGCTGACCCTTCCCCCAACCCCAATGAGCTCTGGCGACCTTAGTCACTCTCGGAAACACAACATTAAAATTATTAATGTTATTATTAAGGAATGTCTTCTGTAAGGTGGATGTACTTCCCCAGTCGGGCTGCTCTTTGAGCGAATAAACGCTATGCCTTACTTCTCTTAAAACGTACTGGCAGGAGTCGGCAATCCGGGAGTAGGACGAAAGTCCTACCATGGTAAGTGTGTCAACCAAAAATGGGAGCACTGAGCAACATAACGCAACACTCCAGTAAGAAATTATACTTCTTATATATCTAGAGGATAGTATTATGAACCTGTTGTCATCAGCTGGTAGCGCGCCCGCTCGATGCATGAATGTGAGACATCTCGCGGCGCACATCGCCACCGGCAGCGGCTTGTCGCGGGATACAAGGGTCATTAACAGCTCCGGTATTGTTTTGTCTCCATGCCTAGGAAAAACAAATAAAAGCTGTTTTAATAAATCATCATCATATCAGCCGAAAGACGGACAAAGGCCTCCAACGGCTTACCGCGACCCTTGCAAAAGAGCAATGGAAAGGGCTTTTAATAAATAATACAATTTATTATACTATTATTATTTTAATACAATTTATTATATTTATTTACATTTAATTTAAAACCAATTAAAAGGCCCAGCCCCATTTAATGCAATATCACCTTTGCTTGTGTACCGGTTTCCACATTCATTTTCATATTCGAGGGAATACGTTTTATAAAGTTGTTTAGTTGTTTTAAAATGTTTAAATCGATTCCACAATGTTTGAACAGTAATTTTGTTTTATAAATAACAATACATAGCAGACGCCATTGGTTTTATTACGGTGTCTAGACTGTGCATTGCATAAATTAATAATATTCTATGTGACAGTAGAGCTATATATATCTCAATTAATCTACATAATTATGTCGTGGTGTCATTATTATGGCTCCAAAATTAATCCGATTTTTGAGCCATTAATAACGACACCAACCTTATCGACATGAAAGGGACCTTCAGTTTAACAAAAACATAGCATATAGATTTAGAAAACTCTTATTTTGGATACTCTATCATTTCGTGTGGTTTCCGGCCCAGAAAGAATAACGTGGCCTAACCATACCATCCTGTGGTTTTCGTAAAAGGCAACTAAAAGATACATCAGGTAGTTGGGCAGCATTTTAGAGTTGGTGACCGCAGTTAGGTCGTAGTTAATACACAGGTGGCGCCTGTGTACTAACTACCCCCTAACTGCGGTCGTCAACTCTCATACCAAGCGCGGTGACTAGGGCAATCCCCTCCAAATGGCAACATTATAGAAACCTCTGGGGGAGGCCTATGCCCAGAAGTGGACGATGTCGGGCTGATGATGATGAATATTCCCACCCAGGACAGATATTTGTGTGCATGAACATGTCTGTTTGTCCGGAGTCTGAGTGGAATTATTTACATAAGTATTTATTTACAAAATAAAAAGTAGTATATGTACAGTCTATTTTTTCTTACTTGTCTTATTTGGTAAACAAATATGGCGTACTGGTAACCAAAGACAATTGATAGAGTTGGAAAATTATCGAATGAAGGACTGAACGAATTCATACAGCTGTAACCGAATTATTTTCGTAATGTAGGATTTCCTGACAAATAAATTTGTATTTTATCGACGTCCTTGAAGAATAGCCAAAGGTCGTCAGTCTAAAGAATAAAACCGTCCAAATCACAGAAAGAATCTGCAGAATCCCGTAGAAAGCCAAATCGTTACACTTCAAACACACACAGAGAGCAACCGTAACGTACAACATAAAGCGAGGCGACGAGACGAATGACAGGACGTTTCCCGTCAACTCAAAAAATTTCACTTGTCAAATAATACTTTTAGTCTACGACCAGTTACAACAAAATCTTTAGTTTTAAAAAATAATGCCTTACATTACCATACACACACTTGATATATATGTATATAAACATTCTGCTTTATTATTCAGTTTTTTTTACAAAAATTATACAGTTCACACTGGTCAGAATCATTCATTCACTTTTCCCTTCTCTAAGTTCCAAAGACAAACTAGCATTTTGAAATGTCAAATTGCCTATATAATTTTTAATCTGTAGAAATGGATTCTGATATTATTTTGATTTTAAGAGAATTAATGTGTTTAGATGGATAATTTGAAGCAGTTTTTGGTGTTATTTATATAGTATGTGTTTCTTCCAACAATCAAGATGTTCATACCTAACTAAAAGTGCGTAATTGATGACGAAACTAGTGATTTTCGTACCGAGTAGTGTTTGTTTACCAAATAAGACAAGTAAGGAAAAATAGACTGTAGTATATCTGGTTTACACAGTGCAAGCTCTGCTTAGTTTGGGATCAAATGGGCGTGTGTAAATAATGTCCCAGGATATTATTATATCATATCTATACATATAATAAAATCGTAGGAAAGTCAAAACTGTAGATTGAATATTTTTTTATAAGGATTCTTGTGGCGTGATCTACTATCGATATCGAATCCAAAAATATAGTTTATAGATTTTTTGTCTGTTTGTCTGTATGTATGTCCGGGCTAAACTCAAAAAGTACTGCATGGATTTACTTAAAATTTTGCATGAATATTACTAAGAGGTCGGGTCAACATGTAGGCTACATATTATCACGCTATCACCTACGGCGGAGGAGCTGTGATCATTTATAAAGTTTAACGCGGGTAAAACCGCGGGGCACAGCTAGTTATTAATAACGACAACAACCATATCGACATAAAATCTCGTTCAGAAAACAAAGCATGTAGCTAAGCTTAAGTAGCTAATCAGTATTTATATTTAATAAATATTCCCAGCTGTGTGACCTACGGCCTGAGTTATAACTGTATGATTAATATCGATAACGTATTATTCCCACAAACACTTACTATACTGGACTATACTAATCCAATAATGAATATATATTGGATTAGTGTCACACGCAATTATATTTGATGGGCTATCGTACTGTTTTAAGGGTGAATTAGAATCCTTAGGAAAGTCATCTAAAATACGCAGAGCCATCCATACTTATTTAGTTTCAATTTAATTTATTTTTATTATTATTTTATTATATATTTATTATTTTAATTTCAATAATTTTTGAAGAAAAGCTTTTTACGCAAGCTTGACTTGGGGAGTAAACTGGTGAATGCGTTACGAGAGCGTTACGATAAGTGTGATCTGGCAGGGCGAACGGAATTTGAGAGGGAGATATAAGTAAGTGACGATAGAAAGTATGAGAATTACGTTCCGTATATTACCTATTGTAGGGGAAACAGAGAGAAATGAGACACACATTTTCTTTCTCTCACAGAGCCAGTATTGTTTATCTAAGTCTATCTAAACTTCAGTTTTGTTTGTTTTTTTTTTGTATACGACATGTATTATAATTAGTTAATATAATATAATACATTTCCGTTTCATTCTTTAGTGGTAGCATGTTCAACCACAAATATTAAAGTCCTGGGTCCAAAACATTCAGCAGCAGCGCGGAGTATGGGAGTTATCGGTGTCATACGCCCGTGTTACTAATAAAAAAAAATAATAAAAAAGGTTTTTATTCACGTAGACTTTAAAAAAGCGCTTGTAAATAGTCAGAACATGTTCGCAGTAATATATAATTAATTTATAATTATTTCTAGGTACATATAGATATTTAGGTACCTACACGGATTCTAGGAAATAATTTACAATAAGATTTATTTTATAACAGTAACGATATTTAATTAAGTTATTGTCAAGGATCATGTGTAGGTTTAATTATCAAAATTTTAGCTATATTTTTACTACATGTTGTCTGAATGGTTCTGTCTATATTAAGGTACGAATTAAATGTTATCATTATGGCGGACCTTGTGTTTATAACGACGCACGGTCGCGCTTTAATGTTACCACCGGATCCAATGCGCCCCAACTGAGAAGACCCAGCGAAACAAACTCAGCGGGTGTCTCTACTACCGGTTTCAACACGGCCCAGTTGAGACGCTCCGGCGAAACATACTCAATTCTGAGAGCGGTTATATATAAAAATGTTCTGGGCGGCGCCCAGTCTCATTGGAGACTAGTCATCTGTGCGGAACACAAGTGTGTGCGCAGACACAGAGGCACTCTCTATTCCATCACTCTCATGATTCGATGGGACGACTAACGACACGACCGACAAAAGGTTAGGTACAGGACCAACGGCTTTATATGCTCATCGAGGCACAGGTATATTAATGATACCTCGTACCGATACTGAAAATTTTTCCTTACAATAAAAATCCAATTACTTTTTGGCCCCACCCGGGATTTGAACCCAGGATCTCATTATCTGCTGTTAAACTAAAATTATATATTACATTTATTACAACATTATAATGAACTTCATACTTAATATTTGTTATGTGTCTGGGACACATAATTTATTTTGTACGAGGAATTGTAAATAAGAAAGTAACTTTGGAAAATAGCTATTCATCATTAGCTTTTGCATAGCAGACTTCTGCAATGTCTTAAAAACTGTAGTCTAATGACTATAATCGGAACCGACACTTTACCGTGCCGACCTAGCGGTCACCCAGCTATAAGACGACCGCGTGCCTCGTTGCTTAACCTCGCCAATCAATTATGGACCGGTGACAGCAACTGGCTATAAGACGATTACTCTTTGCACTATGCATTTGCAACCTACTGACCAAAAAAACAAGAATATATTTTCTTGGCAGCGCATAATAAAACTCGGTCAAAGTCAAATCAATGACAAACGTATAGCCAACATTATATGAAATGCAAATGAGAGTCACCTCACCTCACCTTCTTATACAAAAACTCACTGCACGTGTGGCGCAGTGAATCTATACATATAATAACATCGTAGGAAAGTCAAAACTGTACATAGAATATTTTTTTAAAGGATACTTGTGGCGTGATCTACACTCGATATCGAAGCCAAAAATATAATTTTTCGAATTTTTGTCTGTTTATCTGTATGTATGTCCGGGCTAAACTCAAAAAGTACTGAATGGATTTATTTCAAATATTGCAAGAATATTACGAAGAGGTCGGGTCAACATATAGGCTACATATTATCCCGCTATTACCTAAGGTGTGATAATATTAAAAGTTTAACGCGGGTAAACCGCGGGGCACAGCTAGTAGATAAATAAGTATCTTGGGATAACAAACACACTGCTATCTGATCTTAATCTAAGCAGATCCTATACTATGGCAACTGATAGACATACTTATATATACAGGGTGGCCGAGGAGTTGACGTTCAAACCCAAAAATTAAATACTTTTTTTATTAGGAGGATCCGAATCACCCCCATGTATGTTCCCCACTTTAATATAATTTTGGATACTTTGAAAATTTATGAGTCCTTAGCTCAAACTCTAATTTTGAACTTTCGAATAACTTCTAAGTCAGTTCTGCAATGATTAGACAATAATTTCTGTGTTTTTCTTTAATAGTGAATGATCGAGAAGAACATTCGTAAACTGAGAAAAATTACGTTTACTCTAAGAAACACTTGCACAGTACGACTCTAGACTCGCTAAGATTCATGAAAGTCTGAACAGCAAGCGCATAGTTTAGGCCGTATTTATAACTATCTAGCTAGCTGTGCTGAGGGCTCATAGACTAGGTGTTATTAATGATCGAATAGCCAAACAGTCTAGAGTGGCGACCAGGAACCGGAAGGCGGAGCCCTCCCCTACAAGATGGACCGACGATATGATATATATACGATATGATATCGATGCGGATAACACAATACATGTAATTGTGAAGATCATTGAGGGATTCAAGGTTTGAGGTGTACAAGGATCGTGACAAATGGAAATCCGTCGTCTCTGCCTACTGGAAACAGGCGTGAGTCTATGTATGTATGTATTGAGGGGTTCTTTTGCCTAGCAGTAGTTCGGCTGATATGATGATGTAGAATTATGTGCCATATTGTAATACTGGGCTAATAAAGCAGAATAATATTACATTTTTTTTTAGTGGCGGATATGTCGCCTCAATTATCGGTATTCAGGATTGTGTCCAGAAGTGGAAATATTTCGGTATTTAGGTTTAGACATTTATTCTCACTAAAGAATAAAATAATCCACTTATCGTAACACCATAAAGTTGTAAGATACAAAAATAATATGATCGCGGGTACATAAAAACATTATTATTTGTTCGAAACAATACATTAGCAAATACCCGTACAATATTTATACGCCACAGTCTCAAGCGTAGTTGTAGTAAATCAGTTATTATAATACCTTTTGATGGATTAAGCGATGGGTACACTGCCCCGCATGATGCAGCGTAGTGCGTGACTGCGTGTTCTAACGTTGCTTGTAAGTATCTCCGTTAGTATCGAAAACACGTCAACACAGTCCAACACACTGAAACTGCATCCACGCGTGCGTGTTTTCTATACAAACGGAGATACTTACAAGCAACGTTAGAACACGCAGTCACGCACTACGCTGCATCATGCGGGGCAGTGTGCCAATCACCTAAGGGCCAGCACCAGATAAAAAAAGCCGCTCTATACACTGGTATAAAATATAATATAACTTACCTCGTGTTCAGCGCGACCTGTGACACATTAGCATTCTCAAAGCACATAGCAGCTAACAGGTCCAACGCGGGCAGCGCTGTTGCTCCAGGACCAGCCGCTAACAACGAAGCGGCCGCTACGCATGCCCCTGCTGAGCAAAGCGCCTCTTGTTCTGTCTGACCACAGCACCAAATAGAGAGGATCCGGACCACGCACGCTCGGGCTGTCGGCGTTCCATCGCAGGCTATTTCTGCCAATAACATTAAATGGTAATGTCATAAAAGTCTTGGTCTTAAAGTTGGAATCAATTATCGTACTAACATCAATCTGCTGTTTAAAATCTTATATATATAAATAAAAAGAGAAGTCCTGACTGACTGACTGACTCATCAACGCCCAGCCCAACCCCTTGGACCTAGAAAGCTGAAATTTTGCACAAATGTTTTCTTTATACTGTAGACAAGGAATAAGGAAGGATTTTTTTAAATTCTACCCCTAAAGGGGTAAAACGGGGGTGCAAAGTTAGTATGAAACTTTGTTGTTTTAGAAGTTAAAGGCATGAAAATTGGTATTTGGCCTCCCAGTTATAAATAAAAAATTACGTGTTTCAGGATTTTTTGGAAATTCTGCCCCCAAGGGTGAAAAATAGGGGATGTAAGTTTGTATGAGAATGTGACAATTTTTTAGGTTAAACGCATGAAAATTAGTATTTGGCCTTTTAGTTGAAAATAAAAAATATGTATTTCAGGATTTTTGGAAATTCCAGCCCCAAGAACGTAAAATAGGGGTTGTAAATTTGTATGAAAAATGTGACGATATTTAAGTGAAACACACGAAAATCGGTAGTTGGCATTTCAGGTAAAAATAAAAAATTACGTGTTTCGGGATTTTTGGAAATTCTACCCCCAAAGGCGAAAAATAGGGGATGTAAGTTTGTATGAAAATGTGACAATTTTTAAGTTAAACGCATGAAAATTTGTATTTGGCCTTTTAGTTAAAAATAAACAATATGTATTTAATCTATCTATCTATATAAATAAAAAGAGAAGTCCTGTCTGACTGATTGACTGACTCATCAACGCCCAGCTCAAACCCTTGGACCTAGAAAGCTGAAATTTTGCACAAATGTTTTCTTTATAATGTAAACAAGGAATAAGGAAGGAATTTTTAAAATTCAACCCCTAAAGGGGTAAAACGGGGGTGCAAAGTTAGTATGGAACTTTGCTGTTTTTGAAGTTAAACCCATGAAAATTTACATTTGGCCTTTAAGTTAAAAATAAAAAAAATATGTTTCAAGATTTTTGGAAATTCCACCCCTAAGGACGACTAAAATAGGGGATGTAAGTTTTAATGAAAATCTGTTTTTTTGGAGTTAATGCATGTAAATTGGTATTTCAGTTAAAAATAAAGCAATCCAGGGAATAATTTGTTTTTAAAAAAAAGGTCATCCAAAACTGATTCAATAGATCGACACCAACAACTTACGCCAACTCAACTTTTAGAGAAATTCGTTTCTTATGCCAAGTTGCTTAAAATGTCGTGGTCGTTGTCGTCTAAGTAAAGATTCAGCGATTCATAAGATTTGTAATTTCTTTGATTCTGGTATTTTTTATAAGAAATTAAATAAACGACATTTTAATCAAAATGGGATAAAAAAAGAATAGACCTAAAATTCGAGTTAGCGTAGTATAAATTGTTCGTGTCGAGATGATCGCACCCAAAAAATATCTTAATTTACTGATCTACAACTTCACAATTTTGTAACTAGATGGCGTTTATATCGTTTCAGATCGCAGAACTTATTTGGCATATCGGTTAAAATAAATAAATGCTTAAAATAAAAGGTAGTCTAAAACTGAATCAATAGATGATCGCCTAAATCTGACCCACAAAATATGCACACATCTTAATTTTACCGCTTTACAAGTTTATATTTTTGTTAGTAGATGGCGTAATCATCGTTTTAGATCCCGCTATGGTTTCGTTCACAAAATGTGGTATAAGACCTATCAATGCCGTGGTCACAACCTAATCTAATGGGAGTTACCTTTGTGATTAATGCATCGTTGATTATTATTTTACTTTATTTAACTTACTGACTTTACTTTAGGATAATTGATAACTATTCTTTGATTTTTGTGGTTGATGATATCGGGTCCTTTTTTTAAATAACTGTAGCAAAGTAGTCTTAAGTTTATTTCTTAGCTAAGTTATAAATAGGATTGATTTTCTTAAATTTACATAGCTTATTACTTATAAAAGTTATATTTTTTAGATTAAGCTAGAAGTAAGTAGTTACATTGGTCATCATTCAAAATTTTCGCGGACGAAGTCGCGGGCACCAGCTAGTCATTGATAGAAAAATTATAATAGTAGATAAATATTGCGTTTTATTGCACCATATAAATAGATGTCTTAGAAAAACAAACACCGCCATTTGATGCACAAATGGTTTATGTATAGACGCCAACACATCCAGCTACCCCAATCTGTCAAATATCTTTTATACATTTTTAACTTTATCACACAAGCATAAGATTCACTTTCATTAGGGAAATTTGACAGATTGGGGTAGCTTGATGTGTTGGTGTCTGTACTAGGTACTGTGGCAAACAGACAACTGATAAATATAATATAGGATATATTATTCACACAAGGCAATCTGATCCCAAACTCAGCAGAGCTTGTACTATAGAAACCAGACAATTGATATGTTACCATTTTTGTTTTGTAAATACACACATATACAGATAATTACACCCAGACTCAGGACAAAAACGCTTGTACATGCACATATATCTGTCCTGGGTGGGAATCGAACCCACAACCTGTGGCGTGAAAAGTCATCATTTTTGTTCTAGATCCTTCACCAATATTATGTATATTTCTGATTTTGTCATCAACTATCACTTTCTTTTCTATAAGGAAATTCGCCCCATCTCTTTCTATTCATTCTTAAAAAAAACTATAATGTCACATGTCATGTTTAATACACCTTACAATACCTCATTATTTAATCATTTCTAGCCCCTCCCTAAAACTTTCTGGAAGAGAACATTGACTGCAAGATGATCACCTATTGTACAAAGTGTAATAAAGAGTACTTATCCTATCCTCTAATTGTCTTGATAAGTTTCAGCACCTATACATTGCACCAAATTGTAATGAAACAAGAATATTGTAAAAACAACAAAGGTTCGGTTGAGATGTTTCAATCCGCTCCCAACAAGTATGAATAATACATTATGCATGCATTAGTTACTTCAAAACAGGACATACGCAATAAAAATATGATTTATTCATTTCAGCTGACTACTAACAAAGTGTGTAAAGGTTCAGAGTCAAACTGAATAAATTGTTAGGATACAGTGTTCAGCCAGTAAATTAATACTTATCAGTTTATAACCAACCAAAGGAAGGAGGTTATCAAGTTGAGATTAAGTTATGTATGGGTTACTTATTGTATGTCTATACAAGATTTCTATGTTGCCTATGAACTGATTTTGACAATTCTTTTTTAATTGATAGGTTATGCTTTCTATATCAATATTTGTTCCAGTAGATTATTTAAAATAAAAATTGAAGTTGGTTTAATGTTATTTAAACAGTAATTAAGTTATTATTTGTTAAATAAACCGTAAAAAGAAGTTAATGACATAATTATTAAGAATCTACATAATATATAGAATTATTTTAAAAGTAAAAGATTTCTATATAATATTTGACCTTAGCCAACCTAAGGTTACCTTCGTAATAATGTATGGAAAAGATAGAATACAACACTTCCATGCCTGTCCATACAATACAAACAATGAATTATATATAAATATAACATGCTTGCCAAGCAAGGGCTTCCATCAATAGTTGACCTATATAATATTTAGATTTATAATGCCTATTAATGTTTAGGCTTTATTGCACATCACAAAATAAACCCATAACTATCAAGGAACAATTAAAACTAAACATACAGAAACAGCCAGCCAGCCACAACATGAATATAAAATTATAATTAAAATAAGAGAGACAACATAACAGGATGTTATGAATTTCAAAAAAAGCAAACAATTTGATTATATCTGATAAGCTGATAAGAAGGACCGAAAAAAAACAAAATAATAAAATATATCCAGACAGTTTAAATGTATATAAAAACAGTGATTTCTTCCAGACAACTGTTGGATGGAAAAGACAAGCAGTTATCTGCTATTATGTATTTTTAATATATGTCTAACTAATGTAGAATTGACATATTATTTGTTGCCTTTTTTATAAACTAAAAACATAATATATAAAACTACTAGCGGCCCGGTACGTGCGTCGCTACGTATAAAGCATAGTAATAAAAAAAAAATTATTAAGTTCATTTGTTCAAACAAAAAAATATTTTAAATTGCTAAAAGATGTTGATTTTACACTTTTTCAAGACTTTTTTAAAATTTTCTCTACGTACAAACCTTCCCTGGACTTCCACGAATAATTCAAGACCAAAATTAGCCAAATCGGTAAAGGCGTTGTTGAGTTATAACATTACAACGAAAAGTGGCATTGATTTTTATATATATAGATATAATATAATACATAGATGTATAAATAATATATATACACATATGCTTGTATGCAAACATAGTTGTATAAAAAAACTCACCTGTTAACCTAGCTAGTAACCACATATCAGCAGGTAATGCAGATGTTGGTGCTGGTGGATGCATAAACACATTCCGTAATGCACATAGGGCTGCTTCTGCTACCCGTGTGCTTGTTGGTACTACTTTGAGAAGCTTCACTATTGCTGTAGCAGTACCTAGTTCCACTAGTGATGATACATTCTCTGGTGTGCCTTTTGCTAATGAACCTGCAGGAATTTAAAACCTTTAAACTTTTATTAGAAATAAATATATTTGTATTGATTTGATTTGTTTAGATTTTGTGTTGTATTGTGCATAGCAAGGACAAAACAAAATTATACTGTTGTCACTCTTCTTGATCTCTTTTTACTTACACATATTTAGGTCAAATTCAAATCAACACATTGAGTTTCATTAAAATCATGTTGATCAACAATTCCATGCAAACCCTGCATTATCTATGTAAACCTTAAACTAACATCATATAAAAGAGGTTTAAAAATCAACTTTATTCATTCTTTGCCACCATGAATTGAATGAGCACAAGAAGGGTGCCTTATATTATGAACACTAACAATATTTATAGGCCAATCTGCACAATATAAAAATAGGTACTAAATTTAGTTGGGTACTTAAAATGCCCTATCCTTAAAAGTCTAACCAGGTTTTAACGAACCAAATAAATTGTTATATTGATTTAAGATTCCATACAACTTTTCAAGTGTATGTTATTCTGATAACACTATTAACTAATCATTTCATACAGTCAATACCACATAAACACACCTTGCCCTTGAATGTACTTTAATATAAGGCAGTAAAGTCAGTTTTCATGGTAAAAAGTCAATAGAAACAGTTTTTTTTTCACATAGACTTTAAAAAGCAATTATATATAGAGATAGTACATGAATTGAGTATAACAAATGAACTATATACATACATATATTGAATTCTAGGTGTATATTTTAACATAGCAACTTATATTTGATCTTACAGGATTATAATTAATTATAGTGTAACTGTATCCACTGATATTGAGTTGACTGTATCATAAACTAATCAGATTATGGAACTACGAGCAAGATGGTGAACTCATTCATGTCTACTAGAATTTAGGTTCTTACGAGGATGTTTAATTGGCTTCTCCTTAAAACTAAATTGTGTACTGTCAACAACTAAATTGTTGTACAAATAAAGTAAATATTAACAGCACATCCTTGTGTGATTAATTGAAAAGATAATTTAAAAAAAAAGATAATTAAAAGATATTATACATTATGTGCGTTTGATCTTATACAATATGTTTGGAAGTAGACAAAATATATTTTTCATTGATGTTGTTTATAATGGGCTGTATTGCAACCTTACCTATGATGATGGTAGCCTCAAGTCTTATGTTAGCATCGTATATGTCATCATCAGACATCAACTGCAAAAGCCGAGGCACTACTCCTTGCAGTATCACAGAACTCTTCTGTCTATTGCTACCGATCACTGAGTTCTTTAGCGTCACTAAAGCTTCCATTACTTTCTCTGGATCAGTCGAATACACCTCGTCGATATATGAACGTGAACTCTCGATATCCTATCGGCAAAATGTTAGAGGTTAAGAATACAATCACATAACCCAAAGGCACTCAGAAACCTGAAAAGCTTTTCGTATACTCACCATGAATACTGTTAATTGTTGCATGTTTTTGTCTTTGATTTACGCAGTATTGTAGGTAAAAATAATGTTAGAAAATTCTCCCGAGGCCGAATACGCTGTCAACAGTGTCAACTCGCCACCTGTCATTGATTTAGTGTTGCGAGGCTTAAAATTAAATAAACAAAGGTTTTCCATGTTTAAATAGGGATTTTTTTAAATATATCAGGGAACAATAACTAAATGTTTTAGTTAATACCAGAACAAAAGACAAATATGATAGCTGATGAAAAGGACATACAAAACTGTTAATGCAAAAATTGGTCATCAGATCAACATCAGATGGTCCGAGAATAAAAATAAAGAGTTGGTGCAGGTTTCCCGATAGAAAAGAAAGAGATCGTTGAAGATAAGGACAAAAGCATTACGATTAATCGGTCATATACTTGAAGATTCTCGAAAGAAAAGAATAACTTACGAAATGATTAAAATTTGGAACAATTGAGGGGTATACAAGCGTATATCAAAGCAGAACGGTGAGTTTTAATTCAAATAAAATCTAAGGCGAATTAAGAGGAAAAATAAAAGTGTAAAACTGAACAATGAGTCATAAGTAAAAGGAAACAGTGTCAAGTGTCCCGTATACAGTGAGAAGTAGGACGTGTAAGTCTGGACTTAAAGTCCCGACTTACACGGCCTACTTCTCACTACATATTGCATATGCACCGCTCTCCCGGCTTGTTTAACTGACAATTAGTGGAATTAACGCTACATACTATTTTCGTATTTTGAATGTTATGGATTTCGGCAAAATAAGACCTGGTTCCATTACTTATCTTAGCCTCTATTATACTTGTATGACCGAAGTTATATGAATAAATATATTTTATTAAGCGCATTTTTTTCGATAAACATATTGCTAAATGTGAAAATTGTGAATACAAGTTTTAATGGTCGATTCTTTTTTCTCGACTTGATAATGAAAACGGAAGGCAAACTTGTTGCAACCAAAATCACACAATAACGGAAGGTTAGTTCATTGCATACACTGTTTAAATAATTCATTGAAATGGCGAAATCGAATAGAGATTTTATTGCAAAATGGGGAATTCATAAGATTATCTTCGGGCGCTCTTATAATCGGCGGCACTGTACTGCTGATATATATGACATCTTATCTGTCAACTGTCAATAAACAAGTTGGGTACCCTATAGTCTAGTTTTGAGTTTACTTTCATATTTTGTTTTTTTTTGCAATATCTTTAATCAAACAGCGTATTCTATGTTGATAGTAATACTTTACTCTCCAATTCAAATTACAGTTACTTGTCTATACATTTAAATATTAACACAAAGAACGATGGCTGATTCTGGAGTGGACACTAGCAATGAGGGCAGCGATAATCCTATATTTGATCACTCCCAGTGTATATTAGAGTTCAGTCCACCAGCTATACCTATTAATCTGGCAGGACAACCGATGCCAGTCGAGTTTATATCCGAACCACACGATCATGTCGGGAAAATTAAGTGTTCCACTAAAGCTCGACATTGTCGATTAAAACACAGGTATGGAGGTAATATTTGCTCATCAAGAAATCATAAGCTAAGTTTCGCCGCCTCGACCAACAATACAGAGCTTGTGGAGAAACTTCTCTTGTCAGGGGCTGACCCAAATTCCTCAGATGAACATAAAAGAAGTCCACTGCACTTGGCAGCTTGTCGCGGTTACGTCGATGTTGTTAAGACTTTATTGAGACATGGAGCTAACCCTAACATCAAGGATACCCTAGGAAACACACCTCTCCACCTTGCTGCCTGCACAAATCACATTCCAGTGGTCATAGAACTACTTGATGCAGGCACTGATGTAAGTTCACATGATAAGAATGGACGTAATCCAATTCAATTGGCCCAGAGCAAACTGAAGCTTATACAAATGCGTCCCAGTGGTGCCGGACACTTTGAGGAGACAAGACAGCTCATTGGGGAAATCTGCCTTGTGGTAGAAATGATGTTAAAATACATGAGGATACAAAAAGCTGATGCTGCTGACTTGGAGTCTGTTCGAGAGAGACTGGAGCGTGTCAGCACTCGCGAACAAGTCGATTCTGAAGTTCAAAACTTACTTGATAGCCTAGATTCTCTCAAATTGAGATAAGGCTTTGCATTTTGTATAAATTTCATCAAGACTGTTTAATGGCATGAGGATTAGCCAAGGTATGCTACTACATGCCTTAATATCAGTGACTCATGTCAAATACTGACGTAAGTTACACCTTATGTACTTAATCGACTTTTGGTTAAGAAGCTTGGTATTCTTACACTTTATTCTGTGGAGAATACTTGACAGAATCCATGTGTATTTTATTTATATTTTAATATCCTAAATATCTTAGTAGTAAGTAAGTAAGTAATACTATTCAAAACATTCTCACTTGAAATGAGCAGTTTTGTATGGATAATGTGGAATGCCATTAGGTAAATTTGAATTAGAGTATTTGTTTTATGATTTTAATCAGAGAATAAAGGTGACTACCCTACAAAAGCCACAATATTATTGATGTCTTGACTAATTTCAATTTATTTGGGCTATTGTTAAGTATTTGATGTGAAAATCGTAGGCAGCAACATACTTTGGTGATTTTTCATGCCATTGTCTAATATTTTAAGTTCAGTTATAATATTAAATTTAGATAATATGCTAACTTAATAACATTTTGATTGATTTTGAAATGTAATATGATATAATTAATATTTTATTGATGGTCTGTGGAAATATTATTGATTTAAGCAAAAATATAATTTAAATTGCCATTACTTTTTATTGGGACACATTGAATATCATCACAATTATAATTAATTTAATGATTTTTTTTATTTTCATGTGTCTATCTAAATACAATGTATTATGTATTTGGTTTATCTGATTATGTATGAAGTAACTTATCATACTGATTTAGTTATAAGTATATTCTAAATTAGTGACTAATAATAAATATATAATATTGAGTTAATTATTCTTTTATTAATACCTCTTTTAATACATAGAAAACATGAAAACACTTTATAAGTTTCATTTATGATTTATTAACAACAGTTCCATAAAATTGAAAATTATATAACTTTATTCACAACATTATCTTTAAAATTTTGCTATTACTCTACTTTATCTAGAATTATTACACTCACCTAATTAAAAGGTAAAAAAGCTCAATAATAAGTATATAATCATGGAATGTGAAAACATGAGAAAAGTGGTACAAAATCTAATCCTTTTGACAAATTACTTATTATTCTTAATTCAGACCAGACGCCCGAACTGTCTGTTAACAGTTTGATATGCCTGTGTACGAACAACCAATATACAGTTTTGGTGACCTCTGTGATTATATTTGAAAACCAAAGTGTGGAGACCCAGGCTTATCATATACATAACATATACACAAATAATCTGACTGTTGAAATAAAACAATACAAGCCTAGTTCTAACACTTGCAAACAATAATCACAAGGTCATAAATTGTTGATAAACTGTGTGTTGTCCATTAGGGAACAATATCAATTTTGACCTGGGGCTCTACCGGCTAAGGCGCCGAACATCGATTTCTTAAATGGCGTTCAAATAAATAAAGGTTAAAAATGTCTTAATCAATCGTTAAATCGGCTTCAACGTTGACAATCGATTCCGGACCATTTATGACGTCACATGTGCTCATGGAAGCAGATTTAACTATTGATTAAGTCATTTTTAACCCTTATTTATTTGAACGCCATTTAAGAAATCGATGTTCGGCGACTTAGCCGGTAGAGCCCCAGATCAGTATTCCTATGTAATATTAGCAATACCAATCTCGTCAGAATATAAACAAGACCATTAATTGTTGAAAAATTAAATTTGTCATTTATTGTCAACAAATTATCAATTCTGACCAGATAAGAATTGAGAACATTAATTCACAAGAAGAAGATGCTACATACTGGGAACACGTTCTTATTGTGCAAATACTGGTACTGCCTACGTGAATGCATAAGAAGGTTGATAAATTACTTTTTGGAAAACATTAATGCTTACCAGCCAGGTATAGTTGATGAATGAATTTTAACTATTTGAATACTGCTTGATAACAGGGATAGTGACAGTTTTAATTCTGTGTATAAATATCTATATATTCTATGAATGAATATACTGAACATCAATACAACTTCAATCATATTTTTCTCAACTTTTAGTTAGGAAAATAACTATGTCTTTTTATGTATATACTAGCTGTGCCCGCGACTTCGTCCGCGTGTTAATAAGTTTATTTTGTATTTCCAAAAATAAAAGATTTTCTAAAATAAAAGTAGCCTAAGTTACTCCTTATTACATCAGCTACCTTCCAATAAAAGTCCCGTCTAAATCGGTCCAGCCATTTCAGAGATTAGCCGGAACAAACAGACAGACAGACAGACAAAAATTGTAAAAAATGTTATTTTGGTGTATGTACCGTATATATATTCATATACATGTAGTAAAAAACGGTTATTTCAATATTACAAACAGACACTCCAATTTTATTTATTTGTATAGATATATATATTACAAAATTTCATAATCGCCTACTTTATGGGTAATAGTTTAATATTATTACTGTAGCCGTGTGGTTTACGGCCCAGAAATAATAACAGGGCCACCCCATACCATCCAGTGGGTGTCTTAAAGGCGGCTAAGGGATACGCCAGGGGCTCTCCGCTCTATCGGCTAAGTCGCCGAACATCGATATCTTAAACGGCGTTCAAATAAATAAATGTTAAAAATGACTTAATCAATCGTTAAATCGGCTTCAACATTGTCAATCGATTCCGCACCATTTATGACATCACATGTGCTCATGGAAGCCGATTTAACGATTGATTAAGTCATTTTTAACCTTTATTATTTGAACGCGATTTAAGATATCGATGTTCGGCGACTTAGCCGGTAGAGCCCCAGGTAGTCGGGCAGTAGGGCCACCTGTGTATTAGCTACCACCTAACTGAGGTCGCCAACTCGCATACTAAGCGCTGTCACTACGGCAAACCCCCCCCCAAATGGTAACAGTAACCTTTGGAGGAGGCCTTAGTGGACAATATCAGGGTGATGTGATTTGTATACCATTCTAAAGTAGGCGATTATGAATTTTGCAATATTTTATTTTAAAATTAGGTTATTCAGAAGTTTGTTTATAGTGCCACTACCCACTAAAATTTGCATAGAAAATCAATTATATTAAGTAGCTAGACTACACTGAATTAACAATATTTAATATATCGGGATCTACAAAGTTCCAGTAAACACAATAATTAAGTAGTACACTCTAATAACAATTCCATTGATGATATAAGTAAAATATTTGTGCTTATAGAAAAACAATTCCGTTCTTAAATGTAACAATTTTTGGCAATTATTATAAAATGACCTAAGTATATCAATTAGGTAATTCTTAAATTTTATTGATAACAATTTGTACATTACGTTAATTTAAATTTAGAATATAGTTGACAAAACAAAGAAACCTTCAACAATATTTTAAAAGTATACAGCATTTATCACAAAGTTTTAACTTTAAATTGATTCCCACGGGGTTTTCGCTGAATGGTACCGTATGCAAGGATGGCAATGTTTTATAACAGTTTCTTACAACTCTCAAATATGGCAGAGTGTTTATTATCACAGAAAAATAATTGCTATTATAATTAATACTGCTTAACATTACATAAAAAGTAACATTAAAGCGTGGCTAAGAAAGAGCTTAATTTGCATATGAAACTTAATAACTTATGGAACATCGGTTGTGGAGAAAACATTTCACTTCCCATATAACATTATGATCAACTGATACACTGTGCAGGGCCAATATTTTTTTGCATCATTACAAACTGATATCATACTAATTTTGTGTCCAAGTGGTGTAAGCTGTTGCGCGTTAAAACCAAAGATTCTTAGTCGCTGAAGAAGGGTTAGTGTACTGCCGGGATAGTCTTTTGGTCCTTCGAGCACTTTTACCCGGCGGTTGTCATGAGAATTTCTATGGCTGATATCTGGCCTTATAGAATCTGATATCTACAACAGTTACTAGCAGTTTAGGTTAAGGGTCGGAACCAATACCAATAGAAATAGACAAATAACTCTGTTCAAATAGTTCAGTTCCATAATATATGAAGCCACAAGTATGCCACACTATTAATGTTACACATTGTATACTAAATATACCAGCCCAACCCCTTGAATAACTAAAATAAATAAACTAACTATAAATACTACCCCCCATTGCCCTAAACACAATCCATAGGGTCATACATTCCGATGCGACAAATAAAGGATAGATAAAATCTGAAACTATAAGTGATAAGGAATTTTGTTCAGATAAAATATTTTAAATTTAAAGATTTTAGTTAAACCATTTTTCTATTCAGTTCCGATTCCTGAAATTTCCATAAAATCTTTAGCAGCAGTCTTTTTTTTTCTTAAATGGTGACAAGTAGCCTAAGAACAAAATTCCCTATAACCAACAATTTCAGACTCTCATCATCCCATGGTAATGTATTAAGTACCCTATATACCATTATAAATTAATTACGGCAAGTTAAATAATTTCAACTTTATTACAGTGGCAACCTGTTATGTACAATCATTACTATTTTAAATTCATAAAAAGAGCATGCAATATTTCAGTTCCTACAACATATATGTATAATATTTTAATAAAGAATTACATACTCTCACAAAAACCATCTAAACCGGTTTATGTAAACATTGATAAAAATAACATGCTTTGTCAGGAGAGCGTACACTATGAAGGCAATCTTTAGCAAAGAAAGAAAATATATAATATTACATAAAACATCTGGCTTTTAGCTATAATATATCTATTTATACTATTCAAAATAATACAGTTTATTTGTATAAGAAGCGCGATTGAATTAACAAAACAATATAGAAATCAAAAAAGCTCTACATTTGAGCAAGTACAGTACATAATAATCAATTCCTTAAAATATACATAGTGAACATTTTAGAGTGCGTACATTTGGCACTTATTATCGCTTGTGTGTATATCTAGACTAGCCACAATACGCCCCTTTCAGCTTCATTTTTAAACTTACAAAATTATATCACATTTTTAAATTATTGAATCAATCTAAAATTATTATTGTATTAACATAAAATCACAACATTCACGGAATGATGAACGCAATTGCCACATTAGTTTGATAGTATTAAATAATTTAGATAACATTTCTGAGTGTTACACAACCATTGTTTTAAACCTCTGCTTGCAATAATATTCTCATTACACTTACTTCGGTCCGTTACCGGTTTTAACATTTTCAATCACCGCAAGAATTTATCTTGTTATTTCATATCTGGGACTAATAAATTAACTATATTTGGAAAGATCTCAGCCTGAATGGGTCCGTATTCGACGACCTCGCCGTCCACCGCAAGAATCCCAGTTGTTCCCTCGGGAACTATTCTAAATGCACTCACAGGAACCATTTTTATATATTCATTATCAATATCGGCGTGCGCCGCTTGATTAATGCCGAGAAGGAATGTGAGAAGTTGAGATCTGGAAACTCCCGATTTTATAATCAACATCCACATGACGCCATCGGAGAGCTGAGAACGCGGCGCGAACAACAAATCTTCACCTATGTATGGTTGATATGATACGTGTACCATTATGAATTCACCTTCTTCATGCACCCAGTGCGATGGTAGTTGTGACATTAGAGATGGTAAGTGGGAGGCCGGCCCATGCATGCACGTGTGCACCGGTGACCGCATTTCAGAGCCACTGCTGGTGACGCTGTGATATTCAGACCCGCGCGTGCTAAAGAACGCACTCCTCCGTGAGTTGACAGAGTACCACGAGTCCACCCTCTGATGTTTTCCATTAACGGCGTTCGTAAATACTTCAGAGTGTTCGTCGCAATCAATGAACGCTTCCGCATCGGGGGAGTCGAGCGCCCCGTCCTGGCTAATGCTATGACTGATAGTGAGCGGTTGTTTTGGTTTAGGTAGATTGGTCACATCCTTAATTTTCGCGTAACTCACTACACCTTTATATGTCCGCAGGCCGACGAGTCTCGCAACTGCCCAGACGGCGAACCTTTGTGACCCAATCGCTCGTAGCCGCTCACTTTCTATATCGATATCTGCTAGTAGGCCCCAACCGACGGACAGAAAGGAAAACATAATCTGCGACAAGAAAAATAAATAGCTTTAGTATGTGAATACAGTAAGAGCAAAAACATCGCATTAAGAGCATTGCTAATATTGTCCTTTAACGTCATTGAGACGAGAGGTTACCGCTCTCGAGAGCCCCAATGCCCGTAACTTGTAATGAAACTCCTCAAGTAGGGATGGTGCGTATATACTGGTACAGGTATAAAAACCCAGTACGAGTTTACCAGTACGCAGACCGGGTACGTACAGCAGAGACCCGGTTCGTACCCGATAGGTACAATGTCGAGCTACGCGCCTAACACTGGCCGCATCGGGTATGACGTCATACCCAGTACGGCGCGGCGGCGCAGTAATTCATTCGACCGCCCGCCGGAATACGAAGTTATCCGAAGGGTTATGTCGCCTCCTGAATACTTCCGGCCGAGCCCGTATTGAAACGTAATTTTAGGCATACCTAATATTTCGTTGATACAAATGTGTTCTTTATTTCTATCAGGATTAGGAAGTTTATTACGTAATAATGATAAAGAGGATTATTTATTATGAATTACTTTTTTCCAGATTTTATTTTAATAAAGATAGAGGTGATTTTAGAGTGTATGATAATATTTTTAAATATAATAAAATGTGTACTTCCGTCGACAATAATAAATTATTTTCAACATTTTTTTGATTTTATGTCAAGTAGATAATAAAAAAGCTCTTAGTTTACAGCCCTAAGCCTGGTAAAGTAGGAAGGAAAGATTTCATTTCAGACTAAATAAATAAATACGAAACATAGCTCAAAATCAAAAACTTTACCCTCCTGCTTTTCTGCATATTATAAACTTCGAAAGGTTCACGTTCATTAAAAAAAGTCATCTAATGGTCGTTCGATCGAGTCTCCAACAGGCGACCGCTAAAACTAGGTCTGATCATATATACCCGCAGGTATTTTGATACTGGGTTTAAGTACCGGGTGTAAGGCCATACCCATACCTTTGAGGCCGGGTATAGAAAGTTGCAGGTATATCTCATCCCTACGGCCGTGAATCGAGTTGGATATACAAGGTATAATATAAATAGCAGAGGAGATTTAGGGGGCGAAATTTGCCCATGAAAGATGAAGAGATTATTTTTCATAGTGCGCAAATATTATTTTGTCTAACTATACAATAAGCCAGCCTTGAGTCCAAGCCAGACAGAGGTCGTGGGCTTGATCCACACCCAGGATAAATCTTTTGTATGATGGATACGATTATTTGTTGTGTCTTGGTGTAATTTATCTATAGAATACTGTGTGGTGACGGCGGCGATATCAGAATATCATCACCCTATCTCATCCCGTAGGGGGCCGACCCGATGGAATATCTACCAGAGGACGGGCAGCAGCTTCTTTATGAGTACTATGACCATCTTACTGCGATCGCCAACCCGTCTGCCAAGCGTGTCGATTATGGCATATCCCCACAAGATGATTCTTGGGGGAGGCTTTTGTCCAGCAGTGGTCTTTTTACAGCTGTTACGATGATGATATTTGTATTTAAAAATATATTCATCAGTTGTCTGGTTGCCTTACCGAGCCTACCTATCGGCTCTGCCTAGTATGGGATCAGATGGAAGTGATTCAGTTGTCCCAAGATATTATTATTATAATTGCATCAGGTGATGGACATTTTTTATGGGAGGTATTTTTATTCAGTATCTTTCAAGTTAACACTGATTTTGACTTTGTATGTGTAGCACCGACGGTCGCGATTTAACACTACCACCGGGTACACTGCGTCCTAACCACAAACAAACAGAGCTACCTACTGTACTCTCTAGGTACTTTGTGTGTTCTGTTTGTGTTCTGCACATTTTTTTTATTGACACTCTCACAGTAGGGAATGTAATCCCTGTGTCGCGACTAGAGATGTAAAATGACTGAATATGACTAGTCACAATTGTCATAAACCTTAAATGACCGGTCATTTACTGTTTAAAAAAAATCAAATATTATTGTCTATTCTCACTACCACCCAATTATTTATTTATTTAGGTATCCTATTTATATGCAAGTTTAAATGAAGCAACGTTTTTATTTTCTATTATATCATTAGAGGATAAGACGACATCAAAGTCGATGCGCGAGGCGATGCGACGTTGCCATTTTGTCTTAAATGCACGCATGATTAGAAATGTAAAATGATTAACACTATATAATAATACTATAAGTCATAAAAATCCCTTTTTGTTTCAATTTAGAAGTTGTAGACTTTTATCAACGACAAAAACTTAAAAGGTACTAAAATATTACTGACTAATTGACTGAAAATGACCGTTTTTGACAGTTAATGACCATTTTTGACCAATTTGACCGTAAATGACAGTCAGTCTAATTCAGTCATTTTCAACACTAGTCGCGACTCGTGGGGTACTTTACAAACATATAATAGACGAACACAAATTACATCCAGACTCAGAACAACTATTTGTGGGTTACACAAATAGTTGTCCAGCGCGGGACTCGAACCCGCGACACGAAACGGCGAGGCGTCTGTCTAAGCCGCTGCATTTACTACCCATTATATATTTTTTAGTTTTATCGGCGGATTGAGCTCCTTGGGTAGCGTCGACTATTTGTGTTACAACTTGTAAAAAAAACGCAACAAATATACGGATAATAGTGTAAACATCAACACAACAGTGTTCAGCGTGGGGCTAATTGTATCCGCGAAGCAAGTGCTCCTTGTTTGTTTTGACGGACGTATTGAATTGAATATTGTAACGTTGGTAACATAATCTACTGTACACCAGTGCATCTGTTAAGAGTGCGCTACACAGTGCACACAAAATTGCTTTAAAAAAAAAAGAAACGCCAACCAGTTTGAGAAACGGGTTGTCTAGTAAATTGATATTTAAGTGACTATTACATACCAGTTCTCAACCTAATTAGTGTATCGGAATATTTTTATAAGCAAGGGTTTAGCTCGTTAATATTCAGGTAATTGGATCCGATTCGTTGAAGCAATCTAAACGAGAATTACTCAGTCAAGTTTCACGAACTACAGAAATATAATAAAATAAAAACGGTTTTTATTTAGAAAAACTTTAAAAACCCGCATGTAATTTGTCAGAACATGAATCGTAGTTTCAAATTAACAATATATAGATTCTTGGAAAAAATTAATTATTTGGTCGTGACTTATATTTCATCCTATACAATTACACTCTTATTTAAAATAATTCCTTGATCCGCCGCTTAACCATGTCTCAGCTAAACCCTGCTCAACCACTTAAACCCCGCTCAACTATTTCTTTATTTAAAAACCCTACTTAAAGGTTTCTCAGCTAAGTAACGTCATTTTATTTTACACTGTCAACATTTCTGAGACTGGTATAGAGCTTGACCAAAATTAATCGACTAAATCGGATTATGTATCAAAACTTTATGATTTTTGCTCTATGGTAGACATGGAATGATAGATTTATGAACGTAACAGTGCATTTTCAAGGTCTATTGATTTTCTTCGGTGGATTTTGAA
The DNA here is from genome assembly GCA_951640165.1 of Pseudoips prasinana. Taxonomy (NCBI): domain Eukaryota; kingdom Metazoa; phylum Arthropoda; class Insecta; order Lepidoptera; family Nolidae; genus Pseudoips; species Pseudoips prasinana. Next base: position 27,444,295 of record OX621246.1, read on the forward strand.
GTTTGTGATAAGATTCCAACTGGAATTCAGTATTTATTTTAAAATTAAAACGGTTAGTAACTTCAATAAAACCTCCATTCACAAACAAACGTCAAACAAAACGTCAGCTGATGCAAATAAAATCCGCCATATTTGAGCAAGCTTTAAACCAGGGGCCGACGTGGTTTAAATTTTGACATGGCTCAACCGCGGGTCAAAGTTAAATCGTGTTTTTAAATGAAAAATTTGATAAACCATGGTTGAGCGGCCGGCTTAAATTTAAGTAGCGTTTTTAAATAAGACAGTTATAATTGAATTAATCAAATTAAATAGCTAATCTCTTGAAGTTATTGTGAATATGGTTTTCTAGATTTAGATATATTTTTATTATAATAATATCCTGTGACATTATTTACACACGGCCATCTGACCCGAAACTAAGCAGAGCTTGTACTATGGAAACCAGATAACTGATATACTTGATATACTACTTTTCTTTTGTACATACATACTTATATAGATAATTACACCCAGACTTAGGACAAACAGCCATGTTCATGCACACAATTATCTGTCCTGTGTGGGAATTGAACCCACACCCTCCGGCGTGAAAAGCAAGCAGTTGCCAACCACGGCAACAGGCCTTTCAACATCTTGTCTGAATGCGGAAAAATATCTCTTTCTCTTTACTAAAACAACGCCCGCACTAGAGAATATATTCCCTGTATCGCGGGGTACTTAACAAACATATAATAGAAGGTCGCAAATAACATCCAGACTCAGAACAATAATAATATAATATAATATCTGGGGACAATGTCACACAGATCATCCTAGCCCCAAACTAAGCTAAGCTTGTACTATGGGTACCAGGCGACGATATACATACTTATATAGATAGATAAATACATATATACATAGAAAACATCCATGACTCAGAAACAAATATTCGTGCTCATCACACAAATATTTGCACTTACCGGGATTTGAACCCAGGACCACCAGCTTCGTAGGCAGGAGCACTACCAACTAAGCTATTGTGACCGTCTATGGGTATAACTATTTATGGGTCACACAAATAGTTGTCCGGCGCGGGACTCAAACCTGCGACACGAAGCAGCGAGGCTACTGTCTGAGCCGCTGCACCACACGTGCATTCATAATAAAATAAATATTACTGTTATGACGGACATATAACATGATATTTAAATGGTTATAACTTCGATAGTTCTAAAGCAATTTGATTTTCGTGCTAGGCTTTGTTTATACATATATAGATAGCCTCACGCCTGTTTCCCAGAGGGGTAGGCAGAGACAACGGATTTCCATTTGTCACGATCTTTGCACACGCCTTTTGCCTCGATTACTGTCATTATATAGAAGCTATGGCTTTGTTTATGGTCAGTGTTAATACCGAAGAAAGAGTTAGTCCGCGTCTCTATGCGTTAACTAAAAATTTTATGCGTATTTGCCAAACGGATGTTGTATAAATTGCATAGTTTCATGGTAATATTGGACTACTCTTCTATTTTATAAGTTGAATGTGTTGTGTTCGATAAATTTAGATTACGGCCGGCCAGTTGTCAGCTCCGTTGACACTGAATCCTTAGAGGTTGGAACGAATTAAAATGATACCTAAACTCGGTTCATTAAGAGCCTGCTTGTAGAAATATCTCCGCGAAGCATAATATCCATTATTTACAAGACCTCGCTTATAAATTATTCAGATTAACCGTGTAGAAGACAATAGTTTGTGCATTAACGAAGTTAAGTGCAAAAACATCTAAGTACCTATATCTAAGTTATATTATATGTAAGTAAACAAACAAGTTAAGTTCACGATGGTTCTCACCTCTAACTGCCCCCAGAGATGTCTTTTAATGATTTATTAGGTTATGTTTAGTCGTTGTCTTTCGAATGTAATTTTATATTAGAATGAGAAACAGCCTTAACTAAGTTAATTGATGATTCAATATGACTGGGTACTACACTACTAAGACTATACACCTACTCTCTTATCACCTTACCAAGCACATCAACACATTATACCATGTATTCCACATTTGGCACAAAAAAAAATGTTGTTTAGCCAAATGTTTTTGTGCTACAAGTGGAATAATCTTAATCTTTAATCTGCTGAATACCTGGGCCATGCCGCACAGTTCGGTGGCTTACATATAATAATGCTAACATATTATAAGTATACTATGTTATTAACATATTACCCACTTTGGATTTGGTTTCAATACGAACGACGTCCAAGGGTGCTGTATTATCTTTTATAAGCGCCATCGTCATGCCCGTCAAGTTTTGAGGAATATACGGTTCACTGAAACAAAGAAAGATTTATTTTAATGCACTGAATAATTAGTGGGTACTCACATCATTAAATTATTTTTCAACAGTTCAAAAAGGGTTTTATTCTGCAAAGATTGTTATTTAATAGTTTCAATGATATGCGCTCCATGAACTTATCCCTCCTTCCCCCTTTTTGACATCCCATTCTGCCGTACGAAGCGCTTTGCTTCCTCGTTTATCATACGCACGGCTAAGCAGTGGAACACCCTCCCGAACGACGTGTTTCCAGACTCATACTACATGGGTTTATTCAAGGCTAGAGTGAACAGGCATCTTATGGGTACGCGCGGTCCATCTTCGACCACATCTTCACTTACCATCAGGTGAGATCGTGGTCAAGCGCAAACCCATTCAGCATTAAAAAAAAATATTTGACGTTATGTGGAAAGTACTATACGTTTAATCGTTATTGCACCATAGCTAAACAATATAACTAACTATTATTCACTTTGAACAAGGTACACACGATTATCTTATTGCAATCACAATCCCTTCTAGACAAGCGTGTGACAACATTATTGAACAGGAAACATTAAATATAAGTTTTCTTTTCTTTGCTTATACTTCAGGGTTAAATGTTTTGTTTTAATATGTTTCATATTTATTAAATGTAAGTTCACTTTATTGTGGTAAATATTGCCTAGAAGATAAACATATCCATAAAAATGAATTTACATTTTATTTGACTTTATTTTTACAATTAACCACAGAGGCTTTTACTGGACGAAAGAGGTGAGCGGGGATTCAAGGAATTTAGCAAAATAAGCATACAAACTAAGTTAACGCTTTAAAAAGTTTAGACGTGAAAAAGTTTATAATATTAGTGTGATTTAATGCCGCCAGGTTCCTTCGCGGCCCAAAATCACACTAATATTATAAACTTTTTCACGTCTAAACAGCTGGAGCGATTTTAATGTAATTTGGCATGGAGTTAGCTGATACCCTGGATTAACACATAGGCCATAATTTATATAGTTTAACACGGGTAGAACCACGGAGCACAGCTAGTAAATAAATAGAAATCAATATCACTATTTGGTAAAACCCGGGATTTGATCCCAGGTCCTCATTATCTGGGGTGGAACAAGTTACCGTTAGACCAAATTTTCTAACGAGGAAAATTGGTTGAATTGTGTTTTGGGATAAATTTATTTCTTTAACAGTTTGCTTAATAATTTGCGGTAAATAACAGTTTTGGCCGTCGCCAGCGTCTCAACTTCAATGCACACCCGTAACCGCAAAGCAATAAAGACACTCGTATAATCAGGATGAAGAAACAAGTTTTCTGCATTCATTTTTTCTAAACATAGATATTACCGGTTTTTATTTATTAACATTTTATAAAACAAAGGTCAGTAGCAAGTAATTACACAAGTGTCGGACTAGAGTAGATAAAAAATACTCCTTTACAAATAAAACGTGCCGTTTTGATTTTTCTATATAATAATAATAATAATAAAAAAAATTATTTATTTATCTCCACAAATTACATAAGATTTAGTAGGTATCTAAGTTGACAATAAGTTCATTTTGTATATTTGTAATTTGCGGGAGATCTGGAGTCTAAACTAAGCCTTGGCCTGTATTTTAGAACTCCAGGCCCCCCAGTACAGGAAGTGACAGTATGATTTTGTCAAAATTGCATGTTTTGGTTTATGCGTGGATCGTTATGCACCTATGCGTACGTACGTAGGTATGATGTGTGTGTGTGTGTGTGTGTGTGTGTGTGTGTGTGTGTGTGTGTGTGTGTGTGTGTGTGTGTGTGTGTTGTGTGTGTGAGATGAGAGATGTTTATATCGTTGATTTACTATTTTCTACACTAATATTTCTAGGAGGCTTTCTGTTTCAGAATAATTAAGGTTTAGTAAGAACTTTTGCAGTTGAGTTTTACACTCTCTCTTCGAACAGTTTGCAATGGGTACGGATTTGTTTATTTTATTGTACAGTTTAGATGCGCGGTACATGTAAAATCTTTGTGCAAAGGCAGTATTTGTTTGCTCTGGCTTACATATTGCATAGTGCCTCCGAGATTGGGCGACACATTTGATTCTGTTTGGAGATAGGTTTGAATGTTTGTAAAGAACGGTTAACATTATATATAGTTGTCTTACGGTTAGGGTTAGAGTTTCTTTATAGAGTTTGGTAGTAGAGAATAATCGAGGTTTAAATGTGCTTACCTTTAGTATCATTCTCTGGGCTCTTTCCAAGATTATCATGTTAGACTTACAGGCTCCCCCCCATGAAGTAATACAAAAGCTCAAAATAGACTGCACCATAGCGTCGTAAACCATTTTAATGGTATGCTTCTCTGCTACATCACGCAGCTCTTTAAAAATGTAGGCTAGCTTACGTGTCCTTTGAGATAATGTACGTATGTGGGTTGAGAAACTTAAATTAGCATCTATTTCGATTCCTAGGTATTTTATACATTGAGTGGTATTGATAATTGGACAATCGCAGGTAGCTATTTGAGGAAAGTTACATTTATGTGCAAAAATTTTGTGTTTGTGGTTTGTTGTATCAAATGTATTATGTATTGAAAATGTGACGTATTTGGTTTTTTCTTCATTAAGTGTGAGAGAGTTTGATAATAGGCAGTGGCATACAGTGTTGAATCCTGTTTGTGTAACATTAAAAAGTTCATCCCAAGAATCGGCAAAAAACGTAAGGGCGGTGTCGTCTGCATATGTTGAAATACGACAGTTTTTGATATTCAAGTTACTGAGCTCGTTGATGTAGCAGAGAAAGAGAGTTGGGCCCAAGATGCTACCTTGTGGCACCCCAAAATCAATTGATAGAACATCACTGACATGCTCTCCTATCTTTACATATTGGCTTCTGTTGCTTAAGTAATCAGATATCAATGCTGCCGGAGTGCCTCTTATACCGATGTTCTCTAATGTTTGTACTAGGTGGGGGATAAAGACAGTGTCAAAGGCTTTTGCTAGGTCAAGAAATATAGTTAAGCATTTACTCTTTTTGTCTAATTTACTGACAAGAAAGTTGACGAGATCAAAAACTGCATTTTCAGTGGAGCGATCCTTCCGAAAGCCATATTGTTGAGTCGACAGTAGATTGTTTTGCTCTAAATATTGAGTTAGTCTTTTGTTAATGATTCGTTCAAATATTTTTGACATCGCTGTTAATATTGAAATTGGCCTATAGTTACTGACACTGCCTCTATCACCCGCCTTGTGTATTGGATGTACTACAGCTCTTTTAAATGCGTCAGGGAATACACCCTCCTCAAAACAACGATTCAGTAAATTAGTAATTACAGGTATTATAGATTCAGATATTAGTTTTAAAGTATCTGCACTGATCTGATCCCACCCAGGAGCGCAGTCACATTTCAATTGCATAATGGTTTTTTCAACTTCTTCGTTGTCTGTAGGAAAGAGCACAAATGACTTAAGCGGCGATTTTAAGGATTTCCTAAATTCTGGGAGATGTGAAGGTATTAAATCTGACAATCGTTTACCTACTTTTGAGAAGTATTCATTGACTTTGTTGACTGAGCATTTGGGATCTTTTTCAGGTAATAGTTGAAGTGGTTGTTGTTTAGTTCTATTGTTATTGGTGACTGTTTTGATAGTTGACCAAAGCTGTTTTGCATTATTTTTAGATGTTATAAGCTAATCTCTAAAATATTGTTTTCTCATTTTTTTAATTATATTGTTACAGTTATTAGTAGTATTTTTACAGTTACAGTTATAGTATTATTGGTAATCATTTAGTTCTTAAGAGGTTTAAAAGCCAAACTATGTTAATGGCACTTAATAGTCTGGGTATGAATAAATGTTTATTCCAAATTCGAAACTTATGTTTTTAACAATAGTAATCCCTTTTTCAGTGTGTACTTACTTTTCACGGGTTTGCTATTAAAAGGTTATCAGGCAACTAAAACTAACCACTTGTTATTATTAGTAGAATAATTTATGTTTCTCGCATATTACTGCCTTATTTGGACTTAAAACAGATATCTTTGTGTCGATTGTAATGTCAGAAAAGCAATAAGAGCTATTAAAATTATAGCCTACCCCTCTGGGAAACAGGCGTGAGTCTATGTATGTATGTAAAATTATAGCGGTGTACGTCGGGACCTTCACACCGTGCTCGTCGCGAAACTCTGTAAGTGCGCCACGTGTGAACTCTCATGCAGTGCTTGTCGCCAGGACTCTTAAGTACCTACGTATGAGTTCCATGATCTTAGTTTCGCATCAACTATCACTGTCGACGCTAATAAAGGTCCCGTTTGTAAACACTAGTTTTCTTTCCAATCCCCTGATCCACCGCTCACCACAATAAATAAATATGTATTTAGAAACACATATGTACGTTTATCAGTAGTCCGGTTACCATATCACAGACGCTGCCTAGTTTGGGATTAGAATTCAAATAAGTAACGCCATACGAATATATATAACGGGTTTACTACGTTAAAATAATATTGAGAGGAGAATGAAAAATATTTTATATAGGAAAAGGGCAGCTAGGCATAGCTCTTAACTTCCATATATTAACCATCTTCTTCTTAGCTTGTCGATGGCAACCTAAATTAAATCAGCCCAGAATTCAGCTCTAAGTTGAGCGTTGTCAGTAGCGTCCATTAGTTCTTGTAACGTGCAGGCATTAGGACACGCAGGACATGTTAACAAGTGTGCCATAGTTTGAGGGACAACCATATTTAGAGCATTAGTAAATAGTAGTAATAATAACAATAGTAAGCAGTTTTATGATAACAGCGACGAATATCACCACCCCCTCATATCCTGAGCGGGGCGTAGATATCGTCCCGAGGGAATATACAACATGTAACTTAATAAACGCACATCCTGAAAATAGTTTGTTCAGAATCGTTTACCGAATCGATTTATATGATTTTTAATATAAGTATTTTATTATTCCAAAAATAATTAAAACTACGGATTTTTTTGTCATATTAACCCCGTAGAGTCAAAACAAATTGAAATGGACAAGTAAGTCAAAGTAATAAGACTTATAAAATCGCAGTTTTATTTGTATTCATACAAATTCCATCATTCAATACAAAATAAAGAAAATAAACTTTATTCCAAGAAACTAATTTTGTAAATAACTTATGGATTATGATTACAACATAATATTCTAATTGCGTTTGAGGGTGTGCGTTAATTACGTTACATGTTGTATATCAAAAAATGGGCAGTAGTATCTTTCTGAGTACTATGTTCACTATAATATGATCGCCAACCCGTCTGCCAAGTATGGCAATTATAGCATATCCCCTTAAATTATTTAATGATCATTCAAATGATGAGAGCACCAGTAACTGCGCGATCAAGATACACTCGCGATAACAAGCGCGATTCTTAGTCATAAAAAGACTCAGCTAGATCGATTTTTTACCCACAAAATCCTACACTGTCATCTGAATTTTGTTCATTGGCATAGCGAAAAGATAAGGGGAAGGTGCATAAATACAAATTTAAAACTTCTTTTCGCACGTCAGCGAAGCCGCGCGCAGATATATTTTTGGGGTTCTGTACCCAAAGGGTAAAACGGGACCCTATTACTAAGACTTCGCTGTCTGTCCGTCTGTCACCAGGCTGTGTCTTATGAACCGTGATAGTTAGACAGTTGAAATTTTCACAGTATTTCTGTTCCCGCTATAACAATAAATACGCTATAAAAAAAAACAAAATTAAATAACTATTTAAGGGGTTTTTTTATAGATAATGGTACGGAACCGTTCGTGCGCGACTCCGACTCACACTTGGCCGGTTTTTTTTTATAATTAATTTAAATTATGTCTGCCTATTTGTTTCGTTTAGAAACAAACAGACAAAATTTTAAAAAGCTTATTTTATTTTATATAATTTAAAAAGTTTAATATAATAATAAACATTCATATACATTTAGTAAAAGTTGGTATTTTAACATTACAATCAGAAAAATCAATTTATATATTCTGTATAGCTGAGATTACATTATCTTAACAACATAGGTAGGTTATTACTTTTTAAAAAAGCATTATAACGTCTACACCTTTTTTTGACAAACAAAAATGCCCTCGGACCATACCGAAACCATACGATTATAAAGGAATATAATACATACACCATACTTATTTAGATGTTATATGTATCATTCAAATAAAACACATGGTATATTGATGACCTCCTTCTTTTGAAGTTGGTTAGAAATACAACTAAGGACACATAATAACACATTTTCCGCTTTAAAAGATGACGAAGTTTAATTACAAAGTAGGTAAGTACCTAAGTTAATGTTGTTCTTGTAAATATCAGATTTTTTCCCACGTGCCAATAATGAATAATGCCGTCATCACACCTGCGTTAGTTAAACAAAGTAAACACATTTTAGGCTATAGTTACTAAGGCATTATCATGGAGCTATTACAAAGAGGAGACGTTGTAATTCGATTTTTCTATGAAACGACGCGTGACATTTTGCGGGGTGGAGAGGGTGTTAGATCCCGCCTATTTCTTTGTTTACATCTACCGGTCAATAGGTAAACTATTCGCATGTTTTGTGGACTATAATTAGTAGTAACGTAACTTTTTTACACTAGATGTCACACAGTGCAGGATGCAACAGGGCCGGACTCATAACTTCGTACCAGGGAGTACCTACTGTTTTTTTATACTTTTGCGAACCATAATGATATCTTTTTTTTATTGACAGTGATATTATTATAAAATAAATGTGAGAATAAAAAGGTCATTGATGAATGATGATGATGATGATGAAGATTATGGGATTTTGATTATGACTTATTATTAATATTCCGAATTGTTATTCATGTTATATTGGAAATAAAATTAAATATTTTATGGGTAAAAAAATGCATTGTTACGAACCGATATATCCAGTTTTAAACAAGGTAAAGTTCCCTTCTTTAATTTTCTAAGGCCTTTTTTTGTTACTACGAAGTCTTCATCGTTAAAATGGCAAGAACAAATTTTTGTATATTTAGAGGGAGACCAGTCTTGTCTGTTAATTTTTGCTATCCATTTTTGTCTAAGGTTATCTTCAGATGGCAATCTATAACATTCATAATTTTAAAATTTGACTAAATAAACTAGGTAGGCTTAAAGTACTTAATTTAAATTAAGTAAACAACGAGCATACTAATGAAGGGAAGTAGGTACATTAATTAAATTACTGTACATAGAATATTTAATTTATAGGAGATTGTATTTTTTTTTGTGCAGTGCATTCCATGTTTAAGTACTTTCTATATATGATACAGCTGCGTGACATTAGGTAAAATAACTGGATCCTAATTGCGGCCCTGTTTTTGTTATGTTCATATTTGTACGATAGATGGCGGTTCTTTTTTTTAAAATTATATTAAAAGCTACAAAAATGTATTTTGGCCATTAAAGGGGTTTTACGAATGAATGTAAAACAAATTTCAGTACATACGATTATTAGATTATGATAGTACTGAGCTCTGCGTACCTAAATATTTTTTATTCCCATGACCCCAAGTATCGCCATCTAATGTCGTGTAGAATTATGTTTCGAAACGCCGACGTTAAGGGAATTTTCTAGAACCATTTTGATAAAAAATCGAATAAAATTACTTACAAATGAAATTTGATGCCATCCATAGCATTAGAACGTCTGTCCAAGTAGTTTTTACAAGATAAAACACAACACTTCATTATTTTTATCTTCTAGCGCAAATATAGCTGTAAATTGTGAACGTGACGTAGTTGTGCACAGGACGAACGCCAACAATACATTGACTTAGGCCACGCCTACATGATGACGTTTAGACTCAGTTGAAAATCACAGTGCTCAGTTGCTTAGGCCGTCTCCTCTTTGTAATAGCTCCATGGGCATTATAATTATATGGCTAATATTATAGACATATAGAATTACATTGTCTAGTAGAGCCAATTTAATAGATCACATTTGACGTCTGTCAGTAACTAGTAAGTGAATTGTAAAACGGCTTTGCGTACTCTCAGAAAAGTGGGCGTATAACACCGCCAGCTTACGGACTTCTGCTGAGTGTTTCTTTGGCAGAAAAGACCCAGTAGTCTTGGGCCGGTTGGCGTGGTTGGTAAATGCTTGCTTTTCACGCCGCAGGTCGTGGGTTCTATTCACACCCAGGAAAGATATCTGTGTGCCTGAACATGTCTGTTTGTCCTAAGTCTGTGTGTAATTATTTATAAAGTAGTATATGTAGTTTATCAGTTATATGGTTTCCATAGTAAGCTCTGATTAGTTTGGGGACAGATGGCCGTATGATAATAATGTTCCAGGATGTTAATAATGACAACGAGGCAGACAAATTCCCATACCTAATTCAGAAATACGTACACTTTCCCTAAGATCAACAAAAACTAGGTACTATGGCGATTTGCAGTTTCAGATGCCTTCATCATATCAGCCGAAAGACGTCCACAGCTGGACAAAGGCCTCCCCCAAGGATCGCCACAACAAGTCCCATGTAAAATCGTCGGTCCACATTGTGGAGGGCCTACCCACGCTGCACCTTTTTTTTTCTAAGAACATTTCTCCCCCATTGGCCATCGGTTCTACGAGCTATATGCCTCGCCAACTGCCACCTTTCTCTTGGACGAACGTAGGTGTGGACCTTCGTTCGTCCAAGAGAAAGGTGAAGATCTTCATGGTCGTGGGACCATAAAGATCTTCACAGTACTTATAGTAGTTCAAGACTACATCAAAATATACAAAGCACATTCTATTTTCCAGATGAGAAGAATTATACGTTACATATGCAGTGTAGTCGTAACAATATTGTACGATAGCGACTTATCGCCTCATTTACCTATTAGGCTTAAAGATAGCAATTTTATACAATCAGGAAATACCTAATACGATACAATCAGATGATGCCGTCCATTCAACAATATAAACACATTATAGCTATACTACAGTCACGTCTCAGTATATAAACAGACAGTAGGGAAACTACCTATAAACGGTCTAAACGGCACACCCACACAAACATACGCATCGACAAGACCCCTAAGCGGTTGTCGCGGTGCCGTCAGTAGTGAGTGCCGCGTCAAAACGACTGGTCGCGTATACGTTTATCTCCGCAATCTTAAAAATCCACGTGCTTATTGCGTAGTATACGGCTGTTTGAACTCGGCTTCATCAAAATAATAATAGGTATCTAAAACTTTAAGGTTACAACCCTACAGCTTCAATAAAGCGTAGGTAATTATTTCATCAACTAGTATTAGTTACGTTACTGTCCATATTGGTACTGTGGTCACGTGAACGGCAAAAAAAATACTGGCACCAGTAGACTAGATATAACTGGGTTCAGGAAGGTTACGCTCGCACTTACTGGTCTTGGCGGTTCTTGTATGGCGATGATCGTGCAATGTCAACTCTTGTATGATATCGGTCACCGTAGCCTAGTCGGTAGTGCTCCTGCCTACGAGGCTGGTGGTCCTGGGTTCGAATCCCGGTAAGTGCAAATATTTGTGTGTTGAGCACGAATATTTGTTTCTGGGTCATGGATGTTTTCTATGTATTTAAGTATTTATATATCTATATAAGTATGTATAACGTCGCCTGGTACCCATAGTACAAGCTTTGCTTAGTTTGGGGCTAGGATGATCTGTGTGACATTGTCCCTAGATATTATTATTATTATTATATTCTTTCATTTACTTTTTAACCCGCAACGCAAAAAGAGAGGTGTTATAAGTTTGACGTCGATGTCTGTCAGCATCGTAGCTCTCAAACTGATAAATCGATTACGATGCAGTTTTTTTCATTTGAGAGCCAGTTTCCTTGCGGTGGTTCTAAGCTCTGTTTGGTGAATATCGATCCAGGGCCTCTACCGGCTAAGTCGCCAAACATCGATTTCTTAAATGGCGTTCAAATAAATAAAGGTTAAAAATCAATCGGCTTCAACGTTGACAATAAATTCTGGACCATTTACGACGTCACATGTGCTCATGGAAGAAGATTTAACGATTGATTAAGTCATTTTAACCTTTATTTATTTGAACGCCATTAAAGAAATCGATGTTCGGCACCTTAGCCGGTAGAGCCCCAGTAGTGTATGAGAATAAACTCCTTTCCAAAGTTATGTTTTTATTGTTGAAGTCGAGGTTTTATAACAGTTAGGTTATAGTGTGTATATAAACTAGAAATAAATAAATAAAGTACATAATTTACATGAAAGGGAAGATCTATCGTCGTGCCTTGAGGGTAAGACCAATTCGTACGCATGGCGCTCGCTCTCACAGACAATCAAAACTGAAATATTAGAAAATTTTAATTTGAAGACATTTGAACTAAGAGCTTCCCCTAGGATCTCCACTGCGCTACCCGCATTCATCGGCTTCCAGTGAACCTCACAAGATCAGAGTTCCACCTTGGGTGGCCTGGTTACTTTGAAAATAATAACAATGAACTCTTTGTCATTAATATTTGGCAATTGGAAATATGTTTTCCCAAAGTACGGTAATATTACCGAGCCCATACATTACATACGTACGTTGAATACATACGTTGTACGCCACGATCAATTCGCATATATTATTATGATTTTTATTTGTGTGTTTAACAAACAAAATGAACTTAAACATTAATTATCCGTCAGGAGGATGACTTTTATTTATCATCTATATACCTGACTCTTCGAAATTCGTACATGGGTTTGCTGATAATTTTTCTTTATTTTCCTCAAGCCAATTCAGATTGGCTAGAGGTCAATTGATTATTTATATCGAAGTCCGGTTCAATATGAATAATCAGCAGACATTTATTTTTAATACAATAATGACCTGGACGCAAGAACATAAATAACTTTGAAGTTAGTTAAGTTAGTTAGTTAAGTTTTTTTGTTATATTTATATATAACAAAAAAACTCGCGTGCAGGTAGGCTACCTAGATAACTTAAAATCATGTGTACATGCACCTCCAAGAAGGTGCAAAAATAAATACACAATTCTTATAGAGAAATAACCCGATAATAATATGGACTGTACTTGTGGAGCATCGGTCCAATCCCACCTAACATCGTGGCCAGCCTGCCCTACCATATATTTTTATTTTATTTTATTTATTTGTGCGGGAATACAAACGGTTACACACTTTTCTTAATAACTATTCATGGCAGGACCTTAAGAATGCCAAAAGCAGGGTAATCAGTGTGGCTACGTTCAGGGCCACAAAAAAAATTAGTTTGCCGTCGACATGCTAAGAAGAAGAGAAATAAGGAAACCTACAATGACTGTTTTAAAAACAAAGAACTGGACGTCAAGATTTACAACATCCTATTTAAATAAAATCGGCAACGCTAATTACTCACTATCCGTAAGTCTTAACTTTGGCATAACCAATTGTCAATGTCAATTTATTTCAGATCTGTTTCAAAACAACACTAGGTACATAAGAGAGTAGTTATACGTACTCTGAATGAAACAAAAGCGAAAACACTTTTGCAAAGTCATTTGCAATTTCTTTGACATAGGCGAGTCAGCAGGGCGGCACGGAGACCATGCCGTAAGAATTAAATCTGCCCTCGATTCATAAATATATCGTTCGATTAGATTACGTATAAACTACTAATGCTTAGATTATTGTTCTCGTTGACCTTATATTACTTAGTAACACTATTCTGAACGCAGCCGGTTTATCGTACGATAACTTGTAAATTCGGCATTTATTAATATAACCCCTGACTGCATAAGTACCTATTGATTTCCTATTATATCCTATATTCTTTGCTGTGTAGCTGACGGCATAGAATATCGCTACCCCATCTCATCCCGTGGGGGGCGTAGATGGCGTCCGAGGGAATATCTCCCAGAGAACGGGCAGCAGCGTCTCACTGTGTGCTATGACTATCATACTGCGACCGCCTACCCATCTACCAAGCGTTGCGATTCTGGCATAGCCATCTAATTGATGGACACAACTCCGTTGTGGAAATCTTTTGGGGAGGTCTTTGTCCAGCAGTGGACGTCATTAGGCTAACTATTGATTGGTTAGGAAAAAATCAAAAGGTAATAAAAATATAGGAAAATCTCATTTCACTTATATAATATTACACTGGTTTAAATATTTACGTAGTAATTCTGAAAATTACAGTTGATAAACTTTTGATGCAACAGCGTCTATAAGTACACAAGAATTAAGGCCGAGAGATTGGCGTCACAGACAGCCCTCTGTGCAGAGGATGTACTGAATTTGAAGAAACACCAGCACACGCACTGCTACAATGCAGTAGCGTTGCCTACCAACAGGCAAAGTTGGTAGGCAAACTAAACGCTAAAACGGCTAAACGATCCGGATACACTGCAGGAAACACTCAAGCCAGGCTATCGAGGCCTCCTGAACTTCTGGATGGAACAAAAATGGTTCGAGTAGCCAAATGACTTCACGCACAATGGCCTAACCTGGAGGCTAAGTGCGGAAATCAATCGCCCAACTAATTAACTAACTAAGGCCGGGAGAAAGGCGTGGGAACTATAGGCATAAAACATTCACAATTTCCTTATTTATTTAATTGTGGTTATATACTTAATATCTGTTGAAGTTAGCACTATTTAGTAGTGCCTCTGGCGAGCTGATGAGACAGAGGACCAATAGCATTATCCTGAATATGATTGTTAAATGTCCAGTTTCAGCAGGCGGAGGTAGGCACATTAAACTACAGGTATCGTGAAGGTCACTGGATGACATTTAATAGGACGCAATCTAAAAATAAACAGTTTCATATTTATTTTAATAATATTCGATTGTTGCTTTGTAGGTCACGTTAAGCTGTCTGTCCCAGTTGAAGTCTTTGAACAACGGTGTTTAAGCCTAGTCATAGACTTAATGAGCTTCTTGAACTACTCTGACACTAGAGCAACCATTACCAACTAGAAAAAGACAAAAGCTTTACGTTTTTTTTTTACAAGAAGTTGGAATGTTTTCTCTAAGAACTAAGCGCTCATTATAAATAATAATCCTCCTAGCCCAATTACGGACACGGCCGCCAGTGTCAATAGAGATTAGCCATCTGCGCGGGCCATATTATAGTGCTCAAGTGTAGACGGCTGACTGATGTTGACACAGCTAGAATGGTTTATTTCAGTTATTTTCATAGTGTAATGTCCTATGGAATTCTTCTCTGGGGTAGCTCTGCTGACATTAACACCATATTTATATTGCAAAAACGAGCTGTAAGAGCTATCTATAATCTTGGCCCGAGAGTGTCTCTAAGAGAAAAATTCAAAGAGGTCAACATTCTAACTGCACCATCTCAGTATATATATGAAAACTTACTATATGTGCATAAAAATATCGATTCCTTCTGTAAAAGGAGCGATACACATAATGTAAATACTAGATATAAGAATAATCCCATACTGCATACTACCCGTCTCCACAAAATAAGTAACTCTTTTATGGGGCAATGTTTAAGATTTTATAACAAACTTCCCAATGATATTAGAGAATTGTCTTCGAATAAGTTTAAAAGAATTATTAAAGCCAAATTGTGTAGCAGGGCATATTACAAAATTTCTGATTATTTAAGTGATAAAAGTGCTTGGGATGGAGTTGTTCTGAGTCAACACACATGATTGTAATTAATCTTAAGTATATTTTATTTTAAAAAAGGATTCCTACTGAGTTTTCTGGCAGTGTTTCTCAGTAGCTGCCACGTCATGCACTGCACGGTAGTGATGTAACGAATGTCAAATTTTGGACATTCGCGAATGCGAATGCGAATACGAATATCTGCTACCAACATTCGCGAATGCGAATGCAAATATTCAGTTTTTTTTTTTAATTTGGCGCCATTTGTCTATTACTTGGTGTTCTTGGTGGCAGTCCCGTTCGAACAAAGTGCGTTCCATTTGTTTTTTATTCTGAGAATAGCCGAGTTGATACGAACGCATCCGATGTCATAAAAGATGGCAACTCATTTTCATCATTCTACTTCTGCTCAAGACGAGCTTGCTAATATACAGAAAAGGTTAAATCAATAATTCCTTAAGATTAAACAAGAATGTGCAACTAGGTGGAACAGCACATTTTATATGCTTGAACGTATTTTGGAAGTCAAAGAGTCTTTATGTATGTATGCATCAACAAATAATAAAATTCCCCTATTACCGTCTGAAGAGTGGATGACAATTGAAAAGCTTATTAGCTAAGGCCATTTGAAGAACTGACTAAAGAGTTAAGTGCTGCCGACGTTTCTATATCTTCTTTGATTCCTTTAATCGCTAGCCTAGAAAAAATTGTTAGTGATCTTGATGCATCTGATGAATACATTGGTGATACGATTATCATTTTAAAAGAAGAGCTAATTCCAAAATTTTCTGGTTTAGAGAATGACCTTTTGTTTGCCACGGCGACCTTCATTGATCCAAGATACAAAAACAAGTTCTTTTAAAATACGTCTACTAAAGAACGCGTCATAGAACATATTTTGGATTTGGTCGGAGACAGTCAAAACGACGTATCTTTTAATTTATGCAGTCCGAATGCAAAGCGTGTCAGGTTAAATGAAGACACCCAAACAAATAATTTATCTTTGAAAGAAACAATGAATTCATTAATGGATGCGAGCGGCAGTGAAGAAGAGAATATGCCGCTTCATACTTTTGAAAACCCTGTTCATCTTTTAATCCGTAATACGATCACAGAATACTCATCGGAAAAATGCGTGGCAAATGACGTCGACCCTTTAACTTGGTGGAAAGTGAACAAAGAAAGGTACGGTCTTCTGTTTCCTGTAGTTCGACATTATTTAGTTACACCACCAACAAGTATCACCAGCGATCGCATGTTTAGTGGCGCTGGACTTAATTACGCGCCACATCGAAACAGACTTGAAGGAGACAAGGCATCAAAGCGTCTATTTTTTAAGTTTAGTATTCCTCTACTGAAGTTCAATTATTAACATGAAAAATATGTTAAAAAATATAAGTAATTGTTTTTTTTTTAAGGAAGAGAAGTATTTTTGTTTGAGAATCTATCTTTGTTTTGTTTGTTTAGAGTTAGTCTATATTTATGGTCTACTGTACTGAATATAGTTTTAGTTTCACTATTATCTAAATACTTTGAAAATATATCTAAAGACTGAGAAAAGTTTAATGGAAAAAAACATTTTTGTTAGTTTCATTTGAATAAAATTATTGTGTTACAAGTTCTAATGACAATTTAATTTTTTAGCTTTATTAGACTAAAACATTTACTTTTATTTCTGTTTGAATAAAGTATTAACTCTTTTTTAAAATTATTATATTTATAGTTTATTTATTGCAGTATTTGTTGATTATTATTTTTAGTTTTTAGTTTGCTCAACAAGATAATTATAAGATTTAAAATTCGGTAAAAATTCATCGAAGAATTATTATTGTTTCTTTACATTGCATTTAGTATATATAATGAAGCTTAACAATTTATATAGTTTAAATAAATAAATGATATCAAATGATAAAGAGAAGACTGATAATGTGATTACGAGGTTAAGTTACTTATTCTTAAATTAAAAAACAAGAAATTAATGGATTTTGTTTTATTAACCAACCTTCAATTTTTTTTTATATTCGCAAAACATTCGCGGTAATTTTGCGAATGCGAATATTCAAAAATATGCGAATATCCGCGAATGCGAATATTCGTTACATCACTACTGCACGGTAGGGTAAAAAAATATGACGATTCCACATAAATGTAAAATTTTTACGGAATAAAGTTACTTTGACTTTGACTGTGTGCGCAAACACAGGAGCACTTTCTATTCCATCACTCTCATGATCTGATGGGACGCCTAGCGACACGTCCGGAAAGAGGGCAGGTACAAGACCGACGGCTTTACGTGCTGTCCGAGGCACAGGGGTATAATACCGCCAACTCCCTTTCGGGCTGATGCTGAGAATTTTTTCTGTTTACAGAAAAGTCCCAAAATCACTTTTGGCCCGACGCGTGATTTGAACTGGGTTCAAATCACGCGTCGCCGCGTCGGGCCAAAAGTGTCTCGTTTTCTGCGGGTGAACACGCTACCGCTAGGCCAACAAGGCAGTCAATTTAACTGCCTCGTTTGATTGATACATAAAGGATAATAATTCGTTAAGAGATTTATTGTTTTGGCAAAATGCAAATTGCAATCTACGTCGCGTTCTCTACTAATTCTCGAGCGGAACAGTGGTTTCGACTTTTAAACCCCGTAAATACTCATACCCATTTCATTACTCATAATTTTATATTTATTTATAAACCAATCAGTACTTAATTAATTGATGGTGGTTTTTCATTATATCATTTGCTTTGTGCTTTAACAAATAAATGTCTAAATGCCGTAACTACCGTTGCCCTCGGGGGTAGTAGGCAACGCCATATGGACATCTTACCAATATAATAATTATAATCAATTTTAACACATCATAGGTCAAGTAGTTTCAAAATTATGAGTTTAGTCAGTGAGTGAATGGCAAGTGACCTTTAACTTTTATAATAAGATTTGCCTGTTGATCTAGCGGTTAGTGTCCCTAGCTGTTAAACAAGAGGTCGTGGGTTCAATCCCAACATAGGACAAATGTTTGTGAAATGCACTATCAAATCGTTGTAACCATTGGATTAAGTACTTATTTTATTCCGAAACATTGTTTTATTTATCAGTTTCTATAGATTTAAATTTCCAAATGGTAAGTTATGTTTATTTTCTAACTTATTTACACAAATCTATTCCTATCATACAAGAATAGATAAACATCCGGTAACTAACATATTTTTTATAGTTTCGAGTAAGCTCAATCGAATATAAAAACTCTACCGGTTTGTCAAACTTTGAACCATTGATAATTTGATATATTAGCAGTGTATTGTGAAAGGTAGTACTTCCCCAGTGCAAATGCTCACAGAGCGAAATGAATCTACCGATTAGCGCTACTCATGGACCACATGTAGGATTAAAAAACTTTAGCACAAAAATATTTTACAGACACCAGCACATGAAGCTACCCCAATCTGTCAAATTTCCCCAATGGAAAGGGAACCTTATGCTTATGTGATAAACTTGAAAATCTATAAAAGAAATTTGACAGATTGGGGTAGCTGAATGTGCTGGCGTGTGTACATATACGGACTTAATCTTATCTAAGACTTAATCTTATAGGTATAAGCTTATCTAACAGTAAACCTTTGGGTGTTGCAGAAATACTATGGCAGGTACACTAAAATAGTACATTATCGTTAACTCACTGGTGTTTATGTACAGCTGGTAATTGCTATTCACAGACTTGCAAAATACCAACTTAACGAGGCGAAGGTTTAATTTCAGCATAAAATATTGTATTGTTTTCTGTCCTTTACGGTCCGTGAGGTTGAGTGTACAACTGGGAAATTCTAGGATCACTAAGACCGGTTCGAAAAATAGCTCATATCCTTGTACCACTTAATGTGTGTTTCCAGCTATATAGAATTGGCAAAAAGGCAACAAAAACCAAACAATCGACGAAGTAAAATCTACTTTAATACAAAGATATAAGAAACAAAACTTGATACGGGTTTTGTTGGTTTAATTACTTTTTAGTAATTAATTTATTCTTATGACTGATATGTTTTAAATCTATTTTGTTATCTATTCTAATTATCATCATGGCCAGATTAATACATTACAATACCTTTATCAGAAATTAGTAAGATTTCGCTCTAGCTATACGTGTACCGTTTACCACAATTTATTGGCACGTTTAAAAATGAGCTAATTAATGTTCGGCCAGTGTAAGAATGCTTTCATGACACCTGCCAGTTCAGAACGTTTCTAGTCAAGTTTTAGAAGACGCGTTTATGTTTGCTAACAAAGAAAACTCATCAAATACATAAATACTAATCTGGGCACTTAGATAATCAATACACAACGTAATATTATAGCTCGTAGTGTGGTACAGACGCCAGCACATCCAGCTACCCCAATCTGTCCAATTTCTTTTATAGATTTTCAACTTTATCACATAAGCATAAGGTTCACCGTCAATTGGGGAAATTTTACAGATTGTTGTAGTTTGATGTGCTGGCGTCTGTACATGGTTCCACTTTTAGTATCCACCCTCAAAATTAACTTAATTCATACCTTAATCGGTCCCCGTGACAGACACGATAGTTAAACTATGACTGCCGACGTTTCGTTGGCAGGATTGCAGCACAGGGGTTATGAATATGTATAAGTTCGCGGTAAAAATAACAGAATTGGATACATCGAGAAAACAAATTAAATTGTCCGTAAAGCCCCAACAATCCTATTTTTTTTCACCATACTAATGCAGCCAGCAACCAATCAGGTTTAAAGGAGCGGCTGTTGATTACTCACAAAACCCCTATTTGAATGATAACCAACATGCAACATGGTTAGAGCAGCTGTCAGATTCTATTAGGCTTTTGACTAGCTGTAACGATAGTCAAAGACATTGTTGGCAACCGGGACCGAGAGTTTAATATGCTCTTCGAAGGCTGGAGGGCCAGTTCCTCAAGCAACCAACCAGACCAGAACCAATGTTTATTTTTAGACAAAAACTTTTGCGGTAAAGGGATCTAGCCTGCAAACAGTTCCAGTATGCGGATACTGAGGTGTCAGATGAGGATACCAAGGTAATTTTAGGCCCGTGTTTTTTTTTGTATAAAGCTATAAAAACAACATCCTTTAATAGCTGTTCTAGCAGCCATTATCATACCAACATATAGAGAATAGATTCCTGCCACGACTATGCTCATAGAAGAATAAATCATTTTTGTAGAATTACTAACCCTGTATAAAGAGGGTCTATCTCGATATACCTACTATTTAAACTGACCATAACTAGCGGTCGGTATAATACATGCAAGACTGTGAAGTTAAACAAAAATGAGAATAATGCGAAATTTGTACGTATGTATGAAAATCGTTACAAGCTCTGCAGTGGCAATTTCTCTTAAAAGATCTTGCACGTCGCAAGAAATGCTTCGCTTTAATGGGAACATTGCAAGCGGCAATTAAAAAGCAAAACTGTATTGTTAGAAAAAGTATTATGTAGATATCATACGAACCATGGCCCATACGGCCATTGTTCTTATGTTGTCTACAGCCGGCACTGATACCTTAATGTGCCATTAAAGCCGTTTAGACAAAAAACATTTCCGGGCACCAATTACCAAACTCACCATCTACTTAGGGCATATCTCACCGGTCGTATACAGACCTGTGAGGGCAACTGGCTATCACCCTCTCATAACTGACCCAACCATAGTATTATTAGAGGTGCTCATAGCAAGGTTGTTCTCGGTCGGTCCGTGATGGGCGAAGCTAGGCACAGGCACCTAGCTGTGGGCGACCGCCAAAGTTGTTTAATTTCTGAGCATCTTCATGTTTCGGAGTGCATGTTAAGCGAAGACTGCACATACGATAAAGTATCAAAAAATTGTTCGAACCACAAATTATCAAAGTCACTAACCATGACGACGACTTCAAGTATCTTTTTACGTTTCATTCCTAAGTTTTGTTTATGTAATGTTTAAAAAGATTGCTATTACGTCATAACTAGTCACGATTTATAAAAACGAGGATGATATAACATTAATGAAAACCTCAGTAAATCTTCAATGAAAGAAACATTATTATTCGTAAACCAGTTAAACTAAGGTACGTTAATTTGTTCCGTAAACAAAGTGTAGTCGTGAAATTAACCGAACAAATTTGATTGCAGAATAATAATCAAACCTACCCCGTAATAATCTGTGAACATAGACCAAAAATAAGGTATCTTGAATGTTGCTGCTTTTTAATTTAACCATTCTGCTAATAAAGCACCATAACGTGATAGTAGACAAGAATACCATACAAACTTTGAACCGATTGTTTTGAAACACAGCAAAGAAGTAAGAACCACCCCCATTGAAAAAGCTGAAAATAATAAAAAAACTGCACTGAACGCGGTCTTTCCATTGAAGCTCACGGATATAGAGGTAAAATCAGGGCTATTCCTGGGTGCCACTTCCCATACCCTTATTTCCCGCCCTGGACTTTAGGACTAGAACAATTTATTTTGCCGCATTATAGATATTATTTACCACAACTATGCCTTACCGTTAATAATAATTTACTTGGATAAACCTATTTTGTGAAAGTTAAGTTAAAATGATGAGGTTATATAAATGTAATAAAGTTGATTTTGACATCCTCCTCAGTATTCTTTCTCACTCAATGATTCTCCTTCAGCCTTAACCTGGTTTGGCTCTATCTTTGGGCTCGCTCACGGTGCAACTTGATGATTCAATCTTTAATTGACGTGAGCTCAGTTCAGGTATACCTCAGGGTGACGTTCTATCTCCCTTATTATTTTTCATTTCTACCAACTCTGTTACCAGAGGGATCTCCTCGAATTTCCATCTCTACGCAGACGATTTGCAACTATATCGGTATTTTAATCGTGAAGATGCTGATGACATTGCTGTCATGAATAACAACTGGCTGGGACTAATTAGTCATTGGAGTATGTCTTACGGATTCCTGTTAAATCGTGCGAAGACCCAGGTCTTTATTTTCTTATCACATTATTGTCCGTAAGACATCTACGAACAATTGCCCTCCAAAATACAACAAAATATTTAAAAAAATCCGGAAATAAATATAGGTAAACAATTGTGACGACTTGGAAACAAAAAAAAACGAAAACTGTCAGGAATAGCATATTTTTTTTCCGGTAAATTACAGAAAAAAATAGCTTTAGTTTTAGGGAATAATCATTCGTTAGGCAGATTTCAAGGGCTCTGTGAGCCTAACTGTAAACCAGTGTGAGTCGTGCGTGTGAGACGTAACCAGTGCGTAACTCATGAGTCATCAACTTGCTAGCGAGCCCTAAATGAATTCTAACATTTCTAATTGCCAATTACAAGATTGCTGAGAATCAACTCAGTTATACAATACAAAATGGAAACAATTAGGTTTTCTTAAGATAGTTACCACTAATAATTACTCAAATTCGTGAGCGGTTTCCAAGGTAAAAAACGTAATTTGGAGCTAGTTAACTTTACATCAATATGGAAAACAATAACTGTAATAAACAAGGTAAAGTGGGTTATCTACGAATAAGTTGCTATTTATATGGCTCATTATTAACGCGATATCGTTTCGATAATTTAACAAACAGTACCTGGGCATTCAGACTGCCACTCTTGTTCAATACTCAAGTTATTCTCTAACCCTAAAATATACTAGTAAAAGACTTTATGAACATGGCTTAGTCTCCCAACCAGTAGTTGTACAATTCTACGCGACACGCGTATGGAGTACGGACCATGATTCAGAGTGCTCAAGAGATAGATAATAAATAAATAAATAAAAAAGGTTTTTATTCACGTAGACTTTAAAAAAGCGCTTGTAAATAGTCAGAACATGTTTGTAGTAATATAGTTGTATACATTATTATTTCTAGTATAACAGATATTTAGGTACACATTGTATGAAAACATAAAATTTATTTTATTATAGCATTGATATTTAGCTAGCTCGTATCAAGTTATTGTCAAGAGATTATGTTTAATTATCTAGTTTGAGTCTAATATTTAGATTCACGTTGATATGTTAAGATCGCTGGAACAGGATAACAAGAAGCACAGGAGCCAAACGCGATACTCTCCAGCGAGGATCCTACCCTAGCTACACTCCAGTCACCCAAGTGGATGACCAGAAAAATATAGCCAGGAAGAAATTCCGGGCTTACTTTTTCGTCTTCTATTATGTTGTGCATTGCGAGTATAATAAAATGTTAGCTAATGCACGCTTTCGACAGTTTTCATCAACGTCGACATAATATGCATAATTCTACACAAGCGAATATGCGTAACCCCTGCATGATGAAGAAATGCAATGGCTAGTAATATATATCCACGGACAATAAAGTTTATATGCCATGGCCCGATTAAAGATTAATATTATTAATGAATCTGAAATAAATGATTATTATTATTATTAAAATACGTAGCTTCAGTTATTGTATTAGATCTCACGTTATGGCTTAGAATTCTCATTTCCAACTGTACTTAACGCTAAACATCAGCTGTGCTTATTAACGGGTCAGCTCTTGCTCTTTCCTCTATCTATAAAAATATTCGTGAACCCACTCGTAGCGCAATCGAACGACAGAATGTTATACCACATTCTGTCGTTCGATTGTATTCCTATTGTGATTCTATTTCTTGGTAAGAGATGGCGTTAGTAGTCAGTAACTAATAAAGTGGCGATATAGTACTGTTACGTATTACTACATATTTCTCGAAGACTATGAGCAGAACGTAACAATAATAAAAATTAACACTAGTACAGACGCCACCACATCAAGCTACCCTGATCTGTCAAATTCCCCCAATTGAAAGTGAACCTTATACTTTTGTGATAAAGTTGAAAATCTATAAAAGAAATTTGACAGATTGGGTTAGTTGGATGTGATGGCGTCTGTACCACTACCGTTGTTCATTTTAATTTTAGTTCTTACCAATACTCATCATACAAGTATGGGGATTACTGACGCATTTAATGTACAACGGAACATTTCTCTCAACTATGATACTGAGCTAACTTAGTATTTTACACGTTGAATATAAAATGTTAACTAATTACGAGTAAATATTGCTATAATGACGTGCAATCCAGAGAAACCAATTAGCCTTGCGCGATACTGATAGAGAAACCGGTTGCACTTTATATTATAATTCGGTGCAGTTCTAATGATCATACTACACGTTTACTTCGTGATTTTAATACATTTTATTGTATTAAACAAACATGGGATTTCCCCGTTGAAATAAAAGGCTATTTACTACGTCAAAAGGTCACACTGATTTTGAGAACGATTGCATCGTGCGCATAATTAAAAAAAAAGCAATCATAAAAACACGGTAAGTTACATCTCTTTTTTATGGGGCCCACTAGAAAATCAACACTTAAACTTTGAAAATCTCATCGGAATTTTATAAAATAAAGCTACGAACTATACCAAATACACACAAGCTTCAACGCCCGCACCAGCAATATGAAATAAATCAGCGAATTTGCTCTTTGCAATCAATTTGAAAATCAGTGATTTTGTAGATCTACAAAAAAAACTGGCGAAGTGCGAGTCGGACTCGCCCATGAAGGGTTCCGCAACAAGTATTTCAGTTGATTAAATGAAAGCAAATTGCGGTTTACGATTTATGACGTATTAAAAAAAACTACTTGCTAGATCTCGTTCAAACCAATTTTCGTTGTTAGTTTACATGGTAATGTACATCATATATTTTTTTTTAGTTTTATCATTCTCTTAGTTTTGAAGTTACAGGGGGGGGGGGGGGGACACTCATTTTACCACTATGGAAATGTCTCTCGCGCAAACTATTCATTTTAGAATAAAATGATATTAGAAACCTCAATATCCATAGAAACCCTATATGGGTACGATGAAAAAAAAAATGAGTTTCAGTTCTATGTATGGGGACCGCCAAAATTATTGTTCTATTTCTATTTTTGTGTTAAAATCTTAATGCGGTTCACCGAATACATCTACCTACCAAGTTTCAACAGTACAGCTCTTATAGTTTCGGAAAAAAGTGGCTGTGACATACGGACAGACAGACAGACAGACAGACATGACGAATCTATAAGGGTTCCGTTTTTTGCCATTTGGCTACGGAACCCTAAAAATGTTGAGAACCTCACCCAGGAGTTTTGTCACACGTCGTAGTCGGTTGGGTCAACGTATATTTTGTAGATTAATTACTACATGTCTTTGCGTAACAACAAAGACTATCGTATTACCACATAATGTTTTGGATTATCAGTTTCGTCTAAATTGTGTAATGCTGATTTCAATGCATCAAATCCTGCGTTCGAGGTCGTAGTTTCTGGCGGCCATACACCTATTGCTATTTATTTATCCTTGGATAAGCAGGTGTCTATAGATATCGGCGGAATATTTCTTATCATAATTCAATGATTATTTTGTATGTTCCATTACTTAATAGATATGTCAATAGAGGACATATTGCCGCATGGATTTCCGGAGAAACCAAATTGTAAACATTTTTTCGTTTCCTAAGTACCTAGTTTCCGCCCAAAGATTTGCCCAAGTGAGAATTCCTATAGGATTAACCGAAGGATTTTGCGAGACATTTGCTTTATAGCAGTCATATATGCAAAAGAAGTTACGTAGGTTAAATATAACTTCTTGCAATTTCAGGCATCGGTTCATGGGTATTGCGGTATAATAATAATCTGTGTAGGTATCACTTTAAACTAAAGTTTCACCCTCGTTTCAAATTTAAGGTACAGACGCCAGCATATCCAGCTACCCAAACTATCAAATTTCTTTTATAGGTTTTCAACCTTATCTCATATGCATAAGGTTCACTTTCAATTGGGTAAATTTGACAGATTGGGGTAGCTTGATGTGCTGGTGTCTATACCTACGTCGGTTAAGTACTTGAGTAGTGAAGAGGTTACAAAACAACAATGAGGTACGACGCTCTCAGAATTTGCAATATTAGAAGTGTAGTCTATTATAGTGGATTGCATTGTATAGTATTAATCTCTATTGTTTAATTACTTCTCTTATCTATATTTCTATAAGCTTACGTGTACATAGAGCGAGGCTAATATAATAATAATCTTTTATAAATAGTCTATTGTGCTAGTCTTTGTTTTTTATTTTCTTTTTATTGTTATTTGTGCAATTTTGGAATAAATCTTTTTTCTTCTTCTTTCCAAAGCAGGTCTATATTATTTATGTTTGCGTTGTTTTCATTTCAACTTACAATTAAGTGTTATAATAAAAAATCTCTTCTTCAGTTCTTCTAAGTGCATTATGCTGCGTTTAAACAAAATAATCACGAAATTCTTTCGGTGGGTGATTTAATATACAGTACCATGCTAGGCACTAATTTAATTTCACCCAGTATATAGAAATAATATTACAAAATAGCTATACTCACTTGACATTGGCTTAATCGTGCGTGAATAACATTGTTTGCCATTAATACATATGAGTTAAAATCAATTCAGCGAGCGAAACAACGCGGGAACATTAGATATCGACAATAAGATAAGAAAGCTATGAAAATAATTTACATCCGAATAAAAATGTTAATACCTAATCTATGTAGTACAGACGCCCATCAAGCTTCAAAATTCCCCAATTAAAAGTGAACCTTATGCTTTTGTGATAAAGTTGAAAATCTATAAAAGAAATTTGACAGATTGGGGTAGATGGATGTGCTGGCGTCTTTACAAAAATTGGACAGTGACAGCTTCTGAGTCTGCGTACAGGCCGCAAAGACTCATAAGCTAACACTGTCGAATGTTATTCTATATCTAATATACTACGTTAACAGAGTAAAAGGTTTTAAAGGGGGTTTGTAAGGGGAAAGACTAAAATGTTTTACATCAATTCGTAAACTTACTGTGGACTTCACAGCCATTATTCTTATCCTTGTAATTACATTAGATGTTTTACCATTGGTAAAAAGTTTTAGGTAACCTAATAATTACGCAGTTTAACCAGGTGTGCGGAGAGCGTACTCTTAAAATATTTATATCTTTGATTTAAAAAAAAAAATTATGGCCAGGTAAGTTAAAAGAACAGCTTTGTGTATAACACTAATGTCAATAACCTTACCTACCATAATTGCGATAACACCAATGACAGCCGTAAAAGTTTAGCCATGATAAATATTTCTATGTGCAGACGAATAAAGACTGTCTGATAGCCAGACAAACATACAAACACAATATAAGATTGGGGATAAATGTGTTGAGGCGAGGCGTAGAGATATTTTCACTGGCAAACCATTATCGACTTCGCAAGCGTCGTAAATCAATTATACCACAACAACTAGCGACTACAACTACCATCGATCATTTTCATAATGTAATGTCAAAATAATAGCTTTTTATTATATGTACTTATACGAAATAATCTACGGTTTTTATAGCAATCTATACATATAATAAAATCGTAGGAAAGTCAAAACTGTACATTGAATATTTTTTAAAAGGATACTTGGGGCGTAAACTTCAATCGATATCGAAGCCAAAAATATAGTTTTTAGAATTTTTGTCTGTGTGTCTGTTTGTCTGTATGTATGTCCGGGCTAAACTCAAAAAGTACTGCATGGATTTACTTCAAATTTTACATTAATATTACTAAGAGGTAGGGTCAACATATAGGCTACCTACATATTATCACGCTATCACCTACGGGGGAGGAGCTGTGTTAATTTACAAAATTTAACGCGGGTAAAACCGCGGGGCACAGCTAGTATACAATAAAAATGCTGTGTGGCTGCGACTGTTTCAGCCTGTAGGGGCGTAGAAGCCGTTCCGAGGTAATTTCTACTAGAACGGACAGCAGCATCTCTCAGTGTACAGACGCCAGCACATCAAGATACACAAATCTGTCAAATTTCTCCAATTGAAAGTGAACCTTATTCTTTTCTGATAAAGTTGAAAATCTATAAAAGAATTTTGCCATTTTTTTTCCAACCTGTCTGTCAAGGGTGGCGATTATGGCATAACCTTCCAAATGATAGACAAAATAGGTATTAGCCTAGTAGTGAACGTCATTCGGCGGACATGATACACCAGGATTGAACTAATATTTTTTTTATTCTTGATCTTTGATAATATTGATAAGGAAAGTACTCGAATTTTTTGCACGTGTGAGAACAATTTCAACAACATTCACCTAAGAAATTCATATCTTAATCTCTAAAATCAAATGATTAAATTTTTATCTGAATCGTATACTCTTCCTAGTTTATACTATAAAAGGTACACGCGTAAATATTGAGATAATAGATAATAGTAGATAAAAAATATTACCAGGAAACCATGAAAATACTTTTAGCCCATGATACAAGATGTTTTACCTTCTATGTTAGTCCTGTACCTTATAAAGACCCCTTGATTGCCAGCCGAATTCCACGGAACCGCTATACACCAGATCAAAAAGTAGTCTATTTTACTAACTAACTTTTCTTTATGACAAACTAAATCAAATTGATATGGGATCATACAGAAAGCATTCCCCACCGAACCAAAATTACAATTATCTTAATCAGTTCACAAACAACGGAGGAATCGCGTAACATGCATGCAAAAAAACATAACGGTAACTTGACGACTAAGTCTCTCGAATTCTGTTAAAAATTCAATTACCGGCCTCTAATTATATTTACCTCCCTCATTTATAAAGGATATCCGATATAGTTCTAATACATTATTAGCTCGGAATTATCATTCAATGAATTTAGTGTTTCCCTCCGAGCATGTTTTCCGTGATGTCTGGCAAGTAGAACGCAGTCCTGTTGGAACCACGTGTCTGTGGGATCCATGTCACCAAACCTAGGCCACAAAAAGTTGTTGTTATTAATTACTGATATTGATCGTCAGACGGTATCGGTCGGAAGAACACTGATTTTGATAATATTTTATTACAATTTCTACGCGTTATTGAAGCTAACATGATGATATGACATGACTTAATGTTTTCACAAAAACCTTTCAGCTGTAACTTATACTGATTTGCATTTTTTTAAAAGATGTCATGGTACTAATGAGCATTTTTTTGTATTCTCATCTATTTAAAAATCCCTAAACAGTAGAAGTTAAATCATACGAATACACCCTTTATGAGGCGGAGTCCGGCGTACCGCCAGGACCACATTTGGGTCCAAAATTCTCACAGCAATTTCTGAATCGCGATTCTCGGTTAAACTTGTGATTGACCTTAATAACTTAGATAAATGAACTTTCAACAAAGGTTGCTAATGTTAGCACATGAATTTGCCAAAAAGAAAAGTCTGTTTCCCTCTTACATAAGAAGATAAGACACCAATTAAATTGAATGTCGATATTGTGTTTGACAGAAATTTTGAATAGATTATTAGCCAAGAATTTCCAAATTTATACAGAGTTTATGGAATTAAAGTAAATTAATTATATTTCAATTATGATTAATTTAGTTTGCATTTGATGAAATACCCCTACCAATCCTCAATCGGACGAGCGAATCACCGTCTTCACCTATTGAAGTAAAGCCACAGCTGCATAAAAGGTCCCTAAAAATCTACCCAAGCATCTCCACGTCAGTATCCGCCCTGGGCGAGGCTCAAAACCCAAAGAGGACGCCCTCTAGCGTGGGTCACTTTTTTACTGTCTTATTTGCTAGACGGCCTAAGCCCACGCTCACCTTAATCGTCCGATGAAGCAGTGGAAGACTCCTCGGCTATCTAAACAAGAATTTATTTTTCATGGTAGTCGAGTTCCTTTCACAGATCGTTCACCAGATGCTGTTTTTCTCCCCAGACGTAAGTCAAAGTCAAAGTTACAACGACTCTATAGGACTTAAACGTTTAATGTAAATATATATATCAATAATATTGATATTTGCGTCGCTAATTTATGTTAATATGCAATATTATTGAATAGTGACATTCATTTCAATATTATTGTGACATTTCCAATATATGTATATGTATACATAACAGCTCTTATGTATAACTGTTTGTTAAAACAAGATCTTCATAAAAAACGCATAAAGTTACGTATTTTTTATTAACATGTTATTTAGGTGGTTTTATAGTACTTAATATTTCTATATAAAATTTATTATTAAAAGGAAGTCTAGGCCCCATCGAGCCTATAAACTACAATGTGTAATTTAAAAAATGCGAAACAATATCCATATAGTTCAATTGTTTATTTTTTTTTGTTTCGTATTAGTTCGGAATAGTTCGGATACACAACGCGATAGTGCTAGCTAATACAAACAAAAAATTACACAATTGAGTTCGCGTACATTTAAAATAAAACCTAAACTGATTAAATTTGCATGCTAGTAAGGTATATGCTAGCAAGTTAAATTTCTTTTTGAGATATTTTAGTTAAAAATTAAAAGATATTACAATAATATTAAAAATTTAACGCACTCAAAAATATTGAATGACGTAAATAAAATAGTGTAGTATAATTTATATGAGATCTTACATAATTTATTTATTTCTCTTCACAAAAATAAAATTCTTAATAATATAATTAACAATTTTGTTATTTGGAACATATCGTAATAAAATGTAATAAATATCTTAAACTTATTACGTAAATATAACGGCAATCTGGGATTCTGGGATGTTCTAATACGTTGTTTTCGAATGGTTGATGTATGCTTTCATTTAAGTATGCAGTTTGCTGTGTGGTGACGGCATAGAATATCATCACCCCATCTCATCCCGCGGGGGGCGTAGAAATCCACCGAGGGAATACCTACCAGAGAGCGGGCAGCAGCGTTTTTCTGTGAACTATGACTATCAAACTGCGATCGCCAACCCGTCTGACAAGCGTGGCGATTATGGCATATCCCTCCCATTCTTTGGGGAAGTTTTTGTACTTTGGCTGACATGATGCAGTTTATTATACTTTGTTTGGAAAATATAATTGTAATTGTCAATTGAAATATAAAATAATATACATATAATAGATAGGTGGGAGTTCCCAATGATGTGAAGATGGATGCAGCTCCATGTTTCATTTCAGTGAGAGCTATTTATATTTGCTAACATTTTTTTTAAAGAAATAGTTTCTAACACTCTAAGGACTAATTCTGAATTAAATATTTTTATAATTATAATGCAGAGCGGTGAAATTTAACACCAACTTTTTTATCTAAACTAAGATTATTACGTGTAATTATAGTACAAGTTGTCATTTTAACCCATTTTATCTAAGCTAATATTTTATAGCACTATAAGTAATTTTTTTACACTTCTAACTGTGCCTCTAGCATGAGTTCCTACAGTTTATTTACTCGATCACACGTACAGTTTCCTCCCATACATTGAGCACCAGTGCCTCTCGCGGAAACTATTAAGAACTAAAACTCAGGTGCTCAATGTATGGGAGGAAACTGTACGTGTGATCGAGTAAGTAAACTGGCAGGAACTCGTGCTAGAGGCACTGATGTTTCTGTCGCATTAATGAAATGTGTTATCGCTACACGTCAGAGCACACGAGTGAAGTAATCTTTGGATCGCTTAGTCACATCTCGAGCAACAGGGCCACGCCTCCATGCGATTACTGTTCTATATATCTTTCTCGTAGTTAGTAACGTACAAGTACCTTCAAGCTTGTAGTGGACCTGAGTACTGATCCAACCAAAGGTTGCGGGTTCGATCCTGACACAAGACTAATATTAATATCTGTGTTCATGAACATGTATGTTTATTTGTCTTGGTCTGGGGGTCCCTGTGTATTAAACGTATATATTTAAAAAAAGAATTAATTAAGTATTTCTATCCGTTATCTAGTATCCATAGTAGAAGCTTGCTTAGTTTGGGCTAGCGTGATATGTCCCGGAAATGTATTAGTAATTATTATACTAAAAAAAGCGTAGCAACGTAGGAGGTAATTCTGTTTTAAAAAACACAAAACAGAGTTCAACTTTTTATTATTTTATTCCTAAAGTATGTACAGAGGCCAGCACATCCAGCTACCCCCATCTGTCCAATTTCTATTATACATTTTCAACTTTATCACAAGAGCATAAGGTTCACTTTCTATTGGGGAAATTTGACAGATTGGGGTAACTTGATGTGCTGGCGTCTGTACTCCATTAGAATAATTTAATAAAATAATCGCCATATAATATCCCATAATAATATAAATTTTGTTTTAATCGTTTCGTATACGGATAAGTTGAATTCGGTTTTACTATTTTAAACTGTAATTATTAGTCAAAATAGAACGTACCTACTTAAATTTTAAAAACCTAAAGCAATAAAATGTTTTAAATAACTTTACATACTCTTGGAGCTAAACAATACTTTGTATGATTTGTAAAATTGTATTGCAAGTCATGACTTGTTGTTAATGAGCTAAAATTATTGGCAGTCAGTTTTACATTGTGTAACACTGTAACAAATATGTTAAGAAGATTTACATACAGATACACTTGAATAAAGAAACCTCAACAAAGTAGGTTAAAATAAAGTCGAATATATATTTTAAAACTTACTTATTTAGTCAGTTGACGTGACTCATTATTAATAACAAACATTATGTATGACAGTAAGTATTATGTTGACCAAAAGAGATTTTCAACTGTTAAATTATTAAATGAGATATTGCGATTATAAAGTACCGGATTGGAACAATAATATATTATGTCCAGTCACAATATTATAATAGTTAGCTTAGGAGAAACTTTTCATTGCTCATCGGACAAAAGGGGCACGTGGCTCAGGCGGGCTAGCGAATAAAACTATGTTGTACGGCTACATACCAAGCTATACATTTCCAATATGAGCTCTCATTGTATGGAAATCCTATACAACGCGGGATCAGCTTATACTGGAAATGTATAGCTTGATATGTAGCCGTGTGTACAAACTATGTAACCCGCTCTAAAACTCTACTCTTCAACCCAGTTGCCGACAAATGATTTTACATAAGCTAAACCTTAAGATACATGAAAATTATATAGTAGAGAATTGCAGGTGTTCTTAAATAATAAAGAAAACTCAGGGACGGAATATCTTTATATGTTACCGATGTTACGGTTGACTCACAGTAACCATTTCTTTCGATAAAACTTTAATTAATAATTACGTTAGGTACTTGCGATGCTATTCATTATTTATTATTAATCCTTGTTCAAATAAACGTGTAAGTATTCTTGTGCATTATTATCCTTGTTCAAATAAATATGTAAGCATTCTTGGGCATTAAATGGAGATCATGATTATTTTTTACAGTTATCATTGGACTGGAGTCACCTGGCCGCCACGCAGTATACGTAGGCCTTTCACACGTTACTTATAAACTTTTTATCTATACATATTAAAAAATCGTAGGAAAGCCAAAACTGTACATTGAATATTTTTTAAAAGGATACTTGGGGCGTGATCTACAATCGATATCGAAGCCAAAAATATAGTTTTTAGAATTTTTGTCTGTGTCTGTTTGTCTGTATGTACGTCCGGGCTAAACTCAAAAAGTACTGCATGGATTTGCTTCAAATTTTGCATGAATATTACTAAGAGGTCGGGTCAACATATAAGCTACATAATATCACGCTATATCACATACGGGGGAGGAGCTATGATAATTTATAAAATTTAACGCGGGTAAAACCGCGGGGCACTGCTATTACTGTATAAAGAAAATTCAGCTGCGAAACAAATGTTGATAAAGATATTCTATAATCAAATGTAATAACTTCATTTAACACATTGCTGTGTGACGGACGACAAGGAATATCAACAACCCATCTCATCCCGTGGTGGGCGCAGAATTCGCCCGAGCGAATATATCCCAGAGACCAGAGTACGGGCAGCAGCGCGAGCACCTCGCTATGTACTACGAACCATCATACTGTGGTCACCAACCCGTTTTCCAAGCGTGCCGATTATGGCATATCCCTCCAAGTGATGGACACAGCTCCATAGTAGAAATCTGGGTGGCCTTTGTCCAGCAGTCATTCGGCCGACATAATCCACCCCTTTTTTATCTAAACACCATTTTTCTCCTACTGTAATGCCGGAGCGGGTCGCTAGTTTCCTTATTAATCCTATCCTATTATATAAGTACTAATCAAACTGGGGCACAAAAGCCGGAATTCTCAGTTATACAACGAAGAATAGCGAACCTTCCTTAGTTTTGAAGGCCGTTAAATATTGAAGTCGTGGTGGTCTTGTGTGGTTGGACTTTGCGTGGAGTCAGTATTCTTGAGTACAAAACAAAAGGCTAGCACCCCTGTCTTTAAGAATTCGCCTGAATAAAGAAGTTCATTATCTCGTATTTACAACGCAAAAGGAACACATCGTGAGGAAACCTGAATGCCTGAGAGTTCTCCAAAAATGTACTTGATGGCAAGTCTAGTCTGCCAATTCGCACTAGACTATCGTGGTGTTCCAAGGCCTTTGCCCTCTAATTGAGACAGGAGGCCAGTGGGACAGCAATAATGAGCCATCATAGTAACAAACTAAGTTACCTACTAAGACCACATATTTTTTGTGGTTTATTGAAATGTAAGGACAATAGGTATTTTAAATAGGTAAATAAGGCAATGTTTACGAGTTTATGGGTAGTTATGTGGTCATCCTTGAAATCGTTTGTTTATAATGAAACATCAAATAAAAAAAATACACAGATTCACAAATACGAGGTCTATCATAAATAGTGGACTTACTTTACTTATCGCATGGGCAGTAGTTACCCTAGTGTCAGAGTTGTTCTAGCCGCCCAGTAGGCCTCCGACATGGCTTAACGACTGTGGTCTAATGACTACACCTGGGACCGACAGTTTAATGTCCCCTCCGAAGCACGGATACGCTCCGAAATCAAACCACTTCGGTGGTCACGACTGAAACGAGCCTAGGTGAGAACATCCAGCTATGAACCTTAAGGAGTTTAATTTGGGTGAACAACGTGTAGAACATTAACTTGCTAAATACACAAAACAATTATTACCTATTAGATACAAAATGTCGATCAGCTCATGAATTCACAAATTGGTTTTCTGCTTCGATTCATGGGAAGATTGTGATGTTCCAATTTCCTCCACCTGAGACCCCCATCACCCTGCACGACCCCCCTTAGTTTGCATTTATACCGATGAAATGCCTCTCTCCTACGCCAGAAGGCACCCCCTTTTGGATTTGAATCTGTGCTAAGGGAGGTTACTGATAGGAACAGTATTTGGGTGAGTTTTGTGCACCTGCCCCTCTACGTTAATACGCGAAGATGCGATAATACGCCATCCGTCCACCAAGAGACGACATTTTATTGATACGAATGCCAACTAAGGGTCAAAGAGGGAGATGGTGGTTGTGGCGGTCGTTCGCAGTCTTACTTCGGCCGACATTACGATATATTGGATTATGTAGTTACTAAGGGGTTTTAGGTTAGATATGTGAATTTAATAACAGCACATATGGTGCAATCTAAGATAGTTAAGATTGTTTTAGATTCGCTGATATTCAGGACAAACATTTGTTTGTCCTGAATATCTGAATAGCTTACGTTTACGCTTAGATACTCGTAGTAATTTTAATTCCAGGAATGTCCGTGAAATGCATGTTTTTAAATTGCCCAGCGATATCAGGATTTGTTTCGCGATCATGGGCGGTGGGTGTCTTCAAATAATTACGCTATGAAAAAATACTGACATTAAGATTATAGCTTCCTTTTTTTTATTATTTGCGATCAGTCACAGACTATAAGCAAATTGATTAAGTGTCCGTTGTCTTTCCGAGTATCCCCTATCAGGAATATCTTCTCATATTTAGCAACTAGATTTCGTCTAGTATCAGAATCACTCGCCGTTTAAGTTGTGTTAACCGCGCATCATTCAGCAGCTGGCATGCCAGGGCATTTGGATGGTGCCCGAGCCTTATCTTGTACGTCTCAGCTGAGTTACGGATTTCCTCCCATACAGTATTCATTTTTAGTGCCCATGAATCTCATCATTTGTTATAAACCATGGGACATATTATATTATATTCGTACCAAAATTTATATAGATGCATCTCAAAAGCATTCAGTATTGAAAAGTAAAAGAATAAAATTGGTTTACAAACAACAGAAAAATCGTGTCGCATACATAAAAAAGGAGTACAGAACAATTGAATACCTCCTGCTTTTCAAAGTCGGTTGAAAAGAAAAAGTATATTACATTTACACACATATTTACATATTTATCAATTTGTATGTTATCAATTTGACTTGTGTATTATTCATAAAGATAACAGTGACACATAATCAAGTTTGGCAAATGTGTACATATTATATTATGTTATTAATCAATTTAATTAATAATAAGGCTTATCTCAAATCGAAAATGTTCAACCAGTGTAGGCCACACTCACTGGTTGAAGTGTTGACTTACAGAACAGAGACATGGTCGCTCACTATGGACCACATAAGAAAACTCAAGGTCACCCAAAGAGCAATACAGAGGTATGTGTTTGGAGTAGAAAGATCAAATTCTGAAATGTCAGAATTCGACAGGCGAACCAAAGCACAACATACCCTGCTGATGTGAAGACAATAATGAAATTCAAGTGCGGATAAGGTTCAAACCCAAGAACATTGGCGTATCCGGCACCATGTGGAGAGTGCATGGGGGAGTAGTTAATGCTCCCCCACCGCACCATGCCGTTTGGCCTCAAATTTATACAATCCATTAACTTAATGCAATCAAGATGCCAGTATAACAAATTATTGTTTTGTTAATGAATCAGTACAACAATAGCTTATAATACTATATTTATCACAATTTAGCCAAGATTAGGTAAGAGTAAGATAAGGTAACAGTTAACCAGGGGTGAATAAAGTAAAATCAACTAAGAAATATGTGAATAAGATTGTAATAAACCATTATCATAATTGAGCCAAAAATAATTCTCTTTTACCCAATATAGCAAATTCTAATAAGCAATATGAGGCTTATTACCATTTTCTATAGTGGATAAATGATTATTGAATGAGATTGTAATAAACCATTATCATAATTGAGCCAAAAATAATTCTCATTTACCCAATATAGGAAATTCTAATAAGGAATATGAGGCTTATTAGAATTTTCTATATTGGGTAAATGATTATTTTAAGGCTGCGGTGCTCAATTATGATTAATATGTATATAAGCCAATGGTGCAAATTTATCACAATTCAGCTAAGAGTAGGGCATCAATATAATTAAGAATCATGTAAAATGTTTCAGGTAAAGTAGATTCTACTAAGAAATATGAGAATAAGATTGCGGTAAATATTTACCATACGAGACCTAAGACAAGCATAAGCTTACATTTAGGGTACCTGTAATGATGCATGATAAAGTTTAAAGTCTCTAAGCAGTGGTAAAAACAGATGTTCTTAAGAGATAAACATTACAAAATAGTTTTATTCTTATCAAAAGTATATGCGATGGTTGTAATATAACTTAGCAGGTGAATGAACAAGATAGTATTACTAAAACAATCTCAGTAATATCTTATGTTCACTCTGTCACAACAGAATTGAATAAGTGGAGAAATATTACAAAATAGTTTTATTCTTATGAAAAGTATATAGGATGGTTGTAACATAACTTAGCAGGTGAATGAACAAGATAGTATTACTAAAACAATCTCAGTGATATCTTATATTCATTACCTTTCATAATGTGTTTATCTATCTTTTCTTAGCACCTTAGTGGTGAACCGTTTAGCAATGGGAAAATGCATGAGATACATATGACAGGAAACCTTATTAACATAACTGAAAGAAGAATATATAAAAATTGGACTTACTTATACAAGTGACAGATAGTCCTCGCCAGTCCATTGCCAGAACCACTGGGCAGTATTGCGAGAGGTACCTCTGCCAATGCCTGCTGCCAGTCAAGCCGTTCGAACATGCCGTTCATCACCTCGAACAGCACGCCGTCTCCGCCTACCGCCACAATCGCGCGCCAACCGTACACATTCCGCGTGCGAACAAACTCGCGGGCATATTGAGCATATTTTGTTACGTGAAGATCGTAAGGAACTTCTGCCTCTTGTAATATAGGCACTACTTTAGACTGAAACAACTCTCTCCCTTTACCTGGACCAGATTTGGGATTCAATAGAATTAACAGTTTCTTATCGTTCGAAGGCGGCGAGTAGGTAATTGGCTGGCAAGCTATCAAACATTTGATAGTAGCTCTCCATTTCTGTGCTTCTCTGTTATTGTCCTCGTATTTATCGAACGACCTAAAGCGCAATGTTATTGTTGTCCTCTCTCTTTTATATGTGCGGCGGCTTCGTTTCAGGATGTAAGCGTAAATGTAAAGATAAGCACTGATATCAGTTTCGTCCAGATCGCCGCTATTCTCGTCCACAACTTTGAGCTGATTACCTACGAAGGAGCTGCAGACGCATGAACTGGCCCCGGGTCGTCGTCGCTTACTCCTCATGCACTTGCTGCCGATGATATCGCGCAGCAGTATTGTTTGTTCTTTTGAATTGCCATCTGTTTCTTTTGTTAAAGATAAACCTTTGGAAGTGAGCCGCACACGAAACACTGAATTCTTTTTGGAGAGAATGTAAAATGTTTCTTCGAGATAAGCATTGTCTTTCGAAAAAGAGTCACCTTCGCCGACGTTTAACACGTCCTTCCCATTCTTTAGATCCGCCATGACTGCTTTTTTTTATATATTTTTTTTTATTATTGCCTCAATATTGCGAATGTCGACAACAAAACGTTTGCCTATCATTTTAACCGATTTTAATAGAATGAAACGTTTGGTTATCATTTATTTTGATGGAAGGATGACAGTTCATTTTTTAAAAGGTTAAGAGGCCCTAACTTCGTTGGCTTTTTGAGACTGGTGATTTGTTAATGTATTTCTTGATCTGGAGGTTTAAATTTTTCAGTCATTACAGCTAATGATAATACATTAAAGAAATACAGTAAAAATATTATTAGGGGTGATTAAATTTCAAGGGCCGATGTTGAATGTGAACCATGCCTAAACGCCAAGTGTTTTACTGCTTTCTTTTTCATTTCTCAACTTCAGACTAACTCAATTTGAACCATGGAAAGATACATAATCGAGCAAAAAGTTATTCAGACCTATTATGAAAATGGGCGTTCAAATCAAAATGTATATCGTGCACTTCGTTATTTTTGAGGCACATTTTCACCTCAGTGGATTCGTCAATAAGCAGTATTTCCGCATTTGGGCGAATGAGAATCCGAGAGTAATTGTCGAAAAACCAATGTATCCACAAAGAGTGACTGTTTGGTGCGGTTTATGGGCTGGCAGCATCATCGGGCTTACATTTTCGAAAATGAGGACGGTCAGGCAGTTATGTGAATGGTGTTATCGTGACAAGATAACAAACTTTTTATGGCCCGAATTGGAAGATATGGATGTGGACGATATGTGGTTTCAACAGGACGGTGCCACTTGCCACATGGCTTACGAAACTATGGCTCAGTTGCGCGAAAAATTTGATGGCCGAATTTCAAGTCGTGCGGCGCGGTGATGTCAATTGGCCGCCAAGATCTTCTAATTTAACACCGTTGTACTTCTTTATTTGGTGTTAAAGAAAAGGTACACGTCGATAAGCCAGCAACAATTCAAGAGCTATAGCATCAGATAATAATATATTAATAAGCACATTATCGACATTGAACCTCAATTATACCTCAGCGTCATCGAAAATTTGGACCATCGGATGGAGGTGTGCCGCAGAGGCCGGCCGTGGCGGTCATTTGGCCGATATTTTGTTCTATACATAATTGAGTCATAGCAATATATCATAATAAAACGAAATGTTAATAATTTCCTAAATAATTTGTGTGTTATTCAAATTCAACATCGGCCCTTGAAATTTAACCACCCTTTAGAATGTATGCAGTGTGTGTTCGTCATTTAGTAATAGTCAAAGTCAAGTGAAGTCCGTCACTGTCATATCAAAGTTCTACCCCCAGAAGGCAGTGGGTGGGCACTTTACTAGAGCTTCTATGGAGTATTCTAACAACATGAAAAATCACAATTCATGGCAATATGGCTCATCCCGACACTTATGTACGTTGTAGAAGACCTTATTTCTAAAAATCCACCATATTTACACAAAAAAACTTGAATTTACACATTTAGAAAATGAAATGATGCTTCGATGTATCTATTTCCGCTTTAGCGTCTGTGCTTGATGCAGGATAAAATGCTGACAAATGATAAAAATCCCCGTATTGAGGGTATTCAACATCTGGCATATTTTCCTGATAAGCGCCGGATCTACGATCTACGGGGGGGCCAAGCCGGGGCCTATGCCCCGGGCGGTAATTGCGAGCTGTCCTTTGATATCTCCCAAAACCAATTCGATCGGGTTCAAGTCTGGGTGATAGGTATGGCATGATAGGCAGTCTTAGGACCTCATGACCTGCAGCCTTTAAATTTTCATATATTTTGTAAATATTTTCTGCTCCGTGTTGTTTAATTAAGTTCAATAAAGCGCATTTTCTTAAAGATGTATCAAATTCAACATTGCGTCTTTGCAGCCAGGTCTGCATGATGGCTTTTGTGGATGTCATCGTAGGCTTTTTGTCCTCCTGTACCAAGTGGTATGCGGCATTATCCATAACAATAACTGAGTTTGGCGGTAAATTTGGCAATAGCTTTTCTCTAGTCCATTTGCTGAAGTTTACAAGAGAGCGATTCATCTTGAGATTTATCTTGGCAAGTCGTTTACCTTGTGGGTTTATATCCAAGCGTCCGTATCAAAAATACTATAATTTTATCTTACTCGTATTTTTGCCAGCCAGTGCACTGCCGCGCTTGACGCAAGCTATCTGCTCCGCGTACATCGATATCGGAGTGGAAAAGTCGTTTTTATCCTCTAGAGGTTAAAGTAAATTTGAATTTAGAACATCGTGTGCACTAAGTTTGTGAATGCAAAATTTCAATAAACCTATTTAAGTACTTCTACCTTTATGGTACCGAATTTATAATACAACTTTTTTAATTTATTAAAATCTGAGACTCGGTACCTTCTTGGTGTACTTTTTTTTAATTTGTTTGCGAAATATTACTGTTCTATTGCACTCAAAATGTAACAACGTTACTTTAATTTTTCTTAATTATACCTAAGTATTATTTGTTATAATTTAAAGATTGTCATGTAATACTTATAAAATAATATAGTACCTAATTAATACCTAAACTGAAATAAAAGTATTTATAATAACATTTTTTTTCGCATTTAGTCATTTCCTCGCTGAGGTGTGATGAAAAGTTACGTGTTACACTCGAGTGCAAAGATTTTTCACCTTATGCTCTTTTGATTTCCTCGCTAATGCTCAGGATTCAATTTTAGAATCCTTCGCATGCTCGGTTATCAAAATTTAGCATGCGGTTAAAAAGCAACTTTCCACTCTTGTATAACAAATAACTATTTATTTATTTCATTCAATTTAATACTATTTGAGCGTGTAAGCGTATTTACGTACCTATGCGTTAGTATTCAAAGTACAAGACAATTAATTTCTAATATGCCTGGCACTCACCTTGCAACTCGAGACCACTGACTTGACGGGCTGGTTAGCGTAGTTAGTAAATGCTTGCCTTTGACGCCGCAGATCCTGGGTTCGATTCCCACCCAAAGCAGATATTTGTGTACATGACCATGTCTGTTTCTCCTGAGTGTGGGTGTAATTATTTATATAAGTATGTATTTACAAAAGAAAAGTAGTATATCAGTATGTAGGATATCAGTTATCTGGTTTCCATAGTACAAGCTCTGCTTAGTGCGGGATCAGATGGCCGTGTGTGAATAATGTATGATATGCCCCAAGATATTACTGACTCCGTAGTCCAAAGGTCTAACCACTGGGCTATCTTGTACTTCGTGATATAAGAGTTTTTCTTTGTACAAGAACTTTTACTCGTGAACTATGGTATCTAACCGTTATTTTTTAAACTTATAATCTTTAAGCGTGTGTGCATAAGTTTGTGTAGAATTACAAACTTGCGTAATTAAAAAAAAACTGGAGGGGTGTCAAGGGACACCCGAATGGTACGACGTTCCTTTCGATTAATTAGTGAAGGAATTGTAATATATATATATTTTTTTTATGTTATAAGTAATAGTATTTTTTTAAATTATTAACAAATATAATGTAATATAAACTTAATCAGTAGGCACAATTTTAGTAATATAAAAGAAAAAAAAAGCAAAAAGTGTCGTTACAACTTTTCGTCTTAATTTTTTCCGTCAGCCCCCTTTCGCAACGCGCGATAAGGAACTTCGTTCCAAAAAGTAAGAATACCAAATGCCGCATAATATATTTATTAATCTAAACCAAGTCGTACTCAGCCTTCAGTTTGACGGCGCGGCTACAGACATCCAGGCACACATCCGGTTCAGAAAAGTTATTCAAGTTTCCCCCACATCCGCTGTACAAGAAGGCGACGCATTTCTGCGTAGATACATCGTAATACCACCTGTAAAATACAATATGAAAAGACGATAAATTTAATACTACCTACGCCATAAATTCTTTAAGTACCTAACTACATGCCCATTGCATACTAACTATCTGCGCGGGCTATATGGTGTGCGTAATCACAGGAACACTTTCTATTCCATCACTCTCATGATCCGATGGGACGACTAGTGACACGGCCGGAAAGAGGTCAGGTAGAGGACCGACGGGTTTACATGGCCTACGAGACGCGGGGGTGTAATACCGCCAACTTCAGGCTGATTTTGAGATATTTTTTTAACAGACAATACCCAAGATCACTTCTAGTCCGACCCGGTATTTGAACCCAGGACCTCATTACCTGCAGTTGAACATGCATGTCATATCAGTGAATTTTAAATATTCTTCTGAGAATAAGGATTCTTTAATCCTAAAATACAATATCACATATTTCATCATCATTATATCAGCTGAAAGACATTAATTGCTGTACAAAGGCATCAACCTAAAGATGTGCGCAATGGTCGGAACACAATGAACGTGTATGTAAAATTGTGATCATTATTGCTTGAAAACCTCTTAACATAATGGTAATTTGTATTAACTATGACTGGTATTTTTAATGATGTGAAATTTTATCACAAAAAATGGAAATCATCTATTTGTTCGTTCGGGTAGTCTCGAACCAGCTCCCTCTACCAATCCGGGGTAGGCGCTCTGCGTTAAGCTAATCAAATCTCGGATTCCCCTGCTAACATCCTTTCGGAGGACGTTGGTATAGTAGGGCCAATTTAATAGAACACATTTGACATCTGTCAGTTACTAGTAGAGTGTATTGTAAAATGACCTTATCTGGTAATTATTACCTACAATAAAGATATTTTTTTTTTTTTATACATCTGTATATCTCGGCTTGTGCCGGTATCTTAAGGCAGCACGGGCCTAGGTCAAGTGCTACCCCGAAAGAAGGAAGTAGGAAGGAAGTGATGTTTGGTCGTTATTTTGTAGAAACTTACGCACTATCCTACACGTATTTAATATGGCTGCTTTTTGTAAAGTATAATGAGTATATTGTGGTAAACCTAGTAGTTGTAGCGATTGGTGGAGTTGCTTAGGGACTACGCCTGTAGTAGACATAACTATGGGTACTATGTTCACGTGATTTAGCTTCCAAATACGGCTAATATCTATTTTTAGGTCAGTATATTTCGATAATTTTTCTGCAATGGTATTTTGTAAGTTATGTG
This sequence comes from Pseudoips prasinana, assembly GCA_951640165.1. Classification (NCBI taxonomy): domain Eukaryota; kingdom Metazoa; phylum Arthropoda; class Insecta; order Lepidoptera; family Nolidae; genus Pseudoips; species Pseudoips prasinana. The sequence continues at coordinate 27,488,846 of OX621246.1, forward strand.
TGTTAGGTACGGCAATGTCTATAATCTGTGCTGTTTTATTAATTTTATCTATAAGGGTTATATCTGGCCTATTGTAGTGAGTAGTTTTATCGGTTAAAATAGCGCGGTCAAAGTAAAGTTTGTAGCTGGCGTTTACCAACACAGCTTCGGGTTTGTACTTATAGTATGGTTTTGGGGATGTATTTATCAATTTATATTTGTAAGCTAGTTTTTGGTGTATTATATTCGCGAGCTGGTCGTGCCTATGCTTATAGTCAGTTTGAACAATTGCCTTGCATGCACCTGTTATGTGTTGTATTGTTTCGGGACAACTATTGCAACGTCTACAGTTATCAGTAGGTATTTGAGTACGCATGATAAATTTTTGGTAGTTACGCATTTCTATAACTTGATCTTGTATCCCAAGAATAAATCCTTCTGTCTCCGGAAAGAGCTCACCACGACTTAGCCATGCGTTCGACGCTTCTTTGTCGACATTTGGTTGGCATATATCATGAAGATGTCTACCATGTAGAGACTTCTGTGACCACTCTTCAAATTTTGTCTTATTCTCTGTTAGCTTTTCATTGTTCTGTGCTACGGGGCTTTTTAAATTTAAGGGGGTAAACTTACTATCATTTTGTACTATAGACTTATGCAGGGAGGATGATTCCATTTTGGAGAAAAAGTATTGTCTAATGGTGGAAATTTGTCTATTGTGCAGGTTCGTGATGTCGATAAGGCCTCTGCCGCCTTCTTTTCTTGGTAACGTTAGTCGTTGGATGCATGATCTTGGATGGTGTTTACGGAATTTGGTCATCGTGGTGTTAATAGCGCGTTGGAGAGATTTAAGATCCGTTTGCGACCAGTGTATTATACCAAAAGAATATGTCAATACGGGTATAGCATATGTGTTGATTGCTTTTATAGTATTCCCTGAGTATAATTGTGTTTTCATAATTGTGTTAAGCCTATGTTGAAATTGTTGTTTTAGTTTAAGTTTGGTTTCTTTTTGGTTAATCTGTAATGACTGATGGTATCCTAAATACTTGTAAGTTTCTTTTTCGTCAAGTGGTTCTATGTCTTCTCCTGTCTCAAGAGTGTACTGATGTTGAAATGATTGCCCTAATTTAATTAAATTTATTTTGCATTTATCAATGCCAAATTCCATTTTGATGTCCTTAGTAACATTTTACTAAGGACATCAAATTTCTGTCAACTGTGCTAATTCATTTAGTTGTGTCTCATTTTCAGCATAAATTTTGATGTCGTCCATATACAATAGATGGTTTAAGAAGTTTAACTGATGGTTAACCTGTTTTTCAGTCCCAGTGTACTGCAATGGATAGCCTAATGAAGATTTATTTAACATGTTTGATAAAGGGTTTAAAGCAAGACAAAACCAAAGAGGGCTAAGTGCATCGCCCTGAAATATACCCCTCTGTATTTTTATGGCGTCAGTCTCTATACTGTTGTTAAGTTTTAGCCTAGTAGTCCAATTAGTCATTGCCGTTTTAAATAAAGTTATTATTTGAGGGTAAATTTTGTAGATTTCCAGTACTTGAACTAACCAAGAATGGGGGACTGAATCATAAGCTTTCTTATAATCTATATACATACTAAAAATATTGGATTTACTTTTATTTACCTTTTTTAAAATAACGGAATCTATGACTAGTTGTCCATTACAGCCTTGGCTAAACCTTCGGCATCCTTTTTGTTGTTCGGCTAGGATATTGTTGATATCAGCGTGATGATATATAAGATCGCATATACAAGATGTGATTATTTTGTACAAGGTTTGCAAACAAGTGATGGGTCGGTATTTAGCTGGGTTAGTTGGGTCATTTCGGTCTTTAGGTATCATATACGTTATCCCGGTTGTTATGTAAGAGGGTATGCTATTTGGATTTTGAACGAAGATGTTAATGAAATTATGTAAATACTTCTGGGTCGTTGTGAATTTCTTGTACCAATAACTATGAATGAAATCCGATCCAGGTGCCTTCCAGTTATGTAATTTCTTAATTACTTTTACAAGGGTTTCAAAGTAAATTCATTCGAATGCCATGGGCTCTACGGGAGTATTATTTTCTATCTCAGATTTTATCCATAGAGCCTCCGAGTTATGAATAATGGGTTTTTCCCAGATATTTGCCCAGAAACTCTGCAGATTCTCTGGATCTGGAGTATCCTGATTACTTAGCACATTTTCTTAGGTATTTGACGACTTTTGTTTTAAACTACGATAGAATAACTTTTCATTTTGTGTGCTAAGTGTTTTGCCGTTTCCTAAGCGTACACGCATTATATCTTTGAAGGCGGCTAGAGAGCACTTTAAGTTTTTGTTTAAGGGTGTCTAGTACGTGAGCGGGTTTTGTATTTAGTTCTTCGTGCACTGAGTGAATTTTATGTTGTTCTATTATTAGTCGTACGGTTTGTGAAAGCTTTTCATTTGTATTTCCGTTTATATAATGTGTTAACCTGCCAATTTTTGTTCGCAGATCTTGTATTTGATCTTTGTTCTAGACGTCGTTGCCAGTTTGGCTTATGTTCACCGTGTGATTGCTGAGATATAGCATTGGTCTGTAGTGATAGTTTGGTACCGTTAACTTTAGCAGCCGTCCATGCCGTACTTTATATAGCAGTCTGTAGAGTGTTAAAATCGCTGTTTTCATTAATATATTCACAAAGAGTTACTTTATTTAGGTAATCAACAACTTTTGCGAATTTTTTCGAAGGTTTTTGTCTAGGAATGTAGACTCTATTTTGTAGGTTCGGTGCCTTTGTAAAATTGAAACGTCTGTTGGAATATTTCGTCTATTTGGATATCCCTATCAAATTCTGCCAGTGTTGTATGTAAAGGTTCTTCAGGACGTCCTTCATTGTTTATGTTTGGGAGTGGTATATCATAATTTTCGTTATTATTCTCAGTTTCATTATTATTACCTAGTTCTTCACTTATTTCTTGTCTTATTATATTTAATCTGTCATCGTTTATGTATTTATTCAAAAATATGAGTCTTTTCTGGTCAGCTATCCTCTGTTCACTTATATGGCCTAATGACGGGAATGATTTAATGAACGCTTGGTGTAAAGGTTGCCTATATGCGGTATTATTCGTACCTAGATTTGTTATTCGGTAGTATGATCTAACAATAGCTTCGTTGTGTTCATTGGTCCATCTCAATCTGATTTGTGTAGTTTGTTGGCTTATATTATGTTCTATTTGCTGCTACACACGAATCGGGTCACTTTGTGACTGAATGTTTGACTCTAAGCGTATTAGTTCTTCTTTTACCTCATCGTGTATCTTATCAATAGTGTTTTGTGTTAGTAACTTATTGTTTACTATAGCCCGACGTTGATCGCCTATTCTTTGTCGACTTACGCATACATTTGGGAATTTTTCCATAAATTTGGAGTGCCACTCCACTCCACTTCTAAGTAAGTTTTTCTGTCAGTGTCTAAAGCAGTTAATTGTAGATAGGTGCGCAGTATGAACATATTCATTTCAGGTGTCCATCGTAAGCGCTTAAGAGAAACACTCGCGGTGGGTACAAGTTCCGGACTTATATTGTCCTCCTGCACAACACTGTTGAGCGTAGTAGTAGATTTTATTGGTTTTGACATGTATGAGGGTTGTGTTGAAGGAATAGACGAAAAAAGTGACACGGTGTCATCGCTTGTTGATACTGTGTCAGTGTCTGTGCCTACTATATTATTACTTACTCTCTTCAAGTTCCGTTGTTTACGTGCTTTGCCTTGAGAGAGGGCTCCGAGTGTACTTCGGACACCCCGATTTAGTGGGCGTAAATTGTATCGTGTCATGCCTTTTTCATATGCACTTGTTATTTGAAGCTGTGGTATGTTGCCCCCCCCCCACCCCCCCAGAATACGCGGGGCAGCCTGAGCTAGTGTCAGAGTGGGATTCTCCAGTGGGGTTAACACTGGTACCCACCTGGGGTAATTTACTTTTTAATAGTACCTTTTTCATACCTGCTGCAAATGTATGGTTTGGGACCGTTAGTTGAAAAAGGTTTAAGCCGAGATGTTGTTGGCTTTTAGTACCTCATAATTTATACTTAGGATATAGGGTGTGGTCAAGGTGAAGGTGACAGTAATCATATACAGCTCATGCTTTTCCGTAAGCCCCCCCACCACGACAAGGTGGTCCCATTGGGGGGGATATTATTATTATTATTAAACTCTTTATTGTACATCAAAATATTAATCGGTACAAGAACAATACACATTAGAGAGAACAGCACTAAAATGTGATCTCTTCCAGACAACCTATTTAGGAAACAGGAGAAAGGATACAGTCACGGGTTGTTGCCGGTGTACAGAGTGTTTAAATAAGGTACCTACTCTTGGGTACATACTACATACTAAAAAATTAATAAATAATAAAAATAAAATACATTCTAATATGCATCCTACTACGTACATTAAAATATCTATAAACAATATACTAGATATATACTAATATTATAAACTAAATATAATCGTATATGTCTGTAATAGGAGTCATCAATAACATTGAAGATGCTATTACTGATGAACCGGTATTGACAAATAATGATCATTTAAAAGTTTTTTTTTAATTCGCGAAATAATTTTGCTTGACGTACGGTAATTGGCAGCTCATTCCAGAGTCGGACACTTTGTACAGAAAAAGATTTGTCGAGAAAAGTGGTGGAATGAGCTGGTATTTTTAATTTCAAATTTTCAAATGTTATTAATGGAGAAATGAAAAACGGTTTTTGAGGTACGACAGAGTAGACGGAAGAAATAGTATACTGTACAAGAATGATAGAATATGAGTATTGAGTGAGACGAAGGCGTATAGGTAACCACTTGAGCTTGTTGCGAAATTCTGAAACGTGATCATATTTGCGCAAACCAAATATCTCAAGTTTATCAAGCTGGTTTTCGGTGAGATCAAGATAGCTGACAATTGCGTAATCTAGTATTGGGAGAAGCAGAGATTGGGAAAGCGTGATTTTGGTGGCAATTGGCAAGAAGTTACGTAGTCTCCTTAATGAGCCAACGGAAGCGTATAATTTGCGACTAATATTCTGCAGCTGTACATTCCAGGTTAGACAGTTATTAAATAGGACGCCTAAATTTTTAATACTATCGCTCAACTGCAGAAAACTGCCATTAAAATGGAGTTGAGGGAGTTGATTCCAATGTACTTTAGCAATCATACGTGAGCTGCCAATCAAAGTAACCTGGGTTTTTTGAGGGTTAACCTTAAGCCCGTGAGCACATCTCCACTTATTAATTCTGTCCAAGTCAGTGTTAAGAGTGTTAATAGCGTCAGGCAGTCTTTCAATTGGAGCTTGATAATAGATTTGTAAGTCATCCGCATAAAGGTGGTAGGAAGAAAGAAGTTGGTTTGAGATAGAATTTATAAAGATTGCAAAAAGTAATGGAGATAAAACGCCACTCTAAGGCACACCTGCAGTAGTGCTACAACAAGAAGACTGTGTCATCTATGCGTATACACTGCCGGCGCTCAGACAGGTAATTACGAAGCCAGTCAACAACCGTTGGAGATACATTAGGAGAGTGTAATATTCCGAGAAGAATATCAAAATCGACCATATTAAACGCGTTACTGAAATCTAAGAGCGAAAGTACCGTTGGATTCCTTTGTTCCATGCCAGTTCTCATGTCCTCCGTAATATGAACCAGAGCTGTAGTGGTACTGTGTCCGGGCCGAAACCCAGACTGGAAAGGATTGAGGAGATTGTTTTAGTTCAGGAAACTTAAACTTTTATGGATGAGGCATTCTAGGACTTTTGACAGGAAAAGGAAGAATTGAAATGGGTCGAAAATCAGAGAAGGTCGACGGATTGGACTTTTTGGGGAGGGGGATGAAGTAAACATCGTTCCAAGCCGATGGAAATACACCAAGGATAACAGAGGAATTGAGGATGTGGCATATGGCAGGAAGGATTTCCTCAAGGATGGGAAGGATCATATTACGGGTGACATTATCAACACCAACTGCATTTGATGCTATGGATAGAACACTCTTCTTTTAAACGTATTCTCTAATATCATTGGTAAGTTTGTTATAGAATCTTATACATTGCCCCATAAAAGAGTTACTTATTTTGTGGAGGCGGGTAATATGTAACATAAGATAATTCTTATATCTAGTATTTATATTATGTGTATCGCTCCTTTTACAGAAGTTACCGATATTTTTCTGCACATATAGTAGGTTTTCATATATATACTGTGATGCTACAGAAATAATGTTAATCTCTTTGAACTTTTCTCTTATAGACACTCTCGGGCCAAGATTATAGATAGTTCTTACAGCTCTTTTTTGCAATATAAGTAAGGTGGTAATGTCTGCAGAACTACCCCAGGGAAGAATTCCATAAGACAATATACCTACTATGGAAATAACTGAAATAAACCATTCTAGCTGTGTCAAAATCAGTGAGCTTAATTGGTCTGACAGTATTTTCTATTTGTGGATCTATTATAGCTTTGAGACAATTGTCATACCCAAAAATACAGTTGTCTCAACAGGGGCCAACCAGCGTTTTAATATGACTGCCACTGATGAAAAAGCTGGAGCATTATAGTATGGCGTGGAAGTTGCTCACAGACCAGGTGACCAGTGATCGATGTCAAATATGAGGTTGAAGGAGAAGTTGAGTCAAACGACAGTGGGCGTGGGTCTTTTGTATCTAACATCCTCCTATTCTCTCTGTTACTGAACAGAGATTTAGAGCAGAGAATATAATTGACACAGCGGCCCTGCTTGCAAAATAGTTCGGATTTAATTAACTGTTTCTCAGCCTTCCGCTTTTATGATCATCATACCGCGACTGTATGATGATCATACTTAGCACATAGAGAGACCTTGCTGCCCGTTCTCTGGTAGATATTCCCTCGGGATGACTTCCATGCCCTCCACAGGATGAGACGGGGTAGCGATATACGTCAGCCTATTATTACCTATAAACATATATACCTGTAAACTATTTTACCAATAAAGAAATTATGAACTATAAACTATATAAATGCTTACATTGGATATAATTTTTTGCAGTTTCCAAAATCAGGTTGCAAGCGACAATTTATATGATTCGGTAAATTCTGGGGAAGCGGATCACCGATGAATTCTGTAAATATATTACAATGTGTAATAAAAATTGCCTTAAAATTTATTGATTGCAATAATTTATTTATTTTAGGATCGTCAACGTTACAAATACTCAAGCAGTTATAATAGTCTGGTCAATTTAGACATCCAAGTTTACAATTATTAGTTTTATCATAAAATTAGCTGAGACAAAATTGTAGATTAGATAATTATCTATAAAAAATGTCTCAATACTATTTTTCCTAAGACCCACCGTTTTTTAGATGTAACGATTCAAAAAGTTGAAAGAGTTGTAATCGTCATAATATGAACACGTTTCCACGCCACCTTTTAGGTAGTGTAGGTACTTAGCGCGTTTTTTAGGATTCCGTAGCCAAATGGCAAAAAACGGAACCCTTATAGATTCGTCATATCTGTCTGTTTGTCCGTCCGTATGTCACAGCCACTTTTTTTCCGAAACTATAAGAGCTGTACTAGTGAAACTTGGTAAGTAGATGTATTTTAACACAAAAATAGAAAAAGAACAATTATTTTGGGGGGTCGCCATACATAGAACTGAAACTCAAAAAAAAATTTTTCATCGCACCTAAGCATGTGGGGTGTCTATGGATAGGTCTTCAAAAATGATATTGAGGTTCCTAATATCATTTTTCTAAACTGAATAGTTTGCGCGAGAGACACTTCCAAAGTGGTAAAATGAGTGTCCCCCCCTATAACTTCTAAAATAAGAGAATGATAAAACTAAAAAAAATATATGATGTACATTACCATAGAAACTAACAACGAAAATTGGTTTGAACGAGATCTAGCAAGTAGTTTTTTTTAATACGTCATAAACCGCAATTTGCTTTCATTTAATCAACTGAAATACTTGCTGCTACGGAACCCTTCATGTGCGAGTCCGACTCGCACTTGGCCGGTTATTAAAATCTACGTGAATAAAAACCTTCTTTATTTTATTTATTTTACTACATACATATACTATTTTTCTTTTGTAAATACATACTTATACAGATAATTACACCCAGACTCAGGACTAACAGACATGTTCACGCACACAAATATCTGTCCCGGGTGGGAATCAAACCCAAGACCTGCGGCGTGAAAGGCAGCGTATCTACCAATAATTTCGTTCAAACTTTTGTAAATTTATCGAGGACCGATGACAATACACTAATTTGATAAGATTATTCCATTACTAGCTGTGCCCGCGGCGTCGTTCGAACATTTTGTAATGACTCCGTAATGGGCACATTATATGTATATATCTCTAATATCTTCTCGAAAACTTATAGAACATTAATATAATCCTTAGCTATTTCCATACAAACTTTCGTCCCTTATTCCCTATTGTCATACTGCCTCGTTGGTCCAGCGGTAGCGTGTTCACCCGCAAAGATCGAGGTCCTGGGTTCAAATCCCGGCTCGGGCCAAAAGAGATTTTGGGAATTTTCTGTAAAAAAAAGATTCTCAGAATCAGCTCGAAGTCTGGGAGTTGGCGGTATTATACCCTCGTGCCTCGGAAGGCACGTAAAGCCGTCGGTCCTGTGCTTCACCTCTTTCCGGTCGTGTCGCTAGGCGTCCCATCGGATCATGAGATCCATCAATCTCATAGAAAATGCTCCTGTATTTGCGCACACACTTGTGCACTATAATATGTCCCGCGCAGATGGCAAATCTCTATTGAGACTGGCCGCCGTGGCCGAAATTCGGCTAGGAGGACATTATTATTATTGTCATTTTACACCCTTGAGTGTTAAATATTTACAAACTTTAAATGTCATATTTGTTTAGATTGAATCAACAGCTTAAAACATAAGTTTCAAGCTTAACAGCTTGAAACTTATGTTAAGCTAACGCTCTAAAAATGACGATAAGTCCATATAACTTTGCATCCCCCCCTTTAACCCCTTTTGTCCCTTTTTCGTATTAAAAAGTAGCCAATGTCATTTCTCAAGCTCTAGACTATCTGTATACGAAATTTCATTAAAATTCGTTCAGTAGTTTTGGCGTGAAAGCGCGACAGACATAGTTACTGGCGCATTTATAATAATAGTTAGTGCTAATGCCAATAGATGGCGTTACTGCCGAATTAGAAGTCGCTATGGTTTCGTTCACAAAATACAGTTGGTCAACGTCGATTTTTAGCAATAAGTGAATTTCCAAAATATAATCCTGAAACATATATTTTTAATTATTTTTTTATAAGTTGATAGCCTCTTGTAGGTTTACAACTTTGTTTTATTATGTATGACGTATGTGCCGTGAAAACGTACCGACAATTCGAATTCATTCGAGCGAGCCTATCGCGATAACTGCTAAAACGCGCCAAATAATTCAATAGGTAGTTCAATTAATCAGCCATCACAAGTGAAAGTGAACTATTAACTAACATTAAAATCAAAAAAAGTTGAAAATAATTTATTATTGTCGACGAAAGTACAAATTTTATTATACCTAAAAATATTTTTATACACTCTAAAATCATCTCTATCTTTATTAATATAAAAAAGCCCTTTTACTGGAAAAAGTCATTCAAAATAAATAATACTCTTTACCATTCTATGTATGCCTAAAATCTTACGTTACAATACGGGATCGATCGGAAGTATTCAAAAAAACAATTAATTTTGGGGAGACCCCAAAATTTATAGGTTTTTTTTTCTATTTTTGTACAGAATACATCTACTTACCAAGTTTCAACAGCACAGCTATTATAGTTTCGGAAAAAATTGGCTGTGACATGCAGACGGCCAGACAGACAAACATGATAAATCTATAAGGGTTCCGATTTTTGCCGTCGTCATTTTTAGAGCTAGCAGCTTGAAACTTATGTTTTAAGCTGTTGATTCAATCTAAAAAAGTTTGTAAATATTTAACACTCAAGGGTGTAAAATGACAATAATAATAATGTCCTCCTAGCCGAATTTCGGCCACGGCGGCCAGTCTCAATAGAGATTTGTCATCTGCGCGGGACATATTATAGTGCACAAGTGTGTGCGCAATTACAGGAGCACTTTCTATTCCATCACTCTCATCTCTCTCTCTCTCTCTCTTAAAATTCACTTTCAATTGGAAATTTGACAGATTGGGGTAGCTGGATGTGCTGCCGTCTGTACATTAGAAGAGCCATACCGACCTTTACATGTATTTTGGCACTCCTGTGACGACCCAAAATTGTTAAAACAGTATCGACAATGTCCATATTTGAAGGGCCGGCAAGCTTTCGTTCTGGTATCCCTATAATACCTATAACATATAATTACTGTTTAACTGCGTGGAAGAGAAGGTAGTTATCATTTGTAAATAAATATATAGCAACAATTAAAAAAAACCTATTTGATCTTTTTGACAATGACTTTAATATAAGCTAGCTAAATATCATTACTACGAGCCTTTTAAATTTTGTCTTTGAAGAAAATAACACAACTAAAACCTTATAGTACTTTTTATTGTTTTCCAAAGTACCTACGTTTTCCATTCGCCCAAACCAGTGCCTCAAGTACTTTTTTTATGAGCCTCTAGCACGAGTTCCTGCAGTTTACTTACTCGATCACACGTACAGTTTCGTCCCATACATTAAGCACCAGTGCCTCTAGCACGAGTTCCTGCAGTTTACTTACTCGATCACACGTTCAGTTTCCTCCCATACATTGAGCACCAGCGCCTCTCGCGAAAACTATTAAGAACTAAAACTCTGGTGCTCATTGTATGGGACAAAACTGTACGTGTGATCGAGTAAGTAAACTGCAGGAACTCGTGCTAGAGGCACAGAGCACAGAATAAAAAGTACCAGAGTTTTAGTTCTTAATAGTTTCCGCGAGAGGCGTTGGTGCTCAATGTATGAGAGAAATTTTACGTGTGATCGAGTAAGTAAACTGCAGGAACTCGTTCTAGAGGCACAGTTATTATAACATTTATTCCACTATAAAGTGGGGGTGTTAAAATGGCTGACACGAAAAATTTTCTTAATTTTATGAAATGTAAAGAAATCGTTAGGGCTTAGGTCAGGACTGTTTGGAGGATACAGAGACGAAGAAAATGTATATAGGACTATTCCGAACGCATTACCTATTGAATAAAAACGCTCACAAAACGACGGAGAAATGGCCTAACATACTTGATTTAAAAAAAACAGCATGGTTTCCGGCCTAAAAAGAATAACAGGGCCACCACATAGCATCCCGTGGGTGTCGTCAAAGGTGACTAAGGGATACAGCAGCAGCAGGTAGTCGGGCAGCAGTGCCACCTGTGTACTGGCCCACCTAACTGCGGTCGCCAACTCGCATGCTAAGCGCGGGGGGGGGGGGGGGGGGGGGGGGGGGTTACGGGAATACCCTCCAAAAGGCAACGTTGTGGAAGCTTTTGGGGAAGCCCATGTCCAGCACTGGACGATATGAGACTGATGATGATGATCGAATTAATAACCTCATTTTACATGTCGGTCAAAATAAGATTCAACTTCGGAGTGATGCATGATGCAACGGTAAATATTACTGTATTATTTTTTACTAGCTGTGCCCTCCGGTTTACTCTTGTTAAACTTAATAGCCTATGTGTTATTCGGATATATAAGCTATATTACTACAAAGTTTCATCACAATCCGTTTCGGTAGTTTTTGCGTGAAGAAGTAACAAACACACAGCCACACACTCACAAACTTTCGCCTTTATAATATTAGTGATCTATACATATAATAAAATCGTAGGAATGTCAAAACTGTACATTGAATATTTTTTTAAAAGGATACTTGGGGCGTGATCTACAATCAATGTCGAAGCCAAAAATATAGTTTTCAGAATTTTTGTCTGTTTGTCTGTATGTATGTCCGGGCTAAACTCAAAAAGTACTGCACGGATTAACTTAATATTTTGCATGAATATTACTAAGAGGTCGGGTCAACATATAGGCTACATATTATCAGTCTATCACCTTCGGGGGAGGAACTGTGATAATTTATAAAGTTTAACGCGGGTGAAACCGCGGGGCACAGCTAGTATATAATAGAAAGGCAAACGAGCAAGCGGGTCACCTGATGGTAAGAAATCACCACTACCCATGGACACCAGCTACACCAGAGGGGCCGCAAGTACGTTCCCGGCCTTTAAGACTATAGCAGCCGTGCACCAGCCTACTATAATACCATATAGCTACTCGACGTACTATCTAGGAATATAAACTTGAGAGGTGTCAAGGGACACCCGGATGGAACGAAGTTATTTCTTATTATTTATTATGTACAAAAAACCTGTATACAGTCAACAAAAATAATCGTCTCGACCACCGCCGTCTTAAACTAAGTTGGGGCCCTTGGGCACACAAGAATTGGAGGCCCTTTTGGAAAGTAAAAAACGCGAATTATACTGACATTTTTAAAATAAGTTTGATAATTTATTATAGGTAAATCAGATACAGTATGATTTTATATATCATTAATGATATTCGAATGCTGCTATTTTTTGGTACTGATTACGATAATGGTTTCTTTCAGGATTTTTGTTAAGCAAAATCTGCTATTATATCATGAAAGTCAATGTTTTGAAGGATATCGCTTTCAATGCACATAATCGACAAATTACTTAGTCGTTCTTGTAACATTGTTGTTCGCAATTCATTTTTTATTCTCTTAAGCTGCGAAAATGATCGCTCTCCACTACAATTGGTAACCATCAGGCAAAGGAATATTCTTGTAGCAATTTCTACGTATAGAAAAGTTTCTTCCAATTTATCTGCTTTTATTAAGTTATGTAAGGTTGAGATATTTAAATCCGCCGATTGCTTTGCTATGTTTTTTACATATTGACTTAAATGATAACATTCTGTTTTGAACTCATCTGCATTTGTCTTCATGATAAAATTCTTTGCATTTTTTGGTCAACTCATCACATTCTATTATTGTTAACTGACAAAGAAAACTAAATCGACAATCAATTTCTTGGTATGTTGCCGAACGTTTTTTTAAATGTGTAATTAATGTGTCAATTATGGGAATGAAAGTATCCCAAATAATTCCCATTATTTTGCGATCCTAATGTCTCTTTATCACCACGAAAAGCAAGACCTCTTGAAGCCAAAAATTTCACAACTGCAACAATCCTCTTAAGTACATTCTTCCAATTGTTAATTCCTCTATTATATTGGTACAGCAACTCGGTATCAATTAATCCAGTAGTTTTCATTCTTGCAACATAATTTATCATAAATTCCCTGTCCTGTAAACTGTTCTCATGCTCTATCAATAAGTTACTTATATGTTTCCAATCTTTATATCCATTAGGAGAACTTAAATTATGTCCAGCATCAGTAGTGGTATTAAATAGACGGCAGCAATAACAGTATACAGATTTCTTTGCTGGTGAATAAAGAAGCCATTTTCTTTCTAAAGACTCACCATTCGTCAATTTACGAATAAAAAATATTTTTTGTCAAGCATCTTGTTTTTGTTTTACCATTTGAATCTGGAAAACTAGTAGAAGTTTCGGGGAAGTCACTATTTGAATTTTGGAAAAACTCTGGCCCTTTTCGAATCCAAATATCACGGACTTTTTCCGGTAAAATGTCGTCACAGTAAGTACCAGGGTCAGGAGACACAGATACATTCTCTAAGCTTGCAGTTATTAATTCACAGTAGGTTGAAGTCGATGGTTTTGAATCTAATGTGTGATTGTCATTTTCGTCACACGTAAACTCTTTTTCCTGGTGACATTCAGAGGTACTTTTGTCTTGCGGTGATGAGAATGAATAATCTCTCGGCTTATTTGTTTCTTCAACCGTAAAAAACGAAGTGAGCTTTGGAAGTTTTTCTGTTATTTTTTTTTGAGCTGTAACTTTTTTTCTTTTTTGTGAACCACTTAAATATATTCTTTTTGACATAATGAAATAATGTTTAAACGAACCACAAACGAACAAATCAAAACTTCTGTTTATCTTACTCAATTTTAAATATAACACGAAACAAAATAACTCCACTCACTCATAACAGACTGAAAGTTTAATACAGCATTCGGGGATTCCCCCGACCATAGACGATGTCGACATTTATGTTGTTAGGCCTTGTTTAGACGGTGCAGCTTGACTTTGCAATTGGAGTGATTGCGTGAGTGATCGCTAGATGGTGTACTTAAAAAATTAGGTCGGATGCGTTCGGAAATATTATTAATTAATTTTTTTCGGTACTTCAAATAATGCCAAAAGCGACCTCGTATGACGCATAGTAGCCGATATAAACGGCGTTAAAGTTTTTCGACTTTGGTTTTCAGTTTAAATAACATCAGAATATATTTGCTTGCGCCATCCCGCGGTTGGAATACTGCACTAAAATAACGTTACCGATTAAGCAATTTCGACGCTAGCGCTTCAGTTGTTGGAATCCCGGACTACAAATTCACAGGCCTCTCTCGGCCTCAGCTTCCAGATAGAAATGAGCCTTCTTGGACCGTCTGTCTTCGTTGATATAATGGCGTAGTTTATGCCATGAAACACCTTCTTATAAAGTTACTAATTTGCGAAAAAAAGTAATGTCTAATGTGTCCGACAAAAATGTTTTGACAATAAATGGTAGAGAGAAATTTAGGTCCTTCGGGGGCCTCCCTGAGAATGGGGGCCCTGGGCACGGGCCCCGTGTGCCCTTATGGTAAAGACGGTATTGGCTCGACACCACACTGTTCAATGCGAAATAGAAATGAAAATATCTGGCTTGCTTTCTATAAGAGAGAGAGAGAGAGACAGACAGGGAAACATGCGCACACCGCACAGCTGCAAGAAGTGTCGTGACATCTTTTCGTAAGAATTTTTTCCGTCTAACCCCCTTTCACAACGCGCGATAAAGAACTTCGTTCCAATACGAATAATATACCCTATACCATATACCTACTCGACGTACTATCTAGGAACAAGAACAGTTGTAACCTCGACATAGGCTGTTTCTTAGTTGTTTGTTAGTATAATTAGGACAATAGGTCACACCGTGGCCTATTCCCTAAATTACTTTTGCACCCTTGTATAACAAATAACTATTTTTTACCTGTGTTCCGGTTCTATCGCCCGAGTGCACACATAACTATTTGGTTGAAATTGGCAATACACGTCAAATTGTAAGCTCGTTATATCAACTGAAATAAAAAAAAACCTTAAGTAGGTATCTAAGGGACGCCCCTCGAGTGCGCCGGGTAACCGGCGCGTTACACCGGCTGTTGCCGAACCTCGGGGGTCCACGGGAAGAAGTTCCCCGCCTCTACGGAGGTGTCGTGCGATCCATGGCTCTTTACGGGGCGCCCGTCTGGTCTGAACGCCTGACGGGCGCCTCCCGCTGCAGAGCTATTCTTAATAGCCTGCAGCGTGTGGTGGCCATACAGATCGCACGAGGATACCGTACGGTATCCTTTGAGGCGGCGACGCTCCTGGCGCGCCTCCCGCCTTTTGATCTACTGGCGGCGGTCGACGCGGCGGTTTTTAACGAAATACGCGTCCGCCAGGGGATCGGGGGTGCGCCAGACCGGACGCTCATTGAGTATAGACGGGATGCACACCGGCGCGTACTAACTCAGTGGCGCGCACGGCTTCAGTTGCGACTAAACGCGCGCCAACGTGCCGTTGGTGCTATTCTGCCTCACCTCGAACATTGTCACCATTGCGGGAGCGACCTGGACTCTGCCCAGCATACACTGGAGGAGTGCCCGGCCTGGGAGGCCGAGAGACGAGTCATGGGACGCCGTGGTCTCCTTCTGTGAGGCAGTCTTGCTGCAGAAGGAGGCCGCCGAGCGGGATCGGGAACGAGCCGATCCCGCTCGTAGGCGGAGGAGGCGTCGGGGCCGCGGCGGCAGTGTGAGAAGTGTCCTCTACTGCCGCCATGTACAAGCAGCTCCGGGATGACAGCGATCTGTCTGTGGCGAAGTCGCTGTGCCGTACTGGCAAGAGTCGGCAATACGGGAGGGCAATCCAAAGGAGCCCTCCCAGGGTACGTGTCCCGACCATCTGGGACATGGCGCAAAAGGGGGGTACCGGAGCAGCATACCCGCGTTCCCGGGACTCCCCCATCAGGCGCCAAGAGAAGTCCACGGCAGGTAGGTTTACTCTGTGCAAGTCCGACAAACCCACCCGCAGACACTTTTTGCGGGTGGCATGCGAAGACATTCCCCCTGCCTCAAAAAAAAAAAAAAAGGTATCTAAGGGACAATTAAGTAACACACTGCCATCTGATCGCAAACTAGATAGTCTGTACAATAACAACCAAACAACTGATAAACATACCTAATTATATATTTCACATACCTACACATTATACATAAACTAGATGTGCCCCGCGGTTTTACCCGCGATAAACTTTATAAATTATAGCTTATGTGTTAATCCAGGGTGTCAGCTAACTCCATACCAAATGTTATTAAAATCCCTTCAGCCGTTTAGACGTGAAGTAGTAACAAACATACACACTCCCAAACTTTCGCCTTTATAATATTAGTGTGATTATACACAGATGATAGGAAAATTTGTCTTTGGTGGGGATCGAATCTATGACCTCTGGCTTAGCAATCAGGTTCACTAACCAATAGACCAACATCCCAGATAACGACATAATTCAACGGTCGACACTAAATGATGATGTGTCCTTTTCCTGCTTATTTCCTGTTTAATTTGGGGCCTCAAACCATAGGTTGTGGTTGCTTCGGAAGGCATTTTAAGGTGCCGGTCCCGGTTGTAGTCATTAGAAAACAGTCGTCAAGCTATGTCAGAGGCCTACTGAGCGGCTAGAACACTAAGGTAAGCACCGGCCATACGATAAGTAAGTTACAATCATCGGAACTAGCATGACGACGGGGGCTCTTGACTTTGTACAGCGTTCGACTAATGAAATTAGAGAAAAGCGGACGTTTCTATTAAAAAATGTGTAATTATGTTTAAAAAATTTTATATACATAAATTAGGTTCAAACGGCGGCCTTATCACTACTGCGATTTCTACCAGACAACCAATTATAGAGTCGATAGATGAAGGAAAGGGGAAAGAGGGCAGACAGGTGTAACAATACGTCAACTTAATGTAAACTTAAACTAATACAATAAAATAATAATAAATAAAAAAAGAATGTATGTCTTTAATAGATAGGTAAAATGATTCAAGATGTCCAAGAAGTGCCAAGAACGTATTCCAGCGTTCGGTTGCTTTCGGTGACGGCGGTAAATAAATGTGCTTAGATAGGTAATCTGGGAGATAAATATTTATTTTAACATTATTTTAAAATGTAATTATCTTTAGATTGACCTTGTCTTGTTTTTAATGGTAGTGCGTTCCACTGGCGATAATTACTTACTTGCGAATCCAATTTCCAATACTTTACTACAGGCTACTTTTTAATGCCAAAAAAGGGTTTTAAGGCGGTGAAAGAGGAGACGAAAAGTTGTATGTTATTTTTTAGGCAGTTGAGTTGAGTTGAGTCGATATAAATAATTGTGGCTTTCAAAGTAGGTATGAAAAAATTTTACCCTCAAGGGTGTAAAATAATAATAGGGAATAGGGGATGAAAGATTGTACGGAAATATGTGAATATTTTATAAGTTTGCTTATAGAGACAACGTATTAGAGATATTCTGACGTAAAATTTACAGAGTCATTACAAAATGTGCGGACGAAGTCACGGCTACAGCTTGTGTGATATAAATTGGGTATAATTGACAAATTGATACTATTCTTATGACTCCTCCAGACTGCTCCCGTAGTTCCTCGACGAAGTACTCGGGAAAGTTCACCGTACCGTACTACACACACGTTCAACTTCACGAGTAATTGATTCGCGCGACGATGCCTCACTTCAAGTCTTTCGATTTGGGCGCAAAAACCGACCTAGGGCCCAAGGTCAAAATTTCGGGCTGAAAAAATTCATACGGGCAGATAAAGGTGCGCTCTTTAACGTTTGTTCTAGCACTTTTCACGAAATCGTTAAATTACGTCAAAAAAATATTGGAAAAAAAATGTATGCAGAAAACCTGAAATTATTTTTTTTCTCGATATGTTCAAGAGTGTTAGTACTGAAACCTATTGTATGTTATTATATTACACTTATTCATTAATTCCACAAAAACAATATTTGCATACCTATACCTACTTGCAGCTTTGGCCAATTTAAGCATCGGAACATTCCAATCCTTTGTTCTCTGAAAACCAGTATCGCAAAACACTGGATTCTCAGAAAACCAGATTCTCTAAATACAAGGCCATAAAACACTGGATTCTCGAAATACCAGGTTCGCAAACTGATATTTTTCGAACCTTGTATGAGGCTGCAAAACACCGGATTCCCAAAAAACCAGATCAAGAAAAGGTCCTTAGCGAGTCAACATACCTGGATAAACTTCTACGGGAACGGGTATTTCTACGGTAAGGAGACCTCAGACTACAAACGAAGACTGCATCAAGCAATTTTGGACCGCATTCTGCATGACATTTCTCAAGAATATTCTGAAAAAATATAGAATTTTGCAAGGGAGAACCCTTGCAAAATTCATATATATTTTTTTATAATATATTCTATGCCCACCGGTTAAGGTTACGTTGTTGAATTTTGATGAAGTGTCAAATGTGATCTATTATCTACCTAAATTGGCTATACTTTAGGTAGGTTTTGTCTTTGTTTTCTAACAGTTATGTTCACAGTTGCATGTGAAAGATAGTACCATATTGAAAACACCTTCCAACGCATTGTGACTGCTCGTGTAAGTAAAGAGGAAGTAGCACTTCCGCTGTGAAACTTATCAAAAGCTTTTGCAAAATTCAAAATTCATTTATGCAGTGATTATTTAACATTTATGTGGAATACATGTAATTTTTTTCCCTAACGTACAGAAAACTCAGTAGGAATCCTTTTTAAAGTAAAATTTCCTTAAGATTAATTGCATATTATTATTAATAATTCTATTAAACTTATTCGTAGACAATTCTTTAATTTGTTTGTTATAAAATCATAGACATTGTCCCTTAAAGGAGTTACCTACTTATTTTGTGGAGGCGGGTTATATGTAACATAAGATTATTCATATATATTGTATTTATATTATGTGTATCGTTCCTTTTACAGAAGGAACCGATATTTTTCTGCACATATAGTACTTTTTCATATGTATACTGAGATGCTTAAGAAATAATGATAATTTCTTCGAACATTTCTCTTAGAGACACTCTCGGGTCAAGATTATAGATCAGATAGTTCTTACAGCTCTTTTTAGGGTTCCGTAGCCATATGGTAAAAAACGGAACCCTTATAGATTCGTCATGTCTGCCTGTCCATCCGTCCGTATGTGAGAGCCAATTTTTTCCGAAACTATAAGAACTGTACTGTTGAAACTTGGAAGGTAGATGTATTCGGTGAACCGCATTAAGATTATAAACAAAAATAGAAAAAGAATAATAAATTTGTGGGGTCCCCACATTACATACATTACTTACGATATTGAGGTTTCTAAGATCATTTTTTTCTAAACTGAATAGTTTGCCCGAGAGACACTTCCAAAGTGGTAAAATGAGTGTCCCTCACCTGTAACTTCTAAAATAAGAGAATGATAAAACTTAAAAAAAATATATGATATATATGCATGCAAACTAGCAACAAAAATTGGTTTGAACGAGATCTAGCAAGTAGTTTTTTTTTAATACGTCATAAATCGTAAACCACAATTTGCTTTCATTTAATCAACTGAAATACTTGCTGCAACGGAACCCTTCATGAGCGAGTCCCACTCGCACTTGGCCGGTTTTTTTCTCAACAGGGGCCAACCAGCGTTTTAATATGACTGCCACTGATGAAAAAGCTGGAGCATTATAGTATGGCGTGGAAGTTGCTCACAGACCAGGTGACCAGTGCTTGATCGATGTCAAATATGAGGTTGGAGGAGAAGTTGAGTCAAACGACAGTGGGCGTGGGTCTTTTGTATCTAACATCCTCCTTGTCTCTCTGTTACTGAACAGAGACTTAGAGCAGAGAATATAAATCACACAGCGGCCCTGCTTGCAAAATAGTTCGCATTTCATTAACTGTTTCTCAACCTTAGTCGCGGTATGATGGTCATAGTGCACTGAGACGTTGCTGCCCGTTCTCTGGTAGATATTTCCTCGGGACGACTTCCATGCCCCCCACAGGATGAGACCGGGTAACGATATACTATGCCGTCAGCCTATTATTTTGACCTGTAAACTATTTTACCAATAAAGAAATTATGAACTATAAACTATATAAATGCTTACATTGGATATATTTTTTTGGAGTTTCCAAAA
Source organism: Pseudoips prasinana (assembly GCA_951640165.1). NCBI lineage: Eukaryota > Metazoa > Arthropoda > Insecta > Lepidoptera > Nolidae > Pseudoips > Pseudoips prasinana. The sequence goes on from OX621246.1 coordinate 27,509,224, forward strand.
TCAGGTTGCAAGCGACAATTTATATGATTCGGTAAATTCTGGGGAAGCGGATCACCGATGAATTCTGTAAATATATTACAATGTGTAATAAAAATTGCCTTCAAATTGATTGATTGCAATAATTTATTTATTTTAGGATCGTCAACGTTACAAATACTGAAGCAGTTATAATAGTCTGGTCAATTTAGACATCCAAGTTTACAATTATTCCTATTAGGCTGAAAATTGATAGGAACTTTCATTGCACTATTATAAAGGAAATATGAAAAGTCCTCAGCGATCCGGCAAGTGCAAAAATAATACTCGGGGTCAAAGGTCACAAAAACGGGTACCTACATCTCGATTTTCAGCAAAACGGTAAGTTTTACCATAAAATTTGCTGAGACAAAATTGTAGATTCGATAATTATCTATAAAAAATGTCTCAATACTATTTTTCCTCCACCGTTTTTTAGATGTAACGATTCAAAAAGTTGTAATCGTCATAATATGAACACGTTTCCACGCCACCTTTTAGGTAGTGTAGGTACTTAGCGCGTTTTTTAGGGTTCCGTAGCCAAATGGCAACAAACGGAACCCTTATTGATTCGTCATGTCTGTCTGTCCGTCCGTCCGTAAGTCACAGCCACTTTTTTCCGAAACTATAAGAGCTATACTACTGAAACTTGGTAAGTAGATGTATTCTGTGAACTGCATTAAGATTTGAACACAAAAATAGAAAAAGAACAATTATTTTGGTGGGTCGCCATACATAGAACTGAAACTCATTTTTTTTTTCATCGCACCCAAGCATGTGGTGTGTCTATGGATAGGTCTTCAAAAATGATATTGAGGTTCCTAATATCAGTTTTTTCTAAACTGAATAGTTTGCGCGAGAGACACTTCCAAAGTGGTAAAATGGGGGCACTCATTTTACCACTTTGGAAGTGTCTCTCGCGCAAACTATTCAGTATAGAAAAAACTAAAAGAGTAAACGTAAAGAGTATTATTTATTTTGAATTAATTTTTCCAGAAAAAGGGCTTTTTATATTAATAAAGATAGAGATGATTTTAGAGTGTATAAAATATTTTTAGGTATAATAAAATTTGTACTTTCGTCGACAATAATAAATTATTTTCAACTTTTTATGATTTTAATGTTAGTAAAATAGTTCACTTTCACTTGTGATGGCTGATGGATTGAACTACCTATTGAATAATTTGGCGTGTTTTAGCAGATATCGCGATAGGCTCGCTCGAATGAATTCCAATTGTCAGTACGTTTTCACGGCACATACGTCAGACATAATTAAACATTATAAAGTTGTAAACCTACAAGAGGCTTTCAACTTATAAAAATATTTTAATATGTGTTTTAAAACTATATTTTGGAAATTCACTTACAGCTAAAATCGACGTTGACCAACTGTATTTTGTGAACGAAACCATAGCGACTTCTAATTCGGCAGTAACGCCATCTATTGGCATTAGCACTAACTATTATTATAAATGCGCCAGTAACTATGTCTGTCGCGCTTTCACGTCAAAACTACTGAACGAATTTTAATGAAATTTCGTATACAGATAGTCTAGAGCCTGAGAAATGACATTGGCTACTTTTTAATACAAAAAAGGGACAAAAGGGGTTGAAGGGGGGATGCAAAGTTATATGGACTTATCGTCATTTTTAGAGCTAACAGCTTGAAACTTATGTTTTAAGCTGTTGATTCAATCTAAACAAATATGACATTTAAAGTTTGTAAATATTTAACACTCAAGGGTGTAAAATGACAATAATAATAATGTCCTCCTAGCCGAATTTCGGCCACGGCAGCCAGTCTCAATAGAGATTTGTCATCTGCGCGGTACATATTATAGTGCACAAGTGTGTGCGCAAATACAGGAGCACTTTCTATTCCATCAGTCTCATGATCCGATGGGACGCCTAGCGACACGACCGGAAAGAGGTGAGGCACAGGACCGACGACTTTACGTGCCTTCCGAGGCACAGGGGTATAATACCGCCAACTCGCAGACTTCGAGCTGATTCTGAGAATCTTTTTTTGTACAGAAAATTCCCAAAATCACTTTTGGCCCGACCCGGGATTTGAAACCAGGACCTCGATCTTTGCGGGTGAACATGCTACCGCTGGACCAACGAGGCAGTATGACAATAGGGAATAAGGGACGAAAGTTTGTATGGAAATATGTAAGGTTTATATTAATGTTCTATAAGTTTTCGAGAAGATATTAGAGATATATACATATAATGTGACGTTTACGGAGTCATTACAAAATGTTCGAACGACGTCGCGGGTTTGTCTGTCTGGCTGTCTGTATGTCACAGCCAATTTTTAAGTATTCTGTAAATTTTTGGGGGAGACCGCAAAATTTATAGGTTTTTTTTTCTATTTTCCATACTTAGAACTGAAACTCGAATCATTTTTTTTCATCAAACCCATACATGTGGGGTAGGTATCTATAGATAGGTCTTCAAAAATGATATTAAATTGAGGTTTCTATTAGGTATAATTTTTTTTCACAACTGCATCGTTTGCGTGTCACACTTGAAAGACACTTTCAAAGTGGCAAAATGTGCGTGTCCCCTGACCCCTGTAGCTTCTAAAATAAGGGAATGATTAAACAAAAAAAATGATATACATTACCATGTTAACTTCCACCGAAAATTGGTTTAAACGAGATCTAGTAAGTCGTTTTTTTTAATGCGTCATTTATCAACTACTACAAGAACTTTTATATGGGAACGAAGTTCCTTATCGTGCGTTGTGAAAGGGGGCTAGACGGAAAAAAAAACTTGTGTGTACTTATGTACACGCGTTAGAAGTTATACTTCTTTGGCGTATGGAAAAAAACACCAAAATAATATTTATTTATTCACACTGTATAATTGTACCCTTACGAAACACGTGTTCTACATATAAATTTAACAGCATGAAGTTAGTTCTAGGTGGTACGAGAGTGAATTTTTACGATGCGCGCGCATCGTGCGCACGCATCGTAGAAATTCACTCTCATCATTTTTCTCCATCGCGCCAAAAGTAGTATAACTTCAAAAATTCTTACGAAAAGTTGTCACGACTCTTTTTGCAGCTGTTTCTCTGTCTCTCTCTCTCTCTTATAGAAAGCAAGCCAGATATTTTCATTTCTATTTCGCATTGAACAGTGTGGTGTCGCGACGATTATTTTTGTTGAGTGTATACAGGTTTTTTGTACGTAATAAATAATAAGAAACAACTTCGTTCCACCTGGGTGTCCCTTGACACCTCACAAGTTTTTTTATTACTATTATATTGTTACTTGCTGCTACGGAACCCCTCATGGGCGAGTCCGACACGCACTTGGACGTTTTTTTTTTATTTGGTTTGCCCGGTAGGCCTATTCCACTGATCTGTTGTGATTCTGTTTAATTTGGAGCTATTGGATGACTATAGATATTGGCAAGGATTGAAAATGAGGAAAGGGGCCGCGGTAGACTTAACTCGATATCTCACTCGCACCCACCCATACGCATACTGACTCACGCTCTCCTACAACTACCCTACATGCTTGTCGGCAAGGGGTTGGAACTATCAAAAGAGTTTCAACAATAAGCTTAAGATTCACTTTCAATTGGGAAAATTTGACAGATTGGGGTAGCTGGATGTGCTACCGTCTGTACATTAGAAGAGCCATACCGACCTTTACATGTATTTTGGCACTCCTGTGACGACCCAAAATTGTTAAAACAGTATCGACAATGTCCATATTTGAAGGGCCGGCAAGCTTTCGTTCTGGTATCCCAATAATACCTATAACATATAATTACTGTTTAACTGCGTGGAAAAGAAGGTAGTTATCATTTGTAAATAAATATAGCAACACTTTTAAAATTTTTTATTAAACCTATACATGATCTTTTCGACAATAACTTAATATAAGCTAGCTAAATATCTACGAGGCATGCTTTTTAAATTTTGTCGTTTGAAGAAAAAAACACAACTAGAACCTTATAGTACTTTTTATTGTTTTCCAAAGTATTCACCACGTTTTCCATTCGCCCAATCAGTTATTATAACATTTATTCCACTATAAAGTGGGGGTGTTCAAAATCGCTGACTTGAAATCGTCGATTGCTTCTTCACCGGAACGGAACCTTTGACTTTTGAATTTTAGGAAATGTAAAGAAATCTTTAGGGCTTAGGTCAGGACTGTTTGGAGGATACCGATACGGATTATATAGGACTATTCCGAAGGCATAGTATTAGGCATGTATTCCATATTTCTTTCGGCTGTTATGATGATGATGATGATTCCGAAGGCATTACCTATTGAATAAAAACGCTCACAAAACGACGTAGAAATGGCCTAACATACTTGATTAAAAAAAACATAGCATGATTTCCGGCCTAGAAAGAATAACAGGGCCACCACATAGCATCCCGTGGGTGTCGTCAAAGGTGACTAAGGGATACACCAGGTCGTAGTCGGGCAGCAGCGCCACCTGTGTACTGGCCCACCTAACTGCGGTCGCCAACTCTCATGCTAAGCGCGGGGACTACGGGAATACCCTCCAAAAGGCAATGTTATGGAAGTCTTTGGGGAAGCCCATGTCCAGCAGTGGACGATGGCTGATGATGATCGAATTAATAACCTCATTTTTCATGGCCGTTAGTTATGCATCACTCCGAAGTTGAATCTTATGATTCAACTTCGGAGTGATGCATGATGCAACGGTAAATATTACTGTGCCTCTAGCACGAGTTCCTGCAGTTTACTTACTCGATCACACGTACAGTTTCGTCCCATACATTGAGCACGAGAGTTTTAGTTCTTAATAGTTTCCGCGAGAGGCGCTGGTGCTCAATGTATGGGAGAAACTGTACGTATGATCGAGTAAGTAAACTGCAGGAACTCGTGCTAGAGGCACTGTATTACTTTTTACTAGCTGTGCATTGCGGTTTGACTCGCCTTAAACTTTATAAATTATAGTCTTAGATGTGTTATTCGGATATATAAGCTATATTACTACAAAGTTTCATCACAATCCGTTCCGGTAGTTTTTGCATGAAGAAGTAACAAACACACAGCCACACACTCACAAACTTTCGCCTTTATAATATTAGTGTGATATATAATAGAAAGGCAAACAAGCAAGCGGGTAACCTGATGGTAAGTAATCACCACTGCCCATGGACACCAGCTACACCAGAGGGGCCGCAAGTACGTTCCCGGCCTTTAAGACTATAGCAGCCGTGCACCAGCCTACTATAATACCCTATACCATATAGCTACTCGACGTACTATCTAGGAACAAGAACAGTTGTAACCTCGACAAAGGCTGTTTCTTAGTTGCTCGTTAGTATTATTAGGACAATAGGTCACAAAACACCGTGGCCTATTCCCTAAAATACTTTTGCACCCTTATTATAACAAATAACTATTTTTTACCTGGGTTCCGGTTCTATCGCCCGAGTGCACACATAACTATTTGGTTGAAATTGGCAATACACGTCAAATTGTAAGCTCCTTATATCAACTGAAATAAAAAACATAAGTATCTAAGGCTGGTTTCAGAGTGGCGCGCGCGGCACGCGCCGGAGGCCAGCGCCGCGCGTCTCAATCTCAACCATGCAGCGCGCGCTTGACGGCGGACGGACGCGGACCACTGTGAAACGAGTTTCACAGTTCCCTTCGCCAGCGATGGCCGCCGGCGCGCGTCTCACCGGCGGCGTGTTTGCGATAAACTTTATAAATTATAGCTTATGTGTTAATCCAGGGTGTCAGCTAACTCCATACCAAATGTTATTAAAATCCCTTCAGCCGTTTAGACGTGAAGAAGTAACAAACTCACACACTCACAAAGTTTCGCATTTATAGTATTAGTGTGATTTTACACTGATGACAGGAAAATTTGTCTTGGGTGGGGATCGAACCTATGACCTCTGGCTTAGCAATCAGGTTCACTAACCAATATACCAACATATTGGATAACGTCGTAATCCAATGGTTGACACAAAATGATGATGTGTCCTTTTCCTTGCTTATTTCCTGTATTATTTTGGGCCTCAAACCATAGGTTTTGGTTGCTTCGGAAGGCATTTTAAGCTGCCGGTTGTAGTCATTAGAAAACATTCGTTAAACCATGTCAGACGCCTACTGAGCGGCTTGAACACTAGGGTGAGCACCGGCCATGAGGTGGAGACGTTTTCAGGTGGAGACGTTGTTGGATCATCGGTACATCCGTTTCGACGTCTCCGCCCAGACCACTGGCGGCCGCGGTCCACCGGCCCCGCGAACGGACGGTCCGCGCCGGGCGCGTAAGCGCTTCGACAGGGAACTTCTCGAGGAGGCCGCCATTGTCCAGGCCTAGCACCGGGAGTCGGCGACGAACGGACCCGTCGACGTCGAAGAGGAGGCGCTGTGGTTCCGCGGGGCGATTACGCAAATCTGCGACGCGTCTATGCCCCGGGTCCACACACAGACAAGAAGGCGCCAGGTGTACTGGTGGACCGCCGAGATCGCGCAGTTGCGCGCCGCGTGCGTGGCGGTCAGGCGCCAGTACACCCGATACCGGAGGAGACGTCGTCGTGTCCCTGACGAGGAGGCCGCGCTGTATGAGGTGTACCGCGCGGCGAAGGAGGCTCTGTGGCTGGCCATTGGTGAGGCCAAGACGCGAGCCAGGGAGGAGATGTTGGAGACTCTGGACAGAGATCCGTGGGGGCGCCCTTATCGTGCGGTTCGAGGGAAACTTCGAGCCGCGGCGCCTCCAATCACGGATAGTCTCCAACCCGAGCTGCTGGAGGAAGTAGTGGCAGCCCTCTTCCCGGTAAGAGCGGAGCATACGCCACCGCCAATGGCTTTGCCCACAGCCGCAGTGCCTACAGACGAAAACGTCATCAGCGTCCCAGAGGTGACACAAGAAGAGTTGAGGGCGGCCGTGATGCGGCTCCGGGCCAAAAACGTGGCTCCGGGGCCCGACGGGATTCACGGCTGCGTGTTAGCCGTCGCTCTGAAGGAGCTGGGTCCCCAACTGAGAGGTCTCTACACAGCGTGCCTTGAGCGGGGCCAGTTTCCCACCTTGTGGAAATCTGGTCGTCTAGTCCTGCTCAGAAAGGCGGGGCGCCCTGCAGACACGCCGTCCGGGTACCGGCCCATAGTGCTGCTGGACGAGGTGGGCAAGCTGCTCGAGCGGATAATCACAGTCCGCCTCGTCGGCCACTTGTGCGGAGAGGGGCCGGACCTGGACGAGAGCCAGTTCGGCTTTCGGCATGGGCGCTCTACCATCCACGCTGTGTCGAGGGTGAGAGTCCTGGCGGAGGAAGCGGTGTCCCGGGGTGGGGTGATGTTGGCGGTGTCCTTGGACATCTCCAACGCCTTCAACACCCGGCCCTGGAGTTGCATTCGGGAGGCACTGCGATATCATCGGGTGCCTTCCTACCTCCGCCACATTGTTGGGGATTACCTGGCGGAGAGGTGTGTCACCTACGTGGGACGTGATGGCGGACACCGGCACTCAATGTCGTGCGGTGTTCCACAGGGTTCGGTATTGGGCCCGCTCCTGTGGAACATCGGGTACGACTGGGTGCTTAGGGGCGAACTCCAGCCGGGCGTGGACCTGACGTGTTATGCGGACGACACGCTGGTCACGGCCCGTGGGAGTTCGCACAGGGAGGCAGCGTTGCTGGCGACGGCGGTGGTCTCACAGGTGGTGGGCCGCATCCGGCGCCTCGGCCTGGAGGTGGCCCTCAGCAAGTCGGAGGCCATGATGTTCCATGGTCCCCGGCGGGCGCCGCCACCCGGATCACACATTGTGGTCGGGGGGGTCCGGATCGCTATCGAGCCTACCATGAAGTACCTGGGATTGGTGCTCGACAGCCGGTGGGACTTCGGACCCCACTTCCGGCGGCTGGTGCCTAAGCTGATGGGCGCGGCTGGGGCGCTCTCAACGCTGCTTCCCAATCTGGGGGGCCCGAGTGCAGCCTGTAGGCGGCTCTACGTGGGATCGTGCGATCTATGGCCCTGTACGGGGCCCCGATCTGGGCGATTGACCTGACGGCCGGTAGCATCGCTGTTCTGCGGAGACCGCAGAGAGCTATGGCCGTCCGAGTTATCAGGGGGTATCGCACGGTCTCCTACGAGGCGGCTTGTGTACTGGCCGGATCCCCGCCCTGGGACCTCGAGGCGAAAGTGCTCGCGTCACTGTACCGGTGGCGCGAGGAGATGCTGGCGCAAGGCGAGAGGCCGATGCAGCAACACATGGGGCTGCGTCGGTCGCAGCTTCGCGAGGCCCTGGTGGCGGAATGGCGGGACAGGCTATCGCGCCCAACCGCCGGCCTCGTCACAATCGAGGCGGTCCGGCTGGTACTCGAGCGTTGGCTCGGGAGGAGGCACGGCTCACTGTCGTTTCGGGTGACGCAAGTACTCTCGGGGCATGGCTGCTTCGGGAAGTACCTGTGTCGCATAAACAGGGAGCCGGACGCCCGGTGTCACCACTGCGTCGACTGTCGGGAGGACACGGCGCTGCATACGCTGGCAGAGTGTGCCGCTTGGGAGGAGCAGCGCCGTGCCCTCATTTCTGGAGTAGGCAGTGACCTGTCGCTGCCGGCCGTCGTGAACTCGATGGTTGGCAGTGAGGAGTCCTGGGACGCGGTGGTTTCCTTCTGCGAGACAGTCATCTCGCGGAAGGAAGCTGCGGAGCGGGAGAGGGAGATTACATCCTCTCATCCGGCCCGCAGCAGACGCACCGGGCGTTTCTATATTATTATAATTAATAAATATATAGTGTTTATCAGTTGTCTGGTTGCCATAGTAACGGTTCTGCCTAGTTTGGTATCAGATGGCAGTTCGTTAGTTGTCTCAAGATGCTATTATTATTATTACCCTTCTATAGACTACCCGACTGTTATGTGGTTAACAAAGTATAAGTAAAATACACTTTACTGTACACCATAACTTAAAATTAAAATGAACATAAATATATTAGGTACAAAGGGCGGTCTTATCACTACTGCGATTTCTACCAGACAACCAATTATGGAGTGGATAAACGAGGGAAAGGAGAAAGAGGGCAGACAGGTGTAACACTACGTCAACTCAATGTAAACTTAAACGAATACAATAAAATAATAATAAATAAAAAATGAATGTTTTTCTTTAATAGATAGAATAATTAAAGATGTCTAAGAAGTGCCAAGAACGCTGGAATTAGTGAATTAGGAATGCGTGAACAAACGTGTTCACGCATTCCTGCTTTCGGTGACGGCGGTAAATAAATGTGAGTAGGTAATCTGGGAGATTTTTTTTAACTTTATTTTTAAAATGTTATTATCTTTAGATTGAACTTGTCTTGTTTTTAATAGTAGTGCGTTCCACAGGCGATAATTACTTACTTGCGAATCCAATTTCCAATAGTATTAAAATAAATAAACTTAGCACTAGCGATCGGTCGTAATAATTTTGTAACATGTTTTCACATATACATACATTGAATGTACCTACTTACATACATCGAATTTATACGATGTAGTAAATTGTTACTATAAAAATTATATTACATTATTTTATTTATGTATTTCTATCAGCGGCGAAACGTAACACATAAATAAGCCGATTTCTAACTTTACGAAGTCACTTTAGCTCTGTTATCCTTACTAATATTATAAATGTAAAAGTAACTCTGTCTATCAGTCTGTCTGTCGCGTGTCAGGCCAAAACTACTGAACCGATTATAAATAAAATTTAGTTCTACGGGAAGGAGACCTCAAGGACTACAAACGAAGACTGCATCGAGCAATTTTGGACCGCATTCTGCATGACATTTCTCAAGAATATTCTAAAAAAATATAGATTTTTGCAAGGGAGAATCCTTGCAAAATTAATATTTTTTTATATTATATTCTCAAACATCGGATTTTCAATAAAAGTATTAGCATCGGAACATTCAATAATTTAATTTCAATTGACAACATTTCATATTTTTAACTGGCATGTATTATTGCGTTATTTAAAAGTAAATCCAAAACTAGGGCACCCATATTTTTCCTTTTTTCCAAATTATAAACTTTTCATTCATAATTTCAACTTTGAAATTCAATGTATTCTAAAAAGTCGTAAGCGGCAAATGACGTCATACATACGGTGGAATAGCCATCCATCTTTGCTTTAACGTAACCCGTCAAAAAATAAACACTGTCTTGTCAAACTCGTTGGCGCGTAAACTTGTTTACGTTTTGTACGGGCATAAGATAATTTGTAGGGTCAAATTAACCAACGCTCGCACGTAACCTACTCCTTACTGTGTACCACTCGTAATAGTCCTACCACCCTAGCCTAACCATATGTACTGATAACATATAATTATATAGATAGGTACGGGAAGCCTGTTGCCAGGAGACCTAAGGCAACAGACGGAAACTATGAAGGAAGCAGGGGTGTGTACGTAGTGCAATGTACACAGGAGAGAGGGTTTTCTCACTGCCGGTCAAGCAAGCTCACAAGACCGATCGTACTGACGGCTAAAGGTGTCTTGGCCGCAGTGAGAGGTGGTGACAGGGTAATGAGCCAAAGTCGGATTCAACGTAATGACTCCTTTTATTTACAATATTAAAATCTTATATACTAATCTTAAACTAAATACACATTCACGCCTATTCACTTGTGTGCCATCCGTGTGTTGCGTCGACGCTGCAGTCTTCAATATTTCGGTCAGTTGTATGCTGACGCTGAGCTGTACTTTGTCCCAAGATGCGTCGATGTAGTAAATTTGTCATTGATTGCTGTGTTGATATAAATTAATTAGGGTTCCTTGAAGTAAATATTATGGTTCACATGTGAACATTCTGCCGCCTCTCGGGAATAGGCTTCAGTTCATATAGTTCAGTTGTCCCGCTGGTGATGGTCGGTATCTCATTGGTTGAGTTTTTCGTTGACGTGAAGTTCTTTGTCGACTGTCGATTCGGTTGGCTGTAAATAGTATCGTCTGCGCTGCCTGGTCTCGTTGTTGGTTGTTTGGCACATGGTTCCTTGGGATGCCTGGTGTTGCGCTGTATTGCCGTTCTAATACAGTTTATCATTTTTGGACCATAACGTACGATTACTATCGCTAATATTAACATGAGTAGTGACGATATAAAACTAACTACATAAGTATGGGAATAAATTTGTTTCCAAATGGTATTATTTAGTTCTAATTTTAAACTATTTTCATTGTTAACTAAATTTAGAAAAAAATCTCGTGAGTTACCTATTACTTCCTCTTTAGACATATTTACAATTTTATTACTAGTGGACACGTATGTATCTATAGTGAAATTTATCTGTTTTGAATATGATGATGCTATTTGTGCTGACACTGATCTTTGAGCGGCAAGTATGCTGTTGGTTGATTTAATGATACAAGTGTCGGAGATTTTTATTACACCGACATTTTGAAGCACTACTTCCTCTCGTTGTCCATCACAAACTATTGATGCAGTGGTACTGTCCTTAGCTAAAAACATCCAAGTGTTCTGCATGCATAGTTGTTTCCACATTATGCTACTTGGTATGTCAAAACTTTTTACAGGGCATTTCGTTCGTGTCTCATTTTTGAAGAGTTGGTCAATAATGCAATTTTTATTTAATTGCATATTTTTCACCGCCCCAGGAAAACAAATAAAATGGAGATCTCTCTGCAGACAACTCTTGTATTCGTCATGATTTAACTCAAAATATAGCTCATTGTTATAGTCTAATGCTATGTAAGGTTTTGAAATTTCTATGCTTTGAAATGACTTATGAGCATCCTTCTTTGGAATCGGTGTGGTGTGAATCAACGTATACTTGTTAATATCTTGAATAGGAAAGTATGCATGAACTAGTATGTGGCTAATGTTTTCAAATATTTTGGTTTCTAGTAAGTGTTGTTGAATGATTTTCAAATTAGATGGAAGTTTTTTATTTGCTGACAATATCAAATCGCTAACATTTTTTGGTGATAACACGCTATATACCGTTGTTTTACTTAGATAGATATCTAGTAATCCATTATAATAATCTATGATTTCCGTAATGTAGTTATTTGCAAGTTGGTACGTCTGCATTATTTGAATTTTTATTCTGTTGTGGTCGATCGTAGTATACCAGTGGTTGTAGTTATTTATGTATTCTATTACATGATTAATTTTTGTTTGAAAACCTTCCAGTTTTTTTCTTATTCTCTCCTCAGTACTGTTAACTTGTGAAATAGTTGAGATCATGAATTTAGTTTGATGGTTAGCTGCTTTAATTAATTTTTCTTGATTCATATTCAGTGAGTTTATATCTTTGTAGACTTCATCATTTACGCCAAAAATTGACGTTAGAAATTGCCCTAATAGTCCTCTCTTCTTCCTGGTTTGATTAACTTCTGTTAAGTATTCTTTGATTCGCTCATATTTTGTTTCTTGTTCAATTAAGTGGTGATATAGTTGTTTGCAGTGAGTTTCTGTTGTTACGACTTCTGCATTACTGCAGAGTATATTGAATTTGGATGTTACTGTTTTTATTCTCATGTAGTCTTGTTGTAGGCGTTGTCTTTCAAAATGTTTTTCTATCCTAAACATTCCTCTGTCGATGCTTGCTGTTCCTATTTGCTCAACGTATATTCCTGGTGATAAACTTTTTATAAAATATGTGGTTGTTGATGTTACTGTACTGAACATTTGTATAATTATTAATAAGTATATGAACCATTTTGAACAGTTACTGGCTGTTTTGGTTTGGTTTCCATTACTATTTCGTGTATAAGTTTTTGTCATATTCGTATGTACAGTGTTTGATGCAACATTGTTACAACTGTGATCGTCCTTATTTGATTTTATAGGTAATGGAATTAGGGTATGAATTGATCTTTTTAGCGTGGAGCCCGACGGTTTTAGAAGTGTCACAACTCTAGTTAAACCATCGTTTCCAACGTGTACTTCTTTAACTTTTGCAAGTGGCCATTTGCTAGGATTAATATTTTCATCTTTTATAATTACTACGGATCCAATATCTAAATTTTCTTGATTTTTCTTCCATTTGTATCTTTGTTGTAATTGTTGTAGATAGTCATTAGTCCAACTTTTCCAGAAATCTTTTTTCATTCTTTGAATATGTTTCCATCTATTCACAAGGTCGGTGTTGATGTTCGATAGCGGATCCGGTACGCCGACCGCTTCTCTACCAATAAGGAAATGACTCGGTGTTAATACTACGTTGTCGTTTATATCCTCACTCTGTGCACATAATGGTCTTGAATTCAGGCATGCTTCCGTTTGATGCAGAAATGTAGTTAACTCTTCATATGTTAGAGTCTGCTCTCCTATTACTCTGCGCAAATGATGCTTCATTGACTTGACTCCTGCTTCCCATATACCTCCGAAATGGGGTGATGACGGTGGAATAAAATGCCAGTGTGTTCCAATGTTTGCGATGGTGTTTTGAAAGTCATTTGATTGAGTTATTATCAACAGTTCTCTATATAAGAAGTTGGCCGCACCCACAAAATTTGTTGCGTTGTCACTATAAATATGTGCCACTGGACCTCTGCGTGCCATGAATCTCCTTAACGCGGCGATGAATGATTCTGTTGACAAATCACCCACTAATTCTAAATGTATGGCTTTAGTTGATAAACAGACAAATATTGCAATGTATCCTTTGTACGATTTATGACCCCGACCTTTCATTGCTCTAACCTGGACTGGACCTGCATAGTCTATGCCTGTGTGGCTAAATGGATATGATTCCGTTACTCTGGCTTTTGGTAATGCCCCCATTTTCTGTGACATTGTAGCTGACTTATATCGTATGCATTTCACACACTTTCTTATATGGCCTTTTACTAAACGTTTTCCTCCAAGTATCCAATACTTCTGTCGTATATACGCCAAGGTTAAACGATTGCCTCCGTGTAATGTGTTTATGTGAGCGTCGTGTACTAAGATTGCAACTATGTGGTGGTGGTGGGGTAATAGAATTGGATGCTTTTGGTCGTATGGAAGATTTGAGTTTTGAAGTCTTCCTCCCACTCGTAATAATCCATCTGGATCAATAAACGGATCCAAACATGCAATTTTATTGTTTTTGAGTAGTAATCCACTTTTGATAGTTTTGTATTCTTCCAAAAATTCGACTTGCTGAACAAGTAGTATAATTTGGACAGTTGTTCTATTAATTTCCGTACGAGTTAATGGTTTAATGTTTCTTTGTTTGTCTCTGAACCTGTAACAATAAGATAATACTCGTACCATTTTTTGAAAACTCGCAAATCTTTCCCAAATAGTGTCCTGTTGTTGAACATTATTCGTTATGTGGTAACAACGCTTAATTTCTTCACATATTTCTGGTATAGTCTTTGTACTAGGGATGTAGCCGGTTTTTAACCAATCTGGTCCATTCCACCACAAATCAAAATTTTTAAGTTTGTTCGGGACAACCCCCCTTGTAATGACGTCAGCAGGATTTTGAGATGTATTTATGTAATACCACTTTCCTTGAGGTAACTTTTTTGTATTTCGGAAACCCTGTTTGCCACGAACGTTTTCCATTTGTCTGCCTCTCCTTTAATCCAACCAAGGGTGATCATAGAGTCTGACCAACAATATATGTTTGTAATCGGAATTTTCATTTCGTTTACAATCTTCTGCATTAATTTCGCGAGTAAAACGGCTGCACATAACTCTAATTTAGGTAACGTAGTTTTTTGTTTCTTTGGTGCCACCTTAGATTTTGCTTGTAGTAAGGTGACATCATATGTGTTATTTCCTTTATATATTCGACAGTATACTACTGCACCGTACGCTTTTTCTGATGCATCACTGAATCCATGTAATTCCGCTTGTGAATCAGTTGTAAATTTGCCCCATCTTGGAATAGAAATGTTCTCAAGTGCTTTTAATTGATCTTGTATATCTACCCATCTACTTTTGATAGCGTTATCTACAGGTTGATCCCATTCTGTACCATTTGTCCATAGTTCCTGGATTATAAGTTTCATATTTATTAGAACGGGTGCCAGCCAGCCGAGTGGGTCAAACAATTTTGCAATTTCTGATAAAATAAACCGTTTTGTTGGTATTTCCATTTTATTGACTGTAACCGAGAATGAAAAACTGTCTTTTAGTGGTGACCATAATATCCCTAGTGATTTTCTAGTTTCATCAAGAGGAATTTTCATCATTTGGTTATCCTGATTTTCATTGGGTATATTCCGTAATAACTCAACGTTATTGGATGACCATTTCCTTAAGTTGAATCCATCTGCTTGTAGCATATGTATTAGATCTGTTTGCAATATTTTTGCTGACTCAACGTCATTTTCTCCTGATAACATGTCATCTACAAAAAAATCTTGAAGCGCTACTTGACTGGCTTTGGGGTACTTCTTTTTTTCACTCATAGCTAGTTGTTGTAATGTTCTGATTGCTAAGTAAGGTGCAGATGAGGTTCCGTATGTTACAGTGGTCAATTCATATTCATCCATTGGTTGTTTCGGGGAATCTCTCCAAAGTATTCTTTGAAATGTCCAATCTTCTTTACCAATTTTTATAAATCTATACATCTTCTCTATGTCAGCCATAAACACTATTTTGTGCTTACGCCAGCGTAATAAGATCGATGCTAAATCTTGCTGTAATCTTGGGCCCACATACATATTGTCATTTAAGCTTATCTGGGAGCTTGATTTACTTGACGCATCAAACACTACTCGTAACTTCGTGGTCAATGAATCTTCTTTAATCACGGGTTGATGAGGGATGTAGTATTTTCCTTGATAATAATCGGATTTAGGCACTTTTGTCATGTGACCCATCTCTAAGTATTCGGTAAGGAAGTCTTGGTATTTGATTTGTAAGCTTTTATCTTTGGCAAACTTTCTTTCTAATTGTAAAAGCCTTGCAGCGGCTTTTTGGCGAGAATTCCCGTAACTTACATTATATTGTTTGAAAGGAAGCCTTACAGTGTATGTTCCATCTGGATTTCTCACAGTAGTTTCTTGGTAAAAATTTTCACACATACGGTCATTATTGGACAATTGATACTTTTCAGGTACTTCTTCTATTTCCCAAAACTTGCTTATTTGTTGGATTTCGGTAGTACGGGTTAACATACTAATTATTTTAATATTTGTAATAGTGTTACAGGAAATTCCGGATAAAATCCACCCAAACTCGGTATCTTGTGCGATAATTCCATCTTGTATTTTTTGTAACCCTTTTAGCAATAGTTTGCTATATTCTTGAGCTCCTAGTATTATATCTATTGGGCCTTGTTTGTAATAGGTAGGATCTGCTATTAGTTTGTTTTCTAAATAGTTTGTATGTAGTTGTGGTATAGTTCTCTTCGGTAGGGAACCAGTTAGCTTCGGTAGTACAATAAGTGTGACAGGTAATTTATATTTGCTAGTGAATCTTGGTTGTAGTACAACATTAATACAATAGTTCGACGTTTTAGGTTTGTCGTCAGCAATACCGATTATTTCAGTTTGTATTTTGCTGCGCGGATATGATAATATTTGTGCTGTTTCTTCCGTGCAAAAGGATGCCTCGGACCCTTGATCATACAATACTCTTAACAAGTGTGGTGTTCCATCTATGGCGTTTGCTCGTACGAGGGCTGTCGCCAACAACGTTGTTTTTTGTATGTCAGGTTTGGTAGTGGTAGATATGTTTGACAAAGTTGTTTAATGTTTTCAATTTCAAATTAGATTAAAATCGTCGATATTAAATTCGTTTCCAGTGTTATTATCCTTATTACGTTTCATTAGGTCACCATAAAAGTTTCGAAATTTAAAACCGTGAGTGACAATTGACAATTTGACATGTCTTGTTTGACGTTAATGTTTTCGTTTAAAACATTGGAATGACGTCATCACACCTTGTAGTTTTTATATTTTGCCTCAGAAATGAAGAAATAAAAAAATATAAAATAAAATATATTTGAACTCAGGATACAAAAATAAAGAAATAGTATTTTTGTTTTAAGGTGGTGTAAGTTTTGAAATGTTGTCATTTGTTGCTGGATACCATTTTTATACCGTTTCGTAATTCGTATAGTGGGGCGTGACAACATTAATGCAGTTGTCAATGTCAAATTAAATAACCTATGTTTTCGTAAACACTGTTATCAAATTACGCAAAATAACATCTGGATCGCCAAGACACGCAATTAGCTATAACATTGAAAATTTTGGTTAAATTTATCACACGTATTCCCATTTCACATCTGTCATTGGCAGAATTGTCGACATCGGCATAACTTGCCATTAAAAAAAAGAAGAAGAAGAAGAACATCTGGATATTATTTTACCGTTAATTTAGCTAGATTACAATGACCCTTGATCGGCGACAATAGCTGAAAGCTTCGACAGACAGAAATAAATATATAGTATAAAATGTTCCATAACATTTTAGAATTGTACAGTGGTATTGGGGGCATGCATTGTGCATGGAAAGGTATATTTAACTACTTATATTATATTATATTAAAAAGAAAAGTAACTTTTAGTTGAATACGTAATAGCTATATATTTAATAGCCTTATAATTTAATTTCGCTCAACTATTTTGCCTTTAGTAGATGTGTCGTGCGTGATCCACGTGTTTTATCCCTATTTACTACTTACCTTCAAAAATACTGACCCCAATATCAATTGACATTCAAAATCCTGTCTGGATAATGTGGAATGCCATTACATAAATTAAAATTTACTGCGTCACCAAATACACTCCAGCTGCAAAACTGTGGACTCTCTTTTTACCGTACAATCTCCTTCGTTTGACAGCCTATCACTACACCCTGACATTGGCGAAATTGTGGTTGCTAGTTGCCTAGTTGGTAGTGCTCCTGTCTACGAAGCTGGTGGTCCTGGGTTTGAATCCCGGTAAGTGCAAATATTTGTGTGATGAGCATGAATATTTGTTTCTGAGTCATGGATGTTTTCTATGTATTTAAGTATCTATATAAGTATGTATATCGTGGCCTGGTACCCATAGTACAAGCTTTGCTTAGTTTGGGGGCTAGGATGGTCTGTGTGACATTGTCACTAAATATTATTATTATATTATCACAAAAGCCATTATGGATGAATTGAATTAAATAAAAATTTGACCTTATAATTTTATTTATTTTTCAGAATCAGGATTACAAGGAACTATTGTTGCAGCAGTGGATATAAACACAGTAGCTAATGGAGTATATAACCATAACTTCCCTGAAACAAATCTATTAAACAAAAATATTCAGTCACTATCAGTTAGCAATATTAATAAATTAAAAGTAGATACTATACTTATGTCGCCACCATGTCAACCTTTTACAAGAAATGGCAAATGTTTAGATGAAAATGATCCTCGCACAGACTCATTTCTATACCTAATTAATATTCTAGAACAGTTAGACAATATTGAATATATTCTAATGGAGAATGTTAAAGGTTTCGAAAGCTCTGTTGTGAGGAATTTATTTGTAGAAAAGCTGATAAAATGCAACTTTGGTTATCAAGAATTTTTGCTATGTCCGTCTACTGTTGGGGTGCCTAATTCAAGACTTAGATATTATTGCATTGCCAAGAGAAATATATTAATCTGGCCACATAAAAGGAAAGATGAAATTGTAAGTTCAGTCTTTTTATATTCAGTCTTTCTAGTTCACACTCTACCAATGTGAACATGGGATTGTTCATCATGTGACCAAATATACAATTTTCTGTGATTTTGGCATGCATTAGAAATCAAAAGGGCTACTTAATAGAAAAGCTTGTTCAATATTTTTATTCATTGTGAAATAGTTGGCACATTCGTCCCAAATTGGTCGCATAAGATTGATAAGATTACAAAGAAAATTGTACACCTTTGTAATCTTTTCATATTGTAATGGACCTTTATGCTGTCTGAGATTTAAAACAGTGAGTAACAGTGACCCATATGAAAGTTATAGATATCTTATACAATCTTAGAATAACATACAAGTGATTCAGTTAAAGTTAATTTGCTAAAAATCATTCAGTAATCATATTCATATCTTCATTCCAGATTACAAGGCTTCCCAAAGAATATGGAACCCCATCTTCTTTAAAATCT
This sequence comes from Pseudoips prasinana, assembly GCA_951640165.1. NCBI lineage: Eukaryota > Metazoa > Arthropoda > Insecta > Lepidoptera > Nolidae > Pseudoips > Pseudoips prasinana. Next base: position 27,528,283 of record OX621246.1, read on the forward strand.
ATTATTGAAGAAAATATTGATGAACAGTTTCTTGTACCCACTAAGAAGCTCAAACTAGCAAATGTTATGGATATATGCTACAGAGATTCCAACAGGTCTTGTTGCTTTACAAAGGCCTACACTCATTATTTGGAGGGAACTGGTTCAGTATTTACAGAAAAAGTACCAGAAAATGTTAAAAAATGTTTTGAAAGGGCCAATTTGTATGATTCAAATAGTAATGAGTTTATGGAAATAATAAAGGAATTGAATCTTAGGTATTTTACTCCTAAAGAAGTGTTAATGTTGATGGCTTTCCCTAAAGATTATAGTTTTCCTGCTAATATATCTTTGAAACAATGTTATAGATTATTAGGTAACAGTGTTAATGTTAAAGTAATCAGTGAACTGTTAAAAATATTATTTGAATAATAAATTATGATTATATTAAAATGTTTTAGTAAAATTACTTACTTATTTGTGTAGTGCTATGACCTGTAATTAGCTTTCTATGAAACTTTGTCACCTGGGTAGATTATATTTATATTGCAGACCTGTGCCGTTTTCCAAAGAATTTATGCCCACTCTTAATTTGCAATCTTACACCGGGACCATAATTTCGCGCCAAAATACAACTTAAGATATCCTGTTCTTTTCACAGGAACTAGAGGTTTTAGTAGATTTACTAGTATAAATTACAGAATCGACAATAATGTTGATTTTGTAAAAAAATACTTAAAATTTTAATAAATTAAACTTTTACAACATGCAATAGTAAACAATTGATTATATATAAAATCATTGAAGTCAACTTTTCTCTAGTTTACATTTTGTTCAATTGCATGTACCTACGTACGCCCAAGCTATATTCAACTTGGATACAGTCTATTTATTTCAATATATTATTGAAGATGTCCTTAGATATGACTATTTTTTATTCATTGACATGATTATGGCTTCTTTCAATTTCGGCGGACGACGCAGTGAATGTGAAGCTAGTTATTTGGTTTTAGTAATAATGATGACACATACACAACCCAGTAAAAAATATTTTATAGCCTGATTATATTAAGTTGCATGTGCAAGTTTTTGAAGTTCAGAGGAGTGTATGTAAAAGTGTTAAGAAAAATCAATGTGTAAATGTGCACATTGCTAAGTGATAAATGCAACTTCTTTACCCATTCATTTTAAATTTAACATAATATGCACTAATCGGGACTTATTTTTTATACACATGATTATTAATTACAGTCCAGCTAACTCCAAAAATAAACAAAATATTGGTATAGTTGAAAACCTACTTTCAATGTTTTTAAACTTTCGCGATTTGTACACATTTTTATATACTGTGGACACGGGTCTCAATCGCGATAAAGATATAGGCAAATCATTACCTTGGTTACCCGACGTTTCGGCATGTACTGCACCAGCCGTGGTCACGGGTCGACTCAGTACTTCAGTCGACCCATACTACACAGTACTCTGTACCCGTAACTGCTGGTGCAGTCCATGCCGAAACGTCGTTAACGTATATAAAAACCTTCTTTCATTATAGTTTTAACTTTATGATTTTAAATACAAAAATTTAACAAAATTTAAAGATTATCAAATATTTAATATATCGTATTTAGTACAATAACAATTATGTACAAGCAATTTGGAATAATTTATCAAAAATCCTGTAAGTAGGTACACTAATCACATAATAAATTAGTTAACTAAATAGATCCATTGCTAAGAACTTGTCTTGCTCGTCGTTTCGCTCGAAAGGTTAGCACTCGTAATCTTAACATGACAGCTAGTGAAGATGCTGCCCCAATAAGGAAGGACCATATCGTGAACTTCCAATATGCCCTCTCTTCTAAGTACGCCACTCTGTCACAACTGGAATTAAAACAAATATTGTGTTTGAATGTAATATACATTAATTGTACCAAAGTAATGATAGATGTACCTATACTTCTAGACATTGGCATATCATAATTTATTACCTACACATTGTATTAGGGTATTAAGCCCTTGCAAGATCGTCGGTCCACCTTGTTGGGGGCCTGCCCATACTACGTCTTCCGGTTCGTGGTCGCCACTCGAGAACCTTTCTGCCCCATCGGCAGTCGGTTCTACGAGCTATGTGCTGGGAAACCCCTGGATGCGGGCAGTGCAGGACCGGCTATTGTGGAGATCCTTGGGGGAGGCTTTTGTCCAGCAGTGGACGTCTTTCGGCTGATATGATGATTTGAATTGTCCCCGCGTTTTATGATTTTTGAGCAGGATGATTTAATTATTATATGGACGCTTGTGAGATGGCTATATAGCGCGAGAATGTGCATAACCCGCACTTTAATTTATAAAAAGAATATGAAATATGCTCATTTAGTACACTAAGCATAATTATAACAACTAATTCGGGACAATATTGTGATCACAAGGAAAAATATCAGGCAAGTGTGATTTGGACTCACACACAAAAGGTTTCAAAACCAATCCAGTCATTTAATATACATTTTTGGTATTATGTACATGGTCGTATTGTTAATATAAAACGAATCACCAAAATCTGCCTGTGAGACGTATGAATCGTTGTTTGGTAAACTCCAAAAGTGACACGAAAATTAAGAACATTGAACTGTCAAAACTGTTACTGTTCAAAAGATAGCGCCATTATTAAGATTCAGCAACACAAGTTATTGTCTTCTTCTTAGCGTTTCGATGGCAAACTCGTTAAATTTTTGTCGCCCAGAACGTGGCCACAGTGATTGCCCAGCTTGTGGCATTTCTAAGATCCTGCAATGAACACGTAGCAGGGCAGGCTGGGCAAGCTGTTAGATGGGCCATGGATTGGACCGATGCTCCGCAAATATAGTCCATTTTGGGGTTGCTCGACAGTCCCCACCTAGACATGTTTTCTTTGCTTCGGCCCACCTGTGTCCGGAGTCTGTTTAGGGACTTCCAGATCGGCCACGGTAATTGATGTCCAGGCGGGAGGCTTTCGGAAGGCGTGACAAACTGATCCAGCAATGATTTTTGTGCACGCCAGATGCTGCATCTCGCTGTTGAGGGATCGGTCGTTAGTGGCGTGGTGCATTTGGCAAAGTTATTTCGTTTAAGCCTTTGCGGCGGTAGCCTATGCCCATAGAGGGGGTGCCGGGGATCACAATCCATTTTAGCCCTTTCTAGGGAGCTTGCCACAGCCCTGCGAACGTCTGGTTGCGCTATGCAAGCCAGTGGATACAGCAAATTTACCGGGGTCGGCGCCAAACACCCAGTGATTATCCGGCACGATTCGTTTAAGGTTGTATCCACTAGCCTTGCGTGCGCAGAGCAGGCCCAAACTGAGCAAGCATATTCGCCGGCAGAAAATGCTAGCGCCAGTTTAGACGTCCGCAGCACTTGCGGCGTTGCTCCCCATTTGGTTGTGACTAGACGGTGCAACAGGTTATTGTGCACCTTCCGCTTCAGTTCCTCACAGTTCCTATATAGGTAAGGGGTCTATCCAAGATAACGCCGAGGTATTTAGAAGAGCAGTTATGATTGATAGACACTCCTTCTCAGGCGATCTTGAGCTCACGCCCCGCCTGAGCGTTACGAAGGTGAAAAACACAGGACTCAGTTTTGGATGGATTAGGCTTGAGGGAGTTTTCACCATAGTATCTACTCAGGTCACTTAGTGCTGCAGTGAGATTAGCCTCAACCTTGTCAAAATTGGTCGCTTGAGACGTGAGCGCAAGATCGTCCGCATATAGGATACGGGAAGTGTTTGGACTGGATGGTTGGTCGTTGGTATATATATTAAATAGGAGGGGAGCCATGACACTCCCCTGGGGAGTCCATTTTTTTACCCCCTCCAACGACTTTTTCCCGAGAGAAGATAGACCTGAAAGCAGCGGTTGTGGAGTAGTTCGCGAAGAATGTTGACGAACTTAAAGTCAGCTGTCAGAGTCTCAACCTTCCACTGAAGCCGTCTCAGATTCACTGTGTTGTAGGCTGCTGATAGATCTTCAAACAGAGCACCGGTCACCTTCCCCAAAAAACCTATCCTCAAAGTGTTGCGTAAGCTTGAGTACCTGATTGCTACATGATTTTACGGCCAGATGGTTTGCCTGTTTGTTTGAAGTTATTGTGTATAATCCTCATACAATAAATATTTGTTTTTATTATTTGTTGTTCAAGTAGTTATACAAATAAAGTGTGAATATGTCAACTGTGAGATACAGCCACTGACAGACTAACTGAAATACAGTGCAGGCTAATATCTATATTGGTATATAATCCCTTAAATGGAAATCATTAGATCCTTTACAATTTGGTTACTTCAATTAAATTTAATTATTTATAATTAATTATTTATTAATTAACATTACACATTCTAATTTGTTTATTTCCGTATTTATTGTTCCCGTAAGGCAAATAACTTATAAGTGGCTCCTCTTATAAGAACAATACTAAGACCAAAAGTTTAAAAGAATTTAAAGTTATAAAATGTTGAAGTTAGGCACCCATAATTGTTTGTTCACAGCACCCATTATTTACAATGTTGGGCTGATTGCTCCAATGAATTAATTTAAAATATAGTATAGGTTTATAAAATATATACTGTGCTGAATACCTTCTTGTAACTGTTTCTCCATTTGCACATTTTAATATTTCTTTGAAACTTGTATGTATACATACTCCTATGCTCTTACTTCGAATTTCAAAATCTGAAAGAAAAAAAGCATAAATTTAATAAGGCAGAAATATGGCTGTATATGTTGGACAGTTACCATATACATGTGAAATAAGGGGGAGCAGATACACAAGTCCCCTGAATAAATTAAAAAAAAAACATAATGGCTTCACTACCTGAACAAGGATGGCATTCACTAATAATCTTATACTGTTGATGCATCCAGCAGGTTGAGTTGTTTTCTGTAGGGAATGTCTTGTTCCTCATCTTTTGGTTGCCTGAAAGTGTCTCTGCTAGGTGTGATTCTAATATTAACACCACAATCGTCAATCTGCAATATCAAGTAACATCAAAATGTAGTCTCGCCCAAAAAGTATTGTATGGTAAATTTGTGTTGAGCTCATCTGTAAAGTTGAGAAGAGTATAAAAGAGTCTACTCTAACTTCATTTTATACTCATGGGAATAACTTCTATCAATAAATTTCTACTGAAAGATACAATAAAGGTAAAATGAAAATCATCTAAGAAGCTAGATATTTCTGATAGTAGTGGTGAATGTGGACCGAAACACAACGCATGAACATAATGTCCATCAAAATATGAAATTATTGTTTAACTTTCAATTCAATTCTTCTTTAATGGCTTTTGTGGATAAACGACCACAATTTCGCCAATGTCAGGGTGTAGTGATAGGCCGTCAAACGAAGGAGATTGTACGGTCAAAAGAGCGTCCACAATTTGCAGCTGTAGAGATTTTGGTAACGCAGTAGTTATCTACAACAACACAGAACAGACACAAATATATAAACAATATATTTTACAATCACAAATAACAATTATTATATAAATATATACGTTATAGTTTAATTTTATTGATTTTTATAAATTTATACAATATGTTTACCAATGGGGTATTTACAAGAGATAGGAGGATTTTAAAAGAGAATGGTCGGGGCACATGAGAAGGAATGGCGTCATATAAAGAGTATTTCAATCTAGGGCAGCTAAAAAACAAATGGTTGGCATGACCCTCATCTAAGCCACATTCACATAAAGAGGAATCTTTAATTCTAAGTTTGGACAAAAATACAGGGGTGCATGCATGATTAAGTCTTAAGCGGCAGATGGTGGAGGTAGAGATTTTGTCCAGATGTTTATGTTTGGCAAACCAGGGCTTGCATGGAATGTCAGGTTGAATGTCTCCATAAAACTTGCCTTTGACGGTTTTAGATATACACCATACTTTCGTCCATGATTTATACAAGGCGGGTTTCAGTGTCGTGCATATGTCATGACAATAAATTTGGGAGAATTCAGAGGAGCCTATTCGGATAGCATTTCTAGCACACACATCAGCCGATTCATTACCACAGATCCCAGAGTGACCAGGTATCCAAACTAAATTCAAATTGATACCAAGAATATGACATTGGTACATTATCTCTCTAATCTGAAGGATAATAGGAAACCTGGATTTGGACCGAAAAGGGTTTGACAAAATTGCCTCTAAACAACTTTTGGAGTCAGAAAATATGATGGAATTATTAAGGTTATGAGCCTTAATGAAGCGAATGGCTTCTAAGATAGCAAGTGATTCACCGGTAAAGATAGATGTAACAGAAGGAAATTTATAATTTAATATAATGCGGGTAGAGGGGATCCAAACCGCAGCACCGACTGGGCTGTCATTAGAGGATTTAGAAGCATCTGTGTAAATAGGTAGCCAATCTTTAAATTCAGTCTGCAGCTTGAAAGCAAAAAATGTGTTAGCTTCAATGGTATCCTTGTCTATCCCAAAGTCCAGAACAATATTGGGATGGAATGTTAAGGCTTCATATGGGGTAGAGTAAGAAGGTAATAACGAAGTTTGATAGGTTGGAAAAGGAAGGCGAGAGAACTGAAGGTAAGAACGTAGAAGGCACGGTGGGATATTACGCGAGTGGCGGTCAACACTATTGAAAACAATGGATAGTTCTTCTAGTTTTACTAGTAAAGGATGATCAGAGTTTTGGACTAATTTAAAGAAGAAGCGGTTGGCCAGAAATTGTCTACGTAGAGAGAGGGGAGGATCCCCACACTCAACCTGCATTGCATTGATTGGGGAAGATTTCATAGCACCCAATATAATACGAAGACATTTGGATTGAATTTTATCCAATTTTTGAAGGCCTGATTGATTGGCAGGATCGAGTAGGAACATACCATAGTCCAAGTGGCTTCGGATTATAGCATTGTAAAGAAGCTTTTGAGTAACAGGATGAGCCCCCCACCAAACACCAGATAAGGAGCGCAGTACATTAATGTTCCTTTCACATTTTTGAGCTAAATAATCCGTGTGAGCAATACCTGACAGTTTAGAGTCCAACCAAACACCAAGAAATTTTACCTTATTATCCTGGGGGATAGTCTCATTATGAAACTTAATATTAATTGGGGGAACCAATCTCTTGTTGGTGAATACCACGCAAGTGCTCTTGGGGGCTGAAAGAGACAGCCCATGCTGAGAAAGCCAAACAGAAAGGTATTCGAGGGCATGGTTCAGTCGGATCACCGCTTTGTCTAAAAACTTCTCAGGGACATAAAGAGCTAAGTCATCAGCATATTGTAAAATTTGGCAGAAAGAGTCAACAGATCGTTCCAAGTCATAAGTGTAAAGATTATACAATAGGGGACTAAGTACTGAACCTTGGGGAAGGCCCTTCCATACTGTTCTGGGAGAGAGGAGGGAATTTTGATATTTAATGGAGATAGACCTTTGCATGAGCAGATTACATATGAAACGAGCCAACTTCTCAGGGATGCTCAGATCATGAATAAGTTTATTCCTGAGTACCGGAAGAATCACATTGTCATATGCTGAGGAGACATCAAGGAAAACTCCAACTAGATATTCTTTTTTAAAGAGAGAAAGTCGAATGTCAGTAGTAAGTAAGCTTAAACTATCCAGCAGTGTTGGGCAAAATGTAATTAACTACAAATTAACAATTACTTTAACAAATTGTAATTGGCGACTTCAATTACAAATTACTTGTAATTATTGAAAAGTAATTCAACTAACAATTACAATTAGTAATTGTAATTGTTATTTGCAATTACTCAATTACTTATGTATATAACTTCTTTAAAAGTTGAGGTAGTAAGTTAAATAAAACGATGAATGATTCATCAAATGTATTTATTTATTTAAAAAAGTGATTTACTTTAAATTAGACTTTAACACTACTCTTTGTTCAAACATTTGATCAGAAAGTTTGTGAGATTTTGGTAAATTTATCATTGTAGCATATGAGAATAATCTCTCAACAGGGCCTGATGACGGCATTAATGTATTATGCTTAAGAAACACCTGCTTAATCTCAGGATGTCTGTTTAGCATTGAAGTGTCTTTATCCGGATCAGCTAGGTACTTGGACATAAGAATTTCAGGTCTTGTTGAACGGAGTGATTCATTCAATTCGCCTTCAGAAGAATCTGTTTCGAAAACAAAATATGAATCATCATCATTCTTTGAGCTTGTGCTCGCAGATTCTCTTGCAGTTTCCTCTTGGATTTCAGTTTCTAGAGCTATTTGTTGTTTAAACATATTTTTTATTCTGCGATGGTACTGCTGATCAATAACAGTAAGCCACTTATCCTTAAATCGAGGATAAGAAATAGTTGCAATTACTGCCTTACTGCCCCTAGACGTAAACAAATCAAAAAACTCTTGAAATCTCTCATTGACGCTTTCTAGGTATTGGGCTGCCAAAGCGTTGCAGTATTTAAAGTTCTCCTCTGATAATTTTGCCAACTTTTTTCGTAGCGAGAGCAATGTAGGCAGTAAAATTCCATAAAATAAATTTTTGTCACCCTGTAGAATGTCAAGTGCTTCAGCTATAGGCTTTGAGCACTTTAAATATTCATCAATATATATAAAGTCAACTTCCAATAATGGATTTTTGATGTTTAGAGCTAGGTGTAATTGTGCACTCTTAGTACGGATTGACGCTATTTGTTTTAAACTGTCATAAACACTGTTCCACCTTGTAGTCCCAGGTCTTGAAAGTGTATGTCCTATGATGCTCTGAATAATTTCAGTTAGCAGCATTCCATAATGTGGTACATTTTTGCAATATTTGGTTATGTATTATGGAAAGTCGTGTATTAGGTACGTTCAATACTTTGTTGCTGTCTGAAGTGCAACACAAACTAAGTTTGTGAGCACAACATCTTAAGTGAGGTGGTAACTGTCGAATTAATGGTGGCTGCGCTACCGATTCTTCGGTAGGCACATCTTCCATGGATAAGGCCAATGGATCAATGTCATTCATAAGCACTTGGTTTGTGCTGCTACAGGTGCTGCTTTCTTGTCTAACTACAGAAATTGATTCATCGGCTTCATATTCAGATTCTTCATCAGAAAAATTAAAAGATTCTTCCATACCAAATTCTTTGAAGGCTTTGACAAAGTTACTTCCGCTATCCGTGACAGTTGCCAAAACTTTTTGACAGTCTAAATTAAACTCAGTATGGATACTTTCCAACAACAAAGCAATCCTATCATAACTATGAGTACCAGCAAAACGACGACATGCTAAAGTAGCTGAAACTTTTTGTAAATCCGAGTTTATCCAGTGGCACGTCACACCCAAGAAGCTTCGTTTTTTGGCAGACCAAATATCTGCTGTAGTACAAACAGTTTTGACGTCCTGTAGCTGTTTTTTCAAATCAGTTAGTGTCTTCCCATAACTGTCATTAATACAGCGCCCAAGTGTTCTGCGACTCATAACAGTGAGACCTGATTTAGATATTTCCAAATAATCAAAAATTTTTTTGAAATAGGGATTATCGACGTTTTGCAGCGGACTCATGGAATGAATGAAGTAATTGGCAATATGGCGGTTAAAGTCGTCTTGACTTAATAACGACTGGCTATTGCCGGAACTCGAGGAATGCCTTTTCGGTCTCTTATGCGTTTTTGAGTAGTTTATGTACTCATTTAAGGTCACTTCACCATGTTTTCTCTTTAAATGTGTAACAAAATTAGAAGTCGCATTACAAGATCCACTAATTTTAACTTCTTTTGGTGTGCATAACGTACACCGTGCTACTCTTTTCTTATCTGTTGATTCACCGGGCAAAAAAGTAAAAAACTTGCCATCAAAGATACAGGGCAATACTTCCTCACTTCTTGTGTCATCTTCATTTGGTTCAGCGTCGGATGCCATTTAATTGGGCGCTTTATCGCGCAAACTACTAATTACACAACAATATAACACGAAGTAACAGCAAATACGTACAGTGATGCGCGAGCGATATGCGTGTGAGCGAAACCACCGCTAAGGACGCACTGATGCCGGCGACGCGACGTTGCCATTTCGTTTACCGTCTCGTTCCATCCAATGTTTTTTGTAAGTGTGTTGTGCATGCGCGCAGCTAGCGAACAACCGCACAATTTAGGTGGTTTTGTATCTTACCACCCGCAATGTGATACATTATGGGTACAGTAATTGGGTAATTTAAATTACAAATTAATGTAATAAGAATTACTTGTGACTTATGTAATTGAATAACAGTAATTTCAATTACATGTAATTTTAATTAAAGTAATTCAATTACTTTTCATTAATTTAGTAATTCAATTACAAAAGTAAATTAATTACGCCCAACACTGCTATCCAGCGTGGACATCCCCTTTCTAAATCCGAACTGAGTTTTCGCCAACAAGTTTTTACTCTCCACAAACCACTCAAGCCGGTGTTTTATCATATGTTCAGTGATTTTTGTCATTACAGAGGATAAAGCTATTGGTCTATAACTGTTAGGATCTGATGGATCCTTACCTGTTTTGAGAATGGGGATGATTATTTGCTTTTTCCAGGAATCAGGAACTAATCCATCATCAAAAAAATTGTTTATATAAATTAAAAATTTTGACTTACAGCTATCAGAAGAGTTCTTTATAAAGGAGTATGGAATCCCATCTGAACCAGGAGATGAATCCACCAAACCATCAAGAGCTAGTTGAAGTTCATGAAACTGGAATGAGCTGTCCAAAGCATTTGAGCCAGGTAGATGACTAGGAACGGAAGGGAAATTATCCATATAAGGGACAGATGGAGGAGAGAGTTTATTTGAGAAGGCTTCAATCCATGAGGAGGGGTCATTACATGTTATATTTAAAGCATTGAGTGAACCTCTATACCGTTTTATCTGCTTCCAGACTAGTGTAGAAGGTGACCTTGGAGAAAGACTTTTACAATAGTTGAACCATCCTTCCTTCTTCTTTTTTGAAAGAATCCTAATGGCTAAGGCAGCTTTTTTTTGATAATTTAAAAAGTTTTCCCTAGTCATCACTGAATTGTACTCAGCTTCTGCAATTTTCCTGTCTTTAACCGCTGCAGAGCATTCTGCATCCCACCACGGGGTAGAGACTCTGTGTTTAAATGGTTTTTTAATAGGAATCTGCTCATCAGCAGTGGCGATGATCAAATCTAAAAACTTCGAATAGGATTCTAAAATATTGCTCTTTTCAAATGTGGGTAGAGATTGAAGCCTGGAGTCAAGCGATAAAGAATAGGATGACCAGTCAACATTAGATAGGCGGTACTTAAGGGAAGGTGTAAAGTTGGTAGTTGGTTGTACCCTGACAGAGAGAGAAATTAGAATAGGGAAATGGTCACTACCGTAGGAATGGGATAAAGTGGTCCAGGAAAGGTTAGAAGCTAAAGAAGCTGAGCAAACTGTAAGATCAACAGCACAGTTAGGATTTTGAGAGGGGAGTACTCTACGTGTAGGTGCACCATTATTGATAACACAAAGGTTTGAATCATCAAAAATTCCAAGAAGGGCCTGGGCAAAAGAGTCATTACGACTAGAGCCCCAAGAGTAATGGTGAGCGTTAAAATCTCCCATAAGAATGATAGGAGGAGGAACTGAAGAAATGCAACACAAAATATCAGGGATCAAATAAGAATGTGGATGGGGAATATATATAGAAAGGAATGTAATATTGAAAGCCCTTAAGGCCACCACATTAATATCTGGGGGAACAGAAGGGAGAGGGATTTGGGTAAAATTAATGGAACGCTTTATAAGCAAAGCACTACCTGCATATCCATCAGCCCTGTCATCCCGAAGGCAGGAGTAACCTGACACCCTGAACCTAGATCCAGGCATCAACCATGTCTCCGAGACGGCAATGACAGATGGATGATATTTATTTATGAGGTAAATAAGTTCATGTTTTCTACGTCTTATGCTCTTAGTGTTCCACTGGAGGAGGGACACTAGATCCATAACTGGAGATTATATAAGATAATTGCATAAGTTTGTGGGCAACGTGGGACGGTATGTCAGTATTATTATTGGCCATTAGACCAACAATAATATCTAGGAGGTTACTTAGGAGATTATCCTTGGAGTTTACTTCTGGCCTGTCTGACAAAATGGCACAGCCATTGGGTAGCAAGGATGGTTCATTGGCTACTAAAGCCTGATGAGCAGCCCTATCATAAGATGGACTTAATGGGGTTCTAGGTTGGCGAATTGAAAAAGAAGTTTTATTATGACTTACACGAGAACTACTAGGTTGAGCCGTTTTCGCAGGAGAAGGATGTGATTTTTGGGACAAAGGAGTGGATATAGTCACTTCAGAAAATGGTCTTGAGGATTTAGGGTGATGTAGGGAAGCTTCTTCATAGGAAACATTTTGCTGAGCCATTAAGAGCTTGATAGCTTCCTGTCTGCTCTGCTCCGGGCAATCCCTGCTTATTGCAAAATGATTGCCAGAACAGTGGAGGCAGGAGACCTTGCTGTCCTGAATGTTACACTCATCTCCAGGATGGGATTGGGTACAACGATAACACCTAGGCGAGGAACGGCACTGAGCTTTGACATGACCAAACCGGCAACACTTATTGCACTGTATGGTGGGATATTTGTACAATTCAACGGGAAGAGAAGTGTGAAATGAATAAATTTTGGAAGGGAGGATTTGGCCTTGGAAAGTAATTACCACCGTCTGAGTAGGAATCCAAGTAGGGTTGCCATCAAGCATGGATTTTCTATTAAAGCGGCGCGCTTTTAAAACCTCACCGCAGCTGCTAGGGAGTTCTAGAGAATCCACAAACTCATCCATTGATAAATCAACTGGGACATGACGTACTATACCCATTTTGGTGATATTATAGGATGGAATTGTAGCCTGGTATTTGTTTAATTGGAGAATTTCATTGTCCAGGAATATGTTAGCATCTGTTGCCGTATTAAACGTTATTGAGATTTTATTTCTACCAACTCTTTTAACGCCATCACGGCAAATATTTGCGACACGGTTGCGAGATAGAAATTGTCCAAATTTAATTGGGCGGATTGTAGTCCCAGCGGCGGGGTCCGGCTCAGTGCGGGAAACGTGTACTAAGAATGGGCCTTTGTCCAAGTTGGTATACTCTTTAATGCCTATGACGAGCTTAGGGTGAACATATATATTTTGCATAGACGGAACAGTATTGTCTTTATCTAATTTTTTGGAAGCGCTGCAATCAGCATTTCCTATATTGGCCAGACGGCGTTTCGATGTGCTCGAAGGAACTGATGATGACGGAATGAACGTCCCATCCAATGGAATATCCATACCCTCCTCTGGAGGATCCGGAGGGAGATTAGGTGCGGGAGGGTCCATTATGGACGCCTCCCGGATTACAAATTAAAACAAACACAAACAAAACTAAATACTTACCACTCACACAAATAACAATTAGGGTTAGTAACACATAAATCTGCGAAACACAATAAAAACTGGTGTCACAACACCAAAATCAATCAATTTTGAAAAATCTCTCTCACACGTGTGTTGGCTATCAAACAACCCTTTGTTTAACTTTTGGGAATTTCATCTTTTCTAGCCATAGAGAATTTATCACCATTGTACCATGACATCTGTCAAACATCCTCCTGGTGGCCTACATTGCATGAAAGGTATAAAAAGTTGATGCGCAAGTTATAGGCTCCTAATTCATGATGAACACATTTGCTGCCCACCTGGCCTACAAGGGTCGGTATATGAAAAATGGATAACTAAAAACACCAACTCATCATGGGCAGCCCACATGTTAAAAAGGAAATTTCTCCCACATGCTTAGCAAAAATTGTACTATGGTATATGTGATCTCATAATCCTTGGCAAAATGTTTTGTATGATAAACATTTTTTATGTAATTTTTTCCACTGTTACTATTCTATTACTTCAGTTTAAATGTTCATAATGTCTGTGTGTTATTATATTAATATAAACAAAATAAGAATAGGTATTTTAGAAGCTGGTATAACCAACCCAGGCTAAACAAGAATCATTTAAAGAATTTTAGAAACTTTTTAGAACAACTATAATATACATTATTTAAATGATCAATTCGAGTAAAGAGGGGTAATAACTGATTTGTAAACTGTGTAGTTAATCATTGAGACTTCGAAAACATATAAAAAATTTAACTCACACTCCTAAACAGACGGTCCCAAATAGCATACACCTTTTTGAACAAGTTTCAATCATTTTTGCAGATAGAATACACAAACTAATGTCCTATTTTAATAAATAAAACTTCAGGAATATTGAATTCAACAAAAAAAACTAAATTAATCTATGCAAATCCCAAGAAATGCAGTGAATTAAATTTAATAATAACACCATTCCCTTTGTCATCTGACATGTTTTTGACAGGCTTGCCCAAAGAGTATAAAAAGTAATCACTATTAAAGATAATGTAATCACTACGATCACTATGTTGACTTACTCTTAATCAGCATACAATGACATTCTATCTTCGAGCATTTAGACTGGAGACGTTATCGTTTTAAATTTGCGGACATTGTTTTCTGCCGTTTTTTTACGGGGTACGAGGTAAATACGCATGGCACACGCGCAAAGTAAAATCTTATTCATATAAACGCAAACCATAACAATCTCGCACATTAACTTAAAATTTGCGCACATGTATAAAATAGAACGCATTGTTTAAACTCACACTTTAATAATCTCTAGTGATAGTTTCTCTGTCTACGAGTGATGGGCATTCGCTAATAATAGATAAATGAGAATAATTTGCTGTGTGGTGACGGTATAGAATATCATTACCGCATCATATCCCACGGGGGGCGTGGAAATCGACCGAGGGAATACCTACCAGAGAACGGGCAGCAGTGTTTTTCTGTGAACTATGACCATCAAACTGCGATCGCCAACCCGTCTGCCAAGCGTGGCGGTTATGGCACAACCCCCATTCTTTGGGGAGGCTTCTGTCCATGGGCTCTACCGGCTAAGTCGCCGAACATTGATTTCTTAAATGGCGTTCAAACAAATAAAGGTTAAAATGACAATTGTTAAATCGGCTTCAACGTTGACAATCGATTCCGGATCATTTATTAAGTAATTTTTAACCTTTATTTATTTTGGGTAAGGTTTGTCCTTCAAGTGACAATTGTTAGCACGCAAATTCTTCAGTTTTCGCGGACGGTACCTATATAATAAAGTAAATCAAAAATTACATATTTACTCTCTAATTACAGTCTGTCAAGAAAGTCGTGAAAATAATGTTTTTGGAACTAATTCGTTGCTTGTATTGGCAACACTGAAGTACTGGTCATACGAAGTACTTCACCTGTCATTTCGTATTATTGTCGTTGTTGTGCTCTCGGATATTTTGGGATATTTCGAATTGTTTCTATCGTTTAACCGTTTAGAGATTAAAAATGAATAAAAATGTTTATAAGAGTGGTGCGAGAAAAGTCATATTTACGGCTTTTCAAGAGTGTATTGCTGAATTTCGAGCGGGAAAGTTGCTCTCCGATTTGGACGATGTTTATGGTCGAACAGCAAAATTAACCGGTAAGTACATATATTATAATGTAAAACTATAATAAAGAAACTGTAATCTCTTGACAATGATTCATTTTTCAGTATAATTGATATGTTTTATCGCAATGTTTACATTTAGTTGACATTACGAAATATACCTATTAATTATACTACACCATCAACGGTTTTGATATTTTTGTATTATTTATTTAGATGTGAATATGGTAATTGTTACTTAACATGCTTTTATTGGTTTCAGGTGCATCTAAAAGCACAGTGAGGCGTATAGTAGATGAAGGTATGAAGAATGGAGGTAAATTTGTAACTCCTGGAAAACATAGAACAGGGCGACCTAAGACACAGATAGATGATTTTGATATATGTGCCATACGGCAAAAAGTTCAGTTTTTCTACACAGTACAGAAAGAAGTACCTACACTACGAAAACTATTGGTAGTGGTAAAGGAAGAATTAGGTTTTAATGGCAGCCATGAACTCCTAAGACAAATTTTAATTTCAATTGGCTTTAAATTTAAGAAATGCCAAACAAACAGAACGGCCCTCATTGAAAAACCCGCAATTGCTTCAAAACGCGAGTATTATTTAAAAGCAATACTTGAAAACAGAGGATTGCCCGAAGAGCTCCAAAAAAACATTATTTATTTAGATGAGAGCTATATACATGAGTCATACAAAGTGACAAAATGTTGGCAGTCTATTAATGTTGCTGGTGTCCAGCAAGATGTGTCCAAAGGGAAAAGATGGATAATAGTACACGCCGGAAGTGAGAAAGGTTTTGTGCCTAATGCACTGTTAATGTTTACTGGTAAAAACAAGCAAGAGGATTACCATTCCGAGATGAATGCCCATAATTTTACAAAATGGGTGACTGAAAAGCTAGTGCCGAATATAACTGAACCATCAATAATTGTAATGGATAATGCACCTTACCACTCTATTATAACAAACAAGGTATTGTAATATTTCTTTTTACATCTACTTTATTTTATAACTATGTTATTGTTGTGCTTGAGATTTGATAGATATTTTACTTGCTATATTGGCAACATCCAGATATAGATTTTAGTGAACATGTTTGCCACAGTTTTTGTGGGTTTGATGAGTTCATTATTCCTTACATTTTATAATTATAATATTAAAAAGGTACTTAAATGATTGATGCTCCCATATTAATGTATAGATCCTTTTGAAACCGAAATGGGACAACTACTAAATTAAGTTTTTTCTTCCAGGCTCCTACATCTGCATCAAGAGTTGATGAAATTAAATTGTGGCTACTAGAAAATAATATATCATTTGATGAAACATTGCGGAAACCATCATTATTGATAGTTGTAAAAAAACAAAAACCAGAACCAGTGTACCATATTGATGAACTTTTGGGAGAACATGGGCACACAGTGGTAAGACTGCCACCTTACCACTGTGATTTGAACCCAATTGAGTTAGTTTGGGCAATAGCAAAAAGAAGAATCGCAGAAAAGAATGTTGGTAGTCAAGATGTTGCAAAATTAGCTGAAGAAGCATTTAATTCAATATCACCACAAGAATGGAAAAATTGTGTAGACCACGTCATTGCAATAGAAAAGCAGTATTTCACCCGTGGAGGAACTCTTTATCAAGATATAGACAGACTCGTGATTTCAGTAGGTGACGATAGTTCCAGTGAATCTGAAGAGGCAGAATTCGACCTGTCGGATTACTCTGAGGTTTCAGGCAACATTTCGGGAGTCGAATGCCTGGATTCAGATTATTTGGACTCTGAATAATAAATAAATATTATAAACAGTTCATATTGTTTTGTTGTTTGTCCTACGCCCTAGTTATATTACCAACATCAACCGGACATTCTGTCTTTCTAGCTAACTAAGCTCTTTTATATTATTACAATACGTGCCCACACATTGTCGCCCGACCAGAACACCCAGAAGTGCTGATGGTACTATTTGCTCCCCAGTACTTTTGAATATAGTTTTAAGTCATTCTGTTTTTAGCCACTGACTGTAATAGACCTTAATTAAATAATTCAACTTCAATTATTTTAAAGTCTTTTTAAAAACATTTCCACGCTTTCCCCGATCAAGTCTCCCTAGTTTTCATAACCTTTGACGCGGACGGTAACTACTTTAATATTAAAAAAAAAATCCAAGTATCAAGACTTTTCAGCCGAAGTGTATGGGGTTACCATGTAACAGATGGTGGCGCCCTCATTTATTTTCACGACTTTCTTGACAGACTGTAAGTATCAATCTAAACAAAATAATTCATATTGGCTAAAATCTCCTAATTTTGAAGAAACTGAAAACCTACTATTTATCCTATTATAGTTCTTTCATAATGGCTGTGCCCCACGGTTTTACCAGCGTCAAATTTTATAATTTGTTCGTATGATCGAAGTTTGCTGACCAGACTATTATGCCAGACCCTATCGAAACAAAGATATTAAGCGAAAGCGCTAAGGCTTCCCGTGCTTCTAAATTGCTTCACCCCTGAGGTGAGTGGCAAGCACTAGAAGATCTCCCGTAGATCGATTTTGACGAAAGCCGAATTGGCAATTACACAGATGATCATTGTTTTCAAGGTGCTTGAGGATTTGGGTGTTCAATACACGCTCCATAATCTTACAGAGTACGGAGGAGAAGACCCTTCTTGGGTATGGGTTGGATATTTGCAAGCTTCCATGATTTGGGTACACGACACGGTCTCAGAGAGAGCCGGAATAGGCGTGTGAGTATAGAGGATAGAAGAAGAAGAAGAAGTACACTTTATTGCAAAAATAAGTAATACAAAATAATGGATACAACAAGAAAATTAGCTTATTTTAATGCAATTGGCGGCCTTATCGCTAAAAGCGATCTCTTCCAGGCAACCGATTTACTTTGAATGGACCAAAATTGACAGAATCTAATGAAGGTAGCAGAAGGTGTACTAATTGCAATTGAGAAGTTATGAATCTAATTAATCTAATACTACGTACATATACATCTCATCTCATCGGGTCCACTAGCTGGTTACTCACATCTAGTCCACATAGCACATAAAGGACCCATTTTTGGTTTATGTCGACATCCGACATTTTGGAGCCTCAGTAAGGAACCTGTGGTGATGGATGGCTGCATGAATCTAGGGAAGAGTTGCTAGCAAAAAGATTCGCGCGTAATTGCGCTTTATCCTTCGTACTGTTGGCCAGTGAACCGTCGGGATTTTTCAGTGTAGGTAGTGAAGAGCGTCAAAAGTTCGCTTCAACTGATTTGGACAGGGATCATAAAATTTGCTTCCCGTGGGGTAGCTAGGAAGTTTAGAACCGATTCCGGCTCTGTGGTTGAAGTGGGCTCTTTTTAATACGTTTTTGTGTATCTTGGCGGTTTTATTAAAGGCTTTCTTTTTAAAGCGTGTCATCATCATCATATCAGCCGAAAGACGTCCACCGCTGGACAAAGGCCTCCCCCAAAGATCTCCACAATTGTCGGTCTTGCGCTATCCGCATCCAGCGATTTCCAGCGGCCCGCACAAGATCATCGGTCCATCTTGTAGGGGGCCTGCCCACGCTGCGTCTTCCGGTTCGTGGTCGCCACTCGAGAACCTTTCTGCCCCAGCGGCCGTCGGCTCTACGAGCTATGTGCCCTGCCCACTGCCACTTCAGCTTGGCAATTCTTACGGCTATGTCGGTTACTTTGGTTCGCCTGCGGATCTCATCATTTCTGATTCGACCTCGCAGGGAAACTCCAAGCATAGCCCTTTCCATTCTCTTTGGGTGACCTTGAGCCGCCTGATAAGGCCTATAGTGAGCGATGTTTCAGAGGCCTATTACTTCACGCGTGTGGCCACTTCACGTACGTCGTCTGCTTAAGGGCAAGACTAGTGTGCCATTTGGTTGAACCATCGACGGGCTGCGTAATTGGTGGACACATGAGAGTCTGGGATAGAGTATTCCATAAGTCAGGGTATGGAATACTTTATCCCAGACTCTGATGTATAACATCAACTATAGCATTGGTGCAAGTTGAAGGGTCGTCCGATACGAAGCACGTCGCGCGTCAAGGATATGAAGCAAAAAAGTGTTATTAGGTCACAACACACCGTGGCCTATTCCTTAAACAGGAATAGTACTAGTTACCCAAAAGTACATCAAAGTAGTAGTTAACCAACAATTCTATTCAATAAGACATTTGTTTTTTTGGGTGATTATTCTCCGTGACGTGTCCAATTTTTACCATTGTAACAAATTTTAAGAAGATCGGTTCAGGATTCCGGCGGAGTCCGATTATGACGAACTCCATGCTCATGGCAACCATGGTTTACCATTGACTGCTGTTAATGAGTAATAATTGTTTTAATTATGTTTCCAGCTGTTTAGACGTATATCTTCTGGGAAACTTTTAAAACATTCTCATTTTACTTTTCTTTCCGTACCTGGGAGTACAGAAAGAAAAGTACATCGACATCGGCATAACTTGCCATTTGAAAAAAGAAGAAGAAGAAGAAAAGTAAAATGATAATAAAAAAGTAAAAATTGATATTGTTATTATTGTTTGGTTTATCTTGGAGGACTTAATATTGGACTAACACATCCATTGTAAAATCATGTTTACTATCACACAAATCTTAAAATGTCCACTTACTGTAAAGTGATTCTGTACTCTTAATATCTTCTTAACCTTTCTGAATGTCGATATCAAAACTAGTTATGCTTAAAAAAATATCTTATTCGTGATTCAATATAATTAACACGCGATTTAATTACTCTGTATCATTAATATAAAAAGGGTTTTTTTATATATCAATGCTCTTTCTAAAATAAATTAAATGATGTCGATATAAATCCTTTATCGATTCATATATCGATAAAGAATTTATATGTTCAAAATACTATAAAGATTGTTATTGGTGCACCACTATTTAATTTCAAAATGGTTCGCCATGTTTGATGAAAACGTAACGTAAACGCACGTAAACGGAAAAGAAAGCTGGCTGTGTTTTTTCTCAATTAGTTAAGCGAAAGTGCGATGTAACGTACTTGTGTTTGATAATCTTGTATCTAAAACGAAAATAGAGTAAGTTGTACTCTGATAATTTCTTCTTTGTTACTTACAACCTTAAGAATGGCATTGCCACCAGAAAATCCTCGTTCTTTTCGCTTATTTGTAACCCATGTGGACGGTGAAGGCCTTTTCTTGAAATTAAGTGGGCAGGTCGATCATCAATCTTCTTTAATGATAGAAACTCTTTTCGAAAAGGCCCGAGAGAATTTGGAAAAAGGCGTAGGAGCCGTGACACCGGCCGCTATACACGAAGGAGTAATTTGTGCCGCCAAATACAAAGATGGAACTTATTATAGAGCGAAAGTCATAAATACGGCGAACTTAAGTACGGGTCTAGTCGCTGTCCATTTCATTGACTATGGCAATAAGGATATAATATCATTGAGTGCCATACGTTTGTTCAATGAATATGATCCCCTGTTCTTACAGCTACGCGGCCAAGCCACTGAGTATTACCTGTCTGGAGTTATGAATCCGTCCGGAAGGTGGGAAGAACCACTCCTGTTAAAACTTCAAAGTTTACTTTGTTATTCTGATTATACTGCAACAGTCGAAGCACAAACTCGTCTGTCGCCAATAATTTCAGTACAATTTAAGGGGACCGATCTGTCTACTCATCTAGTCTCTATTCGTTTTGGTGTTGCCATACCGGTTACTAAACAAGAGGTTTTACTGCATCAGTTATCAGGAGACACCCAACAAGTTCCAAACTGGCAGCCTAATTTTGCAACTGAAAATGCACCTTATACAGAACATATACCATTCTTGTTAAACCAAAATTTCCCTTCAAATCCAGCATCAGCTATGAGATTACAACAAAATGTAACCTTACCTTTTAATGGAAGTATACCTGCAGCTCCTTCTCTCATTGGGCAGCGTTTGCTAGTCAACAAAGCTTCTAGAAATGCTGGCAACTTGAGAGCCCCTGTGCGACAACCACAGCATGCTAACAATAATGCTTCAGTTGGAGTCACAACCCAATCTCAAAGTCCTGTGTCATCTAGTAAACCTTCATCACCTAAAAAATCTACCACCTACAAAAGCAGGCTACTGGAAGTGAACTCCCAGCATAAAGTTTTTGTCTCATATGCTGAAGAAGGCCCTGAACTGTTTGGAGTGCAGTTAGTGAGTGATGCTAAGAGATTGCAGGACATGATGGATGACATAAATAAGAGGCCTCATAGCAGTTTAACGGAGCCCCCAATGATTGGCACTGTGTGCCTTGGTCGCATGTCCGGTGACCGGATCATATGCAGAGCAATCGTTATGAATCTCTCTGGATCACAGTGCAAATTATTCTTTGTTGACTTTGGTGATACAGAAATGGTATCTTACTATGATATTTTCGATATTCCTGAAGAGTTTGTGAAACCAAATGTGTTTGCTATGAGATTCTGTTTGTCTGGAGTGAAGAAATTGGAGAAGGGACCTCACATGAATGAAGCATTCAAGCAACTGGCCAATGGAAAGGTTATGGTATTGAAGGTAGTTGCACCAGAAGGGCCTCCATTGATTCAATATGGGGAGTTGTACTTAGATAATAAGAATGTATTAGAGTTGTTAATGGCTAATACAAAGGATAAACTGCAGTTTAAAACAATTGAGATGCTTGCACTAGGGTCAAGGGTGTCAGTTTTAGTGTCATATGTGGATAGCTGTATCAAATTCTTTGTACAGTTGTCTGATATGATAGATGACTTGAATGCTGTGATGGATGCAGTGCGAGTACATTGTGAGAATACTTCATCGCCGGGTGAACTCCCAGTAGGAGAAGCATGCTGTGCAAGGTTCCCAGATGACAATAACTGGTACAGAGCAAGAGTCCGTGAGACAAGAGGGAAGAGGGTAGTTGTCATATATGTTGACTATGGTAATGAGCAAGAAGTTGATGTGTCTGACTTAAGGACTATTACTCCAGAACTAATAAGATTGCCAGCACAAGCTTTGCAATGTGCTCTGAAGGTAAGCATTAATTCTATATACTACACACATAAACTACACTATTTATATATAAAGTAATTCAGCATTTATACTTAACAATGCCATGAAACTTTATAATTACTTACATAATAGAAAACTTCATATTAAGTCTTAGCTTAGTAGCACAGCTACATATCAAACTGTACATTTCCAATATAATATTGGAAATGTTTAGCTTATAATATAATATTGTGTTACAAAAACATAATTGTTTGATGCATGATGTGAAATGTAAATATTTAAGTTCCTACCTCACATAGTACATGAAGTTTATTATTTCTTATTATAATATTATATATACTAAATAACACTTTAAAGAAATAGTTTTAGCACGCTTACTGTTCATATATTTACATAGTGGATAGCTGTAATTGGCCTTTTTTTAACCCATTGAATGCCGAAGGTAAGCGTCACACCAAACCATTGAGTGCAGACTACGTAATATTACGTAGTCGGCACTCAATGGGTTAAGTAATTATGTATAGTAATTTCATGTATAACGGCTGTTGTTATCCCAAATAAATAATTAAGCTGTCCTGTCATTTAATGTAAATCCTATACAACGCGACACCTGCTTATACTGGAAATGTATAGCTTGATGTGTAGCCGTGCATACATCTGTTTTAAAACAATATTATTAATTATTTGGACCAAACATCATTTACCATTGTTGTACATTCTTAGGGCTATGAAAACCGACCAGTAGAAACGAAGACCTCTAACCAACTGGAAATGCTTGCCCTTGAGAAGACCTTGACAGCACATATAGTAGGAGTTCTGTCCACTACAATGGTGGTATCCTTAATTGATGAGACTGCCAGCCCACCTCTAGATGTTGCCAGAAGGATGACGCAGCTCTCACAACCTCGAAGTTCACATGAGGTACAGTAATAGTATTTAATATCACTGTATTCATATATTTCATAGTAATATTGACCCAACCATATATTATAATGATATAAAACCTTTTTTATTATTCACAAATAGGCAATTGTATGCTTCTTTATACTACCATGACCACAAACAAGTTACCATAGCGTCAAAATACTTGCAACTTATGCTTGAAACACATATGGTACAACTCACACTTCTCTAACCTTTAAACAAATAACTTTGCTCAATTACACTTATATTATAAATCTGAAAGTTTGTGACTGTGTGAGTGTGTATGTTTGTTACTACTTCACATCTCAACTATTGGAGCTATTTTATCAAAATTTTGGTATGGAGTTAGCTGACACCCTGGATATAATTTATAAAGTTTAACGCGGGTAAAACCGAGGGGGTTTTTATATAAATTGACATTTACCAGCTTTTACAAAAATAGCAAACTGCAATTTCATGAAAGCGATTACTTTTTCTTGTGTTGGTTTGGCAGTCAATCAGTGGACTGAGTGCTGTGTCATAATGTTTAATAGCTCGAGTGTGCTCTCCAGTGAGAGCATCTAATCATCCTTGGGGCCTAGAGCTAATGTCTGTCTTGTAGCTCTAGGATGTTGTTAGCTGGTGTGCTATGATGTATTTCAGATTACCTTCTTCACTGTTTTCACTGACAAATGTTAATATGCTTCAGTGTTGGTAATATACCACTGTACATTTCCTATTGATCTCAAGATGTTCTTTGGTACTCTTTGTATGATATTAATATTGAGTCGCTGGGGCTGCCGCACAACTGATAAATGTTGTTCAGACATCTTTAAAATGAATTGTATAAATGTAAGTGCGGGTGGGAATCGAACCCACGACCACGGGGTATCCGGCCTCATGTGCGTTAACCGCTCCGCCACCGCGTCGCGGTTCTGGGACTTATACAATCCATTCGATATTTATTAACGCATTTAAGGCGCTAATAATGCTGATAAATATTGGTATTTTTTAACCTCTGAAACCGCTATTACTGTTTGATAAAACTAGGTTATTAAACTATTCATATTGTTGATTACTTTGGGTTTTAATTTGTTACCTAGGTTTTATATCATCTGTAATTCCATTTAATAAATAAGTAATATTTCTATTCATCTTGTATAATAATAGTTTCTAAAATAAGTGTTTATAAAAGTATTCATATTCATGAAATAAGCAGCAAGAATTAAAATGTATTTATTAAGTACCACATTTCGTAAGATTATGTTCAAGATTAAACCTTATGTTTAAATAAACAAGTATTGAGTTTCAAAAAATAAGGAGGTATCATTGAAACTAGAGATTGCCATTAAACATAGACATTATTATTCTTTATGCTGATGGCGGCAGGCATCAGCATAAACAATAATAATATCCTGGGTTATTATTTAGACACGGTCATCTGATCCCAAACTAAGCAGAGCTTGTAAACCAGATAACTGATATACTACATAATACTACTTTTCTTTTGTAAATACATACTTATATAGATAATTACACCCACACTCAGGACAAACAGACATGTTCATGCACACAAATTGTGTCCTGGGTGGGAATCAAACCCACGACCAACGGCGAGAAAAGCAAGCATTTGCCAACCACGCCAACAGGTGTCAAATAAATGTTAATTAATTGCGAAGTTTCCTTTCTATTAATAGAAGTTCTATTTCATAATTTCAGCTATACACTAAATTATTACTTTTAAAATTAGTGCCAACATCAATAAACATAGAACTAACGTAATTATTGCCACCAATTTAAAATCTTATAAATTGATGTATAGCTAAAATAATTTAGCTAGTTATTAGCTTTGAAGTAGGTCTTTTGTATTTCAAAATAGTCTTTATTTTTCCTTTATGATTATCGGCTAATAGATCTCGATTTCACCCACATTTCTAAAAGTCGTAAAAATATTTTCCCTTAAAAATGATCACATTAAAGGCGCATCGATTAAGACAGTCGCCTCGCCACTTCCCGCACAAGACAACGATAATTTGAATGACCCATAGGCAGTTGTTCCGAGTCTGAGAATGTTATATTATGTGTATTTATTATATCCACAGTGCGGCCTTCGTCTTTGAAAAGAAACGTTAATTAGCTAATGTTGTACACAAAAGAAAAATGTTATCTGTGTTTATTTTCTATTATTTTCCACGAATTTGAGACATTGTAATAGGCATCAATAATTAATTGGGTTCCAAATATTTACGATACCCATTAAAAAACTCATAATATATAATTATCTGTTCTCTATTAATACACATTTCGTACAATCATATTTCTACTTTCCTTTGTTGTTATACTGAAGGGCATACTTTATCTCACTGTGTTTACGTAACTAATAATAATAATGGTGACTCACTTTATTGATGTACCTACTCGACTTTATTTCTAGACATGATTTAGCTCATCAATATCATTACATGTACAATACAAAGTAAATAGCAATTGAGCTGAAGTTTGTCGTTTAATGTTGGCATTATATAAAGGAATAAATTTTCGCGAATAAGAAAATCGAGAAAAATTCTGTATTAACGATAACATTCAGAAATAAAAGTAGTGGCCATGTTTCAAAATTAGACAGTTTTTGTACAGACGCCAGCACATCCAGCTACCCCAATCTGTCAAATTTCTTTTAAAGATTTACAACTTTATCACAGACGCATAGAGTTCACTTTCAATTAGCGAAATTTGTCAGATTGGGGTAGCTTGATGTGCTGGCGTCTGTACCTTGCCGAGTTATAGGTATAGGGAGCCGACATCAATAGAATTGGGAAAGAGCAAGGATGATAATTAATAGGTTACCTGATAAATACCGCACTAACTAACGCACTGCCATTTGCTGTCTAACTAGGCAGACCCTTTGGCTATGGCAACCAGATAATATGATATACAATAATAATAATGATAAACATATTTATGTATTTCTAAATACATAAAAATTATTGATCAATGCTCATGGCACAAAGATTTGTCCTGGGTGGGGATCGAACCCACGACCTTAGGCTAAGCAGTGAGGGTAACTAACTAACTACTAGAAAGTCCGAAAAATGAAGCTTAAACAAAGTAGAATTTGCACTATAAAGGATAAGTAACGATAACCTAGTATATATATTTGACGGGCCTGTTGGCGTGGTTGCCAAATGCTTGATTTTCATGCCGGTGGTCGTGGGTTCGATTCCCACCCAGGGGCTCTACCGGCTAAGTCACCAAACATCGATTTCTTAAATGGCGTTCAAATAAATAAAGGCTTAAAATGACTTAATCAATCCTTAAATCGGCTTCAACGTTCCGGACCATTTATGACGTCACATGTGGTCATGGAAGCCGATTTAACTATTGATTAAGTCTTTTTTTGCCTTTATTTATTTAAACGCCATTTAAGAAATCGATTTTCGGCGACTTAGCCGGTTGAGCCCCAGGACAGATATTTGTGTGCATGAACATGTCTGTTTGTCTTGAGTCTGGATGTAATTATCTATAAAATACGTATTTACTAAAAGAAAGTAGTATATCAGATAACTGGTTTCCATAGTAAAAGCTCTGCTTAGTCTGGGATCAGACGGCCGTGTGTTAATAATGTCGCAGGATATTATTCTTAAAATACAAGACAGATACTGTAAAATCTAGTGGAGACGATACAGAAGTGATTAACGAGTGAGAGTATTGTTTATATGTATTTTATTGACGAGTGAAAGTTCTATTTATACGTGTTTTACGACTTGAATTGTCTGTTTATTTCTTCTCATTCGCCGGGCGTTGTGTTAAAACGCAAGGAACCAAAACATCTCTTGGTTACCTTTTCCACCAGGGATGTATGGGGAAGCTAAGTTGCTTCGCACTTGTTTTGTATGTAGGAATTCGTCACTCTAGTAGCTCACTTATAGCAGACTTGCTGCCCAAAATGGGTATTAAGGGCAGTGGAGAAGCTGAATGTGTGTAAAACATAATTTCATTTTGTACGAAGTTTGGCAACATTAGTTTAAAAACTAAGCAATAGAAAATTCGTTCAATAGATTTCCTTGCCGTTTGACAAGTTTATATAAAAAAATAATACGAAATACTCTTTATGTAAAAGAGCTTTTTGGTGTGAGAGAATTTGTAGTCACAAAGATTGAAAAAGGTATGCTGAAATAGTTTAGTCATTTAGAAAGGATGAATGAAAGAATACCTAGCCTGTGTGAATGGTACAACCAGAAACGGAACACCTCATAGAACACGCTCGGACAAAATCGGAGATGTGCTCAAGAAAGGGTCAGAAGTATCCTAAACCGGCAAAACAGGTGTGCAAGATCGTGAGAAATGAAAATTGGTTGTCTCTGCCTACCACTCTGGGAAACAGGCTTGAGTCTAAATATGTATATATAAAAGGCTAAAGTTTGCAATAAGACAAAACTACATGTTAGCAGATTGTAGCCTTTTTCATTAGTTTAAAATCAACTAAAGTCGTGCAGCCTAGTTGGTAGTGCTCCTGCCTACGAAGCTGGTGGTCCTGGGTTCAAATCCCGGTAAGTGCAAATATTTGTGTGATGAGCGCGAATATTTGTTTCTGAGTCATGGATGTTTTCTATGTATATAAGTATTTATCTATCTATATAAGTATGTATATCGTCGCCTGGTACCCCTAGTACAAGCTTTGCTTAGTTTGGGGCTAGGATGATCTGTGTGACATTGTCCCTAGATATTATTATTAAAAAAAAACTATTGCACAATTTTTGTATTGTTTACATTTGCACGCTGTAAAAGTTAAAAGATTATTGCACATAATGCTGCTTTAAAACATAAATAAAATAATATAAACAAATGATATATGTTATCAATGTGTCGTACATAATATAAATCATAAATTAAAGTTATTCCAAATCATACAATGTATTGTACGAGTATTCAACCTTTAATTGAATACTTTAATTACTAAGATATCAAAAACACACGAAACAAGCTTTACTTCTATATACAAAACACAGTTATTCAATCTCTATATATACAACCGCAATAGTAAATTGCGGGCAACAATGAATACCAGAGAATACCAGCCCTTTTTGAAGACTTAACCTTATTATTTAGTTGGATATTTGTGTTTAAATCGGATATTTTATTTTTATAATTTAATACGTATACATCCTGATAGGTAGGTTTTTGAATATGTTTGAAAGAATGTATTAATGTTATTTTTCTTTATTGCACACAAACATCAACACACAACAAAATGTGTGACGGTGAGATCGATAGGCGAGCCTAACTCATATTTTTACAATAAAACAATCACAGATAATATGTTTTACAGAGAAAAGCAGTGTACAACATTATTACTTAAAATTAAATCGGCCTTAAGTAGGACCGTACGAGTGGGCGTCCGACTTGCATTTGGTTTTCTTTTTACAACACATATTTTGTCTCAGCCTTTTGTGAAGAAATTGTTTGTTCTATCCCACATTTATAAGTGGATATTTCTTACTATAAATGTTTTTATTCAAATCTTAAAATACATACACCCTTGCCACACAGACTAAAGTAACAACGCCAGTGCGTAAAGACGCCCTCGAAACTTCCTTCAGCTCACCGGAGAGCGTATCGGATGACGGAAAGAAGAAGAGCTTCCGCCGCGAGAAGAGTTTCAAAGATGACAGAAGAACGCCCCGAGAAGGCAACGAAGACTTCGCACAGAGAGGAGGCAGCTTCCGCGGCAGGTAAACGAAATATACTATTTTTTTTGTACCAACTGTATGTACTTCCAGGTCTTGCTGCCAGTCCTGCTATATTTTCTATATTCCTTATATATTCTATTACATGAAGCTGAAGGCAAACGATAAAGAGATCATCAAAAAATTGTATGTCGAAGAAGATGAATATAGTTTATTGTCAGACAGAAATAATAAAATATATCGTATCGTTTGTGGAATGCGCTGCCGTTGTTTACTAGGACTACACAAACAAGTAGTGGATTTCAAAACCGCGGCAAAGATCTATACTTACTTAGCACTTAGATTTCTTTTGCCAACCCACCCTCATTTCTTTAGTTTGAATTATATAAATATACAGAAATACTATCATAGGAAAATAAGATTTGTTTCATTTTAAAAAGACAACATCGGCATGTTCACAAAGCTCTCGCCGACTCTAAACAACCACAGACGGGTCACATAAATTGAAGTCCGATACCGGGAACACGCTCGAAAGGAGGGCCCCTAGATAGTAGGCGACTACCACTTCACGTTCATACGTTCAGGCAAATTTATTGGTATTTGATTGGTAGTTAACTTAGAACTTAAGTAGTGGCTCACATTACAGGCAGAATAGTAAAAGTTTGTCATCTGGTAGCCAATAAATACTGCCGCATCTTTAAATCTGTTTTATATTAACAAATAATGACTCTGTTTTTAATTATCTATGTCTTCTTTTTATTTATGTATGGTTGCCCTGTGTCAGAGTTGTTCACGCCATGATATTTAAAATATCGGAATTTAAGATAGTCATATTTATAACCATACCCGTTGTGGGCGGTCCAAATTTTGACTATGATGCTTATAAATTATGCTCCAAATACCAGTTAGGCCAACTAACTAACCTGTTTGCACAATGTTCTCCGACACTTGCGTAACAGCAATGTGTACTATTCTCGTATGCTTTTTATTTTGTTCATCCGATCTGACGTTTGTGTTCTCTCAAACTCGTAACGCACCTAGCTAATGTTTCTAATTACAAGGGCTCTGTTTTCGAAGTAGTAGATACAGCTTTAAACTAGCCATTTTTTATTTTAAATATACCATCATGATAATCCTATATAATGTAGAAATCGGTTGATTCATTCAGCTGATATCTTGCGTGTAGTTTTGTTCGATAAAAATCCTTGAATGGAGAAAACTTTTAATCGGGTTGAGTCAGAGTTTCATGAAACATATAACGGCGATCACTTATTAAGTAGATTTTAATCATCAACATCATTTTAGATTACAATAACCACATCATAGTCTGATATATTTTTGTGAGCTACGCTACATCAAGAGGTAGTCTTCAAATTTAGATATAATAATGAATTCACATTTCCGTTCTGTATTATAAGACGATGTGAATATAATAATAATATCATCCTAACAGCTGTAAAAACGTCCACAGCTGGACAAAAGCCTCCCCCAAGTATTATCTTGGAAGGGATATGCCATAATCGCCACGCTTGGCAGACGGGTTGGCGATCGCAGTATGATGGTAATAGTGCTCAGAGAGACGCTGCTGTCCGTCCTATCGCAGATATTCCTTTGGGTCAACTTCTACGCCCCCCATGGGATGAGATGGGGTGAAGATATTCTGTCTGATATACGCGCGCCACACAGCTGAATAATATCATTGGACATTATTTACACGCGGCCAACTGATCCCAAACTAAGCAGAGCTTGTACTATGGAAACCAGATAACTGATATACTACTTTTCTTTTGTAAATACATACTTAATAAATAGATAATTAAACCCAAATTCAGGAGAGAGAAAGAGAGGTAGGCACAGCGTTCATTCGCTCGAAGAGCAGCCCGACTGGGGAAGTACCTCCACCTTACAGAAGACACTCCTTAATAATAACATTAATGATTTTAATGTTGTGTTTCCGAGTGTGAGTAAGGTCGCCAGAGCTCATTGGGGTGGGGGAAGGGTCAGCAACACTTGTTTGCTGACTTTTAAAGGCCAACAACGCACCCGCGACACCTCTGGTGTTGCGAGTGTCCATGGGCGGCGGTGATCACTTACCATCGGGTGACCCACTTGCTCGTTTATATAAAAAAAAAAACAGTCATGTTTATGCACACAAATATCTGTCCTAGCTGGGTCCTTAAATTGATCCTAGGAGCTTTTGTAGCTGGCTTCTGTAGTTGCAAACCTCTAATTCCATGAGGCTATAGCCTCTTTACATCTTTCTGTCTCCCGCTTTGCTCTGGAGGGAAGTGGAACAATTCATTATCTAACTCCTCCTTTTTTCTCTTTCTGATTAAATTCGTTCCGGGATCCAAGACAGTTAAAGCGATTCCCCGGGACAAGCCTGAGCTTCACCGCTCAGTGTCATTTCATTGTGTGACACTGTTGATCCTGGCTTACAGGAGTTGCAGTGGTGGGTAAGAGGGAGGGACTAGTCCCGTAAAAAAAATGTCCTAGCTGGGAATCTATTCACGAAATGCGACGTGAAAGGCAAGCATCTACCAACCACGTCAACCGGCCCGCCGTTGTATAATACAATCCAATGAAATCAATTTCACATAGCAATTGTTACCAAACTGTTCAGTTGCCTACAATATCTGCTGATAACTATGTATCTGTACTTGATCCAAAATTGGTCATTATTCTTTTAGAAAGTTGTCTGACGCGCCAATTTTAACTTGACTCAAACAATGGTTTGCTGTCTAAACACAACATTGCAGTGTATCAAATTTCTAAATGCCTGCGCCTGCGTTTACGTAGTTGCGTAAGAATTGACTGGAAATATGAGCTGTGAAAAGTAATAAAAACTTCATAACCAAATATGCGTTAACGAGAAGTTAACAATTCCGAAGAGTGAATGTTAATAGTGGTTATGGTATGTTTTGAATGTGGCTGAAGGCTCTGTTCGATGCTTTCTTAGGGTTCCGTAACCTAATGGCAAGAAACGGAACCCTTATAAAATTCGTCATGTCTGTCTGTCTGTCGGTCCGTCCGTCCGTCCATATGTATGTCACAGCCAGTTTTTTCCAAAACTATAAGACTTACTATTGAAACTTGGTAAGTACATGTATTCTGTGAACCGCATTAAGATTTTCACACAAAATTAGATAAAAACCAATAAATTTTGGGGTTCCCCATACTTAGAACTGAAACTCATTTTTTTTTTCATCGAACCATCATATATTTAACTGACACAAAGTACATCCAAACTCAGTACAACTATTTATGGGTCGCACAAATAGTTGTCCTCCACGGGATCAAACACGGGACACCAAATGGCGACTGTCTTAACCGCTACGCCACAACAGCGATTAACATCTAAGTTAACATGAACTAAAACGTTGCCGTTCTCGATATAACTGACAATAGTTTTAATGTCGCTATCAAGTAGGTACTCTCTTCTATGTAGTAACAAACCCGTAGTGGGTATTAACACTGTTGATTATAATGTTCTCCGAAGCACGGACTTATTTAAATCATTGATGCGGTAGTCGCATCTACAGAGTGAATATGTGGGTAGGTACACAAATCACCGATCGTAAATACACAGATGAGATTTATTAATAGAATTACAAGTCCTATCATTTAAAATAATAACAATATCCTGGGACATTATTTACACACGGCCATCTGATCCCAAACTAAGCAGAGCTTGTAGTATGGAAACCAGATAACTGATATACTACTATTATTTTGTAAATACATACTTATATAGATAACTAGCGGCCCGGAACGTGCTTCGCTACGTATAAGGCATTAAAATAATAGTTTTTTTAAATTTTATTTACGTACAAACCTTCCCTGGACTTCCACGAATAATTCAAGACCAAAATTAGCCAAATCGGTAACGGCGTTGTTGAGTTATAACATTACAACGAAAAGTGGCATAGATTTTTATAGATAACACCCAGACTCACGACAAACAGACATGTTCATGCTCACAAATATCTGTCCTGGGTGGGAATCTAACCAACGACCTCCGGCGTGAAAAGCAAGCATTTTCCAACCACGCCACACCAACATTATTTACGTCATTTTCATTTTTTTTTATTTTTCGACACTTCAGAATCCTTTAATCCACTTTCATCTCTTATCGTATA
The DNA here is from genome assembly GCA_951640165.1 of Pseudoips prasinana. Lineage (NCBI taxonomy): Eukaryota > Metazoa > Arthropoda > Insecta > Lepidoptera > Nolidae > Pseudoips > Pseudoips prasinana. The sequence goes on from OX621246.1 coordinate 27,561,492, forward strand.
CTAGATAGCTATTAAGCGACCACCATTATTATCATGTAAACACGCAAAGAACAAATGTAGGTAGGGTAGGTATTAGATAGTGATGGACAAAATTGTTATACCCTCAACTCGTCTCAAAAATCGAAATAACAATTGAGCGTCGATTTGATGCATCACACTAAACGTAACTGGAGTTTTTATTTTTAACAAAAAAAGTAATAATAGAGGCTTGACTCATAGCTTTGACCTTCAACGCGGTTCTTTGAACCGAGGAGTTTAGTCAAAACGCGTCTAGCTACAGATATGTATAGGTGATCAGTTATTTTTGTGATTATGTTATGATTTATTATCTAAGTATTCGCTCGCCTATTAAGTAATTATAAGGTTGTTTATTTGTGTGGGTTGCGTGTTAAATGTTGTGTGTTTGTGCAGGGATAACAAGGATAGTTTCGATCGATCGGGGCCGGGCAGGCATAGTGAGAAGTTTGGCGGCAGGCCTGATAGAGGCGAAAGGCCTGACCGAGGAGAGAGGCCTGACCGAGGAGAAAGGCCTGAAAGGTAAATTATGCATAACTTTTTGATTAATATAATAATTTCATGACGTAAATATAAATTCCTATGATATTGCTTTTCAGTTTCCTTCTTATGTTTTATCTATGTAATTGACTTAACAGTATTCGAAACAGGAAAGTGTTTTTATTACCATAGTTATCCATGAATTAGTAATTGCTATTAATGAGATTACCTCATTAATAGCATTTACTAATTCATGGATTAAAGCCACTTATAGTAACACGGAAACGTGGGGAAATTTGTACAGGTGGTATAAAATTGGTTTACGTACGCGTTCATTGTTAATTCTATATATATCTAATAAGCTGATATTTGTTGTTGACTGATGTGTCGGGGAATCTGGGGAATTTATTCCTGGGTCAAGGGTTCGTTCCATGCTTTATATAAAGATTAAATTGAGATCGAAATATTACTGTTTAAATCTGTATTATTTCGCAATAAATAAATGCATATCTGAACATAATGACTTAGGAGAAAAAGTTGATTGAAAAAGCATAATATGCCCGCTAATTAAGTTTTAACATTGGATCAGATGCTCATATACATCATTATCACAGATATAGCTTACTAGCTGTGCCCCGCGGATTTAACCGTGTTAAACTTTATAGATTTTGTTTTTTTTTTGAGGTCACACACTAGCAACCGACGTCCACATTTCTTTATTCTTTTTATTAAAAACAACGCCCACACTAGGGAAGCCAATCCCTAAGCATTTCATCATTAAGGACTAAAAATTATTAATATTCGTTTATTAGACGTGGTGGGCCGCCAAAACCTCGTGAGAACAATGTGGCTCCAACTTCCGTTGGTGACGACAACTGGGAGGATGCGCCAGCGCAGGCCGCCTTCCAGCCGCCTCCCAGACATAACAACAGAGACAGAGACAACAGAGAACGGTATGTCACGTATAATTGTTGTATAGTAGCTAGTTCCTTATGACAACTCACAGTTAAATAGACATTTCAGCGTCATATATTTTGATGTGTAATGTACTGAGCTGATAACTGTTAGTTAAACAATATTATGTAGGTAACGCAATTTATTATTATTGTAAGAAGTAAAATGAGATAGAATAGTGCTAAATTTTGTGGGTAATACTATGGAGGAATGCTTAGGCATCTATATAAGATAACAAAATGAAGAAGAAATAAAAGAAACACACTTAGGGTTCTGGACCTTCCTTAAACATTTAAAAGTTACTTAGTCATATAACTCCAAGAATCTGACCAAATGTCTAAGGGCGATTGAAGGCTTTATTGATGATTTAAATGCTATGCTATTCAGAAACAGCGCTTTACCTTTCTGTAAAAATATTGAAGAACCTGTAACCACAGTAATTATTTGCCTCATTATTTAAATTATTTCTTCGAATTTTAATGTATTTATTATTTTGCCTAATTTTTAATCATTAAAAACAACGTGCCATAAATAAAACCAAAAAATGATTTTGCAGAACCCAAGAGGCTATAATATATGATACATGTACTAAGAAATTTTGACATTTCTTAGGCCTTTTTTCGGTTATATGTATTTTTTTTAATATTAACCACGTGAACTATGTTTGTTATGCAATATTAAGCATATTCTATGTAAGTCAGGGCGGACTTTGCCAAAAGGAATCCGTTTTATCATTTTGGCATAGAAAATTACAAAAAAAAATTTCGCTTGACTGTAATTTTATAAATATTATTATTTTAGATGAGTGCTGTAAACCTTCTAATTAATGTGAAATAAAATTAGTAATCGCAACATCGCTGTAATCCAAAGTATCAATAATTAATTTAATCTTTCCTTACCTAGTATTTATGTGGTTTTAATTTAATATATCAGTACAATCTTTAGAACACTATACATAAAGAACTGAATGTATAGCGTCCATTTGAAATAGTTATTGATGGCAGAGTTGATATGGAACTATATTTTTCAGGTACAAATACTTTGCAATATCAGAATATAGATTTTATAAGGTGTTTAATATTATTTTATTTATCATTTTTATTTCATCTTTTTTGTATATTGGGTTGAGTAAATTAGCAAGCTAACGGTTTTTACTTTCTAATTTAATTCATTATGTCAGCCGATTGACGTCCACCGCTGGACAAAAGCCTCCCCACAAGATTTCCACAATGGAGTTGCGTCCATCGTGTGGAGGAATATGCCATAATCGCCACGCTTGGCAGACGGGTTGGCGATCGTAGTATGGTGGCCATAGTACCCCGAGAAATCATACACATCCAGTATAGAAAACATACAACACAAATTTATTAAATATCTATGTTATCGCGTTAATTATAATTATAATTCTGACGATTATATAAAATTATGTGCACATTTCCATATGCTGCCCCTGGCCATGCGGCGTGAAATAGCTGACACAACATATCTACTTCACATCTTGTCTGGTGCTATAGATTGCTAATAATCCCTAATCTGCTAAACAAAATAAAGTTCGATATTCCCACGAAAGTGGTGAGACACTACACTCCGTTCCATCTTCCTTTGGTATCCACAAACTATAGGCAAAATGCATTTTTGTGGCGAGCTGGCAAATGTTTTAACAGCCAAATTAAATTGTTTAATTTTGATATTTTTGTTGATAAAACCGAGACAGTGAGAAGGGTACTCAGCCTAGACTCTTTTTAAAATAAATTGGGTTTATGCTTTATTTGATCACACACTATTGTTACATATGCAACTATCTATTCGTGAAGACCTTTTATTGGCTCTCAGGAACTATAATATGCTGCCCGTTCTCGGAGTGATATTCCCCTTGGCCGACTTCTACGCTCCCCAGGGGATGAGATGGGGTGGCGATATTCTATGCCGACAGCCACACAGCTAATTTTATTTACACCAGTATTATTATGTTATTACTAGCTGAGCCCCGTGGTTTTACCCACGTTAAACTTTACAAATTATAGCCTATGTATTTATCTAGGGTGTCAGCTAACTCCATACCAAATTTTATTCAAATCGCTCCAGCCGTTTAGACGTGAAGAAGTAACAAACATACACACTGACAAATTCACAAACTTTCGCCTTTATGATATTAGTGTGATGTACACATAAATGCAACAACGGAAGTAAAAATAGCCGCGTATTCAAACTCATTCACGCCATATTTCAGTAAAAAGTTATTTGCAGAGTGCGTGAAAATTAGGTCCATTCGAATTTACTGATTATGAGAGTTCCGTCAGGTTTGAAATTCAATTATGTACGGTCAACAATAGAAGTGGTTTCACAGATATCAAACTATTACCCCATTACCACAAAAAATTAGGCATCAAGACCCGGAGTTACAGATGTTTTACTAGCAGGGTCGAGACCCTGCTAGTAAAACATCAATCACAACAATGTTTTAGTGTGAGTGATAAAAAATAAGTCTTTTGAACCATGATTGGAGCAACTATTTTAGGCTTCACTAGCTGTGCCACGCGGTTTTACCCGCGTTAAACTTTATTAATTATACCCTATGTGTTAATCCAGGGTGTCAACTAACTCATACCAAATTTAATTAAAATCGCTCCAGACGAGCTCCCTTTAGACGTGAAGAAGTAACAAACATACACACTCACACAGTCACACACTCACAAACTTTCACCTTTATAATATTAGTGTGATAACTAACTAAAAGTTGAGCTGTAGACCTAAGCTTAGTTTTGTAATAAGAGGATTATTGTGCCTTATATTGTAGGTCACTCTGTACTTTCGACCGAACTGTACGAGTTAATGGTAGGACCTGGTCAGTCTGGTCTAATTCTTATTACTTTAACGATCAAAAGATGATCGGAGGCAAATAAACTCCTAGATAGTAATATTAAAGGTAAATAAAATTAAGGGCATTGAACGCGACTGTGCAAACCAAATTGGACTTTATTGCGTTTTTACGAGAGTAGCTCTTTATTTTAGTGTCTTGAAGGCGATGATAGTTAATGCACGAAGTATTCAAATTTATTCTGTATTTTTACTTGTATTGCCGACTGTACAATCGACACGAAATTCGGTAGCGATGTTAATATTAAACACGATTTCACTTATAACTACGTAACCTTCGGGTCTATAACAGGCCTGTTATAAAGAGAGCTGGTACTTTTGTACTGCCAATTTTTATGTAATCTAATTAGGAAGCATCCTAAATTCATTTGCTTAGTGAGCAAACAAAAGTCTGGCCGGTTTGTAATCGTTTACCGTAACCTATTGAGATCTGCATCACTCACACGTGGCTGATTCTAAAGATGTAATTTTGCCACTGGCTCTCATATACCCACAGGCTGCGTCGTAAATAAATGGCAGCAGTAAAACATTTCTTTTTAATTGTGTAATCACAATAAATAAAAATGTGTTTTAGTCTACTCTGTACTCAAATGCCGTTATACTTGGATACATCAATTAGTCTAGGAAACGAAGCCATTTTTTTTGTTTGAAGGCCACGTAATAAATCTTCAATCGACGAAACTAAGGCTAAGAGGTAGCTTTCTTTACAAAAATATGGCCAAAATAAATACTATTACGAATCGAAATAACTCTTCGGCTTGGTCGGCGGTGTTTTACCATCGACATACGATAAGCGGCTCTTTAGTGAATCCGGCACGCATAGTGGTAACGTGTCAAGTATGCCATTTTCTTGTATATACATAATATATACAGGACTATAGCGTTAGTAAACATTCAAGAGTTTTAAGCAACTCTTATCATCATGTCAGCCGACGACCAATGCTGAACAAAGGCCTCCCCAAAAGATTTACACAATGGAGTTGTGTCCATATTTTGGAGGGATATGCCATAATCGCCACAGTTGGCAGATTGGTTGGCGATCGCAGTATGATGGTCATAGTACAGAGACGTTGCCGCCCGTTCTCTGGCAGATAAACCCTTTGGGTCGACTTCTAAGCCCGTCACGGAATGAAATGGTGGGGTGGCGATATTCTATGCTGACAGCCACACAGCAAATGTTTACACGCGGATATTATCCATAAAATATAGACAAGATATAATGCAAGCGTCTTCTGTTTACATCATTACTCCAAAATGACCAAAGGGAATTTCCACAAGAAGACGGGTAGCATTGTCTCTCTCAGTACTGTAACCATAATACTGCGATCACTAATCTGGGGCTCTACCGGCTAAGTAGCCGAACATCGATTTCTTAAATGGCGTTCAAATAAATACAAGTTAAAAATGACTTAATCAATCGTTAAATCAGCTTTCATGAGCACATGTGACGTCATAAATGGTCCGGAATAGATTGTCAACGTTGAAGCCGATTTAACGATTGATTAAGTAATTTTTAACCTTTATTTGAACGCCATTTAAGAAATCGGTTTTTGGCGACTTAGCCGGTAGAGCCCCTGTTTGCCAGACGTGGCGATTAAAGCATATCCATCCATGATGATCCTTAGGGGAGCCTCTTATCCCACAATGGATGTATGTATGTCGGTGGTTACTAATAATTTTAAAAACTAAACTATAATTACTAATAATTTTAAATACTATTATCAGGTGGCATGGCTCCCGTAACGATCATCATGGATGGATTCCACGATGATCCTTAGGGGAGCCTCTTATCCCACAATGGACGTACATATGTCGGCTGTTACGATGATTATTTTTAACTGAGTAATAAATATCCCATTCAAAATAAATTGACTGAAATAGTTTAGTTTTAATATTAATCTGTGATAAAAATACATTTAATTCATGATACTTCATCATATTGAAAAGTTTTACTGTCGGCTCCAACAGCTTGCTTCCCTGGACTAAGTTTAATTAAGGTAGTAATTTAGGTTAAAACTAGCCCGAAGCAGCTAGTTAATCTCTTTAGGCGACACGCAAATATATAACATCCTTCTTTTTATATCTGGGGTTATTAAAACAGTCTAAATGTATCGACAGAAGAAAACCTAGGTCGGATCAACCACACGATAAGGCGGGAAAGCCTAATTGGAAGAAAGACTCGTTGGGAGTTGGGAAACGGATACGGCAGGCCGCCGAAGCCGCCAGCATCGACGCACAGAATGTTAAGACCTCAGTACAGGACAGGCTGAAACGGTACTGTGCTTGAAGCACATCGGCGATGGTTGTTGCTCGCTTTGTTCACACCAATATTAATGCTTTAACTTTATTAGTTTTTTAACTGTCTTCTAGAAGAAGCAAGTTATCAATTCGACTGTGTGTTTTGTTTTTGTATGTTACTCGATTTCTCAGTAGTTTTTCAAACCATTTTATTAATCATTATTTCTTATGTATTTTTTTTGTCGATTCTTTTGTTATGAAGACTTGACTGCACGTGTGGCGCAGCGGCTAAGACGCTGCTTCGTGTTTTATATTATATTTAACTATTTGTGTGACCCATAAATAGTTGTTCTGAGTCTGGATGTAATTTTAGTCCGTCTATTATACATATGTTTGTAAAGTGCCCCGCGACAGAGGGATTACATACCCTAGTGCGGGCGTTGTCTTTTATAAAAAGAAATGTGGAAGTCGGTTGTGTGTGTAAATAGATATAAAAACAATAGAATCCCCTTTAACATGCATACAGTACTAATTATGTCGAATTGATATTCTACTTATTTTTGAAGTTGGTTAAAAATATACAATTTTTGAGATTATACAAATATAGCCAAGTTATACATGAATATAGTCATATTGAATAATTTAATCTTTCTCAACTTGCTAGCCACGCCGCTGCTACGTAATGGCACGGCACAGTATTCAGTCAAGCTATAATACTATTGCTCAATTCTCGGTTCTCTCTAGAACCAAATACTAACATTTTAGACACCAATTTGAACCAGTTTATACTTTTCTTATACATAATTTCTTAACGATTCCTTTTGTATATTTTATCATAAGTAACTACTTATGATAAAATATACAAAAGGAATCGTTAATAAAACTTTACCTAACTAACTGGTTAGGTAAAGTTTTATTTAGATATTAAATTAATTCAATATGATCTATACATTATGTAACATTTAAACATGAACTCCCTTACTTATAAACAGATAGAGAGATATCTTCTATAATCTATAAGCGCAAATCTGTTTTCCATAATATCTGAGTTATGTAATATAGAAGGAGCTTAAAATGAGAATAAGTTATCGCTTACTGAAGTCACTGTATATCTGACTTATAGACCAGGATCGATAATTTTTAAAACCAAAAAAAAATAATAGTAGGATGAAACCCATTAGAAAAGGAGGGGAATATTATAAAAGTCAAATCGCAAAGTTGTAGGTAATAAAAAGATCTAAAACTCTTGTATTTACACTTTTTTCACATAACCTCAAAATTTATGTGAAAACTTCAAAAAACCAAGTTTTTGGTTTTGTTTTTTATCTTTTACAATTTTTTTTCTTTTTTAACGAAATTTGGTGAAAACTTGCCTTTTTATGTCCCAAATACGCTGTAATTTATTTGATTAAAAATATTTATTTTTTCACCTTATTTTTTAATTAATAACGAAAAAGCACCCTAATTTTCAATCGAAAAGTCACCCGTCAAAATATCAGTTTTTTTCAAAAAGTTGGTATGTTTTCTGTTCGTTGAAATCTCTACTTTCCGATGGTAAAAAAAATATATATATTACTATAGTAAATCTTCTCAGAAAATGCAAAAAAAATTAAAAAATATTTTTGAATTATTATAAAAAATTTTGAGCTATTTATTAAAATTAACACTTTAATTACTCGAAAAACATTAGATTACATGTTACATTAAAAAAAATTGCAAATAAAAATATACTACTATAATTAACAAACAAATAAGTTAATAAAATTAATATTTAATAAGACATCTACAATATTTGGAGAAAGTTGTCGAATCTTCTTTAAATTATATGCATAGATGTCTATTTATATTTTAAGATAAATTATATACCCGAGTGACCTACGAAAAATAGTAGCCCAGGTATTTCATGGAGTAGTTGGGAAGAGGCTAGGCGGGTCTGGGTCTTACATACATACTAATAATAATCTCCTTAATTTTGCACAAACAATTTTAGTTAATCCCATGAAAAAAATATATTTCAAAATACATAAAAATACATTAAAATTCTATAAAAAATATTGAGATTTTCTATGACATAAATGTAATTAGCATTAAATAAATCAACTTTTTAATTGAAACAAATCGCAGCAATCACATTTTTAGATGAAATTTTTTATAATAATTAAAAAGAAATTTGAATTCGAGCTTTTTTCGATTTTTTGCATTTTCTGAGAAGATTTACTATAGTAACATATATATTTTTTTCACCATCGGAAAGTAGAGATTTCAACGAACAGAAAACATACCAACTTTTTGAAAAAAGCTGATAACTTGACGGGTGACTTTTCGATTGAAAATTAGGGTGTTTTTTCGATATTAATTAAAAAATAAGGTGAAAAATAAATATTTTTAATCAAATAAATTACAGCGTATTCGGGATATAAAAAGGCAAGTTTTCACCAAATTTCGTTGAAAATTATTTTTTTTTGTAAAAGATAAAAATAAAAAACCAAGAACTTGGTTTTTTGAAGTTTTCGCATAAATTTTGAGGTTATGTGAAAAAAGTGTAAATACAAAAGTTTTAGATCTTTTTATTACCTACAACTTTGCAATTTGACTTTTTTCGATAGGACTTTTAGTTTTGCCGGAAATCGAGAAAAACCGTTTTTTACCCTTAAAAACTCACCCCCATCCCCTTCCCGACCTCAATCGCCCGTAAATTATTTTTCCTTTCATTTTTATAATATTCCCCTCCTTTTCTAATGGGTTTCATCCTACTAATATTTTATTTCACTTTTTATTATTTTTAAAGGCTTCTACCCTGGTCTATTAGCCGTTAACTAGGTTTTGCTATATGTTTTACATCGTTATTGGACCTTATTCCAAAGTATTAAGGTAGTCTCGTATAGTACACAGCTTGTTTAAGAGTTGAGTCATTTCGGTACTACCTCGCTGCCCTTGTGTATCGGTTTCGATCAGGGCTCAGGACAACAATTTGTATATAGCTGTGCTGAGCATGGATGCGCAGTATGTCCCCCTTTCCCCCTATAAAGAGATATATTTATCCATTGCGGGCATATTAAAAATTCTATTAAAAATAATACGTTGTACGAACGTTGTGGAAACATACACATAACTCGAATAACGCAAATCATTAAATGAGTCTAATTAACGGTGTTAAAACTATTTCTGTTTATTGTTATAAAATTATTGTTATCGAACGACGTAAACTATAATTACTAATAATTTTAAGTACTTTTTATCATGTAAGTGACTTAAGTCTTTTTTTATAATAAATTTATTTAAACCTAACCTATAATACGGAATGACTTTGCTTTAAATATGTAGTTTGTGTCTTTGTCATTCAAACGTTAGTTTACGTTCGAGCGAATATGACAAAAGTATTTGTCAAGATGATCTGTTTTAAGTGAGGTTGGTCAATCAATGTATAACTTGACTATTTTATTATCTGTAAACTGGTGGCACGGCTGTGTCTAGTGCACCGACTACGCACATAACGTTGCGCGATCACCAGCAATGATTAGTAAAGCATTAATAATACACAGTTGATTCAGCGTCCCCGTTGTCTCGCCCTATTTGCTTGTCACGCTTGGTTAGCACTCGTATCGTCTACGTTGCATTCTGTCCGATCTTGTTTGTAACATTCCACTGCACTCTAATGTGTTATTTTTACGTTTCCATTTCAGCACATTCTTCTTCTATAATCGACATTTCATTGTATTTTGTACAGCTTTTTCTGTAGGTTTTGTATGTATTAATTATTTTGCTTGGTGTTTTTGTAATGTTAAGTAACGAAGCATAATATATAATAATATTGTTTTTAATTGTTCATTAATAATTAAGGGTTTAATGAGAGTTTGTTGTTCATTTGTATGACTGCATATTAATATTTGCGGTCATTATTAATACAGGTGTTAGTTTAAAAAAACGTAATCCGTGAATTTGGGATGACAGAATTATTGTCAGATCACGGTAATAATAATATCCTAGCTCAATACCTGTATAGAATGACCAAATTCCCTAAAGCGGAATTAAATAACAATAAATGTTCGAATAGGCTCAAACGCAGGTGTACTTTACGCTGTACCTTAATGTACACTTTAAAGTTAAAAGTACACTTTCCGAATGTGTCTAATGCATACGTAGGTGGATGATTCACATTTTGCTGATTGAACTTAATATGATTTAATTACTTGTCTAAATTTAATCCTTGTGTTGCGATTGTGCCAAAATCGTTTGCCGTTTGAATCATTAATACAAATAAGATTGTTTTTATATAATCCTGTAGAAGGATAGACAGTTAACCCTTAACCTGTCTGCTATATTTTTTTTTATATAAATATAGTGATGTTTGTGCATTTTTACACAAATACGTGCTACAAGTGTGCTTTTAATGTAGAAAGTTCCTGTAACCCAGTTAACTTACTAATATTATAATCTTATGCTTTGTTAAAAATTAATAATACTTGTGTACATTAAAAGAATCTTTATTTACAAGACAATTTTAATTTACAGTGACAACAGGTACAATCAACACGACGATCGGGACCGCGACAATAGATACAATCAATACAACGACCGAGAGAAGAGAGATGATGACTGGGGCAATAAGAACCGGGACCGATCTGACCGGTCTGACAACCGGGACCGGTCCGACCGCTCCGACAACCGGGACCGATCCGATCGCCCCGAACGTCCCGACAGGCGTGAAAATCGCGGCGACAGGCGTGACAACTGGGGTGACAAGAAGGAAAACAGTTGGGGACAAAAGCGGGACTTTAAGTCTGATAGACCTCCCCGGAGTAATTTTACGCCTCGCGATCGCGCGGAGAGGTACAGTATACATATGTACATGCCTTAGTGACATTTAAGACACTTATAAAAAACACTGGGTAATAACAAAACTATTTAAATACTGCAAATAGTTTGCGAAAGTAGGTGCTGAGATGGGACCAATGTGGACTCGCACTGATAATCATTAGGAACTTCTATATTTGTACCTACCTAGATATCTATTACTAACTGTGTAAGCTTCTTGAATAAATGTATTTTTTCTTCTAATTGCGAAAGACTGGAATCCTCTGCCAACGTTATTTTTTGCCAAATAAGTACAATCTATTTAATGTGAAGCAGAATTATGCATCTATATCCTTACATACCAACAACCAGAGACTAAGAATAAATTATAATGTTTTTGATAGTCATGTTTAAGATTATTTATGTAATACCCTCATAACTTATAGTGTGTCATATATGTAGGTCGTTTGGGTCCGACGGCAAGTCGGAGGGCGGGCGCGGCTCGGGCCACGCGCCGCCCTACAAGAGCCGCGGCAAGTTCACGGCCGTGCAGTACAAGGAGCTCCCCGACCCCGTGCCGCTCGCCTCGCCCTTCGCCGAGCCGGAGGTGGAGCCCGGCGCCCAGCACGAGGTCTCCGTTACTTGGATTATATCTCCAGAAAGCTTCTACACGCAGATCTTATCCCACCAACCCAAGTTCTTGGACATGATGCACCAAATCCCGGAACTGTATAAGGGTGTGAAGTCCTTCACCGGAGAGGTCCCGGTTGGGGGTTCGGTACTTGCTCGCTACCCAGTTGATGGAGTTCTCTACCGAGCTACCATCGTATCCGTCCAACCGTTCTCAAAGTTCATCGTGCGATACGTAGACTTCGGTAACAAGCAACTAGTCGATGCCAAAGACATCTGGCAGATGGATAGCCAGCTGATGCAATTACCGAAGATGGCGGTCCATTGCTCTCTGCTGGGTGTTGCGCCTATGGAGGGAGAGTGGAAGGCGGATCCTGAGATTGACCTTTGCTTCAACGCTCCGAGGTACCAATGTATATTCCAAGAGTGTGCGGAAGAACAGCATAAAGTGTCACTGTGGAATAACGGAGTGAGCGTGGCCGATATGTTGGTTGAGAAACAACTAGCAAAACTGTCTGAACATCAGTCGTCTGTTACGTTGAAAGGTATTGATTTTAAATTTTTATCGTAATATTTTACGACTTAGATGTTCTATTTTTATACAAATTAATTAATGTCTAAACATTAAAAAAAACAGAAGTGCAATAGACACTTGTTTTACACTTCGTGAAAAACCTTTAAACCAATCTATCTCGATTTATCCATGGAAAAAAGTTACTTCTGCATTTTAGAGGAGAGTTATTTGAAATTTATCTAATACAAAATCAGCTATAACATTTTCAATAATTTTCTACCAATTTGATTATTTATAGAAAAACAATAGTAAGAAGTTTACTAATTAACTTTATTCTATGGTCGATCTAATACTGACAATAATCCTGCTTAGGAGCGATTTATTATTTATATTGTGGCTTTATTTATTTTAATTTTATGTTTTGTTTAATGCTTAGTTTTACAAATACGCCTTCTACTTTTATTAATTTGAATAGATGTGTTGAATGAATGAATGAATGAAATATTTATTTGCCAGAATATAGGTACAAAGTAGTTGGTGACATTGTAGTTTAGTTTCACTATATTCAACATACATATGTTGTGCAAAATTATGTAAATTATTAAGCATGCAAATTTATTTAGCGCATAATATCATATATATATTTACAATAATAATAAGTAAGAACTATCTTAAAATGTTATACAATTAAAATATATAAAAATGATTAATAATTAAAGTCAACAAAAATTAATAATATCAATAATAAATCCTTAATGTCACACCAAAATAATTTCAATTACAATTTTATTAATCACTTCACACAAAATGTCAAATAATTCCAAAGTTACAACTATAGTTTAGAGTCTTTAAATTTAAGTTTAAGGTAGTCGTCCACTGAATAAAAACATCTGTCACATAGCCAATTGTATAGTTTTTTATTAAATTCTAAGTAACTTAATTTCCTAAATTGTTCCGGAAGCTTGTTATATATTGACACAGCCATATTATATGTTGACTTATGAATATTTATGAAAGGAATTGTAATTGTCACTTTTTTATTTGTAAGTTGTAATAAACCATTATTACAACATTATTAAAAAACAATTACAGTTCCTTTAATTTCGTGAACATTTACTGATATCGGTCGATTTTCCAGACGAGGCCATCGACTTGACGATTATCGTGGGTCAGCAGATACTCTGCAAGGTGACGCATATCGAGTCCTTTGCGAAGTTCTATGTTCTGTTGGACTTGGAGAAAGCTGAACTCGTTGAGAATGCCATCGCTAACTACGATACTACCAAGGTTAGTATTGTTATTGAGAAGCGATGTTCAATATTCATCAGGTTTTGATAATACGACCGTAACAAAATGAAAGCTAAAAAGCATCAACGAGTAGTATGAAAGTTTAATAATATATTTTAGAAATGGTTTAGTGACACTAATATTATAAAGGCGAAAGTTTGTGAGTGTGTTAGTATGTATGTTTGTTACTTCACGTCTAAACGGCTGGAGTGATTTTAATAATTATTAAATTTGGTATGGAGTTTACTGACACCCTGGAATAACACATAGGCTATAATTTATAAAGTTTAACGCGGTCTAAACCGCGGGGCACAGCTAGTTATTTGTATTTAAATAAAGAAGGGTTTAAGTTCTTTATTGTAGACTTTTTTTAACTAGTACACTGGACGTAAAAGCTTAAAAATTATGGTAAATGATGTTGTATTCATCTGGAGTAATAAATAGCTCGACCAATCAATCACCTATCATTTTCTAAATTTTAATTTAAATCACAGGTACCATCGATCTTACGGTACAGCTTTTCCTTAAGTGCCAGATGAAGGGAAAAATAATGTCTACGATGGTTTAGCGAGATCCTCTTGTTTTTATTACTTTTAGTGAGGGTAGAAGGTGCGCTCATAGTTAGATGCTCTCACCGGCCCGTTAGTGGTCGGCGAGGTTAAGCAACTAGGCTCATGGTCACTCCATAGATGGGTGACCACCAAAGTGACTTAATTTCTGAGCTTCGGAGGGCACGTTTAGCTGTCGGTCCCGGTTGTAGTCATTAGAAAACAGTCGTTGAGCCATGTCAGAGGCTTGAAAAAATCTGACACTAGAGTAACCACTGCCCATAGCAGTAAAGGTTTTCCCTAGTCGGGTTTCAGTTTTTAATAGCAATGTTGTTTATCGCAGTCTATGTCGCTTGCAACATGTGCGTTGTCGACCCTTCACATCAAGTCCACAACATTAAAATAATAATGCTATTACGTGGAGTGTTTTGTATAATGTGGAGGTGCTTCCATAATTGAGCTGCTTGCTATTATCTGTCTCACTTAATTGTTCCTACCATTAAAGTCTACCTGGAGTTATAATAATAATAAATAAATCTGACTATTTAGAAGCGCTTTTTTAAAGTCTACGTGAATAAAAACCTTTTTTATTTTAATATCATAATATCCTGGGACATTATTCACACACGGCCATCTGATCCCAAACTAAGCAGAGCTTGTACTATGAAAACTTAATAACTGATATACTACATATACTACTTTTCTTTTGTAAATACATACATATATACATAACTAGCGGCCCGGTACGTGCTTCGCTACGTATAAGGCATAGTAATAAAAAAAAAGATTATTAAGTTCATTTATTCAAACAAAAAAATATTTCAAATTGCTAAAAGATGTTGATTTTACACTTTTTCAAGTCTTTTTTAAATTTTCTCTACGTACAAACCTTCCCTGGACTTCCACGAATAATTCAAGACCAAAATTAGCCAAATCGGTAAAGGCGTTGTTGAGTTATAACATTACAACGAAAAGTGGGATTGATTTTTATATATACAGATTAACACCTAGACTCAGGACGAACAGACATGTTAATGCACACAAAAGCAAGCATTTGCCAACTTCGCCAACAGGCCTGTCTGTGTTCGAAACATTAAATATGAACTAGTTGTGTAGCCTGTTAATTTATAAAGGTTATCTTTTCACCAGCTAACCCCTTTGAGTGCTGAGAGCCTAGTCGACGGGATCCACTGCACTGTGAAGCACGACGATAAGATATACCGCGCTATCCTTGAGGATGTGTCGGATTCAGCTAATATTAAAGCCGTGCTGCCTGATTATGGCAAAACAATCACTACTAATTTGGAAAATGTAAGTATGACAATGTTTTATGAGGATGGTGGAAAGTATCTCTATAGTACTTCTAGTATGATTACTACTAAAGTTTAAAATCTTTGAAGAATATTTGCGTTACTATTTGACTATCTTATTAATATTATACATGTGAAAGTTTGTATGTTGGTTACTCAATCACGCAAACATACATGGATTTAGTTTATATTTGGAATGGAGATTGGTAATTCTTGTAATCAACGCATAGGCATGTAAGTAATACAATACATATGTATATGTATGATATACATAGAATTACATCTACCATTTGTGTACCATCAGGCAAACATTTGGCACGGTTTTCAATTCAACATGTACATATGTATATTAAGATACCCTGAGATTTTAATGGCAGTTTGTCTATTATTTGTCCTTTATTCTATTATCTAATATTATTTATATCTATTAATCTATTTTTGATGTGACTTCATGTAGTTATCTAGCCTATATGATATGTTTTAATGAGGCGTAGGGCCCTGGTATTCTGTACTGGAACTAAAGGTAGGACCTAAGACAGATCTTAGGCCTACTACTTACACTTGCAGAAATGTATACTTTGCTTAGCTCACACCATATAAGATTGCATTATATCCCTATGTTTTGTTCGACATACAATTTGAAACATGCAGCATGAAAAAAAAAACCATTCTTAACTCTCAGCAGCTAGAATATTTATTTATTTTTATTTATTAATTTAAACTCTATACATAAATAAGTAAAAAGGCAGATTCTAAGCACACTATACATTAATACTTGACTTGCTAAGCATACAACTGAAAATATTACTGTAAGAATACTGTTTTAAATTTTACTTTAAAGTATAGTTAGGACAAAGCCTAATCTCAGCTTTCATGCGAATACTTTTTTGATGCCAAAAAATATAATAACATATAAAATGTTTCAGCTAATGATTCTGCCGAGTGAACTTAGTGTGTACTACTACCAGTCATTGGAGTGCACACTGAACAATTACACAGAGGAATCTAAGACACTCATGACGCTAGAAGAGCTGAAAACCAAACTGATTGGCAACAAGATCATTATTTACATCAATAACGTCGAAGAGATCACGTAAGTTTACTGTTATACTTGTCATATGTTTACAAAAAAAACTAGTTATATTCACTATTTTATTGTGAATTTATGTTCTTCTAAACGACCAAACGAAAGAAAAGTATTATATGTAGTATATCAGTTATCTGATTTCCATAATACTAGCTCTGCTTTGTTTGGGATCAGATGGCTGTGTGTAAATAATGTTCCAGAATATTATTATTATTATTTTGGTCAGATAGAAATGTATTTTTTGTCATATTTTCTAAAATATAAACTATTTATACATAAAATGTTTGGTATTCCGAGAGACCTTTAAACCGATAATAATGTATGCCAAATAACGAAAAAAAAATCTATTCCTTTGGTCATATTTTAAAGTGCTATAAGGCTGTAACATAATCTTTATCACTTAACTTTACTGGGCAACTAAAATTAAAAACATTACCCATTTATATAATGTGTGGCTCGAAAAACAAGCATCAGCAATATAGAATTCAGTTGAACTAATTTCAAATAAATAAATATATTTGGACAAACTAGATAGAGCCTGTACTGTGTAGTACTGTGGCATTCATACATATTATAGATAACTAACACTCAGACACAGATCAAATAATCGTGCTCGTAACATAAATATTTGTCATGGGTGGTGATTGAACCCACAAGCTCTGACTTAGCAGTCTGGTCACTAACCACTTAAACCAACAGGCCAGTCAAACCAATATGGGCAATGTGTAGTTTCCAGGATGGTCTACTTGGCAATTTCTCCATCATGCATTATGCTTTTGCGCTTTCATTCAATAATCTTACCATTGAATTACTTTTTTAGTCTCGTATCGACGTTGTACGACTGCGTCACCGGCCAAAAAATCCCAATCTTCGAGCCCGACGAGGGTGCGTATGACGAAGTGGTCCAGCTGTGCATGCGAGCAGTGTTCAACTACAATTTCGGGTTGGCCTACATCTCGCACACAGAGAACCTCAACGAGTTCTACTTGCAGAAGGCTGCTGATGGTGATAGGATTGCAGAACTTTTGAATCAGCTATACAAATTCTATGAGGAAGGTAAAACACTTAATTCAATGACTTAATCAGTTCTAAGTCTAATGGAAACACAAGAATGATATCTGTAGTTGGAAATAAGAGTCTAGTTGTACGTGCAAATGTTCGGCTACAACTTAGGGATGTACTTTTCACACGAGGATAATCTCGTGTTATCTGGACGGTGGTTTTAATATCAAATTTATTAAATTGATTGAGCTCTATGATTTCTAGAAGCATAGGGGTGATAAAATGTTACTGTTGTCATCATATCATAAGTTTATTTATTTTAATGCATCTTACTGGTAACTTGCAACCAAATTACCCCAGTGTAAATACGCTTGGTACAAGAAGCCTTTTTCTCTCCGTGCTTAAGTATTATATCCAAAGCTTCCGCACACTTAAAAACTTAAATTTTTTATTGAAACTTATGTTTTCTTTTTCTATGTCAGGCACACCTGAAGACCTAGAGAGCTGTGAAGTGGATGGCATGTGTGCCGCGCACTCGGCAGACGGAAACTGGTACCGCGCCACCATCCTCAGTGTGGACGAGCAGGTCACGGTGCAGTACCCTGACTACGGTAACACCGAGACTCTTCCTAAGGAATCTCTCAAGAAACTTGATCCTAAATTCTTTGAACCCTGCGCTCTTGCATTAGTCGCTAGCCTAGGACTCGTCGCGCTTCAAGATAATGCGCTTGAAAAATTGAAGGAATGGACAGATGAGAAGGAAGTTCAAGTAACTTTGGCGTTCGGTTCTGATGGATGGCTTGCCAGCTTACATCTAGATGGCGTCGATTTATCTATGAAACTGGTCAACGAAAAGTTGGCCACGCCACAAATATCTTCAACCGAACATGAAAAGGTAGAAACATCACAAACAGAAGTGGAACCGATTTCGTTACCTGTCGGCTGCACACAAGTGTACATCAGCCACATTGATACTCCCGGACACTTCTGGTTGCAAATGCTCGATAAAGTCGACAAGATAGAAGAGATTCAGGCCGAACTCCAAGCCAACGCTGAGAGTTATCAAGACATAGAAAATCGCGAATTAGGTACTTTGTGCATCGCTAAATATTTGGCCGACGACCAGTGGTATCGAGCAGAAATCCTCGATTCGGATTCCGATATAACGACTGTTCGTTTCATCGATTACGGGAATACAGATGTGCTCGACAACCAGCCGGGTTTGATAAAGGTAATACCAGAACATTTGAAAGAGATCGAACGCTATGCAGTAAAGGCCAGTGTTAACGCGGTACCAACTGGTACAGGTCAATGGTCGGAGCCAGCCTCCGATCACTTTACGCAGCTGGTCGGCGATCTGTCGGCTCCGGTGGACGCTCTCATCGTACTCAAAGACGTTACCACCTATGTCGACATCTTCGTTAACGGACAGAACCTTACAGACAAGTTGGTAGCTGAAGGACACGCCACGCGCTCGGAAGATGCTGAGTGTGGGGATCTACCTTCGTGCTTCGCCAGCCACGTGAATTCGCCTTCCGAGTTCTGGATACAGTTAGAAACCGCAGCACCCGAATTGCAGGCCATGGAGGCTGCTATGGTTGATGCCGAAAACTTCCCTGAGCTCAAAGACAAAGAGGAAGGAGTTATATGTGCCGCAAAATATCCCGAAGACGGTGCCTGGTACCGCGCGCAAGTCATTGTTGACGGCTCCGAGGGAACCGAGGTATTGTTTATGGATTATGGCAACGCTTCCATTGCAAATGAACTGCGAAGTCTACCTGACGAGCTGAAAGCGAAACCGGCGCTTTCTAGAAAATGCGCCTTACAAAAGCCTCGAGACGTCAAATGGTCACGTAAATCTGAGGTCAAATTTAATGAATTAGCGGCCGAGGGCGCTACGATATTTAACGTGCAGTTTATTGCGTCAGGTGATATATCGATCGTGGAACTGTTTCTGGAAGGTAAATCTGTAACGGAAGAACTCGTGGCGCTCTGCGAGGAATTGCCGACCGAGAGACCGACGCCCGTTGGAGAAGATTTGCTTCGCAATGGAATAATCTGTTTTGTGAATGGTTCGGAAGAGTTTTATGTTCACCTAGATGATTTAACGGCCGACCTCGATAAGGTAACCGAGAAGATGAATGAGTGCCCAGATTTCGATCCCATCGCAGAACTTAAAGTGGGATCTATATGCGCGGCGTTTTGGTCCGAAGACGAACAATGGTACAGAGCGAAGATCTTAGAGTTCTGCGACGTAGGCTACCACGTGCAATTTACCGATTACGGTAACAAGGCAAAATGTGAGGAATTCAGACAGTTGCCCGAAGACCTCGCTTCTATAGAATCTTTAGCCAAATGCTGTCGACTTGCTGGTACATTAGACAACGCACTTGCTGAAATGGCCAAAAATAAACTCGACGAACACATGGCAGAAGGCACTACATTCCAAATTGAATATTTAGATAGCACAAAGGAACCAATTCTGGTAAAACTATTATTGGATGGAAAAGATTTTATCTCCACCGTCACTAGTGAAGATGCCACCAGTCCTGCAGATACAGAATTAGCTGATGTAACAGAAAATGAACAAACTGATCTCAATAATTCACAACCTGACCTAGATGAAAGCATAGACAGTTACCACACAGTTATTGAAAATAAATCCTTCGAGGCTAAAGTTGAAGATTTGCAGGAAGGTGTGGCTGCATCCGAATCAAAAGACGATATGGACGTGAGTCACGAAAACACCTCGGAAACGATCACTGATGAGAGTGTTCTGAAAACCCCTGAACAGGATGAATCCAAAGATTCGGCAAATACTGACACAGGGTACACTAGCGGAGAAAACGAAAAGGAAATTCTCTCTCCAGATAAATTGTTAGATGTAACTGTTGATACTACCAAAAAGACTGAAGAGACTATATCAGAAAAAGAAATAGTAACAGAACAAAGCGAAATAGAAAATCCCGTAGAGACGGTAACAGCAACTATAAAAGTAGTAGAAACGGAAAGAATTGTTGTTAAGGAACCAGTAACCGAAAAAACTGTAGAAAAACAAATAGAAAGTGAAAAAATAATAGACAAACTGCCAGTTTCAGAAATAGCTGTAGATAAAGTACTAGAAAAAACAGAAGAAAGTGTATCAGAAATAGCTGTAGATAAAGTACTAGAAAAAACAGAAGAAAGTGTATCAGAAATAGCTGTAGATAAAGTACTAGAAAAAACAGAAGAAAGTGTATCAGAAATACCTAAACCTACAGAGAATGAATCTGAAGAAAGTGGGACAGGAGATAAAGAATCAACATCAGTAGAAAAATCTGTTGCTGAGGTTGTTAAACCTGATGAGGCTAAACCAGAGGCAGCTCAAACTACAGACGCTAACGCAACTGAATGAAGTATTGTAATAGACCAGTCGATTGTATAATAACACCTAAATATTTAAGCAATATATTATCTGACTTATAGAATTTTATGACACAATCATATATATTATAGCAAGCTTCTAAAAACGATAGTGCCAACTTATTGGCATTATCCAAAGAGAAGCAATGTTGAGTATTGTACGAAGTACAGGAAAGCTATGACTGATTGGTTGCGAATTTTATTTCGTATAATACATTGATTATAAGATGTTTGTCACTGAATTTACATTAAAGTGAAGACACGTTACAAAATTCATGTTTCATTCGGTTTGGTTGTTTAAAAGATGTTAAACGAAAATGAGAACAAAAAATATTGATGATTTATTACAAGTTGTTTGTTGATGATACCATTATTTCTTTTGTTGCATTATTATAAATACTCATTATGGTACATTTTTAAGGTTTATTTTTATTGTGCGTTATCAGTACGGAGCACACTCTTAGGTGGACTGAAGTACTTTAGAGATTTATTGTTGGAAGTGTTTGTACGAAGGTCTTGTATATATAATGTAAAAACACATTCCCTTCAATTCAAACATTATGTTCACCATGTTTCAAAAAATACACAAGGTATTTTTATTAACCGTATTTTGTTTATTAACTAAATATTTTCGATTTAGGTGTGAAAATGACCTGAAACACGACAGTATCGTTTTCTTAAAATAAAGCTGTGCAAAAAAATTATTCGTTTAATTGTATCATTCATTACTAGGTACCTCCCTTTTTGTAAAATTGCTGCTCGGCGAAACTACACTGCGATCCCAACCCAACACTGAGCAGCTGCCTAAGGGTCAGCGCAGACCGAGAGGAGCGCAGCGGAGAGGATTTTATTAAGGCACTAGAAAATCAACTTTAAAATTATTGAAATAAAGTGCATGTATGCTTGAACATTATAATGCGCGAGACTGCGCGAGCATTTTGTCAGGTTCAAGTATATATGCACTTTATTCCTATAGCTCTAAAGTTGATTTTCTAGTGCCTTAATAAAATACTCTCCGCTGCGCTCCTCTCTGTCTGCGTTGACCCTAACGCAGAGTCTGCAGCGCTGTCATCGCATTAGTACCTGTCGGGCACAATCAGATGTGCGAGTCCCCAGCTTCCTCAAATTTCAATAATCGAAATTCTAAGTATGCCATATTTTAAAGCATAATTTGAGCAATTTAAAGTTTTAGTCATAGAATTAGAGCAATCACAACTTCGTTTCTATGATTTGTTGAATGTGTGTAAGCTGGACAAAGGTGTCTCCAGCTGACACATTTTAAAAAATTTTAAAGGGACTAGTCCCTCCCTCTTACCCACCACTGCAACTCCTGTAAGCCAGGATCAACAGTGGCACACAATGAAATGACACTGAGCGGTGAGGCTCAGGCATGTCCCGGGGAATGGCTTTAACTGTCTTGGATCCCGCAACGAATTTAATCAGAAAGAAAAAAAGGAGGAGTTAGAAATGAATAGTTCCACTTCCCTCCAGAGCAAAGCGGGAGACAGAATGATATAAAGAGGCTATAGCCTCATTAAACGAGAGAATTGCAACTAGAGAAGCCAGCTGCAAGAGCACCAAGGATTAATTTAAGGGTCCTAAGTGAGCTGTTATATTTGATTCCAATAGTAGGTATGGCAAAAGCGCTTAAACGCACGGAAGTTGTTCCTTGTTGCTACAAGATCCGTATAATAAACTACTCCAGATATTGGTTGCAAGCTATTTAACATAATATCACGCTGATTTTGCCAGAGATCACATTCCCAAAGTATGTGGTGAGCGGTTTGTTCATATTCGTTACAGGAAGTTGAGCACAGACAGATTGGTGAAGATACTAATTTGAAACTAAACAATTTACTTTTAAAATTGCCGTGTCCGGTAAGAAATTGTGCAACACAATGGTCTATGATTAGCCAAGTTTTATTTAACCGTTCGCGTATGTCCGGAAAGAACTGGTGCAGATGGCGACCCTTGGTTGAGGTATTCCATCTACATTGCCATTCATTTAGCAGTTCGTCATTTAAGTTAGCAATTGGCATAAATAGCCTGGATATTTTAGCACGGTCGCGTAATGATAAGAAATCATTATTTAAATTTTCTCGCGTAGAATAATACAACGCTGCTCGTCTTTGAACCTCAAGATCAACCGGAAGTACACCCGCTAGTACAGGGAGGGCCTCTGTGCTCACTGTTCTATAGGCTTTACACAAAAATATCAACGCCAACCTTTGGCTTTGTAGTAATTTACGGCGAGCAGCTCCGATAGTAGCCCTATCAGCCCACACGGGCGAGCCGTAGCATATACACCCAAGATAAGTAGCTCCGTAAATGATTCTAAGAGTATTGAAAGAGAGGCCCCAGGTTGCCGTTGATATCCTTGTAAGTGCAAAAAAGTTTCGCTTAGCCTTTTCTCCAACTGATTTAATATGTTCTATAAACGAGAAGTTCTTTTCTAAAACTAAACCCAAATAACACGTGGATATCTTACGTTTAACAGTAACATTATTCAGTTTTACGCTCGGGGGAGATTTTAGTTCACCCTTCAGAAGGAGTTGGTAGGTTTTATGGGGAGCAAATGTAAGGCGATTTCTTTTACCCCATTCACTTATCATACTTAAACAAGTTTGAGCCAGATTTTCCAACTCTCTCCTGGAGTCACCCTGTATAAGTAAGAGGCCATCGTCGGCATATGCCGTTAGAGAGCAGCGTGATGGCAAGGGCAATGTCAAGAAATCATCAAAACCCAAGTTCCAAAGATACGGCGCGAGCACGGAGCCCTGGGGGCAACCCATGGTTAACGATTTAGTGACTCTGTAGTGACCAAGCTTAAGAGTTGCAGAGCCATGTACAAATAAGATGTAATTATCGAATATATATTACTGTAGCAACCGCGTAACTTCAGTTTTTGTAACAAAATTGGCCACCACGTGTTATCAAACGCCCCTGAAATATCTAGGAATATGGCCAAAACGTATTTACATTCGGACGAGTTTACAGTTTTCCTCACCGAGATAGCTGCGTCTACTGTCAATTTACCCGCAGTAAAACCAAATTGATTACCATGAAATTTTGGCCCTCCTGGTAGCAATCGCGGTACGATAAGTCGTTCTAGAAGCTTGCCTAAGGAAGGCAGTAACGTTATTGGTCGATATGACTTAGGGTCCTCAGGCAGTTTATCACCATTTTTCGGTATAATACGAATAAAACCGTTGCGCCAGGTACGCGGAAAAGTACCTTCAGATATGCAACGATTAAAAACTTTTAAGATTAATTGACCGGATTGTTTCGTGGCTTCTATTATCATTTTGTTGGATATTTTATCTTCACCTGACGCTTTGTTAACAGGTAGCGATTTCACAGTATTTATAAACTCATTAATAGTAGGAAGACTCGACATATACGTAGCGGGTGAATCATTTGCTGACACATGCCGTTGGGGCAAAACCTGTGATGTTAGGGTTTTAAAATATAGTCAAAAATTTAGCTCATAATTGCAGCTATGAGAGCCAATAAATCTAGCCATCACACTCAAATATTATTTAAACTACGATCATAAAACCATGTGCGAGCTGGAGACACGTGTCCCTGGCTTACACATGTGTATCTTCGTAATGATTTAAGCTACAATTATGTATTATACCTCAAAATTCTGAGCAAAATTGCAGTATTAGGCTCCAAATTTTTCAAAACCTTAGCACGAATAGTTTTTGAGCTACGAAGCAATAAGTATGTGTAAGCTGGGGACACATCACACGGGCTTACACATGGTGAATTACGATAACTATATAATATGCAGTTTTCTTTTAAAGATCAAATAACATGTTATAATTGGAGAACACACGAGGCATAATTTCAAATCTCTAGGCCTATTACTTTCAAAATTATAAGCCAAATACGGTTTTCCCGCCAAAATTTTAAAATATTCGGTCGTGAGCGGTCAACCGCGATGTTGCCGTTCCGTGCATTATACAATTGCTATCGAGTCTGAACTTTAGCTCTAACATTATAAGAGTTATTTTAATTCGGTCTCGATCATTTAAGCTTTTGTAACTGACATATGGAAAATATTATTAGACTAGGAGCTGCTGTCTCTTAACATTCATCGGCTCTCGTCGGCTGGCAACTATTGAAGCGCGCGGAACGGCAACGGCGCACTATATCCCTTCCGAGCTATATTCAAAATAAAAATACAAGTATGTACTTAGTTACGACACATAATGCAGTGCAGTGCAACGATAACCTATTTTGACAGAAATTACTATTTAATTTGGGTCAGCGTGGATTGATAGCGCGTATAGAAAGTAAGTTTGTATAGGCAGATTTTTCTTTTGTATTTTAATGTTAACAACTAAATTAAAAAATGAAAGGATTATTAACGGTTATGGTTTATATAAAAGTAACTACTTACATATATCTTTTGGAAAAAAGTAGTACCTACTGTATTTTTAATATACTTTTATCATTGCTTTCAGAATACTTAATATGCATGTAAATTGTATAGAAAAAATCCTGAGCAACTCACTATTTTTAATAAAACATTTTCTTCCAGATGTGTTTAGGTACACTGTAATGTGGGATACTTAGAATGGTTAACGTACGATGATTTGGAAGTAAGTATTGAGAAACAAAATGGTGAAACTATGTCTCCAGCTCGCACATGGTGTTATGATCGTAGTTTAAGTAATATTTGAGTGTGATGGCTAGATTTTTTGGCTCTCATTGCTGCAATTATGAGCAAAATTTTTGACTATATTTTAAAACCCTAACACACCTCACAGGTTTTGCCCCAACGGCATGTGTCAGCTGGAGACACGTTTGTCCAGCTTACACACATTTAACAAATCATAGAAACGAAGTTGTGATTGCTCTAATTCTATGACTGAAACTTTAAATTGCTCAAATTATGCTTTAAAATATGGCATACTTAGAATTCGATTATAACAATGAGGAACCTGGGGACACGCACATCACAATCAGTGTGAAAATGGTGAGACCCGCTGGAGGGTACAGCGGGCGAGGGGGTTTAATTAAATATTATATGTTCGCCAAATAAATACGTTGCGTTGGCGCATGGCGCCTTGTTAATGCGAGGCCAGTCGGTCTTCGGGAGCCAGTAAGTGTTGGCTTCGCGGTGCCGCTTCGCCGTTCATGAGGCACGGGCTCTGGCAAAATGACGACACTCAGAAGACTAGTGTGGGGAAGCCTAAATCCTAAGCCACCGTGGACTAACACCACTGTAAGTAGTTGAAGTCACGTCACTGCGTAAACTTCGACTTGGACAGCGTCCTTATTAGATAGGTAGTAAAGGCTATTTTCGTATAGAAATTTTATCTACTGAAGTGTCATCCACTGTACGTCTGCACTAGCCAACATTGGAAACTACAATAATATAATGATAATTGCATTAATATAAATTAGTAACGGGATGGGCCATATTTAGATGTGTCAATTTAATTAAAGCCTGGGATGGAGGTTTTCAAGCCGTATGCCAAATAAGACTAAGTAATCCACGCTACCATCAGCTCAGGTTGTGTGCTGTTTTATCAAGACTGGGTGCTACGATGTACTCGCTGACAGATTGGTAATGGATAACTAACTTAAAATGACGGATAGCGGCTCATCCTTTACCTGAATTATTTGTAAACAATATGATAATAAAAATCTATAATGTAAGTGCCCCACAAAGAATAAGTGGGAGCGCACAAGTTTTATCATCTTGAAAAGCTAAAGTTACAGAAACAGATCCACGAGAAATTATACCCGAATCGGTATGCATACCTACTGTTTATAGTTTAAAGTAACGAGTTAGAAAATCAAGATAAATCTTGATTTTCTAATGAAGTGTTGGGGTTAAGCAGCAGAGCCAAGTAAAGACATGTGTACTAGATTACGACGTTTATTACTCTATATCATAAAATACATAAAAATGGTGCACCACTACAAGTATCGCTACGTAGACAATTATATGAGAACGTTATAAAGGAGCTTACCTACTAAATAGTATAAATGAACTTACATACTACACTTCACCTCTGGGGGCGAAAAGAAAAAAAAATCTAAATACAAATAGATTTTTTTTAAAATCATATTATATAAATTAATGATAATTAACTATATTAACTTAAAATTGATTAACCAAAAATATTAACTAAAGTACAGTTTAGTCCTGTCTTTATGAATTATATCTATTTTGATTCATGTCTTCCAAAACAATGTATGGACCTTCAAAAATATTGTCCAATTTCATACCACACTCATTCTTAACTAAAATTAAGTCGTCTTTCTTATAACTAATAGGATAACACTTCTTATCGTATTCTAATTTTCTTTTTTCCTTACTTATTTCTAAATTATATTTAGCGTCTTTAAGTGTAAGCGATATCTTAAATCTAAAGAGTAATCTTCTGGATTATACAATGGATCCATATTATTACAATTAATCTTATTAGGAACATTACTAGGTCTACCAAAAATAAGTTCAAAGGGTGTGTACTTCGTCTCCGTATGAACTGTATTGTTATAACTGAAACACCAGAAAGGTATCCAGTGGGACCAAAGATATGCTATTTTTCCCTGAATAAGTTCTTTAAAACGCTCCTAAATGCTTATGAGCATTTTCAAGCGATCCGATTGATTGATGGTGGTAAGCCGTAGATGTTAATTTTTCTATTTCTAACAAGTTGCAAACTTCTTCCATAGTTGTAGAAACAAACTCTGAACCTCTGTCCGTAGCTATTACTTTAGGTATTCCGAAACGTAAAATAAAATTTTGTACAAATACACTTGCAACCGTTTTAGCCTCTTTATTTTTTATCGGATATGCTTCAATGAATTTTGTTAGTTCACATTGTATTGTAATAATGTAACAGTTGCCATCCTCGTCTCTATCTAAAGGACCAACTAAATCTAAGTATA
Organism: Pseudoips prasinana; assembly: GCA_951640165.1. Lineage (NCBI taxonomy): Eukaryota > Metazoa > Arthropoda > Insecta > Lepidoptera > Nolidae > Pseudoips > Pseudoips prasinana. The sequence continues at coordinate 27,589,545 of OX621246.1, forward strand.
ATTTTTCAAAACCAGCTGAAGCTGTCGTTGTAATTGTCATAGGATGTTTTGTGTATCTACAATACTTACTCTTTTGACAAATAGTACAGGTTTTTACAAAATTAAGAACATCTTTATCAAGGCCTGGCCAGTAGAATCGCCTTTTGATGTTATTAGTCATTCTGCGCACACCAGCGTGGCCACTGGTGGGCAATAAATGAAAGTCATTTAAAATAAAATTCTTGACATTAATGTAGTCTATTCTTTGAACTCCTCTTAGTATGCATACTCGTGGACCGGTTCCAATTATTTAATGAATTTATTTCATTACATAAACCTTTAATGAACTCTTTATTTTCTTCATTTTGTAATTATACATATTTCTTTTATCATTATCTTCTTGCTAAACTTCTCTAACCTAGTCATAAATTCGGCTCGCGAGAATTGTGCCCTTAAGTTGAGGTTTATACATAACATCATTTTACTGGGAATGTAAGCAAAACATTCATCTTCTGCACTAATTAAATTTCCTTTTCTTAATCCATCTACTTTATCTTTCTCTAACAAAATCATCTCTATAAAATCACTAGGTTTTCGTAATAGCTCCACAACTCTAGGCTGATCAGACCTGTCGTCTATAGGTCTACTAGGAACTGGTGAATATTTTGTAGCATTCTCATTAATTTTCCTCTTTTGTGCCCGAGTCAAAACATTAACTGACAAAACCTTCTCATTCATACTTTTTAAGTCATTCGAAGTTATAATTACTCTAGATAATGCATCCGCGACTGCATTATCCTTACCTTTCACATACATCTTCTAGTGTCAGTCTGAACTTTAATAGCCTACTAGATGGGTCTTTCATTCCGAACAAATAGACTAACGGTTTGTGGTCTGTCATTATAGTAAAATGTCTACCATACAAATAAGGTCTATAATATTTTACTGCCCAAACTATAGCAGTAAGTTCTTTCTGTATTGTTGGGTAGTTTAATTCAGCTTTGTTTAATGGCCTGCTGGCATAGGCCACGGGTCTCAAATCTTGATTACAGAGAACTACACCAATAGCTACTCCTGATGCGTCAGTTTGTATTATAAATTCATTAGATTCAGAAAAATCTGGATATTGAAGTATAGGTGGAGTCATTAAAGTCCTTTTTAAGATATCAAATGAATTTTGGCAGTCGAATGTCCAATCAAAACCCACATTATTTCTACATAGTCGGTTAAGGGGTAGTATTATATCAGCGAAAGATGGTACGAATTTACGATAGTAGTTACAAAAGGCTACAAAACGTTTTACTTCATTGATATCTTTTGGAACAGGATAATTTTGCAATACTTTTATCTTTTCTGGATCCGGTAATACTCCATCTACGGAAACTAGATGTCCAAGATATAAAATTTCCTTTTTTAAGAAAGTGCATTCGCTAGGATTTACTTTTAAATTCACTTTTCTCAATCTTTCGAAAACATCAATCAAATTTTTATTGTGGGAAATTAAATTTCGGCCGAAAATAATCAAATCATCTAAATATAAAAAACATTTTTCAAAAGTCAGTCCAGACATAGCTATTGACATGACCCTACTAAAATTACTACAAGAAGTCTTAAATCCCATAGGGAGTCTTATTAGCTGATATTGACCTGTGCTAGTAGTAAAAGCAGTATATTTGCGACTGTTTGGGTTTAAACTAACCTGGTAATAACCTTGATTTAAGTCTAAATGGGTGTAATACATAGAGCCTGAAAGAGAGTCTAAAATATCAGTGATATTTGGTAGAGGAAACTTATCATCAACAATAACATCGTTAAGTTTTCTATAATCTACGACCAAACGCCACTTTTGACATCCCTCCGATTTTTGGGAACCAGTAACACTGGGCTATTCCACTCACTTGAGGATTCCTCAATGATATCATCTTTTTTCATTTGTTCAATCTGTCTATCGAGTTCTGGTTTCATTGAATGCGGTAACCTATAGGGCTTAACGTAGATTGGATTAACATTTGGTTTAAGTGTAATAGATTGTTCGTAAACATTTGTTGTTGACAGTTTGTCGCCTGGCAGAAAGAAAATATCAGATTATTTGGAACAAATAGTTTCAATAGAACTTTTTTCCTCGGAGTTAAGGTGATTCAAATTTAATAAAGAAAATAAAGTTTCAGCTCTAGTAACGCTTGATTTATTGTGACCAAAAGAATATATATCGTAGTCACATAAAAGGTTAACAACTTCTGGAACAAAATTTACTAATCTCATTTCTTCTTCATTTACATTAAGGCGGTACCCTGACCAAATAACCTTGAGCATTCGTTCCCTCTTCGCCGCACCCCACCTCTATAATACTTCGTAAAACATTACTAGCGCCATCTGGCGAACATCTTACGACTACATGTAAAAATTACAGACCTAAGAATTCACCGATATGGGCATTCAATATATTTTTTTATGAAACGTTTAGTGGTGAGCCTAAATAATGTTGGTCGTGATGAATTCAGTGACTATACTTACGTTCATGAATACGTCCAACATTTATTCTAATACAAGTATTGATGATACTCTATAAATAACATGGTGCGGTGTGTATTTTTTGGATTGAAGGTTATTCAGGCAGCGATCGATAAAAGTAAAAATTAAACAACAAAGCAAATTTTATCATAATTTATTATTTTAAAGTAGGTACAACATACCAAACACGAAAAAATAAAAAGATAGTTTATATATCCAAAAAATCTAAGTATCGAGTGCATGTGGGGGCCATATTTACATCAGAAGGTTCATCACTTTCACTTCTCCTATCTTTATCTACTGACTCATTCTCTTCATTTAATTTAGGTTGAATATTTTCTTTACTTTTTTTTTTGTTTATCAGTGCCTCTTCAATGTATGAAGGATTTCTTATAGTCATCCCACGTGGATAGCGGGGTTCCACTAGTTCTGGCAACAAACAATCTACATAAAATGATGTAAGTTTTTCTTTCATCTTCTCCTTCCAGATTGTATCATCTCTATCGATGTATTCCACTTTTAGCGGAGAGTTTTCATGTGACCAAACTGCAAATAAGCACTTTGATCTTTGAGTAACGTGCAGTTGACCCTGCACTTGATAGTACCATTGGTGATTCTTATTGATTTCCAACCCTTTTTTTGTTATTTTCCAAAATGTCACTTTCCTTTTTTTGATGGCTTCTTCCAAACCCAATTTGAATGCCGTTATTGGGCATTTGACTTCAACGATTGTATCGTCGCCACATAAACCATCTGGAGTGGCTCCTAAAAATGGCAACTCTTTGTCAATAAATAAACCATAAGGTTCAATTTTGATGTTTTCTTGAATTTCTAATTGCTTGATGGCAATGTTTTCATTTTCCTTGCCATGTTTTATTGACAATACATGATCAAATCAAATTAAATTTACCATAAAATTTTCTTTTAGATTATTAAACACATCTATTGGCATGTCTGGCTTAGTGCAGTCTTGACCATAATTGCGGTCCGGCGTTGATTTTTCTAGGAACAAGGCTCGCTTTTTTGGTTTTCTATTCTGATTGTTTTTTGCATTTTTATAAATTCTTTTGCTTTCCAGCCGTTTTATTTTGCCATGAGGGCTGTCGCCTTTATTAATTGATTTGTATACCCTAGAAATGGTTTTCTTTTCATTAAAAGCTACGGCAGCGGCATGACATCTAGTTTGATAAGAATTTTTTAATGAAAAATTTATTCTTTTGCCACCAACCAACTTAGCCACCACGCTATGAAATCATTCAACCACGTTACTAGTAACGTCATATAATAGACTGCGAGCATGTCCTGCAACATTTTGAATGATATAGCATATTCTTTGCCATAAAGGGCTTAAAATAAAATCATTTGGCAGGTCCGTTTTGCCGATACTATCACACATGTATGATCGGCACTTTGTATGGTCCCCGAAGCCATGGAGGTGGCTAATTAATAAGTCGTCAAACAAAAGTTGAACATCTGAGTTAGATTTATGTTTTTTAATTAATTTGCAAATAGTAGATCTTGTTCGTAATACAGCTGTTTTTGTTATGAATTTTCGGTGCTTTATGTTGTATTTAGTGTCTATAGCGAGTGCTTGTAGTTTATTGCAAAAATTCCTTAAAATGTGGTTTCGGCATTCTATTTTTTCAACATTAAGTCAGAATACGGGCGAGCTTCTAATATTTTGGAGTAGGTGCTAGCATCACGATCGGATATGAGTTTTCCATAAATTAAATTATACATTTTTATGGATTCTTTAAATCCTTCCACAATTATTTCACTCTCCATATTTGTGGATGGACCACTGTAATTTTTGAAACATTTGTGTTCTGATGGATCAACTTTTTGGATTTCCGCACGGGCACAGATGAAACAGTATTTATTTTTAATACCTAAAAATAGTATTTGTCCTGTATGTTTACCAATTATGGCGGCTGCACCTGAGAGAGCATTATAATTCTTTTTGTAACTACGTTTAGACCAGCAACCATCAGCAATGACATCTATTATGGGAATTCCATCTTTGTTCACCCTGCCATTAGAAATTGCGAATTCTTTTTCTCTTTCTGCAGCCTGATTCATGGATTCTACTAAAACATCTTCCCATTTCTTACTGAGTAGTCCATGTTTCACTGAATACGTTTTTTCAGATAACAACGGGAGGTTGATTGCTGACATAAATTCATCTAGCTGTGAATGCCCCGCACCTATTGCAATAGTACCAGCGACAGCGCACGTATTAACATTTAAGTAGTTGTCACTACAATTGTTTCCATTTATGACAAACTTTTGATTGCAAAGCCTACATCTAAATGTAAACTTTGACTGTAGACCATTTAGGGTTTCAGCTATGAGGACAAGTTCTGTAAAGCTGCATCCAAGTGGCCCATGGTTTGAAATGCGTTTCAATTCGGAAAGGAAGTGGCTGACATCAATAATTCTTCTTTTTATAGTTTTTTCGTCAGTTTTTGCCTCCTCTTCATATGAAATTTGAAACTAAAATAAAAAAAGACTTTTATTATGTATCCAAAAAAATAATCGTATTAGAATAATTCTCGGTTTGATTTTTTAGGGTTCCGTAGCCAAATGGCAAAAAACGGAATCCTTATAGATTTGTATAATATACCGTACCGTATTAAAAATGACTTCAATAGATAACGTCTATTAGACGTTATCTATTGAAGTCATTTTTAATACGATTAATCCGGGAACCTTACTTCAAATGGTAATACGCTAGTTGTTCCGCGTCTATAAGTGAGGGGGTAACCCTTACTCATAGATAGACGCGGTTCAACTAGTGAGATGTTTTGTCCCACTCTCTTGAAACCAAAATTATATTTGAATGACAAAGATAAAACATCTCTGAAGTTGACGCGCGTTTAAAATTAAGGGGGTTGTTTTTTAAATCCCTACTACAATTATATCTCTATTAATATTAGAAATGCGAAAGTAACTTTATCTGTCTCTCTATCTGTCACGCTTTCACGTTTAACCACTGAACCGATTTTTATGAAATAGGTATGGTAATATGGTAAAGTCTAGAGCTTGGGAAAGGACATACGCTACTTTGTTATCACAACCTGGGCTCGAGTCTCCGCGATATAAAGCTTCAACCGTGATATAAAATGTAGGTCGCGGGCGGAAAGCTAATAATATTATAAATACGAAAGTAATTATGTGTGTGTGTTACGTGGTCACACCTAAACAACTAAACTGAGTTTGATAAAAACTGCGAAAAACCAGTATATTATTTATTAAGGTTGGTTTCAAACCAAGTCAGACTAAAGTGATGGGAAGATAAAATATAAAAATAATCATTAGCTATAATTTTCAAAGCATTGCATTCGGCTGAATTGAAAACATTATAAAAGTGCCGAAGCAATAAAATATTGTTTTGTAGCCACTTTGTTTTTGCCCTAATCTTTATGTCGACTAATTCCACTAAAGAATAACGACGACAACAATACATGTCATGTTGTCGTCTCCTTGTATTTTACCAATCCGTCACAATATACGACTAAATCACATAGGCAATATTTTTACGAACTTAAAGTAAGTAAGTCGCTCGGTGCCTTTTGTCCAACATAGTAAACAAAATATGATGTGACGAGTTGGAATTAGACGCCATAAAGATAAAAGGGATTACAGCAAAATATTTACAAAATGGGCACAAAAGAATGTTTTATTGCTTGTGCATTTTTATAATCTTTAAGTTTTAGCCGAATGCCGTGCTTTGACCATGTTCTTTCACACGCCTAACTTATTTATTGCTGAACGTTGCAAAAAGCTTAGGTTGTGTATTGTTTGATTTTAAAATTTTAATCATATTCCAGGTGATTTATATTTCGAAGTTCAGTCCGTTACTATGTTGTGAAGTAATGTTTTTTTTTATTAAATATCCGCTCAATTGCTTCAAAATATTTATTTTTTGCCCTTGAGTGCTAGCTGCTCTCGGCGCACGGCGAGCGTTCAACCCGCCTCAACTAAAACTTGATTTATTGTTTTCCTAAAAAGCGCATTTTGAAGGTTTTGACTGTTCTGTATAGCCAGTAAAATTTTGGCCTTATCGGTGGTGCACCAGATGTGTCCGTGATTGTACATTACCATGTAAACTAACAACGAAAATTGGTTTGAACGAGATCTAGTAAGTAGTATTTTTTAATGCGTCCGCAATTTGCATTCATTTAATCAACTGAAATACTCGCTGCTATGGAACCCTTCATGGGCGAGTCCGACTCGCACTTGGCCGGTTTTTATTTCATCTGAAGCTGCTATTAAGTTTCAAACACTACCCTTTCCAACTTTAATCCAAATTAAAAAATCACGTGAAAGGTATTAGAAACATACCTCTTCAATATTTTTATTGGTTTCTTCAGTATTTTCTGCTACCGTCAAGTCTGCAGTAAAATCGTCTCCTATACTGCAAAAGAAATATTAGTTTACACTATATATACAAAGGTTTATCCTGTAAACGTCCGTGAACGAGAAGAGGATTATATTCAATACTTACATATTATTGCTTATTTCTATCGGTTGTATATTAGAAATTTCCATCAGAGGTAGTTGTGCATCAGTTTGGTAATTTTTTGACCTAAAAAATATTATTTATATTAATAAAATACATTTAATCTCAAATAGTAACACATAAAAATCCACCACGTAGACCGGTACTGAATCAATGTGAATGTTCATGTCTGTATTTTCGTAACTCTATGGCACACGCATTGTATATATACGTATATTTGTGCGAAGATTCATTTTAATTTGTTGATAAAATATGATAATGATGAGATGTAATCACTTCGCTAACTACTCACATCTTAGATCAGTACTTAGTAGGTTTATTATATTATAAATAGGTAGGTACATACGCGCTATCAACGTAATTTTGTTGAGAATCCTTAGATGTTGTTGGTGTTTCGTCATGACTAATTTGTCCTGTTCTTTTAGCCCGGCTACAAAAAAAAATAGATTGATAAATTAAATGCATTGTTTTTAATTTTATTATACAACAAAAAAAAATAGAATTATTTTTTAAATATAGTAAATAGATAAAAATATTTCACTGTCATTTTAGCCCATGTTTGCATGTGCGATATTTTCACTGGGACGCATCTGTTGGATTCTGAACGCTCGGCTCTACACCGAGAGTTGAAAATCCATTGCGCGCTAAAATCCCGCCGTGATATTTTTACGTTTGTGCTAATTTGGGCTTAGAACATAATAAGTACGAGACTGCTTACCAAAGTTCGTTCATCATTGCTGCTTTTGCACGTCCTTGTCGCACAATTTTCTTGTACTTGGGCATTTTGACTGTTTATACAACAATAGCGTCTTTTCGCAAAACTCAATATTTCTATAAACACACACAAAGCGTCCTTTCGCAGTAAATAAATCAACAAATAACTAACACAAAAAATATAACTAAAACAAACGTCAATAACAAAAACACACACCAAAACTAATACTTAGTAATATGTACTAAGATAATAATATGAGGTGAGCGAGCAAGTGCGTGAGCCGACGCAGCGCGGCGCGGTGACAAACGACACGGGTTTCACCCTCGAGCCCTGGCGGCACACTGAATTTCAATACCCAGCGCAAGAGATACATAGCGAGTACGCTCAGATTTTAGATTAAAATCTATATAAAATCAAATTTCGGTCATTTGCCAAATTTTTTACTACCGTAATGTTCATTATTAAATTGTCTATCCACTAATGTCAGTAGCAAATCAAAATAATGGTTACTTTGCGAGGAGATGTAGTTTATCAATAATTATTTATCATTTTTTGTGTTTCGTTGTGAGGAGATTAATTGCACAGTATACTAGATACTCAAAAAACAAAAATTACCATTTTGGAGTATAGATACCTAGTTAATTTAATGTATTTTTTGTTGGTTGGTATTTCTTTTGGATACAGAGTAGATAGCTCCAAAAAACTGCACAAAAGACGGCTACCGCTGCGTTTTGCATGGGGACGCACCTTAAGTATTCTAATCGGTATCCTCCCATTCTTAGGCTTTACTATAGCCCCTGCTAGAAAAACATCCTTTCTATCTCTCTCGCGCAAACAATACAATCATCATACACAACAATACCTAAATGAACATAATGAACCGATTCGCTTCGCGCAGGGAGGATAAGATAATTACTATAATCAGGTTTGTCCGCAATAGGTAAGTAAATTAATTTACCGTTATTTTTAACAGTCAAAATATTTGAAGCCAAATCTATATTACAACTATAAGAAGAAAGGAAGTCTAGTCATAAAATACCACTCGCTTTTAAAGGTAACTTTTTAAATATGAACAAATCTGTCAAAATTTTCCGTTTCTAATGTTAATGTTACGTATCCCGAAGAGCTAATCTGTCCTCCAATTCCATTTATTACAGTCATTGAAGCGAAAAATACAGTCTTACCTCCGAATTTTTTTACTGTGAACCGATTTGCATGAAATTTTGGAATTAGGCTCATCTTACCCTTAACTTCAAAAGTGAAAATGATCTGAACTCCGCCTATTATTTTTAAGGGGTGTAAACAACCTCTTAATGGAAAAATTGACATTGAGCCATTTTATCGCTATAAAACATGTCTAATAGTAAGGGAAGAAATTGTAAAGTATTTTCTAATATAATTACCTCATATTAAAATCATTTTCAACCCCTTGAAAATCTTACAACCCTTGCAAACAACCCCTAAATTAAAAAAATCACAAAAAAATACTTTGGTATGAGATATAAGATATAACCTTTAGAGTAAGTAATATTTTATATTCTCTATAATAATTATGCAATTTTTAACCCCCTTTCAACCCTTGAAAACTACCCCTTGATAAAAAATTGTTGATTTTTTTTTGATAAAATGAAAAGGATTTAAATATTATGCCACACTCTCGAAAATGATTATCATATTCTTAAGCTTTTCTACCCTTAAAACTACCCCTAAATTAAAACAGTAAATATATATGATTACATATTTAAAAATAATTTAATTTAGAGTAAAAAATTGCCATTTATTGAATAAAATATTTACAAATTAACGTAAAAGCTCCTATTACCGCCAGTTTTAGCTGTCTTAGGATTCACCTTAAAAAAATAGATATAAGCTGTTATGTTAGAAAAGATGTTATAATTTTTATTTAATCTCAACAAAGTATTCTTTGTAATCCAGTACTTAAATTCAATATTCAATAACGCAATAATTTCTAAATAATTATTTAATCCAAAAGAGTAGTTGATTCTATTACCGACCCATAGTATGCGGCAAGATTCTATTACCGATTTTTCTACTTCTTTTACCGACCGCTACGAAGATGTCACTTCTTCTCTACTATTAAATAAAATAAAAAATGTTTTTTAAGGTATATTATTATATAATAACAATAGTTATGAGATCACCATTATTACAATATGAACATATTTATTTAACGCTTAGTTATTTTGATTAATTAAAAATGTAACCAATCGCAGAAAACAGTCTTCAAATAATTAAAAGCTTACTTTTTCATTACCTACATACTAATTATATATTATAATTCAATAACAAAAATATTTTTATCTGTAATATAATCACAAAATACCTTTATAATAGGTTAATTTTATAATAACACATTTATAATTCACTCAATACAGAAGCCGACCCCAAGATGCTTGGGATTAATAAGGCTAGGAGAAGAGAGATTGAGGCATTAATCAACGATATAGAATTTAATTCTTTGAAAGAACATTTAAAAAGTTACATGGCCTTCATTCCGTCCCGCCATTTTATTTGATTTGAAAACATATGAAATATACCCAATGCCATGAAGCCATGAATGAAACTGGATAGCAAATATTATTTTACATTAATAATATGGCCTGTGACAAAATCTCTCAAAATGTCACGTTAGCAAGAAATAAGCCAATTTGTTCAAAAATATACATTTTGTTTTTGTGTACTGTAATACTACCAAAAATATCGTCATAACTGTGAGTCGGTAATAGAATCACGTATGAAGGTTACAATATTCTATTAGCGACCAATAAAATTAATAATAAACAGATAAAATATCCGTTTTATAGAATACTGTTAAATTTGATCTCACTACTATAATATTTTTTTAGGCTCAGTTAGTCTTTAATTCAGATAATAATGGTTATTTACAGTATAATATCGTTATAATAAAAAAGAAAGACGCCAAAAAATTGCAAACCTTAGCAAGGAAATTAAAGAAAACATGAAGAAAGACCGTAAGGACAAAAGAAACAGAGTTTTGGAAGAAAATATAAAAAGAACAGGAGGAACAAAAAAGGCTATGAAACAACTAAGGGAACATGGTAAGGATTGGATATCGAAACTAAAGCATCGTGAATCTTACTTAACTAATCGACTCTCCATACGTACACTAGCCACGGACTATTACCGCCTATTGTACTCTGATAAATTCGACTCAGGGTTAGCCACAATTCCTGAAGTCTCTGAAGCAAAAGAAAACAAAGTAGAAGAAGTACCAGAAATCCTTGCATCAGAGGTAATCAAGGCTATAAAATCCCAAAAGCTTGAAAAAGCCCCAGGGCCGGACAAGATACCTAATGAAATGCTCAAGGGGACCGTAGAGGAAATCAGTCCCGTGCTGGCAAAATTATTCAATGAAATCTTACAAACAAGGCAAATTCCAGAAGAATGGATCGAGTGCCACATAATTCTACTCCATAAAAAAGGCCCTAGAGAAGAGATTGGGAACTATAGGCCGATTTCTCTAATATCAAACATATATAAAGTTTTTGCTAAAGTGATTCTTGAAAGAATATCACTAACACTAAACGAAAGCCAACCCATAGAGCAGGCAGGATTCCGAAAAGACTTCAGCACAATAGATCATATTCACACCATAAAACAGTTGATACAGAAGTATAACGAATACAATAAACCAATCTACTTGGCGTTTATAGATTATTCAAAGGCATTCGACAGCCTCAGACACCAATACATATGGCGGAGCCTTGAACAACAAGGGATCCAGAGCAACTATATAGAAATACTTAAGAGTATATATAAATCTAGCAAGGCCGGTATTAAATTAGAATCAATAGGAGAATCATTTCCTATCAAAAAAGGCGTACGCCAAGGCGATCCTCTCTCCCCTACTCTTTTCAACGCTGTACTCGAGTACATCTTTAGACAGCTGAACTGGGATGACTCAGGTTTGAACATTAATGGAGTTAGCCTAAACCACCTAAGATTTGCCGATGATCTGGTGCTTCTGGAAGAGGATCCAACAACATTAGAACGAATGATGCAGAGCCTAGCAAATAAAAGTAGAGAAGTTGGTCTAGAAATCAATGCCAGCAAAACAAAATTGATGACAAACTCTAAGGAAATAGAAGTTATGGTAGACGGCAACAATATTGAATATGTCAAAGAATATATTTACTTAGGACAGATAATATCCCCTTTTGATGAAATGACTAAAGAAATAAACAGGCGAATAGCCCAAGGATGGCGAAAATACTGGTCACTCAAGGAAATAGTGAAAAGTAAGGATCTAGGCAACCATATAAAAAAGAGAACATTCGAGACCTGTATTCTACCAGTTCTCACTTACGGCTGTGAAACTTGGTCAATAACACTTCACCACAGGGAAAGGCTGGCAAAATGCCAACGTGCCATGGAAAGAAGCATGTTAGGATTAAAAATTAAAGACAGAGTCAGGAATGTAGACATAAGAACAAGAACAAAACTCACAGACATTCTTACCCAGATAGACGTCCAAAAATGGAGATGGACTGGACATATGCTTCGCCACCCGATAAACAAATGGAGCAAGCAAGTCACTATCTGGCAACCAAGAGTCGGCAAAAGAAGTAGGGGTCGTCAAGTCAGGAGATGGGAAGATGACTTCAAACAGACAGCGGGACCATTCTGGATGAGAGTGGCAAGGGACAGGACCCATTGGAAGGAATTGGAGGAGGCCTATGTCAAAAGGCACACCGAACTTAGGGACTTCTTGTAACCCTATGTTTGCGAATAAACGGCTATTATTATTATTATTATTATTATTATTTCTTTTATTTCATGTCTTTCTTATTTGATACATTTACAAATATATAGTAACAAAAAATATATATTTATAAATATAAAAAATAGTTATCCAATCGGCAACGGGAGCAGGGTCCATGCTACCGATGGTCAAGGCTCCAGAGAGAGGAACCTCCTCACAATACGCGCCGTCTCCAAAAGTACTGCCTTCTGAACCTGACCCTTGACCCAACTGCCTAACGCGAGCCTCTTAAGGTGACGGTCGAGGCTCTTGGCAATCAAACCGTGGGCAGAAACGACAATCGGTACAATGATCGCCGAGTCAACGTCCCACATGTCAACAACTTCGCGTGCTAGGTCAAGGTATTTAATTTCCTTGTCTTTTTCAGCTTTCACAAGGTTGTCATCATGTGGGACAGCAACATCAACGATCACTGCCCGGCGCTCTTGGCGATCCACCATCACAATATCAGGCTTATTGGCTACAATAGTCCTATCTGTGATGATGGATCTGTCCCAGTACAATGTGACACGGCCATTCTCCAGTATTGTCTCTGGAAGGTATCTGTAGTACGGCACCTCCGACGTCACAAGGTTGTACCGCAAAGCAAGTTGCTGGTGGATTATCCTGGCTACTTGATTGTGCCTGTGCAAATACTCACCATTAGCAAGACGGGAGCAACCAGAAATTATATGTCTGAGGGATTCCCCAGGGCGGTGACATGCCCGACAAATGTCAACAGTACCATCCCTCAGTATGAATCTCCGGTAGTTATTCGTCATTACTACTTCGTCAGTAATTGCACAGACAAAACCCTCGGTTTCCGGTTTATTATTATTATTATTATCGTTATAATAATAGGGATATTGTCTAACGTTGAATCGAGTTTTACACAAAAACTTTAAGAAATAGCTGTGTCGTTAATAGAGCTAACGAAGTATAATAATTTTAAGAATTGAACAAGAAAAAAGTAAAATCGAATGAGGTAGTTTATAAAAGATATTATTTAAAAATACAAAATGTTCTCAAAATTTAACAACGCCATGGGTCGTTATTAGTATCAAGTTTTGAAATTCGGGTTCTATTACCGCCTTAAATTAAAACATGATTTTATAACACAAAAACTAATAAGAAGTATTATATCAAGTGTTAATTTAGAAAACAAATATATACATTACAGTTGTTATGTGATAGCAAGAAGACCAATACATTCTTAGTGTGTTATTTTCCTTAAGTAATATTTAGCTGTACTTACGTGGCCGGAGACGCGACACTATGAAACGTGCGTCAATTTCAGGTGCGTCCCACTCATTCTCAAATTATTTCTTTCACTAGCTATTTACACACATAAACTTTACTCTTTTTGCTGCCCAACTAAAATAAATAACTAATTTTTAAGGTATCACATCCTGGAACCCTATATTATATCTAATATGAGTTATGAAACCCATTGATTTAAAAGAAAAAACATTAGATGCTCCCCTTATTTGCAATACAGCTCACTTATTTTACGTGTAAAAGACTTTTAATAGTGCTTATTTTAAAGCTTACTCAAACACTACAAAACTCTATTGTATTAGAATGCATAAAATGCATCAGCTCGCCGCTAGATGGCATTGACCACATCGATTAAATTTCAGACAAAATAAAAAACAGCTTTGATCTTTAATATCTAGCTTAATATTGCACTTAGAATACTTTATAAAAAACCAAATTGTTCATTGTTTTACCTGCTACAATTTTGTTCTGCATAAAATTTTCGATAAAACGTATATTTTTGGAGATATTTGCAAAAAACCGATGAAAAACGTGAAAAAATTGCGATTTTTCAATTGCCAGTAACTTGAAAAGTATTGCATTTATTGAAAAACTTTATAGATGATTTTTTGCTTAAAATTAGGCTTTCTATCGATATCTGAGGTTATTTTGAAAAAAAATAAAATTACCTTCGAGAAGGGGTGGCAACCACCCCCAAGGTGGTTGCGGAGTTCAAATCATTTTCACTTTTGAAGTTAAGGGTAAGATGCACCTAATTCCAAAATTGTATGCAATTCGGTTCACAGTAAAAAAAATTCGGACCAATAATGCTTCAATGACTGCACTAAGTATTACCATTATATATACGCAAAGAGTTAGGTAATTCATCTTTCTTAATGACTGATATAGACGCGCCAGTATCAACCAAAAATAAAAAAATTCTATTATTATAATAAAATGACACGTATTTGCAATCTCCCTTGCATGCCAAAATGTAATCTTTAAACTAGAAAAAACTGGTTCTTTAAGTTCTGAGAATTTATAATATCATTTTTATTTTGCTCTTGTTCCGGTACGTGCGCCGAAAAAATATTTCGACTATTTCCACGCCAATTTCCACGACGAGGGTTACCATTATTGTAACGATTACCAGTACACCGACCACGGTTAGAAGTATGAAAAGGTCTCACGCGACCTTGAGACTGAAAATTGTTGTTGGGTGTATAATAGTGACCTCGCTGACCTTGACCCGAACCGGAGGCCCGAGAAAAACCCGAAGAAGGCTTGTATCTACCGCGATTTCGTCTAGAAAATTGCATAACATCTGACCTTGTAGATGTCGAAGGTGAAGATACTTCCTCATCCTTAGCTGCCTGGATCGCGTCCTTGAGACTACTGTAGTTCCGTGCGGCCACGATGGTACTCAGCCTAGTATTTTTCAACCCTTCTGAAAACTTTTTAATAGCCATTTTTTATTTTACGGCCTAAGTATAGAAAACTTTGACGAATCACCATCTGCCTGTGAGATGGTCAAATCTGTAAAAAGTTTCTCAATATCGGACCCATACTCATCTATGGTTTTCCAACCTTGATTGGAGTTAAGTAGTCGTGTTTGTATAGCCGTAAATGATTTAGAGCTTAGTAAGTGTTTTTTTAAATCAACAATCAATTTAGGAACCGAACTATAAGCATTTGACAAACGTAACTTTGCGTTTTCGGAAAGTCTGCCCTTTAAAATAAACTTAATTAATAAAGTAGTCCCCGACTCGTTTAATATTTCTGAATACATATACACAGCATCAATCAATCGTTTCGTAGTATCCTCCGTACCATCCATAAGTGGAATCAAATTGCACGCGGTTCGAATATCGAAATCAATTTTTGTCGATTTAATTATAGGAAACTCACACAAACTACAAATTTCCTCGTATAGTTGTTTAAAACTTTCATAAGTAATCGCTTCAGATATAGTATCACTTTTCTTATTAGTTTTCGTTATTAAAAATACTATATTCACTACAACTATCAAAAATATATTTCGCTTCTTTTAACTTAATTTCAATAATCTTCCCTGTATACCTAGATTTACCTTTTTTATTAAATATTTTCTAATTTCCTTTAAGCTTTCATAACTTTCAATCAATGTTTCAATCATAATATAAAATAAAGAAATTTCATTATGCAATTACAATAACTTAATACCACAATACATAAGTGTCCAAGGGCCTTGAAGCAGCGAAAGAATGCAACACGTTTTCATATTCGCGGCAGGGTATCAAATTCCATAAGTCACTCATGCAATAGTGCATGGTTTTAGACTAATTAACGTAGAACATAATTAACTTATTGAATCTATTTTTATATATAACTAAAAAACTTGAGAGGTGTTAACGGACACCCGGATGGAACGAAGTTAATTTCGATTAATTAGTGATGGAATTGACTGGCCGCCGTGGCCTAAATTCGGCTAGGAGGACATTACTATTATTACATGTTTGGTTTCGAGAGGGTCAACAAAATACGGTGACCAATTAACATCAAGTGGTCTATATACTTATTTCATGTCGAGAGCGGCCATAGGCTACGGTGACCTCTTAACTTTGTATACTTGTTTGGTGTTAAGAGCATCCATAGCGTATACTGTAAACTTGATTCGTGTTGAGTACGACCATAGGCTACGGTGACCTCTTAACATTGTATAGGTACTTGTTTGGTGTTGAGAGCGCCCATAGACTACGGTGACCGCTTAACATTGTAAACTTGATTCGTGTTGAAATCGACCATAGGCTCTGGTGCCCTCTTAACATCGTATACTTGTTTGGTGCTGAGAGCGACCATAGGCTACTGTGACCACTTAGCATCACGTGGTCCAAAGACTTGTTTGTTAGAAGCGTCTATAGGCTACGGTGACCGACCGCTTAGCATCACGTGGTCCATATTGTTTGATAGAACCGATCGTTAGTCTACGGTGACCGCTTAACATCACGTGGTCCGTATACTTGTTTGTTGGAAGCGACCTTAGGCTACGGTGACCGCTTAGCATCACGTCGTCCATATACTTGTTTGTTAGAAGCGTCTATAGGCCACGGTGACCGCTTAGCATCACGTGGTCCGTATACTTCTTTGTTAGAAGCGTCTATAGGCTACGGTGACCGCTTAGCATCACGTGGTCCGTATACTTGTTTGTTAGAAGCGTCCATAGGCTACGGTGACCGCTTAGCATCACGTGGTCCGTATACTTGTTTGTTAGAAGCGTCCATAGGCTACGGTGACCGCTTAGCATCACGTTGTCCATATACTTGTTTGTTAGAAGCGTCCATAGGCTACGGTGACCGCTTAGCATCCCATATACTTGTTTGTTAGAAGCGACTATAGGCTAAGGTGACCGCTTAGCATCACGTGGTCCAAACACTTGTTTGTTAGAAGCGTCTATAGGCTACGGTGATCGCTTAGCATCACGTGGTCCGTATACTTGTTTGTTGGAAGCGACCTTAGGCTACGGTGACCGCTTAGCATCACGTCGTCCATATACTTGTTTGTTAGAAGCGTCAATAGGCTACGGTGACCGCTTAGCATCACGTGGTCCGTATACTTCTTTGTTAGAAGCGTCCATAGGCTACGGTGACCGCTTAGCATCACGTTATCCCTATACTTGTTTGTTAGAAGCGACCATAGGCTACGGTGACCGCTTAGCATCACGTGGTCCGTATACTTGTTTGTTGGAAGTGTCCATAGGCTACGGTGACCGCTTAGCATCACGTGCTCCGTATACTTGTTTGTTAGAAGCGTCTATAGGCTACGGTGACCGCTTAGCATCACGTCGTCCATATACTTGTTTGTTAGAAGCTTCAATAGGCTACGGTGACCGCTTAGCATCACGTGGTCCGTATACTTCTTTGTTAGAAGCGTCCATATGCTACGGTGACCGCTTAGCATAACGCGGTCCGTATACTTGTTTGTTAGAAGCGTCCATAGGCTACGGTGGACGCTTAGCATTACGTGGTCCGTATACTTGTTTGTTAGAAGCGTCCATAGGCTACGGTGACCGCTTAGCATCACGTGCTCCGTATACTTGTTTGTTAGAAGCGTCTATAGGCTACGGTGACCGCTTAGCATCACGTGGTCCAAACACTTGTTTGATAGAAGCGTCTATAGGCTGCGGTGACCGCTTAGCATCACGTGGTCCATATTGTTTGATAGAACCGACCGTTAGGCTACGGTGACCGCTTAACATCACGTGGTCCGTATACTTGTTTGTTGGAACCGACCTTAGGCTACGGTGACCGCTTAGCATCACGTTGTCCATATACTTGTTTGTTAGAAGCGACCATAGGCTACGGTGACCGCTAAACATCACGTGGTCCGTATACTTGTTTGTTAGAAGCGTCCATAGGCTACGGTGACCGCTTAGCATCACGTGGTCCGTATACTTGTTTGTTAGAAGCGTCTATAGGCTACGGTGACCGCTTAGCATCACGTGGTCCGTATACTTCTTTGTTAGAAGCGTCCATAGGCTACGGTGACCGCTTAGCATCACGTTATCCCTATACTTGTTTGTTAGAAGCGACCATAGGCTACGGTGACCGCTTAGCATCACGTGGTCCGTATAATTGTTTGTTGGAAGTGTCCATAGGCTACGGTGACCGCTTAGCATCACGTGCTCCGTATACTTGTTTGTTAGAAGCGTCTATAGGCTACGGTGACCGCTTAGCATCACGTCGTCCATATACTTGTTTGTTAGAAGCTTCAATAGGCTACGGTGACCGCTTAGCATCACGTGGTCCGTATACTTCTTTGTTAGAAGCGTCCATATGCTACGGTGACCGCTTAGCATAACGCGGTCCGTATACTTGTTTGTTAGAAGCGTCCATAGGCTACGGTGACCGCTTAGCATCACGTTATCCCTATACTTGTTTGTTAGAAGCGACCATAGGCTACGGTGGACGCTTAGCATTACGTGGTCCGTATACTTGTTTGTTAGAAGCGTCCATAGGCTACGGTGACCGCTTAGCATCACGTGCTCCGTATACTTGTTTGTTAGAAGCGTCTATAGGCTACGGTGACCGCTTAGCATCACGTGGTCCAAACACTTGTTTGATAGAAGCGTCTATAGGCTGCGGTGACCGCTTAGCATCACGTGGTCCATATTGTTTGATAGAACCGACCGTTAGGCTACGGTGACCGCTTAACATCACGTGGTCCGTATACTTGTTTGTTGGAACCGACCTTAGGCTACGGTGACCGCTTAGCATCACGTTGTCCATATACTTGTTTGTTAGAAGCGACCATAGGCTACGGTGACCGCTAAACATCACGTGGTCCGTATACTTGTTTGTTAGAAGCGTCCATAGGCTACGGTGACCGCTTAGCATCACGTGGTCCGTATACTTGTTTGTTAGAAGCGTCTATAGGCTACGGTGACCGCTTAGCATCACGTGGTCCAAACACTTGTTTGTTAGAAGCGTCTATAGGCTACGGTGATCGCTTAGCATCACGTGGTCCGTATACTTGTTTGTTGGAAGCGACCTTAGGCTACGGCGACCGCTTAGCATCACGTCGTCCATATACTTGTTTGTTAGAAGCTTCAATAGGCTACGGTGACCGCTTAGCATCACGTGGTCCGTATACTTCTTTGTTAGAAGCGTCCATATGCTACGGTGACCGCTTAGCAGCACGTGGTCCGTATACTTGTTTGTTAGAAGCGTCCATAGGCTACGGTGACCGCTTAGCATCACGTTATCCCTATACTTGTTTGTTAGAAGCGACCATAGGCTACGGTGACCGTTTAGCATCACGTGGTCCGTATACTTGTTTGTTAGAAGCGTCCATAGGCTACGGTGACCGCTTAGCATCACGTGCTCCGTATACTTGTTTGTTAGAAGCGTCTATAGGCTACGGTGACCGCTTAGCATAACGTGGTCCAAACACTTGTTTGTTAGAAGCGTTTATAGGCTGCGGTGACCGCTTAGCATCACGTGGTCCATATTGTTTGATAGAACCGACCGTTAGGCTACGGTGACCGTTTAACATCACGTGGTCCGTATACTTGTTTGTTGGAAGCGTCCATGGGCTACGGTGACCGCTTAGCATCACGTGGTCCGTATACTTGTTTGTTAGAAGCGTCCATAGGCTACGGTGACCGCTTAGCATCACGTTATCCCTATACTTGTTTGTTAGAAGCGACCATAGGCTACGGTGACCGTTTAGCATCACGTGGTCCGTATACTTGTTTGTTAGAAGCGTCCATAGGCTACGGTGACCGCTTAGCATCACGTGCTCCGTATACTTGTTTGTTAGAAGCGTCTATAGGCTACGGTGACCGCTTAGCATCACGTGGTCCAAACACTTGTTTGTTAGAAGCGTCTATAGGCTGCGGTGACCGCTTAGCATCACGTGGTCCATATTGTTTGATAGAACCGACCGTTAGGCTACGGTGACCGCTTAACATCATGTGGTCCGTATACTTGTTTGTTGGAAGCGACCTTAGGCTACGGTGACCGCTTAGCATCACTTCGTCCATATACTTGTTTGTAAGAAGCGTCTATAGGCTACGGTGACCGCTTAGCATCACGTGGTCCGTATACTCCTTTGTTAGAAGCGTCCATAGGCTACGGTGACCGCTTAGCATCACCTGGTCCGCCTACTTGTTTGTTAGAAGCGTCCATAGGCTACGGTGACCGCTTAATCACGTTGTCCGTATACTTGTTTGTTAGAAGCGTCTATAGGCTACGGTGACCGCTTAGCATCACGTGGTCCATATTGTTTGATAGAACTGACCGTTAGGCTACGGTGACCGCTTAACATCACGTGGTCCGTGTACTTGTTTGTTGGAAGCGACCTTAGGCTACGGTGACCGCTTAGCATTACGTCGTCCATATACTTGTTTGTTAGAAGCGTCAATAGGCTACGGTGACCGCTTAGCATCACGTGGTCCATATTGTTTGATAGAACCGACCATAGGCTACGGTGACTGCTTTACATCACGTGGTCCGTAAACTTGTTTGTTGGAAGCGACCATAGGCTACGGTGACCGCTAAGCATCACGTCGTCGTCCAGTCAGTCAGTCTCCCCGCAACCCGCGCGGTGTACGTATGTCATTTTGTGCGTTCTAAACTCTAATATATCATAATAAATCATTAAACCAAACCTTTATCGCAAATAAAACCATATACGTGAATAACATCCATTAACCATAAAGTGAATTATCATCTTAAAGCAGTGATTAAGTGAAATTAGTAAAACATTTAAAAGAAACAATTAAGAAATCCTAACAAAGTGCAGTGACTTGCAAATGTGATGTGCAAAGGTGAACGACCTACACACCGTGCCTTTCACTTTTAAAGGTCATTCCCTACACAGTAATAAAGTCTATTACTAAGTACTCGTCTTTTTCGCTAACATACACTAAGCGTTTCTGGCCTAGCGGCCAAAGCGTCAACTACACCGCGCTGCATTCTAAGAGGTCGACGGTTCGAGCCCAGCAAGTTGCAAAAGTATTTGTCAATCTTTAAAGTTATTATTATTAAAAATGGATGAACATGTAACGTTTAGAAATCGCCAAGACAACAGTTACAACTCAATGTTCGATACTTCTAATACGAGTACTTCGTCTTCAAAGGATATGACAATGTTAAGTGAACCAAACATATCTGTCAGTCAAGGAAGTCAAGAAGAATTACAAAAACTTACCTATGAATTGCAAATAGCCAACAATGAAATCGACAACCTAAACTTGGAAGTAACGAGTCTAAAGAACGAGCTTCAAAAATGTCATAATATCATAAACAATTATAAAAAAGTTCACTTTGAAGACAGTAATATTATGATGACCCCCATTAGCAGGAGACGTAAAAAATCTAGGATCTGCCATAACACAAATGATATGCTTCTCCATAGTTCAAAAAAACTAAAGGAACAGATAACTATCTCTACTGATGACCAGCAGATATCACAAAATTCAGGCGACCCGTCGGGTGACTCACAATCATTAGGTAATGCAGAATCCTCAGAAGACTATGAGAAACATGAATATTTTTCTTTTCCCATGCACAATACTTTTGGAGAAAATTTGGCAGAAACACCAGAGAGCTTCATGGCTCAAGAAGTTGAACTTAATTCCCATACTACTTCTAAACGAAATAACGATTGCTTCAAACAATTTGACGGGAATCTATGTATTATAAGTAATAACAAATTTAATAATGTATTGTCAATAGCTAAAAGCACTTTTCCAAATTATAATTTGTGTCATTATCTTTCACCAAACTGCTATCTTAAGAATATGTTATTTAATCTAAACTCGAAACTAGATAATTTTAATATGAACGATTATTGCATAATACTTATAGGTAGTGAGGACTTCGAAAAATCTAATAACTATGCTAATCTAATTCAAAATTTAAGAGAAATATTAATGAAGATTACACATACTAATATTATATTATGCTTACCAACATTTAGACTTAGCTATTATTCTAATATGTATAATTGTAGAATAGAAATGTTTAATGAGTTGTTACTTCAGGACATAAACAAACACTACTATGCATGGTTATTTGACTCTAATCAAAATTTGTCAAATGACTGGACTATGTTTAGAAGGTCGGGAAGTCTTAATAACAACGGAATGAAAAATATTTTCACCAATTTACACGATCTCATATTACATAACGTTCATATCTCCGAGGGTGAATTATCAGGAGTTCAGGTTGACCAGAACCAAAGCAATTTGTTAAAAGAAAGTTACAATAATACAAAAGAGCCTGAGGTAACACATTATAAAAATGACACCAGCAGTATGTCTGGTTTATTTCGTGTATAATAATTTAAATATTTTACACCAAAACATATCAGGACTTATCAATAAATCAGACATGCTAACTGTATCTTTAACTGAATTCTTCACAGAATCTGTCGATATTCTATGTATCACAGAGCATAATATGGTTATAGAAGATATAAATCGACTACAAATACCATCGTACAAATTAGCGACAGCGTTTTGTAGAAAGAATAGAAATGGAGGCACCTGCATTTTAATAAAAAAAAGTCATCCATTTAAAGTACTTGAGGAGGTGGCGACTCTATCAGTCCCCAATGTCATTGAATGCTCGGCTATCGAATTGACCCAACATAATTTACTAATTGTTTGCATTTATAGAATTCCACATCATAGTAGTCAAGCTTACGAAACATTTTTTCAAACTCTACATAACATTCTGAGTAAATACAGAATAAATAATAAAAAAATCATTGTTGCAGGCGACTTCAATGTTAATTTACTTAACAAGAGCAAAGTATCAATGGAGCTCATAAACTTACTTGCGTCATATAACTTGCAATTCCAGTTTAATTCACCTACACGTTTGGTCAGTGGCACATGCATTGACAATATTGCTCACAATATTAGGGGTTGCAAAGGAGAGATAATTGAGTTGGCGCTATCGGATCATACTGCCCAAATAGTTAAATGCCCAGTCAAAAAAAGTTGCAATTTTAAATACTATTATGTGCATAGACGTGACTATTCTAAGGAAAATATTGATAAATTCGTAGATTGCCTTGGTAGTTTAAGCTTCAGTGAAGTCTATGAATCAAATGATCCTAATAGTGCATTTTCTGGTTTTCATGAAATGTTTCTGATGTTCTACAACCTATGTTTTCCTAGAATCAAAGTAAGAAAAATGGTTTATAGTAGTCCTAAGTGGATTTCTAAAGGTGTTAAATTATGCAGCAAACGTAGAAGACATCTTTTATGGAAGTATAGGAAGGATCCATCAGACTATAATAAAAACATTTTTAAAATGTACTCTAAAAGATACAAGTGCATTTTACACCTAACGCAGAAATCACAAAACTCTCACTTCATTAAATTGTCGACTAACAAATCGAGAGCCGTTTGGAATGTAATTAACAAAAATCGTATAACTTTAAAAGATAATATTAGCTCAATAAGGCATGGTGATAGAATGATATCTGACCCAAAAATGATGGCTAACTTATTCAATGATTCCTTCGTCAATGTCACTTATAACAAACATAGCTTTAATTGCATTAATTATAGAACGATAAAACATCAATGCAAATCATTCATTATGACACCTTCTATACCATATGATATATGGAAAATAATTAATTCTTTAAAAAATGTTCACAGCACAGGTTACGATGAGATAACTGTAAATGTAGTCAAATCAGTATCACATATTATTTCACCAGTTTTGAGTCATACGATTAACTTGAGCATATTACATGGTATCTTCCCTGAGGCTTTAAAGCCCACCATTATTAAGCCTATTTTCAAAAAAGGTGACAGTACAGATATGAATTGTTATAGACAGAGCATCACGTGGCCCGTATACTTGTTTGTTAGAAGCGTCCATAGGCTACGGTGACCGCTTAGCATCACGTGGTCCGTATACTTGTTTGTTAGAAGCGTCCATAGGCTACGGTGACCGCTTAGCATCACGTGGCCCGTATACTTGTTTGTTAGAAGCGTCCATAGGCTACGGTGACCGCTTAGCATCACGTGGTCCGTATACTTGTTTGTTGGAAGCAACCATAAGCTACGGTGACAGCTTAGCATCACGTGGTCAGAGAAACATGCACACGCCGCACAGCTGCAAAATATGTCGTGAACAATTTTTCGTGAGATTTTTTTCCGTCTAGCCCCCTTTCACAACGCGCGATAAGGAACTTCGTTCCAATAATTGAAGTTTTTGATCTCATATTTAGTCAGACACACATTTACACATTTGTTCGAATTTTCCACTAATTATTTTTACGATGACCACTAATTGTTAAACTTTAACTCACTGATTTTATGTTGATGGTTCTGCATGCTGTCGTCCCCGCAGTGATGCGCGCACACGCTGTATTGCTCGTAGGCCTATTTCCTCTTGAATCCATCCGCGATGGCATCTTCTATATATGCGTACCATCACGTAGCAGATAGCAATGGTAAAGATGAGCAGAATTACGCAGACGGCGATATTCATGCGTCCTTGTTGACTTGTTGACTGAGGTCTTTTAGAACCGCATCCCGGCTGCGTTCTGGTTAGGGAATACCTCTTCTTTCTCTAAAGACGCTCTGCACATGGTGACAGACTGGCTGTTTCCCCGCGGTTCTATTTCCTGAAGGAGTAGGTACACCGACGCCTTGAACCATCGGCTCTGGCAGGGTCGCCATGAAGTGTTGTGGTTAAGCAGCAGAGCCAAGTAAAGACATGTGTACTAGATTACGACGTTTATTACTCTATATCATAAAATACATAAAAATGGTGCACCACTACAAGTATCGCTACGTAGACAATTATACATGTTAACATGTTTTCTCTATCCGTGATCTTGGCGTAGCGCGTCGTCATGGATAGTAAATTGACATTCCATGACCATATTATCCGGACATGTAAAGACGCTAGTAAGTGCTTGGGATTTATAATGAGGACATCTACACAATTTAAAAATACTAGAGTAATCAAGCTTCTCTATATAGCCTATGTTCGTAGCAAACTAGAGTACAACGCGATAATTTGGTACCCCCATGAAACGCTATATACCCTTATGGTCGAGAAGATACAAAGGAAATTCGCTCGATATCTCTATAAGCGTGAATATGGGTACTATCCATTTTTATATCCGTCCATGTTTGTATCTGGAATGGTCGGGCTTGATACTCTACGACTCAGGCGTGAGCTAACGCACATTATACATTATTTTATGTTGCTCTCAAATAAAAATGACAACCCCGCGGTACGTGAATGTATTTATCTCTTTGCACCTAGCCAATACATTCGTGGCAGTGGCAGGCGCCAACATAGACTCCTCTCCTGTCCGCCAACATGGCGCCCTCAACAAAGAGAGAAATGTCCAAAGGCTAGAGCCATTAAGCTTATTAACGGTTTCCTGCAATCAAATCCACATGCAGACATATTTTTTGACGCAGTTGGTACAACATTTAGAAATGTATTGGATTATTTAAATAGCGCCAAATCTTAATATCAATGTAGCTTTTTGTGTGTGTGTGTTTGTCTTTATTATTGTTTAATTTCATATTTCATTTGACATAATAATATAGTTTAAAAATATAGTTATAGAATTTTAATGTATCGCAATCATAATCATAATCTTTAGTTCTTAAGTATAAATTATAAGCGCCTTGGTGTTAACTGTAAGCTTATATTTTAATCAATAAATAAATATGAGAACGTTATAAAGGAGCTTACCTACTAAATAGTATAAAGGAACTTACATACTACACTTCACTAAAAATAATTAATGTTTTTGCCTGTGTCTCTATCCATTTGGGGTTTATGCTATTTTTAATGGTTAAAACCAAGTAATCTGATGTTGTTGCCGCATGGTTAGGAGTATAACATTTTATCAATAAAATAAATAAATAAAAAAGGTTTTTTATTCACGTAGACTTTAAAAAAGCGCTTGTAAAGTCAGAACATGTTTGTAGTAATACAGTTATTATTTCTAGTTACTTATTACAGATATTTAGGTACACGGAATGTTAAAACATTTATACTTAAAATTTATTTTATAATAGTAGTGATATTTAGCTAGCTTGTATAGTTATTGTCAAGGAGGTTATGTTTAGGTTTAATTATTGAAATTTATATTTTACTACATATTGTCTGAATGATTCTGTCTATATTAAGGTATTTATTATATTTATTTATTTAGGCTCACCAACAATTGCTTACACTCAATATATTACAAATTGCGTCGGACTATAACTAAAGCTAAGTGTAGCAATATCTTATGGGTAAGCACGGCATGCATTATTTATATTACAATAAGTGTGCCTTATGCTAAAAATAACATTAGATTATCATATAATATTAATTAAATTTATTCATAGGATAACTTATTTATATAATATATTAGAATTACAAAATTAACGAATGATACAATATTAAATAAAAATTATAATAAAACAATAAATAACAAAAGAAAAGCTTTTATGCAAAGGTGGATACTATTTGTGGAACTTGGTAAGTGAGTCAAAGTGCACGTCCACCAGATCGCTGTAACCATTTATTAGTTTACAAAGTCGGGGGACGATGGAGTTAGCGCCTAGCTTCGTTCTGCGAAGGGGGGCATGCAAGGGAGTAATGGCAGCACGAGGGTATCTAGCTGGAACTCTATACCGAAACATACCAAGTAGATTAGGACAGTCTATTTTACACCGGAGAACTTTGAATGAGAAGATGGAGTCTATAATACTTCTGCGTTTCTCCAATGACACCATTCTGAAATGCGATAATCTTCCTTCATATGACCGTATCTTTTTAGATATTCTAGAAGAAAACGCAAGATACCAAAGGAATCTTTTTTGTATTCTTTCCAGCCTTAAATTGTGGATTGCATAATGAGGTCTCCAAACGACACTGCAGTACCTACTCCAAAATGCTACGAACAATACAGTTATAAATTATGATCTTAGTACGGCTGCGTTTGAAGCCAACAACATTTCTAATAACAAATCCCATCAGTTTTGAGGCCCTTTTTATAATATGCTCAACGTGAGGGACAAATGTTAGTGCACTATCATAAATAACTCCCAAATCTCTCATTTGATTCACCTCTTGAACGACATCAGGGCCTATATGGTATTTTGATGTTATGATATGTGTTTTCCTGGTGTATTTCACATGAAAGCATTTTGTTATATTTAAGGCCATATCATTATCGTAGCACCATTGGACCAGTGAATCAACATCTCTCTGTAGTAAATCAGTATCCTCATTTGTTTCAATAACTCTACAGAATTTTAAATCGTCTGCATACATGTAACATTCAGAGAATTGAAAACAATGAGGAATATCATTAGCGAAGATATAGAAAAGAATCGGGCCAATATGAGAACCTTGTGGTACGCCTCTTGAGGTTTTGTAGGTTCCAGATTGAAATCCGTTAAGTGCAACGAAGAAAAGACGATTTTGTAAGTAGGATTTCAAACAGTTATACAGGTTGCCCGTGATTCCGCATGCAATTAGCTTGTATAATAGAATACGGTGGGGAACGCGATCAAACGCTTTACTGAAATCTGTGTAGATAACGTCTACTTGCTTGCCGCTGTCAATAGCACCTGTTAAAGTTTCCGTGAAGGTGACAAGGTTTGTGCAAGTAGACCTTGATCCCACAAACCCATGTTGAGAATCGCTGAGGTAAAGTTTAAAGTGTGACTGAATATATTTACTTATTAAGGACTCAAAGACTTTTGCTAAAGTAGATAAAATGGAGATGGGTCTGTAGTTAGTAATGTTATCCTTGTCGTCATTCTTATAAATTGGAACGATTTTTGATATTTTCCATAAATCCGGGAAAACACCGGTCCTAAGAGATTTGTTAAAAATTAGGAATAAAGGGGTTACCAAAGTGGGTGCACATTTCTGAATAAATATTGGGGGAATACCATCGGGTCCAGCGCCTTTCCGTATATCCAACGTTTTGAGTTTGCTTAAAAGGCTCTCACGACTAATCTCAGGAGCCGTTAAAGCAAGGCTATTGTTTTTTAAGTTAATTAGTAAATCTGAGACCTGTCTACTTTCGGTCTCCTCGGAATTATTAGAAGTCTGAGAAAAATGTGAAGCGAACATTTCACATATTTGTACGGCATCAGATGTTACTATTGTGCCGTTGGTCATTGTTACAGGGAAGGAACTAGAACCACCCCTTTTATCTTTGATGTAAGCCCAAAATCGATTCGGGTTCTTAGTCACTTCCTTTTCGATATTTAGGATATAGTTGTTGTAACAATTAGTGGCCGTTTTAGAGCATCGCTTTCCTTATAATTTCAATTCGATAAGATCTCTAGGATTTTTATATATTCTGTATCAGTATTATTATTATAACAGACCTTGTGTTTAAAACGACGATCGTGCTTTAATACTACCACCGGATCCAATGCGCCAAATAAATAAACAACATGTCTGATTAATCACAAAATTAAAAATCATAAATTAATCGTCCGGCGGGGGGTCGCAATCCAGTACCCTCTAGCAAACTGGGGTAGGCGATCTGCCATTGAGATAGGAACGATACACACTGTTAGATCAAAGAATTTTGAAATTAGATTTATTCACTACGAATAATGCTATAAAACTAAAATTTAAATGTCTGTTTAAACTTTAATAACACAAAATAATTTCAGTACAATCTTTATTATACCTGAGGGGGGATTTCAGGAAATATTTTTTTTCTATTCCAGTTTTCCCCCCTAAGGGGGATTACTAGGGGGAAAACCGGAATAAGCCAACAACTTGTCGACAACGAGTCGCGAACCATCCCTGTAAAGAGCTGTTCCGCCGCATCGACGAACAGTGCTGAACAGGGCGGAACAGTGCCGAACGCGCGGTGTAAATGCTATAGCATACGCATAATAAAAACACATTTATCCTCATTTTGTGCCGGTTTGCCGCGAAAGCCAGTTACGAAGGACCATGAATTTGTATAACAAAAATTTCACTGATGTGGAATTCTTTGCAAGTTCACCATCAAGCTTTTAAAGAGAGATTAATGAAATAATATTTTCTTCATAAGGACTTGCTCTGTATATTAACTAATTTTATTTTGTATAACTGGATGATTTTTTTTATTTACAGTGCTATTTAATATAGTATAATGATCCTCATTTCTGTCATACTACTTCAGTGTAAAGGATATATGTTGGGTACAAACTTGTAAAAATAATTTGTGGACGACGGGGCTGGTTCCACTGTAAGTTACTTTTAGCATTTAAGTTATTTATTATATACCCTCAGTGTAACTGTTTGTTGTCCTAAAAAATAAAATAAAAAAAAAAGACGTGTGGCACTCGGAGACTGCCGCGGTAAAGCTATTGCATAGCATTTTTTATCAACTTATGCAATTATAATTATTTATTTATTTTATAATACTGCATTTGTGATAATTATAATAAAATGAATGTATGTATATAGAGTACTAACTCATTTTCTTTCACTATTTTTTCGTGACTTTCTTCATTAATAAATGCACTTTGTTTATTCATATTTAAAACACTTTGTACACAAATTATACGAGTACAGATATTCACTGTTGTACGTAGATAATAAATACCTATACACCTATATACTTTCTCACAAACAGTTGATTACGGTAGTTTTCCAACACAACCAATGCCACCTAAAGGCGGGTTGCTGAGCTAAAGAGACAAGCGTGATATTTCAAAAAGTCATTAAAAATTCTGGTATTTATCGATAGATGGCGGTCGGAGTGGGGGGTGTTAGGTTTTTTTCGTTACGGAATTTCTGGATTCGGTCCCCACGCTCAAGGCCTGCGATAGAAGCTATGCAATAGCTTAATAAAACTGTTATGAAACTCTTAGTCTATAAGTATATAAGATTATTCAATGTAAAAGATTTGTATGTGACTGTACCTATGTTTCCTGAATAAAATAAAAAGAATAGGTTGAACATTTTTTGTAAACAATAAGCTATAGGCACACTATCGAAACATTTAAAACGTATCGAAGCTTATATATTATTAGTTTTATAATAATATTTTGCCTTCTTTTATCGGCAAATCTTTGTATTTATAGGTATTACAAAAAAATAACTCGCTAATACCTACTTTCTTTGAAGACAATCACGCCTTATTTCTAAGCGATACCAGTCTACAGATCTTAGAATATAAAATCTAGATTTTGTGCATTTTCACAAAGTTAGACAAATTGAAAACTACGTTTTATAGACCGCTGCGATTCTTTTTCAGGGAGATATCCGCAACAAAATGTTCTTCACTGTTTCAATGGCGCAGTCATGGTTATTGTTTTACAGCTCCTGAAATATAAACCTAGTATTTTTTGTTGTATTTTGACAAATTAAAACCTTGGTTTACAAAAAACTTCAGACGTCTGGGTTCCTCTATCAGAAATATATCGGCGATAACATGTTTCAATGGCGCGGCCATGGGGTTTTTTTTTTTATTTATTTATTTAAGGAGCTTTTTGTCCACAGATATATCAGCTCCGTGAATAAAAATACAATAATATTACATACTAAACTAAACTAAAAAGCATTTGAGCTGCTTCTGAAGTTGGCTCAGCTAGTATACTGAGACAAATTCCTACATCTAGTTTATTGTAATTAAATTTACGCATAAATACTTGTCGCCGATCTTCGTTTCGCACACAATCCATCAGTAAATGTTGCACATCCTCAATTACCTCGCATACTTCACAATTAGGAGAATCGACTTTTTTCATTAAATAAGCAAATTTCCTGGATGGATAGTGTCCCGAACGAAGTCTATGTGCCAACACTATATATGAACGACTCAATCTGCTTGCATCGAACCAAGGCACCCGAGGGGGTTCACATTGAACTTAATACCAAATACCCTTTTCTTTAGAAATTTTATCAACATATTCCTTCCACATTTGGTAAAGTAATCGCTTATATTTATACAGCACCTCTGTATAGTGTGGAGTAATATTAGCGTTGTTACCAACTCCCGCTGCTTGCCTTGCTAAGTTGTCAACCTCCTCGTTACCCTGCAAGCCTATGTGTGATGGGATCCACTGCAACTTCAGAAACTTTCCCCTTTCTTTAAGTTCCAAAATGTTTTGGAAAATGGTGTAGGCTGTCGGTACACCTCTGGAACCAGAGGAGCACCGAGCCAAATGTTGAATAGCACTTCTGCTATCCGTGCAAATAACCACCCTATCGCATGATAAAGTATTTGCATAAGAGAGAGCTTCTGAAATTGACAAGAGTTCCACACTCATAATGGATACCTCAGACATAATTTTATACGACATCTTTTTATTTTGTTTGGGATCATAAAAAGCAGCACCCTGACCGTTAGCGCACTTGGAACCATCTGTATATATTTTATACCAATTATTATATTTCTTATTTAATCTATACATATAATAAATCTGTAGAAAAATAATTTTTGTAGGTACATGAAAAGAAAATCCAAAAAAATAGCCAGGGTATTAAAGGACAACCAATAGAACCCCTTTCCAGCATTTTTAGAATTTTTGTCTGTTTGTCTGTTTATATGTTCGGGTATCACGTAAAATATACGAAAGCAATGTAGATAACTTTTATACACAACGATTGAGCGTAACCTGAGGTAACATTTAGTTTTTGTTTTATTGCAATCGGTTCAGTCTATCAAAAGATATTAGATTTTAAAGTAATCATGGAGAAAAATAACACACATTTCGTTACTTCAAGATGAACTAATGTTTATAGTTGAACTAAACTGTCCGATAGATGTCATTGTGCATATTATGACATGTCTTTTCTGAATGAACTAGGTTGATAGTTGATTTTTGTTTCGATAGATGTCGTTGTGCATTTCTTTTGACTCGCGGTGTTAAGATTTGCCCGTGTTTGCTGATTGCATGAGTTACGTAGGGTTTTGAATGTTCTGAATTGTTTCGAAATAAGGTCTTGGTTGCCTAGAAGGATGTCGTTGTCCAAAATTGGTTATTAAAAAAATCTGTTTTCTTTGGGCAAATTAAATTATGTAGAAGGTGGGATTTGTTATAATTTCATTTTAAATTATTGATAGTTGATTTTTATTTCGATACATGTCGTTGTGCTTGATAGTTGATTTTTATTTCGATAGATGTCGTTGTGCATTGCTTTTGACCCGCGGTGTTAAGATTTGCCCGTGTTTGCTAATTGCATGAGTTACGATGTGCGTGTCCCCAGCTTCCTCATTGTTATAATCGAAATTCTAAGTATGCCATATTTTAAAGCATAATTTGAGCAATTTAAAGTTTCAGTCATAGAATTAGAGCAATCACAACTTCGTTTCTATGATTTGTTAAATGTGTGTAAGCTGGACAAACGTGTCTCCAGCTGACACATGCCGTTGGGGCAAAACCTGTGATGGTAGGGTTTTAAAATATAGTCATAAATTTAGCTCATAATTGGAGCAATGAGATCAAAAAAATCTAGCCATCACACTCAAATATTATTTAAACTACGATCATAAAACCATGTGCGAGCTGGAGACCCGTGTCTCTGGCTTACACATGTGTATCTTCGTAATTATTTATTTAAGCTACGATTATGTATTATACCTCTAAACTTTGAGCAAAACTGCAGTATTAGGCTCCAAATTTTTCAAAACCTTAGCACGAATAGTTTTTGAGCTACGAAGCAATAAGTATGTGTAAGCTGGGGACACGTCACACATGGTGAATTACGATAACTATATAAGTTGCAGTTTTCTTTTAAAGATCAAATAACATGTTCTAATTGGAGCACACACGAGGCATAATTTCAAATCTCTAGGCCTTTTACTTTCAAAATTATAAGCCAAATACGCTTTTCCCGCCAACATTTTTAAAATATTCGGTCGGGAGCGGTCATTCGCGACGTTGCCGTTCCGTGCATTATACAGTTGCTATCGAGTCTGAGCTTTAGCTCTAACATTATAAGAGTTATTTTAATTTGGTCTCGATCATTTAAGCTTTTGTACTGACGTAAGGAAAATATTCTTAGACTAGGAGCTGCTGTCTCTTAACATTTACATGTATGAGAAACATTTTGATTTTTACTTGTATGTACACTTATCAATTTACTATATGTATTTATTGTAAGTATGTGTACCTATATAAAGTATAGTTCCACCATAAATTAACAACTCAAAAATAAATTATCTACCTTAAAATTTTGTTATAGCGTGCCGAAGTAGATAAAATACTTGTTGGGTTGAACTTCTTACAGAGCGCGCGCGCATGGCTATAACAGTAATTTCTTAGTGCGCTAACAAAATGTTTGATTTTTTGTTCGAGTACAATCGGCTCTCGTCGGCTGGCAACTACTGAAGCGCGTGGAACGGCCCCTTCCGATCTATATTCAAAATAATAAAATACAAGTATGTACTTAGTTACGACACATAATGCAGTGCGGTGCAACGATAACCTATTTTGACAGAAATTACAATTTAATTTGGGTTAGCGTGGATTCATAGCGTGTATAGAAAGTAAATTTGTATAGGCAGATTTTTCTCTTGTATTTTAATGTTAACAACTAAATTTTAAAAATGAAAGGCTTATTAAATGTCTAGGGTTTATATAAAAGTAACTACTTACATATATATTTTGGAAAAAAGTAGTACTGTATTTTTAATATACTTTTATCATTGTTTTCAGAATACTTAATATGCATGTAAATTGTATAGAAAAAATCCTGAGCAACTCACTATAAGTACAACTACACTATTTACTGGAGTGGCACCATCACTCTACATAAGTCCGCAGCCAGAAACAACACTATCTCGGCAGTGATATGTTACCGATGGTAATCAATGATTGCCAGAGCTCATTGGGGGAAACAGAAATAGCTATGCTAGCGACAGAGAAGACTTTGTTTTTGTAGCTAGCATAGTTGGTAGCATGCGACAGAGCTTTGTCCTATACTACACAATATCAAAGACATGAACTTGACTATGGGTGGCGTGGTGGTTATTATTTTTCATCAGGTGAGCCACAACCTCGTCTGGCACCTTTGGAAATATAAAAACAATAACGAACGAGTAGTCCTACTTTCCAGTCCTGTGTAATAAACAAAACTGTAAAATATAATACTAGTGGACTGTGTGTAACACTAATTTATGCATTATGCCGACGAGAGCCGATTGTACTCAAACAAAAAATCAAACATTTTGTTAGCGCACTAAGAAATTACTGTTATAGCCGTGCGCGCGCGCTCTGTAAGAAGTTCAACCCAACAAGTATTTTATCTACTTCGGCACGCTATAACAAAATTTTAAGGTAGATAATTTATTTTTGAGTTGTTAATTTATGGTGGAACTATACTTTATATAGGTACACATACTTACAATAAATACATATAGTAAATTGATAAGTGTACATACAAGTAAAAATCAAAATGTTTCTCATACATGTAAATGTTAAGAGACAGCAGCTCCTAGTCTAAGAATATTTTCCTTACGTCAGTACAAAAGCTTAAATGATCGAGACCGAATTAAAATAACTCTTATAATGTTAGAGCTAAAGCTCAGACTCGATAGCAACTGTATAATGCACGGAACGGCAACGTCGCGAATGACCGCTCCCGACCGAATATTTTAAAAATGTTGGCGGGAAAAGCGTATTTGGCTTATAATTTTGAAAGTAAAAGGCCTAGAGATTTGAAATTATGCCTCGTGTGTGCTCCAATTAGAACATGTTATTTGATCTTTAAAAGAAAACTGCAACTTATATAGTTATCGTAATTCACCATGTGTGACGTGTCCCCAGCTTACACATACTTATTGCTTCGTAGCTCAAAAACTATTCGTGCTAAGGTTTTGAAAAATTTGGAGCCTAATACTGCAGTTTTGCTCAAAGTTTAGAGGTATAATACATAATCGTAGCTTAAATAATTACGAAGATACACATGTGTAGAGAGCCGATTGTACTCAAACAAAAAATCAAACATTTTGTTAGCGCACTAAGAAATTACTGTTATAGCCGTGCGCGCGCGCTCTGTAAGAAGTTCAACCCAACAAGTATTTTATCTACTTCGGCACGCTATAACAAAATTTTAAGGTAGATAATTTATTTTTGAGTTGTTAATTTATGGTGGAACTATACTTTATATAGGTACACATACTTACAATAAATACATATAGTAAATTGATAAGTGTACATACAAGTAAAAATCAAAATGTTTCTCATACATGTAAATGTTAAGAGACAGCAGCTCCTAGTCTAAGAATATTTTCCTTACGTCAGTACAAAAGCTTAAATGATCGAGACCGAATTAAAATAACTCTTATAATGTTAGAGCTAAAGCTCAGACTCGATAGCAACTGTATAATGCACGGAACGGCAACGTCGCGAATGACCGCTCCCGACCGAATATTTTAAAAATGTTGGCGGGAAAAGCGTATTTGGCTTATAATTTTGAAAGTAAAAGGCCTAGAGATTTGAAATTATGCCTCGTGTGTGCTCCAATTAGAACATGTTATTTGATCTTTAAAAGAAAACTGCAACTTATATAGTTATCGTAATTCACCATGTGTGACGTGTCCCCAGCTTACACATACTTATTGCTTCGTAGCTCAAAAACTATTCGTGCTAAGGTTTTGAAAAATTTGGAGCCTAATACTGCAGTTTTGCTCAAAGTTTAGAGGTATAATACATAATCGTAGCTTAAATAATTACGAAGATACACATGTGTAAGCCAGAGACACGGGTCTCCAGCTCGCACATGGTTTTATGATCGTAGTTTAAATAATATTTGAGTGTGATGGCTAGATTTTTTTGATCTCATTGCTCCAATTATGAGCTAAATTTATGACTATATTTTAAAACCCTACCATCACAGGTTTTGCCCCAACGGCATGTGTCAGCTGGAGACACGTTTGTCCAGCTTACACACATTTAACAAATCATAGAAACGAAGTTGTGATTGCTCTAATTCTATGACTGAAACTTTAAATTGCTCAAATTATGCTTTAAAATATGGCATAATTAGAATTTCGATTATAACAATGAGGAAGCTGGAGACACGCACATTGAGTTACGTAGGGCTTAGAATGTTCCGAATTGTTTCGAAATAAGGTCTTGCTTGGCTAGAAGTATGTCGTTGTCCAAAATTGGTTATTAAAATATTCTGTTTTCTTTGGGCAAATTGAATTATGTACATGGTTGGATTTGAAATAATTTAATTTTAAATTATAATGTCAATCGATCGAAAGTTTGTGCTGTCGATTCGTTTGTAACGTGAATGTACAGACGATTCGAATTTTATTGAGCCTGTCCGATTGAATGTAGTAAATTAACCCGGTCTCTCATAATTTTCTCAGCACAAATCTATATACCTACCTATGTAAAAGAGGAAACTGACTGACTGACATATCAACGCACAGCCTGAACGGCTGGGGTTAGAGACTTGAAATTTTGCCGGTAGGTACTTTTTATGACGTATGCATTCACTAAGGAAGGGGTTTTAGGAAATACTAACCCTAAGGGGGTAAAACAGAGAATGAAAGATTATATGAAAATCCGTCATTTTTTGAAGTTAAAGGCATTGAAACTAATATTTAGTAGTTCAGCCAAAAATAAAAATAAATATTTTAGAATTTTTGGAAATTCCACCCCAAGGGCGTAAAATAGGGGATATAAGTTTGTATGAAAAGTGTATAATTTTTTATGTGAAAAGCATGAAAATTGGTATTTGGCCTTTCCGTTAAAAATAAAAAATATGTATTTCAGGATTTTAGGAATTTCCACTCCTAAGGGCGCATAATAGGGGATGTATGTTGCGTGTGGGTATACCTATAATGGTTGTGAGGCTTCAAGTCAAAACTTTGCATCGTGTTATAGAGTCTACTATTATGCCTGGATCCGCCCAGGGAGAAACAGTGTTCGTGTCACGTATTCCGTTAGTGCCAAATGATCTCCCTTTTCAGTTTAAAATACTGTAGTTCCCTATAAAAGTGTGTGTCGCGATAACCATCAACAAATCGCAAAGTCAAACTCTCAAGTTAGCTGGAATTGACTTGAGGAAGGCGGGCAGGTTCACGTGGCGTGCTCACGTGTGAGTTCATCCCACAGTCTGATCCATGTAGAGCGAGGACCTATGTCTTTTGCTGAGCGCCGTAAAGTGGATGATATTGAACATCCACATACCAGGCCGCTTGCCGAGCACGCCATTTATTAGTTGGAGGTCAGCATTCGGATGACGCTCTAGCGGAAGCATGCGTGAGCGATAATCCACATCGCTTGCGACATTTGTTTGCCATTTTATTGACCTTTTGTGCGTTATCGGGTGCTAACCAGTTATGGCAAAAGTACCATGACAAGTTTGCTGAAGGTTTTATGAGACATGTACAACTAAATACTGATGGACAAATTACTGACAGGGTACGTGAAAATTGTCACAACAGGTCCTTATTGGCTATTCAAATGATAGTTATAAGTATAGGAGGGAACCCGATCAGTCAGAGGCTGCGAAAAGGCACAGGAGTTTTTTATTGTTAAAAATAGGCGATGGCACATACCCCGTACAAGAAGATGGAAAAGTTATTTTGATTGGTAATCTCTGTTCTTACGTTACACCACAGCAAGAGCTAATTTTTTCTGTGTACGGAGATACCACAAACATGGGAAATCAAGCCGGTTCTTGGCTATGTCAGCGAGCTATTTTGACTCCCCACAATGACCAAGCTGCGGCAATTAATTTCAAAATATTGAGTCATGCGTCCGGTAATAGTAGAGAATATAGCTCAATAAATACATTTATGGAAGAAGATAACGCCATGCACTACCCGGTAGAATTTTTAGATTCCCTCAGCACACCCGGACTTTCACAAAATAGTTTTAAAAATTGGTGTACCAATAATTCTCCTCAGAAATTTATGTCCTCCCAAACTTTGTAACGGCACTCGGCTCAAAGTCACAAATCTGCAACATTATCGAAGCTGAAATATTAACAGGTTGCGGCGCCGGTGATATTGTTTTTATTCCAAGGATAGGTACCTATAATTCCTAAAAACTTTCCTTTCTCTTTCAAACGAGTGCAATTCCCAGTCAGTCTCTGTTATGCCATGACGATTAGTAAAGCTCAGGTCCAGACATTATCCGTTGCGGGGGTGGACCTAAGTATTGGATGCTTTTCCCATGGTCAACTATACGTAGCTCTTTCACGCGTAAACAACCCCAATAACGTTTTTGTGTACGCTCCAGATGGTTCCACAGGTAAAATAAAGAAGCACTAAATTAAATTAAAAAAATGTTTTCGGTATCCTCCCACAGCGCTTTACACTAAAAAATACATTGTTAAGTTCCGACATCCACGCGAACGAAGTCGCGGGCACAGCTAGTTCTTCAAATATATTACATCTTAAAACATTAATCTCGTAATCTCTTTTTGAATTTTGAATACTTTGTAAATACGGTTCAATTATAACATCTAAATTTATATACGATGTCCAGACTTTTAAGCTAAAATTTTCTAGAGGATATGCTTTATGTATATTATCAGCCTGAATCTCATCATAAGTAGTCATAAGTAAAGGCTTCTTTTTTCTACTCCAATAGGGATTCTTTTTAAGGTCTCTAAGGTCAGTCAATAAAGATTTAGTAACATGGTCCCATGACACTGATTTCAAACAAAATTTGTATGCCAGATATTGTCGTCTTAAGTGTAGAGGCACCAAACATAGTTCGCTCTCCATGACGTAAATGGGTGTGCTTTTAATAAATCCGCCAATAATTCTTAAACACTGATTTTGTATTTTTTCCAATTTGTACAAGTGCGTTTTAGCACTATTATCAAATAAAAATGAACCAAAATCAAGTCTGGACCTAATTAAAGATATATAGATGGTACGTAGAAATTTAGGATGTATACCCCACCCAGACCCTGACAGAACTTTAAGAAGATTTAAGTATCTCGAAACTTTTCTTGCCATCTCATTTATATGCTTACTCCATAGGAGAGACTTATCTAACCACATACCCAGGTAGGTACTTAATACAATCCGCCGACGATACCGCTTGACCATTGATTTTTAAATCTATCTTTATCTTTTTACGTCCTCTACTAAAAATACAAAACTTAGTTTTAGTTGCTGATATATTTAGTCCTAACTTCTGCAGAATCTCAACCATCACATTTAAGGCAGTCTGAAAGTTATGCATACATTTCTGAATGTTTCTATCCCCTAAGTAAAAAACAAAATCGTCAGCATATTGACATATCACTATATTATTATTAATATGTTGATATATTTGATGAGTAACTATATTAAATATTAATGACGACATAGGATCTCCTTGTGCGAGCCCCTTATCTGTCCATCTGCAGGTTTCTATCTCACCATTATCATCACAAATAATTAAATGTCTCTCAGATAAGAAATACCATAAATACTGGCAAAATGTCTTACCGACTTGTAAATGATCAAGTGTGCTAACGACATTATAAATATCTACATTGTTGTATGCGTTTTCAATATCTAGAAAACAGGCAAGTGTGGAGACATTTTTAGTAAAACCTATTTGAATATAGGTGACTAAACGCGCTAGACTATCAACACAAGATTGACCTCTACGAAAACCTGTTGTATATGGAAAAAGAATTTGACGGCTTTCGACTAACCATTCTAAACGTTTATTTATCATAGCATGGAATATTTTACATAAACATGAAATGAGAGATATAGGTCGGAGTTTGGAATCCGGGTTATCAGTTTTGGGTATAGGTATAATCCTAATTTTACGCCACTGATTAGGTAAATAACTGTAACGAAATATATGATTATATAAATTAAGCAAAAAGGACTTACCAACCGCAGGAATATTATATACCATTGAATAAGTTATCTCATCCATACCTGGTGCGGTGTCTTTTTTCTTTAAGCAATGATTTAATTCTTGCAATGTAAAATCTGATTCTAACAACGAATTATGAGACAAAAAGACTGGAGGCGAGTTTAAAACTGAATCAGGGGCTAAAGATCGTAATAAATGTTCCTTTTGCATATTAGAGCAAACCTGTTTAGCTTGACGATTACCTTTCATCCATCTCATACGCTTCCACATTTCCGATACTGATGTGACTTCATCTATACTACTACAGAATTTCTTCCAATTATCGGACTTATATTTTTGAATCATATTTTGCGCTTCAGCTACTTTTTGTTCCACTATATTTAGGCTATCTGGATTTGGATTCCGCCTAAATTCTTTTAAAGCTAATCTGCGTTGTGCAATCATCTTGGATAAAGTTGGACTCCACCACTTTTTGGAAATAAAATTAGCAAACGGATTTGTACACTGTTTTGTTGTTGGGATGTGCATATCTGCTGATTTATTAAGATTTTCGATGAAGTAATCAATCATACATAGCTTGCATGTCCTCCGAATTATATATATAAAAATTTTTACTAAACGGCTCAACTAGACATTTGCTATAATTTTCCCAGTTGGCAAACTGAAATTTCCTTTTTTTAATAAACATTAATTTGTCTGGCCTGTTATCTATAGACATTTTAATAATAAGGTGATCGCTGCCTAAATTTTCTTGTATTACTTGCCATGTAAAATTGAGAGCTATGTCCGAAGACATAAACGATATGTCAGGGGAAGTTTGTCGGAGTATACCATCAACAAATTTTACTCTTGTTGGATTTCTATTATTAACTGAAATAAAACCATATTCTAAAGTAGAGTCTCTAAGTTGTACTCCTCGTGTATCATTCTTGTACGACCAATTAGAATGGTGCCCATTAAAATCACCCCCAATTAAAGTTTTTCGCGAATAAGAAGAAAATATGCTGTCCCAATCTCCCTGACTAGTATGAACTGATGATGGGCAGTATACTGATAAAATGTTTTCCAAATTTTTACAACTAATTACTTTAACATGGATAATTTCGATACCTGAATTTCTGACATTTATCGAACAAAGCTGACTTTTAATTGACTTATGTATTATAATAGCGACCCCTCCATATGAATCGAATCTGTCCCATCTATATATCTTATAATTAGTTAAATTAATTTCCTGTTCTGAGCCTAACCATGTTTCACTAATTATTCCTATTTGAATTTTTTCACAGTTTAAAAAAGCTTCAAATGCCACAAATTTTGGTTTAAGACTTTGAGCGTTCCACTGTATAATGTTGGTCACATATTTTTTGTTTTCTTTATCCATTACTATAACTAAATATTTTCTTTAGCAGATCTCCTGTTATTAAACTAATTACAAATAATTTACACTCATTTAAAATTATATTACATATAGCCATAATCCTATCTGCAAATCTTTCTTCTGAATTTAATAAAATATTTGTTATCTTCTGAAATATTTTTTTAAATTCAAATTTGTATCTATTTTGTTCACGCAGGTTTTTCTCGTGTTCTTTATTCTTCCACTTATTTCAGCTACAGGTTCCTCATAATCCATGTCCTGAATATCCTTATTTTCAGCTGTAAACTCATTTTCTTTAACCTCCTTTTTTCGTTCTTTCCCCTTCCGAAAAATATTTAATGTAACCGAAGACTGTTTAACTGCATTTTGATTTTTTTTACTGTGTATTTCCGCATTTGTAGAAATTTGTGTGTCGACAATTCTATTTTGCAGTGTATCACTGGTGCTTGGTCCTATTTTTTGTGGCATATTATTAGCAAGGCTATTGATACAATAATTTTTCACATTTTGGGAATACACTTCCCAAGCTTTTCTAAAAGATAAATTCTTTTCACTCATAATGAGTCTTATTTCTTTCTCTCTTATGAAAACATGACAATTTTTGTCAATCGCCATATGAGGCCCTTTGCAATTTATACACTTAAATACCTTGACCTCACAAAGTTCGTGATCGTCGCCACATTTAGGGCAAACTATTTTCTTTGATGGACATAATTTCTTAATATGTCCAAATTTCCAACATTTGTTACATTGTGATACTGGAAAAACATATGGTTGTACCTTAAATCTGCAGTCGTAGCCATATATATATGAGGGTAGCGTCGGACTTTTGAAACCTATTCTTATAGATTCGCTATCTACCCACTTACCTTCTGAATTTAATCTTTTCAATCTCTTGAAGGATATAATTTCTTCTGTAGATTGTATGGATTCCTTTATATCTGTGTCAGTAAAATCTAAATCGACTCCTCTCACTATACCATAACTTATATAATAATCAGTATTTATTGACAACTTCCATCCTAATTCTTGTAACTTAACGCTTTTTAATAATTTCTCTGCATTTTCTTTTTTTTCTTCTTTAAACTGTACATAAACTTTATAAGGGTTCTTATATTTAATTCTCCATACATCCTGTATCTTTTCTTCCCTCAATAATCGTGCTAATGCCATTTGTTTTGGCAATATATCCGTATAAGTAATGCAAATCTTGCAGTACGACGCATTTTTATCACCATCTAAAGAATCGCTCCTTCTCAAAACTTTTGTTTTTTTGCGAATAACCGTGGTAAAACCGTCTTCACTATCTCTGTTCTCCTCACTACTCCCTTCACTACCTTCACCTCGCTTCCTCTTATCATATACACCCTTTTGATTCTTCACTTCAAACTGCATATTATTAGATTCCAATATCGGAATTTCATCTAAATTTCTGGTATCAAAATCACTTCCACCGCTAGACAATATATTCTCCTCCTCCTCACAATTATTGCCTTCACTCATATTTACACATTTGGTATGATACGGGTAGATAATAAAAAAGAACCGTACGAATATCTTATCGCTGTTAGACGCGTGCGCTCGGGACGCGGTCTCACGCGCTGGCCATGGGGTTATTGTCTTACAGCTCCTGAAATATAAACTTAGGAATTTTTGTTTTATTTTACCAAATTTCGACATTCAAACCTGTTTTTTTTAATCTTCAGACATCTGGGTTCCTCTATCAGAAAGATATGGGCGATTTTTTATGGCGCGGTCATGGGATTTTAGTCTTACAGCGCCTAAAATATGAATGAGGGATTTTTTTTCTATATTTTTACGAATTTTATACGTTATTTAGCTAAATCTCAGGTCTAACGCAACGCATAGTTATAAATAACTTCGTGGCCGCGCGGTTCTCCGCGTTTCAATGGCGCGGCCACGTTCAAACCCTTATAACTTTTACAAATTATTACAAAATATTGGCAAAGGTTTCTCTTCTTAATTTTGTCGTAGCCGCGCGGTCTAAACGGACACAATTC
Organism: Pseudoips prasinana; assembly: GCA_951640165.1. Taxonomy (NCBI): domain Eukaryota; kingdom Metazoa; phylum Arthropoda; class Insecta; order Lepidoptera; family Nolidae; genus Pseudoips; species Pseudoips prasinana. The sequence continues at coordinate 27,632,998 of OX621246.1, forward strand.
CCCTAATTGACAGTTCAAAGACAATATAAACAAGCAAATTACATGCGTCGGTACAATATCCAACACGTGTTTCAGTTCTCCACGGACCATTTCGTGCATGTAATTTGCTTGTTTATATTGTCTTTGAACTGTCAATTAGTCCAGTCCAGTGATGTTAACTCCTCGTATGCGCAGTGCTATCACCTTCGAGCGCGTGTAATCTGCTTGTTTATGTCCTTCTTGCATGTGCATATTTATAGGGGGCGGCAGGGCAACGCATATTGCACACACTAGGGTAACCACTGCGCATACCATAAAAGTAATTAATAACTAAAAAGGATATGATTTGTGCTGCCACCGGTACATCTAATAGAATAGTACCGGTTCATCACCATCAGGGGTAATAGACTCATCATATTGGCCACAACATCTTGGTAGATGATTGTTGCAGCGTTGCTGTCGCTATATTTGGTTAATGTCGCATCGTCTTTTGTGACTTATCAGTCCAATGGCCGCTCGGCATATCTTGCCACACCTGTCGCAGATAAATTGCGAGTCCACGGGATTGGGGGTGGCGACGCGGAGCCTTTTCTGCTTCAGTTTGTCCAGCCAGGCTTCGTCATGTTTTATAGCTCCGTGGTGAATATCATGGCGCCAGTCTGATCTTACACTAGCACGTGTCTCCTAGGTCTTGGTGTCAATGGCGAAACTTTTCATGTCACGCTTGCAGGAGTCTTTGAATCGGAGTTTTGGCCGTCCAACAGGTCGTTTCACTTCGGCAATCTGTCCAAGCATGACTTCACGCGGCAATCTGTCGGGGTCCATCCGATGAATGTGTCCCAGCCAACGGAGCCGTCTCTGTTTCAGTATGGCCCTAATACTGTTGCTTTTGGTTTTTGAGAGAACAGTTTTGTTGGTCATCCGATCCTTCCAAGTTACTCCCAAGATAGTACGCAGACATCGCATGTGGAACGCGTTTAGGCGACGCTCTTGTTTCGAGTAGGTATTCCATGTTTCCGATGCGTACAGAAGTATACTAAGGACGCAAGTTTGGTATACTAGGATCTTGGTTGACATTTTGAGCTTGTTGTTGTTCCAAACTCGTCTGGAAAGCCTCCCAAAATAGAATAGAATAGAATATGTTTTATTTCATTAGTTAACTAATTTTTTTTTTTTTTACGTGACATTTTAAATTTTATTTTACAAGGGCATTTCGTATTTTGGCGCATTTTGTCCGGGGAGGGATCTTTTGCAACCTACTTTTTCAATTCTTTTCACACAAAATAATTATTTTATATAAAAAAAGAGTGCGAAGTTCTGGATTTAGGATCCCATCAGGTCTAGACCTGAACTTACTTAATTACTAGGAGTAACTTTACAAGTCAAAGCCTAGGCTGCCGGGGGAGGGCCAGTCTCTTGTGGAGCGGTTTGCCTCTCTCCGATTTATGTAAATATTCGATTTCGCCAATTCTATTTAAGGAGGAGAAGCGGATTGAATTGTCCGTATCTTGTGTACGCAGGTCCGGGGCTTTCGAGGCCGCTGATCGACAGTGATGCGAGTTTTTCGATCATTTCGCGATGCAAATCATGGGCTCTAAGATGCCATGGGTCTTGTCCAAGCATTTCCCAGAGCGTTTTTGTTTCAGTGCGTCGTGGAAAAGCACCTGCAGCTTTTATTGCCATTTTGTAATGTCTTTCCAGCTTTTGCTGTATCTCGGGAGAAGTTGGATGACTCCATAGTCCAGTACTGGCAAGAGACATGCTTGTACAATGAGTAGTTTTGTTTCTATGTTAACTTTCGATCGGTATCCTATGATTGGGTTTAGGACGCCTCTTATTCGTTTTGACTTTTCTACTGTTGCCTTTGTGTGTTTGTTCATTGAGAGTCTCTTGTCCAATACGACACCGAGATATTTTACCTCGGTTTTATATTCGATCCGTTCATTTTTCAATTGGATTTAATTTTTGTATCCTCTATTTGGATTTCGCAACCTAGGTCTTTTGTGAGAAAACATGATACACTCCGTTTTATCCACATTACATTCTAGGCCCCACCTTTTGTAGTAATCAAGGATTTCCTCTGCTGCCCATTCGGCACGCCTAGTAGCGTGGTCTGGTTTCTCAGCTGCATTGAGAATGCATAAGTCATCCGCGTATTGGGAGAGCATCTGACCTGCTATTCGCTCCTTTGGTATGTCAGCGACATATAAATTGAAAAGTACGGGCCCGAGGATCGACCCTTGGGGAACACCGTGCGGGACTCTTTTCTCGGTTCCTGTTGTTGTTCTAAATCTGCCCTGAGTTGTCCTGTTAGACAAATAATTTTCTATTATCTTTATAATATTATTACGCGCTCCAGCTTCATACAATTTCTGTATTAGGCCTTTATGATTTATAGAATCAAATGCTTTACTGAGGTCTGTTGATATCATGGCCACGCTGTGTCCTTTCTCAAGAGCATCGGTGATGTTTTTGCCAGTCCTCAAAATTTGTGTGGCTGTGCCTCTTTGACGAACGAACCCGTGTTGGTGTTCGGGGATCAATTCGTTACTTTCAGTGTTTATTCTCGACATGATGATACGTTCAGCCCATTTGCCCATAATGTTGAGTAAGCTGATAGGTCTGTATGACTTGAGTTGCGTATAGTCTTTTCCTGGTTTGTGCAGAAAGATGCATGTGCATTCTTTTCATCTTTTTGGAAAGTATCCTGTAGTAATAATATAGTCCATTATCCGTTTGAACATGGCTATCATTGTGTCATCTCCCATTTTTAGAATATCTGCTCTTATTCCGTCAGGGCCAGGAGCTTTCTGGTTTTTGAATTTTCGAAGAGCTGCTTTTAATTCTGTATGTGATGTAGGGTCTAATGGTTGAAATGGTGTGTATATCTCCGTATTTTCGTCTTCATGCGAGATATCGGACGCGTGGACAATGGCCGTGTCAACTAGCTGGTCAATAATCTCCAATTCTGTGTTGCAATTTTCGATGTAAGGGAGCCTTTGAGGTGGCTTTTTCATGGATCTCTGTATATTCCACATTTTGCATCTACAGTCATTTTGATTTTCTAAAATTTTGTTCCAAGATTCTTCTTTGTATTCGTTCATTCTTTGAGCCAAACAGCGTTTTAATCTGTTGTACTTCCTTTTCATTTCATTATATCTGCTTGTGAATCTTTGTTGCCATGAGATGATCTTCGCTTTATTTCGTTCTTCTATCAACTTCTGAATGTCTTCTGGCAGATTTTCCCCATTGCAAGTATGTTTCAGTGGAGCGAATTCGTTCAGCGTAGATATTATGGCATTTTCCAAGTTTATGATCATTTTGTCACAATCCGTGTCCGTTTCAATTCTCATTTTTGAACCTATTTTTGTAGCTAGAGATTGCTCAAACTTGATCCGCTTTTCCTTACTGGATTTAAGGTCCTTCAGGTTGCGGCTGAGTTTAATCTCATAGTCGGTTTCCAGGTTGATCGTGGTTATCCATGGCATATGATCGGACGCTATGGATTCTACCTGTTTGCATGATTTTATATCCAAATCTGAGTGGTCGTATGTCGTAATTGCTATGTCAAGTATGTTTTTGTTGCCAATGCTGGTGGGTCTGGATGGTTGACCAGAATGTATAATTCTACAGTCTCCATTTTTGTGTATTTCTCGTAATATGATTCCGAGACCTCTGTCGACTGAATGGCCAAGTAATTGCGTTCTCAGGTTTACGTCCCCTATGATTAAGGCACTCTCTTCTCTAAGCAGTTGCTCGAATTCATCAGATAGTTCACTTTGGTTCTGTATAGGTACGTAGATGCCTTTTATCGTGATATGTTCTCCAGTTACATGATTGGTGAAAACTCGAATACTACATCCTTCAATTTTTCTCTCGTCATCACTGAAGGAGTCAATAAGTTTCTTTTGAGTCCATCTCAGGCCTCTTTTAATGTATATTATAGTACCTAGGTGATTGGCTTTCTGCTCATATATCTTATCATAATTTGGGATGTTGAATTTTTGATTTGCCAGATTAATTTTAGCCTCGTTGATGATGGCAATATCTATGTGGTATTTCTGAATCAATTGTTTGATTTCATTAAACTTGTGTGTTAATGTGTAGGATTTTTATGTGTTTTTTATTGCCTTTAGTCGAGTAGAACATTCCTGAGTTCTTTAATGACAGAGGTACAGAGGCACTGATGCAGATGAAGGTGGTCCCTCTTTCGTTCCCTCAGCAATTTTCTTGTCTCTCGATTGCCTTTCTAAATAGCGGGCAATTACTCTGCGTTGCAGTGTGTTGCTCTGGCTTCACGTCCTTACAGTTCGAGCAGACTTTCACCGATTCATCCTGATTATTTTTTATTAGTATGGTCGGTTCTCTTTTCGGTGCATGACATGCACTTGTTGCGTGGTTGAATTTAAAACAGTTTTTGCATTGCAGTACTCTATCTGGCCCTGCTTGGTATTTTTCAGGCCTAAGTTTGTGAGCACAGTAGAATATTTCTGTGGCGTTTTTCATTCGTTCAGCGATCTCATGGTATGAAAAGTCGCCACTGAATATGCACAGCTGGACATCGCTCGTTATCTTTTTCATATTAAGAGGCCGAATGCCTATGCACTTTTCCATCTCGTCTTTTTGCTCTTCAACAGAATAATCGTGTGCCATATTTCTAATGATGACTTTAGTGGTTTTTATTTGTTCCTATGACCACGAGATCTGGCTTAAAGTCTTTGATATCTTCGATTGCCTTGCTTCTTTTCTCTAGGTCGGTGAGAGTAATGAGAATATTTTTACTTCTCTCATTTCTAATTATGCGTGCATGATGTTTATCCATTAACTTGGTTAAGTCTCTCATGAGAGCGTCGCTTAGCATCTTTTTCTCATCCTTATTATTTTTATATTTGTATCTCGTATCTGTGAGTAATATTGGTAGTACGTGCGTGCTAGTTCTTGTTGGTTTATTTAGCACCGCCGGTACAAACTTTTTATGTGAACCTTTGGGTGCTCCTCGTTGCCTAGTTACTTTTTTCGCTTTAGATATACCTTCTCCTTCATAAGGGTTTGAGCGTTTCAAAGAATCACTGCGCGTTCTCGTCAATGAGTGATCACTTACTGATGACGTGGAATTAGCGCGAGATAGCAATATCGTCCTTGTTTGTTCGCGATTCGAGCTGGTTAGAAGCTGCTCAAATCGGTTTTGAGTCGGTACTGCTGTAGTCACGTGCATTGGTCTAGAAGCCTTGACATGTTTCTCAGTGTTTTTCATCGCTTTTAAATTTAGTTCACTTGGTTTTATTTGAACTGTGTTTATTTTTAAGCAATTGCATACGTATTCCTCTTGAGCTGTGAACTCGGTTTGAGGTATCGCTTTGATATTTCTTTGTTTTTGGCATTCTATACAATTATGAAAAACACTTCTTACTACCGTATTTGCGCACGAGTAGATTTTGTAGTAAATGTCGGGTATAAATTTGCCGTTCGTGTGACGATGATCCACGAATGTGCAAATTTTTATTACACTTGTTCTGGTGCATTTTTTGCACTTCATTGTTTTTATTTTAGACTGCCCATTTGTCCATTCTAAAAAGTTTTTAATATAGTTCTTATAATTACACTGATTACACTGCACGGTAAATGTTGTATCTTCATTTGTTGAGATTTCACTCACTTTTTCACATGTTACTTGGTGATCCAATTGAGTTATTTTGTTACTATTAACTAATAAGTCCGTCTCCATTGTTGGAGAGTTGCTTTCACTGTATTTGTCCGTTTTATTTCACATATTGTTCATTAAAAGTCACATTTTACAATGTTTGATACGTAATAAACAAAAACTACTTAACCACTATTTAACAGTGGAATATTCCGCTCCGCCGTTAGCGAACCGTGACCTTGACGCGACTCGGTGCGATAACGGAGCACTCGCTAAACACGTCCGGCGCGCGCGGCGGCTCGCGGGCACTCTCAAGCCTCCCAAAAGTCGTCGCTGCCCTTCCAATGCGTGTGTCTATTTCTTTATCGTTGCAGAGTTCCGATGTTGTGGTAGACCCAAGATAATAGAAATGATCCACATTTTGGAGGACCGTTTGATCAAGGGTTATTTTAGGTGGGGCATCTGTACGCTGAACCATGATGACAGTTTTCTTCATGTTTATTCTCATTGAAAAAGTACGGCATGCTCGACTAAATCTGCTGATCAACTCTTGCAGCTCCTCTTCTGAGTTGGCGATAAGTGCAGCATCATCAGCATACAGAAGTTCACGAGCCAAGACATCATGACGTTTTGTGGTTGATTTTAAAAGGTTAATGTTGAATAGCTTGCCATCCTTTCTCGTATGCAGATGAACCCCAATCTCACAGTTGTCAAAACCTGTAGTGAGCAGAGCCGAGAAGAAAATTCCAAAGAGTGTTGGCGCTAGTACACAACCTTCCCTAACACCACGCTTTATGTTGAAAGCCTCTGAACTATCGCCATCAAACAGTACAGTGCCCTTCATATTGTCGTGAAAGGCGCGTATCAGAGACAGTAGGGTTGATGGACACCCAATTCTTGCCAAAACGTCATAAACGCCCTGTCTGCTGACTGTGTCAAACGCTTTGTTGAGATCAACAAATGCCATGTATAAGGGTACTTGGTGTTCACGGCACTTTTCCGGCAGTTGACGCAGGGTAAATATCATGTCATTTGTTGACCTCCCGGCTCGGAATCCACACTGTGTCTCTGGGTAGATTCTAGCTGCAAGGATATCCAGCCTTTTTAAAACTACCTTGGCTACTAGTTTGCCGGCTATGCTCAAGAGCGATATTCCTCTGTAGTTGTTACAGTCCCCTCGGTCGCCTTTTCCTTTATATAACGTGACTATGTTTGCGTCGCGCATATCTTGTGGTATTGTCTTTTCTTCCCAACATTTAAGAATGATCTGGTATAGCGGTAGTTCCACGCATTTAAGCGTGAGAACTTCAGCTGGTAGATTATCGCAGCCAGGACTCTTGCCCAGTTTTAAACCTTTCAGTGCATTTCGAAATTCTATCGGGGTTGGGGAATATCCAAATTTGGCATTGGTGGGTCGCTCTCAACGCCTCTGTGACAATATTAATCTCCTCTGAGTATAGACTGGATTAATGTGCTGCCCACCTATTCAGTTGCCGATTCTTATCGGTGATGGGGTCCCCGTTAAGGTCTTTGATACATGCACGTTTTCTTAGGGTTGGTCCGATAGCAGATTTAATGCCTTGGTACATGCCACGAAAATCTCCAATGTTTTGACACTCTTGAATTGAAGCACACAGATTGGTCCAGTAACGGTTAGCGCAATGTCGAGCGAAACGTTGCATATCTCCTTTAGCCCTCATGTAGTCAATAATAGCACGTGCATCATTTGGACTATTCAAAATTTGTATGTGAGCACAGCGTTTCGCCTTGATATATGGACATAATTCATCCTCATATTCCGCAAACCAGTCATTTTGGGTCTTACCCTGTTTCCCAAACGTCTGTAGAGCCGTCCGCGTAAGAGTCTCCTTAGTTAGGTGCCACATAGCTTCAGCATTCGGTAATGTATTTAATTGACCAGGATTCAATTTATTTTGGATCTCTGTATTGAACTGTTTGTATAGCGCGTCATCAAGTATGGCTCTGGTGTTAATTTTAATTCTACGGGGTGCGCTTTTGGCTGAGTGTATCTTCTTTGCTAATAGGCGTGTCTTTGCTATAACTAAAGAGTGATCTGTGTCGCAGACTGCACTGTGGTATGTGCGGGAATTTAGTATGTCGCGTTTTCTTGTTATAATAAAATCGAGTTGGTGCCAGTGACCTGAGCGTGGATGTTTCCATGACACTTTATCTGCTTGTTTGTTACGGAAATAGGTATTTGTCACGCACAGAGTTAGGGATGCACAGAGTTCTAACAGGCGTTGACCGTTTTCGTTCATATTCCCAATTCCGTGGGAACCCATGCAGTCTGGCCAGTAGCTCCAGTTGTTTCCAATCCTAGCATTAAAATCACCCAGAAGCATTAGTTTGTCTGATCCTCGAATACTTGTGAGACATTGCCGCAGGTCCTCGTAGAATTGATCCTTAACTTCGGGTGATGCTTTTAAGGCGGGAACATAAGCTGAAATCAATGTGATAGGACCAGTGTCTGTCATTAGCCTAAAGGTCATTATCCGTTCAGAATAACCGCACGGTTGTTCGCTACAACTAAGTAAGCTGTTCCGAATTGCAAAACCAACTCCGTAGTCACGTCGTTCTCCGGACTGTCTTCCTTTCCAGTAAAAGGTGTAATGTTCTTCGCGCAGGCTGCCTTCATCTGCGAGACGGGTCTCTTGTAATGCGGCGACATCAATTTGGAGACGAAGAAGTTCTCTGTCAATCATAGCCGTTTTCCTAACGTTTGGGTCAGTATCTGTGGATGAATCCAAACCAGATAACATGGTTCGCACATTCCAGGAGGCAAATCGTGTTATGGAATCTTGTTTACCGTTTTTGTGTTATGTTTAGGTGCCTTAAATACCCATCTTGTTTCAAGCACTGTGATATGCCTGCTGCCCCTCACACCTATAGGAGCGCAAGATGAGGGACGGACTAGTACCTTACTGACTGGGGGCTGCCCAGTTTAAGGCGGGCGTTAACTAGTCAATTAGTCGCGATAGACTATCCCACCGTCGGAAGTCACCCCTAGCGCCTGCACACACGTCCATTAGCGCGAGATTTATAACTGGTAACTGCGACTCCCCGTGTTAGTATCCGTACCTTGTTAGGTACGAGCAGAGTGTAATCTCCGCAAGCACTGCATCGCCTGGGACGCAATCACGAAACCATGAACTTGCCCAGCATTCATAGTTCCCTCTCGACCTCGTCGACTTAGTCTACAGGAGTGACAAGTCACTACGTGTAGAGTCGAGTAGGTTGCAGGAGTTGCAGACTCTTTCAGGTTGAACCTTACTGTCGCCTTACGGTACTCCGGATCCGTTGCCTCCTCCGCAGAGCATGCGCCGTACCGAAGTCCACCTTCTTCGCCGCAGCTGCCGTTGAGGTCTTCACCCGTAACCCTGGGCAAGGGGCCCGCGTTATACTCCACGAATCTGGGTCTCTACTCGGACTTCGCCACTCGTACACTACGGCCTACTGAAGTGCAGAGTGCCCACCCATGCGACGTGGACGCGCCGAGAAGAAATTACCCGAGTGAAGAACAGGGAAGGTGACCCTATCCTCCCACGGGCCGAGTTAATGTCCCCGTATGATACCGAGAACAAAACATAATAGACTCGCAGTCCGATAATTAATCGAAAGCCGGAGGGATATGAGCCTTCGTCGCTATGCATCGCTACCCAGGGAGGTAAACAAATAATAAAGCACCTTGTTTCACATCTTTATTCTAAATTTACAAAAATACGTAAACAATAGAGATTAATTACTACGAAAACATCTATACAATGTTTTAATATGGCATTCAATCTTGTGTCAACTTGTAGACTTATATTAGAAAAACATTAAAAAAATAAATGACATTCAATAACTATGTACAAAGTCCAACATTGAAGGACTAAATCATTAAAAATGAGGTTTATTCTGTTCAATATTCCTAATAATATATAGTACAATATCCCAGGACATTATTTACACACGGCTATCTGATCCCACACTAAACAGAGTTTGTACTATGGAACCCAGATAACTGATATACCACATATATATAAGAGTACATTTTTTTGCAAATACATACATAGATAATTACACCCAGATTCAGGACAAACAGATGTGTACCTGCACACAAGTATCTGTCCTGGGTGGGAATCGATCCCACGACCTCTGGCGTGAAAAGCAAGCATTTGCCAACAGGCCCATTCAATTCATTATAATTAATAAGAGTACATTGAACATGCATAATCACTGCAGTAGCAAAATAAACTGTAAATATTTAATAGTGCAACCATCATATTTTTAACCTATAGTCTATGATCACTGGACACAATTTGGGTTGTCATCTATACATATGTATATACATGCTTTAGCGGTCAAAAGGTTACACAAATAAATCCTACGTGTGACCCGCCCGCATATAAATATTTATAGGGTTGCCATAAGTAAGTAATCTTTATTTCGCTCAAATTATGGTACAGATAAGATTTTATAGTCATCACAATTACAGTTTCTCACATATTTTTAATACATTGACATGCGAAATTTTATCAAATCATGTACATCTAACATTAATTATATAATTCTAATACATTGTTCATAAAAAATAACAATATAACAGTAACAATAATAATGTACGTCCCGTATATACCTACGGAATTGTCACCGTAATTGATTATGACGTGCCGTATTGTTACTTGTCCCGTTTATCAATATTTCAATATACACGTACAAGACGGGGGCGCGGTTGCGGGAAGTGACGGGGGCGCGGTTGCGGGAAGTGACGGGGGCGCGGTTGCGGGAAGTGACTGGGGCGCGGTTGCGGGAAGTGACGGGGGCGCGGTCGCGGGAAGTGACGGGGGCGCGGTTGCGGGAAGTGACGGGCGCGCGGTTGCGGGAAGTGACTGGGGCGCGGTTGCGGGAAGTGACGGGGGCGCGATTGCGGGAAGTGACGGGGGCGCGGTTGCGGGAAGTGACGGAGGGGCGGTGCGGACCGCTCTCTCTATGGTGCATCTACGGCACATCTTTGTTCTACCTTGAAATATGATTATTTATAACCCCTAAATTAAATCATGCCACCGAAAAACATACGCCATTGTTTTACTATTTCTTCTGTACGGAACGCTATCACAGTTACGGTTGAAAATGAGGTATTTTAAACTGTTATTTCGTACGTAGCTTAAACCAATGAATTAAGAACACATACTGTGTCCGATTAAAGGTAAACGAAAAAGGTACAGTAATATTAAGTAAAACAACACACAAAGGGCACTATTCACTTCATTCAGGTACTCGTATACCAATGCAGTGAAAAGTGCCTGCCATAAGTAATCGATCAGTAATCTAACTTACAAAATATTAAGAGTTAATTTTGCTACACGACATAATTATAATCTGTAACTGAGTTATTGTCAGTCTACATATTATAAAGAAGTACTACTCATTGTTGTCATTTGATTTCTTTTATTATTAACATTGAAGAAAAGTAAACCTCACTTTTTGATAAAAGTAATAAAAAAATATCTATAAATTAAACTTACCGTTTCTCAAAAAATCTAGCAAACTTCATACAATAAGGATTATTTAAAGAATTATTTAATAAGACCTATAACACCGATATCTTTAAGGTCATCACGCTTTTCTAAAATAAGTCCTTTTTCGTTGGCGAGATGAAGGACTGACAATAAGGCTAGAGGTACACTGAGCGACTCGCGCATATTAGGAGATAGTTTGTTTGGTAATCGTGAATACAAAGTGAAGAAAGAAGTTTCGGAGACGATTTCTTTTTCACCCTCTGGTGTTTTTTCTGTGAGCATTTTCCATGTGCAGTGTTTTAGTTGTTTCATGTCGACTTTTTTGGCGCGCATTGCGTAAGGTATGAAGATTTTGGCGACCTGAAAATAATAATTCCCACGTAAGTATTAGGTAAAATAACGGACCTTTTGAAGTTACTAGCGAACTCTTCGTAAGGTGAGGATGGTGGAGTTCCAGTAATGGTACGGAAATATGAAGAGCACAGAATAGTACTGATAATAAATGAACAGCTAACCATTATAATTATAAAAAAAAACAAATAGATGCATCTGTTCTAAAGTGTAGTGTACAACTACAGTATAAAACCTACTTTGTATAAATTGTCTATTATAGTCAGTGTCGTTTAAAAAGAAAATATTACTTCAAAATTAAATCAGAATCTCCCTAAAAAAGTACAAATTTAAAATCTAATTTATCCTATCTATCTAGATCTCTATTCAATTATAATATTGAAACCGTGTTGGTTTGCTTATTTGTTTGGTACTTTACGCGTCTACTACGGGTCTAACGAGTTTGTCTGAAATTTTGAACGACTAGTTTTGCGTAAAGTCACTTATAGGATAGCAATCACAACAATAAGCTGATAATGTATGTTGTTACCTTGGTGGGAGGTTCCAGCATGTCCCCAATTTCTTCGGGCTCGATCGCTTTGGCCTGTTCATGCAGCTCTCCCGCAGCCATCGCATCTTCGTTACCCCAATCATCACCATCCTGAAACCAACGTCGTTACCTTGAGTTTTTGGGTAATGCATTCCACGGACGAGCAGCATGTACAGATATTAACATGTAACCTAATCCGAAGGAAGAGAACGAGCAAGGAAGGAAGGGCGACTCAGACGTACGTATAAGGGCCACCCTTTGTGATGCAGCAACGCTCACCTTCTCTGTCTCTCAGTTATCCTTTCTGTTCCTAGCCAAATTTGATATGATCCTAATAATGCCGCGTTGGATACTCGCTCCAATAGAGAACTTACGGAAATTCTCGATAATCCTAACTCTTTAGATAGGTTGTAGAGTATAATCCTAATATCAAAGTTTATGCAACCTTACACTACTAAAGCCTAAAAATATCAAACTTTCCGACATATAAATGTATTGTATCGAAACTTAGAATCTCTCTTTATAATTATGTATATATATATTAAAGACAACGCCCGCATTAGGGAAAGTAATCCCTGTGTCGCGGGGTACTTTACAAACATATAAAAGACGGACACAAATGTCATCCAGACTCAGAACAACTATTATGGGTCACACAAATAGTTGTCCGGCGCGGGACTCGAACCCGCGACACGAAGCGGCGAGGCGACTGTCTTAGCCGCTGCGCCACATGTGCAATCTAAATTTGGTAGTTAAATATTGGTAATTATATTTCTTGGTATATCCCGGTACCTCCTTTCCGGCTCATCTGTCTCCTATTTACTTACCGGTATATTGTTAGGGCAGTAAGAAGCGTCGTTTTCATTATTATAATCGTAGTCCCGCGCTTCCTCCACAGTGACTGGTTCAGGTTCCGGCTGCTTGCTCTGCTCCAGGCCCCGCTTGCGTAACATCATCACGTTGTGAAGTATGAACAACTTGCGGAAGTGAGATTCGTCTAAACCCCTAAAAATTCCAAAGGCTACAGTGAGGTTTAGTTAGACACCAGATAAAAGGGAAGGGAAGATTTAATGTATCATCCATTTTTCAAAGCCTAAAAAGGTTCAAAAGTTCAGAGTCATGTTCAGAAGAAAGTTTGTAAAGTTCAGAAGAAAGTTTAATGCAATGCGCATTTTTGCAAGGAAATCTCACGATTAATTAGGGTTTTTTTTTACGACAACGCCCGCACTAGGTAATCTAATCCCTGTGTGGGTATCCAGACTCAGGACAACTATTAGGTCTTTACCTATGAAATTGCCGTTCTGCAGTACTGGCCATTTCAAATCAAAATAATTTTTGTTTGGCTAAGAATTCTAATTTCAAATTAATTTTATTTTAAAAACATGGATTCTTTTTTCCAAAAGTAGTCATTTCTTTATTGATTAGTGTTACATTTTCATCGCATTTCAATCTTTTTCGTCATCATGGATTCGTTAAAAATTCGAGTAATTATGGAATATGAGTACCGTCGTGGCAGCAACGCGGCACAAGCGGCACGCAACATCAACGACGTTTACGGAGCTAACACTACAAACCAACGCACCACCTGTTATTGGTTTGCTCGCTTCCGTTCTGGAAATTTCGACCTGAAAAATGAACCTCGCGGTCGTCCGAAGACTTTGGTCGACAATGACGAATTAAAGGCGGTTGTGGAAGCTGATGATACACAATCTACGGCTGAATTAGCAGCAGCTTTCGACGTTAGCGTCAAAACAATATTGGTCCATTTGCGTCAAATTGGCAAGGTAAAAAAGCTTGACAAATGGGTGCCCCACGAACTCAATGATCGCCAGCGCGAAGTACGCGTCGAGACGTGCCTTGCACTGCTCAACAGACACACAAATGAAGGAATTTTGAACCGCATTGTTACCTGCGATGAAAAATGGATTCTGTTTGATAACCGCAAGCGCTCAGCAAGTTGGTTGGATCCTGGTTCAGCACCTAAACAATGCCCTAAACGAAAACTTACCCCTAGAAAAGTGATGGTCACTGTTTGGTGGTCTAGCGCCGGTGTGATTCATCACAGCTTCTTACCAAACGGGGTGAGCATTACTGCAGATGTGTACTGTGAAGAACTGAGCACAATGATGGAGAAGCTGGCGCATCTCCAACCAGCATTGGTCAATCGCTCGTCTCCGCTGCTCCTGCACGACAACGCGCGACCTCATACTGCACAGCAGACGGTCTCCAAGTTGCAAGAACTGGGGTTGGAAGCTCTCCGTCATCCGCCCTACTCACCAGACCTTGCGCCTACAGACTACTACTTTTTCCAGAATTTGGATAACTTCTTGGCGGGAAAAAAATTCAATACCCGAGAGGCAGTACAAAATGCCTTTGAAGAATTTGTTGCCTCCCGTCCAGCTGATTTCTTTAAGAAGGGCATCAATAAACTGCCACTGCGATGGCAAAGATGCATTGATTGCATGGGTGATTACTTCGATTAATACAAATAAAAAAATTCATGAAAAAAATTCGTTTAAATTTTTTCATACAAAACGGCAATTTCATAGGTAAAGACCTATTATTTATGGGTCACTCATATAGTTGTCCGGCGCGGTAATCTAATCCGCGACACGAACTGGCGAGGCGACTGTGTTAGCCGCTGCGCCACACGTGCAGTCAAAAGTTCAGGAGAAAGATTATTACAATGCGCATTTTTGCAAGGAAGTCTCACCATTAATTTGGAAATTAACTATTTAAAAATACACTTTCTCTAAATAGGGATCACTGAAATCAGTAAACTAAGAATTGTTTAAAAAATAAAAAAAAATAAGAAGAATAAGAAGAAAAATAAGAAGTTTGTACCATATGAAAAATATTTTTTGATCTTATATGAGAAAGTTCCTATTATGTATAAGAAAATATAATAAATACGTGACAGTATTTACCCTATCCTACAGTCAAATGCTTTATAAGACTGTTTTAATATGAAAACTTACCTATCGATAGGAGTTTTGAAGTTAGTCTCATTCCAAGTATGTCCTGTAGATAACGTTTTTCTACTGATCATGATCTTGGCTGGCTGTGTTGGTTCGTAATCTCCCACTGGGTCCGCCCTGCAGTCGAATGCTAGTCCAGCTCCTAAGAAGTCTAGTTGGCGTTTCGTTCGTGGCGGCTTTTTGCCGCCCTCCACTGTGAGCCGACCGGCCAACGTATGTGTTCGTTCTGACATTTTGGATGCTGCAAAAAAGATAATATTACATAGGATTAGTGTTTATTCCTTTACAAGGACGATATTTTAATTAACAGGAGCAGAAAGGCGTAAGAGCAAAGGTTAGTCCTTACGTACCATCGGAAATCAAAACAGCCAAATGCAAGATGGATATGTGCATCGAGGTTTTCGTAACTTCCTTCATCGTGACAGCCAAATTACGTTCACTGCTGGACAAAAGCCTCCTCGAAGAATGGGGGGATATGCCATAATCGCTATAGGCTCGCAGTTTGATGGTCATAGTTCACAGAAAAACGCTGTTGCCCGTTCTCTGGTAGGTATTCCCTCGGGACTATTTCTACGCCCCCCACGGGATGAGATGGGGGACAGCAAGCGTTGTACGTGGAAAATAATTGGCACGTGCTATATGGCGTACTAACCTCTGTTGTTCTTGAGTCTCCAGTGCGAGGGCCCGGCCCACGCCGTGACGATGGCCCCGCAGTAGGAGTACTCCAGGCGCGTGTCGTGCGCGGCGGCGGGCCGCATGTCGGTGAGGCGCACGCCTGCACGCGCAGTATGGCGTACTAACCTCTGTTGTTCTTGAGTCTCCAGTGCGAGGGCCCGGCCCACGCCGTGACGATGGCCCCGCAGTAGGAGTACTCCAGGCGCGTGTCGTGCGCGGCGGCGGGCCGCATGTCGGTGAGGCGCACGCCTGCACGCGCAGTATGGCGTACTAACCTCTGTTGTTCTTGAGTCTCCAGTGCGAGGGCCCGGCCCACGCCGTGACGATGGCCCCGCAGTAGGAGTACTCCAGGCGCGTGTCGTGCGCGGCGGCGGGCCGCATGTCGGTGAGGCGCACGCCTGCACGCGCAGTATGGCGTACTAACCTCTGTTGTTCTTGAGTCTCCAGTGCGAGGGCCCGGCCCACGCCGTGACGATGGCCCCGCAGTAGGAGTACTCCAGGCGCGTGTCGTGCGCGGCGGCGGGCCGCATGTCGGTGAGGCGCACGCCTGCACGCGCAGTATGGCGTACTAACCTCTGTTGTTCTTGAGTCTCCAGTGCGAGGGCCCGGCCCACGCCGTGACGATGGCCCCGCAGTAGGAGTACTCCAGGCGCGTGTCGTGCGCGGCGGCGGGCCGCATGACGGTGAGGCGCACGCCTGCACGCGCAGTATGGCGTACTAACCTCTGTTGTTCTTGAGTCTCCAGTGCGAGGGCCCGGCCCACGCCGTGACGATGGCCCCGCAGTAGGAGTACTCCAGGCGCGTGTCGTGCGCGGCGGCGGGCCGCATGTCGGTGAGGCGCACGCCTGCACGCGCAGTATGGCGTACTAACCTCTGTTGTTCTTGAGTCTCCAGTGCGAGGGCCCGGCCCACGCCGTGACGATGGCCCCGCAGTAGGAGTACTCCAGGCGCGTGTCGTGCGCGGCGGCGGGCCGCATGTCGGTGAGGCGCGCCAGCGGCGGCGGCACGCCTGCGCGTGCCACGCAAGCGGCTACAGCCACGTCGGCCTCTTCCTCGCTCTCGATCCCGCCCAAAGGCTCATCGTCTGAACAATCGTAGTCATTAGTAGTAGTAGTTTTTCCTCCAAGTCGACAGCCCAAGTTTCTTATTTATTTTATTTTTCTTTGCTGAGCGTGACTGACAGCCTTTCTTTCAGCTGAGATTGCATTTCGCCATCTAGTATTTTTGTATTCAATATGAAGTCAAATAATTAATTTCTCATATGTTTGAATTTTCATTCTTTAATAGCCATAGAACTTTTTGGGATATAGCCGAAGATCGTTATGTTTCTGATAAAAGAAACCCTTAATTAATCTATCCGCTGTAAAAGGATGAGTCCAGTATTGCCGATTATATTTATTTATTCTTCCTTCCCTCCGAAGTAACAAATAGAGACAAGCAACTTGCACCGAATCCATCATCAGACTGAGCAACAAACCACCGATTTTTTTATCGCAGTGCGTGCAGTGTGCAGCTTGCCTCCTGTTCGGTGTGATCACTACCAAAAATCCTTCGAATCTATACTCAAAACTAGCTTGGATAAATAGTCACCGACAGTATGAAGCTAGACGGTGCACGCATCCACTGACCATCCCTCCACACAAAACAGCTTCATTTCGTGGCAGTTTCAAATACTCAGCGTCTAAGATTTGGAATAACATTCCACCGCCAATTAGACAGTTGCAAAGTATTAACCGTTTTAGGGTTAAGTTAAAGTTATTTTTGTTAAACAAACAAACTGAGTATGAGGATGTAAATATAAATGTATCATTCATTTAATACTAACTTTTCTTTTATTACTGGTTTATGTACATATATTAGTTTATGTATTATATTATGTAAGTATTCTCATTTAATAAGAACTAGTATAAAAATATGTTTATATTTATAGTATAAAAATAAATTAGGTATCTAATTAGTGCAATGGGCCGGTTGGCGTGGTTGGTAATTGCTTGCCTTTCGTCGTTTGTTATATATTTATGTATCTATTATATTAAATAAACATTAAGTATCGTACTAGCACTACCCCCGTCCGTGCGTGACTTCCAGGGTTGCCAACTGAAAACCAGCGCTAGGTGTAACCCACCTAGCTAGTGCTGAGGTGGTGACCCTTTCGGCAGAACATGCAAGAATCGTCATTGTGTGTGCATTTTCTTCAAATCTAGGTATGTTATGTCTTGTAGAACTGTGTGTTGTATATTTGTACTCCTGATTTTCTTGTGTGTTGTGCTGAATTAAATGTTTTTCATTTTATTTTTTCATTTTCAGTGTACCTTTTGCGATATTTTACAGCGCGATTCTAAAATCGTGTCGCAAGAAGTACAAATCGCGGTGCGCACTTGGCCCGAGACTTGTTCCCTAATAGTCAAAATATGTTTTTCTTAAGTTTTATGTTTTTTTTTATAGGATGGCATACGAGCAAGTGGGTTACCTGATGGTAAGTGCTCACCGCCGCCCATGGACACTCGCAAATCAACTATTTGCATTGCTTTCTTGTTCTACAATTAAGAGGTTGCATGTAATGTGTTACTTTTTGCCAAAATTGTTTGGTACAGAATTTATCTGAATGTGGTTTCAGTAGTAAATATAATATTTATAGAAAATTGCAATCTATTAAAATGTTTATTGTATTATTTCATCTTTACAGCTTTGCAGCCAAGTCATGATGAATGTTTTTATTTTTATATGTGTAATATAATAACATTAATAACTACTTTTTTAATTATAGACTGAGTCCACTTACCAAACAGATCATTATGTTGTTCATCTTGAGGAATGGGTTCTACTTCAGCGTTCACATCAAACGCGAGCGCCTGTTGGGATAAGTTCAGCCGGTTCTCTTCAACCCAGTTGTTTACCCTGGTGTCTCTAAAATATAGTAACAATCTTATTAAACTTCTATTCTAGATTTCGTTTTATAGTAAAATAAATTTGTAAAATCTGTGTGTTCACTATTAATTTATTATATATAAGGACTAGATAGTAATCATAACAAATAACAGGTTATAAATATATTACATAAAAGTTTACTAAAACGGAATTATTAATGGAGGAGGTTTTAAAAAGCAAAAATATTACTACAAAGAGACAGTAACTGGCAAGAGAGAAATAAACTGTTTCCCCAAAGAAAAGAAAGTCTATTCTACCTTAAGAAGACAAACAAATCTTTACCATAAAGAGAAAATAAAATATTAGTACAAAGGAAGAAAGGTTATTAATACAAAGAGAAAAAAAAGTATTACCACAAGGAGAATAAAACTATTACTACAAAACATTCAGCATTAAATTCGCCTCTGCAAACTATTGTGCATAAAATTTTAAAAATAAAGAATAATAAATAACCTTTCCATACAAATGTGCCGATAAAGTGGCGCACTTTCATAAAAATAGATGTTATGTATATGGTACTGTCTTTACTATGGTACAGTCAGCATCAAAAGTCGATGATCACATTCAGATTTTCAAAATCACTATACACTATATCACCCATAAATCGCTCAGCAGGATAGGGCGTCAGTATTGAATGAACATCATTAAAGTTCAAAATTACCTGAACACTACTCGTCAAATGTCACTGAACACCATTTTATCAAAACTTGCTGACCGTTATAATATCCGAGAACATCATAACATTCAGTTTTACAAAAGTCACTCAATATAAAATTCTTGTTTTGGTTTTCGAATGTAATCGCGACAACGTCCAAAAATAACTTAACATCATAAATAACAAAAGTTACTGAACATTACTTTGTTTCGGATACGTAGCGTGTAAACTTATATCAAAAGTAGCTGAACTAAAAAAATGCTCGTTACTATCGTTAGCGTTATAAATCCAATCTTGTCCTATCCAAACTAAATCATGTTAAAAAAAATTGAATGGATGTAAATTTCGAATTTAACTTTCCAAAATAATGTTATTTTTTTTTCATAGTATCAATGCGAAATATTAGAAGTGGGTGTTCAAGCGGCAAGCACATTTTTAAGTTTATTTTTCAAAATAAGCTCGAAAGCACCTTTTTAAAGATAAGCAAATTCCGCTTAAAAAATATTCCGTCGACGTCATCTAAGCTTTCTAATAATAGAATAGTGTAATATAGAATAGTAATCTTATTTGTATAGATATAAGACTCACTATCAAAAATCACGCATATTCTGTTTGATTTTGTACCATCGACGATTGAATTGAACCCTATTCGTACAGATTAAATTCGTAAAGAGTGTTGATACATTGTTTTTGGTAATAAAACATTGATTTGATTATTTTGTCAAAATATTGTTCAAAGACTACAGAGACCAAGAATGTTTTAGTTTAGCGACTTTTGAAAGATGATGATCACCTACTTATGCCCTTTTTTTATTATTTATTTATTTGGTGCACAAAACACATTACAATCACAATATAAACACCTTATGATAAATTCATTTCTGACGTTTGGTATGTTGAGCGATTAAGTTATATTATTATTACGGTGTACAGCGGTTTTGAAAATCTAAATGTGGTCATCAACTTTTGAAGCTGACTGTACTAACATTTTTATAGTGTTTTAACATTAAATATTTAAAAAAATCCAATACTCACGAATCCTCAGTATCTGGATCCCAATTGCTTATAGAGAACCCCGTGAACGGCTCGCATATGTGATCACTCTCAGTGAACGCGGGTAACAGCTTCAATGCCAGTGTTATGCGCTCTGACAGATTTATCTCTTCTGGCACATTTTCTTTTATTTCTTCTAGGTACCTGTCATCGGTTCTAGAAATAAATGAGACAAGAACCACCTTGAAAAAATCTGATTTAAATTATCAACCCAAGAACGGATATTGCAAGGTTGTGTAACCTTTATCTGTATGTATGTAATGTCGTTGTCATCAAACAAATTAAAAAAACCGGCCGAGTGCGAGTCGGACTCGCCCATGAAGGGTTCCGCAGCAGCAAGTATTTCAGTTGATTAAATGAAAGGTAAATTGCGGTTTACGGTTTGTGACGTATTAAAAACAACTTACTAGATCTCGTTCAAACCAATTTTCGTTGAAAGTTTGCATGGTAATGTACATCATATATTTTTTTTAGTTTTATCATTCTCTTATTTTAGAAGTTACAGGACACACACACACACACACACACACTCTCTCTCATTTTACCACTTTGGAAGTGTCTCTCGTGCAAACTATTCGTTTAGAAAAAAATTATATTAGAAACCTCAATATCATTTTTTAAGACCTATCCATAGGTACCCCACAATATGGGTATGATGAAAAAATATTTTTGAGTTTCAGTTCTATGTATGGGAACCCCCAAAATTATTGTTCTTTTTCTATTTTTGTGTGAAAATCTTAATGCGGTTAACAGAAAACATCTACTTACCAAGTTTCATCAGTACAGCTCTTATAGTTTTGGAAAAAAGTGACTGTAACATACGGACAGACGGACAGACAGACAGACATGACGATTCTATAAGGGTTCCATTTATTGCCATTTGGCTACGGAATCCTAATCTACGGAATGCTACAATCCTTGCAGCCATCTTCAATGGCTGTATAAGTGATGGTGTCTTTCCCGATTTAATGAAAATAAGTAAGATAATACCCATTTTCAAGGCAGGTTGTTCAAAAAATGCCACGAATTATAGGCCTATCTCAATACTGCCAGCTTTAAGTAAAATATTTGAAAAGCTGATGCTCAGCCAAATGTTGTCGCACTTTAACGTGAATGAGATATTGCATAACAAGCAGTTCGGGTTTACAAGGGGCCGCTCTACTCAGGATGCAGGTTGCACATTAATTAGGTCAATATTGGATGCTTGGGAGGGATCACAGGATGCGCTGGGAGTTTTCTGTGATCTCTCTAAGGCTTTCGATTGCGTTGATCATCGTACGCTCGTTGTTAAACTGAAGTACTATGGAATATCTGGCACATCTCTTGATCTTGTGATGTCCTATTTATCGGGGCGACAACAGATGGTTTCGATAGGCGGTGTCACTTCGGCACGTCATCCTGTGAAAATGGGGGTGCCCCAGGGGTCTATATTGGGCCCATTTTTATTTCTAGTTTATATAAATGATCTCCCTTATCTGGTAGAGAAAGTATCAGAGATAGTTTTGTTCGCTGATGATACGTCGCTCATATTTAAAGTAAATAGAAAGGATAAAGATCTTATTGAGCATAATAAAACACTCAGCTTTATATCAGAATGGTTTTCGGCAAATAATCTCTTGTTAAATGCAGGGAAAACTAAATGCATCAGGTTCTCATTGCCGAATGTGACTCAAATTGTACCAACAGTTGCACTTAATGCGAAAATATTAGATTTAGTCCCATCGACCGTATTTTTAGGATTGACACTTGATTCAAAATTGCAATGGGGTCCTCAGATTGAAAAGTTAGCAGGTAAATTAAGTTCGGCTTCCTATGCTGTCTGGAAAATAAGGCAATTGTCAGATAAACAAACTGCTAGATTAGTGTATTTCGCGTACTTTCATAGCATTATGTCGTATGGCATTCTGCTGTGTGGTTCGGCGGCTGACATAGGTACTATTTTTGTATTGCAGAAAAGAGCAGTCAGAGCCATTTATGGTTTAGGCAGTCGCGATTCTTTGCGAAATTTGTTTAAAGAAATAAATATACTTACTGTGCCATCGGAATATATATATCAGAATATAATGTTTGTTAGAAAAAATATTCATAATTATAAAAAGAAAAGTGAACTGCATAATATAAATACTAGGAATAAAAACAAACTAGCCATGCCAGGCTTTAGAGTAAGCAAAACTAATAAATCATTTTTAGGAAATTGTATTAGGTTTTATAACAAGCTTCCTACTCAAATTACTGATCTGCCTGACACAACTTTTAAAACACATATTAAACGTGTACTTATGGCTAGGGGTTATTACACCACTAAAGAGTACATCGATGACAAAGACGTCTGGCTCTCACTTCCTACCTGCACATTGCTCGCTGGAGATCTTGTAGCCATATAGACATGACTGATCTGCTGTGTTACGTGAACTATCTGTAAATGATTGCTATCATATACTTAATTTAAAATTATTGACTCTGTCTCAAAATGAATAATGTTATTGTTTCGAAGTTTTTCTTTTGTATACCTAAATATAATCTAAAATAATAAGCATTCAGACAACCGATCGAGCATATATTTGTGTTTGCCTACTAAATAATTACTCTAATTGGGCCAAATCCCGTGTTCATGCCCGCTTGAGTATGTTTCGCCGGACCGTCTCAACTGGGTCGTGTTGAAACCGGTAGTAGATGAACCCACTGAGTTTGTTTCGCTGGGTCTTCTCAGTTGGGGCGCATTGGATCCGGTGGTAGCATTAAAGCGCGACCGTCGTTATTAACACAAGGTCCGTCATAATAATAATCTTGTAATACCTTTAATATAGACAGAACCATTGACAATATGTAGTAAAAATATTAGACTTAAACTAGATAATTAAACATAATCTCTTGACAATAACTTGATACGAGCTAGCTAAATATCATTTCTGTAATAAAATAAATTTTATAAATGTTTTCATACAAGATGTACCTAAATATCTATGTTACTAGAAATAATATCTAATGTATACAACTATATTACTACAAACATGTTCGGACTATTTACAAGCGCTTTTTTAAAGTCTACGTGAATAAAAACCTTTTTTATTTATTTATTTAAAAATCAATGCTTTTTAAAGTGAAAAGTATTTTATATTTATTTTTTGTTGGTAATTTTTGAGATGAGAAATAACCGGCCAAGTGCGTTTCGGACTCGCGCACGTAAGGTTCCGTAGCATTATCATATATTATGTTTGTTGTATGGGAGCACCCTAAAATATTTTGTTTATTTTGTTTTTTAGTATTTATTGTTATAGCGGCAACATAATTACATCATCTGTGAAAATTTCAACTGTCTTACTATCACGGTTCATGAGATACAGCCTGGTGACAGACGGACAGACAGACAGACTGAAGAAGTCTTAGTAATAGGGTCCCATTTTACGGTACCCTTTGGGTACGGAACCCTAAAATATGAACTGGCGACACTTAAGCGTGTTCTAGACGGATGTAATCCAACGTCCCAATAGAGGCGACTTTGGATTACATCTGCAGTCTAGATGGATGGCAACCATCCATCTAGACTGCAGATGTAATCCAAATTTTGATTTGACCTTCAACGTCCTTGGATTACATCCACCCAAAGACAGTTGCGCTGTGGCAAGCAGCGGTTGCAGACGTGTGCGAGTGCAAACTGCTGACCGCAAACCAGAGCCACGAATCGATAATAATAAATAATTTATTGGACGCAGATAAATCAAAAATACATTCACCATCTCTCGTGTCTGGCGAATCTGGGAGCACTGGCGAACAAGAGTTCGAAACTATGTTACATTACAGCCTGTAAAGATCGTCTGAAACTGTCCAGTACGAGACATTACATTTTATAAATTCCAAGGTGTGGGGATCAAGATCCTGATTGATGATTCATGTTATAAAAATAATATCCTGGAACATTATTCACACCCGGCCATCTGATACCAAACTAAGCAGAGCTTGCACTATGGAAACCAGATAACTGATATACTACATATACTACATTTTTTTTTGTAAATACATACTTATATAGATAATTACACCCAAACTCAGGACAAACAGACATGTACATACACACAAATATCTGTCCTCGTTGGGAATCGAACCTCCGGCTTGAAAAGCAAGCATTTGCCAACCACACCAACAGGCTCGTCAAGGTTGTTTGTTATACCTCAATATTAGGCCCAGCGTCTTGTCATGTATCGGTAAACTTGCATTGAACGCTCTGTTTGATGACGTCACATCTCCCGTGGTGGCCGCCAGCCTCTCGAAGAATGGATCTGTTAAAAATTATATAACATAAATATATACCTATTCAGAAATATTTTTTCGGACATCTTTCTATCCACTTGAAAGATGTCTGAAAACTTTAGTCTGATAATATATAAATTGAATTGCGGGTGGGAATCGAACGGGTATCCGGCTCAATGTGCGTTAACCGCTCCGCCACCGCACCGTGGTTATGTGACTCGAATTTATACAATCCATTCGATGTCTTAACGCATTTAAGACGCTTTTAACGCCATCTTACCGAATCCTACACTAACTAACAACAGCTGGAATGCCAATACTTAGATCGGACCATTCCAACAGATGGCGCTTTTAAATGATTAATTTTCGAATACTTATTAAATCATAGTTTCTATTATTATCTATTCTAAATATACTATCCTAAACTATTCTATACTAAATATGTCAGAAATATTTAATAATAATGAGCAATACACAATTATAATTTATCTTAAACTTTCATTAAACTCTTACACTCCGAGTATAAACAAAATACCTACAACAAGTACAAGTGTATGTTAATATCCAAGAGCTGAATAAATTTAATTTCTTCCATTATGAAAAACATAGCATTAACTGAAATTCAACACTATCTGTTCTAGGCTACTTGTCAGCACTAATCACTGCGAAGAAATTCATTATTAATTAACATTACTAGCCTAATCCAGCATGTGCTCCAATATCACCTACAGGAAATGACCAAAAATTAAAAAAATATAATCTGATGATGAAATATAGTTTGCCAGAAAATGTCATCAAAATAGATCCAGTCGTTTTTGAGTCACAAAAAGTACCGATATTGTAAGCAGTGGACATTTTTTGTCTGATTTGATGATGATGATGAAAGAGTCAGCAGATTGCCATGACAAAAAAAATATGATGATTAATGAACGAAAGTGTTGTTTCTCAATGCATGTTTCTTGTTCAGTTGTAAGCAGTATAATACTTTTTAACTCCACAAAATTCCCTTCGCATTGAAAACATATAATAATTGTCAGTTAAAGGGGATATACAGACACCAGCACAACAAGCTACCCCAATCTGTCAAATTTCTCCAATTGAAAGTGAACCTTTTGCTAATGTGATAAAGTTGAAAATATATAGAATTAATATAATTAGAATATATAGAATTAATATTAAATTAGAATTCTACCTATACAATCATTAGTGTCAAAGTCGCCGTTAAAAACGTCAGGGTTAGCAGCAATGGCGCCTTTGGACCTCTTTTTTTTCTTTTTGACTTGGGTTGCGCCCTCTCCATCTGCCGCTCCCTCGTCTTGTGTGCCATTCTCATCATCTTTCTTCCCTCTTTTACTCTGCAAGTGAAAAAGTATGTAATGAACTTTACATATTTAATTTAAAGAATATAATATCTTTCTTTGCGTTTAATGTAAATATAAAAAATTATGGTTATTACAATTTAACAATATAGTACTTGCATCTAAGTATAGTAAGTTTGTTTCTGCTATACAACTGTATCTGAACATCATACACCGAAATGTATAAACACTCGTAACTTCCAAACAACTGCACCAAATTGGATAAATCTTTCTTTTATGTATACATTATTGTCCTAAAATTTGTATGAAAAACAATCCAACAAATATTTAAATTATCGAATAAGTGAGAGTGAAAACTGAGTGTGCGAATGAAACAGAAGAGTTTATTATTTTGTCTTTGTTTCTTCACTTCTATTTTTTTCTCTTTGGAAGGAAAACGAAAAATGTTGTACATTACAATGTAATGCAATAATTGCAATATTGTCTGGTGAGGCTAACTATAAATTTTATGACTGCAAAATCCAATGTTAGGAGATATGTTTAGAAGTTACCAAAGTTAAACTGCAGTTGATCCTCGGTTTAGTCAAAAACCATCCAATGAAATTGCTTGATCCATAGCTCAACTGCAGTTTAACTTTAGACTTCGTTTTTAAATAAGGGTGCTAGAGTTCCAGGGCCAAAACTCTCGCAGCAAACCATCCCTTTGTCCATACACTACTTACTTAACTAAAGGATAGGTATCTAGAATACTAAGGTTCACTGTTCTTCTCTGAAGGTAAAAAATACTTCGACTTAAAATTTTGGTGTTTAACATACTTTTAATTAAATCTCCAACAAAATTTATTTGATGAACTTAATCTTTATCATATATGGTGGTGAAGAGGATCAAATTAAGGTTTTGTTTAGTTTAGTTAAGTAAATTAATTACTATGTTTCCATTCTCAATTCCTAACTATTCATTTTGTCATTTGTCCTTCACACAGTGAATATGAGCATGGACACCATAGCATCATATACTCTTTCTTCACATAGTTTTTGGAACAAATGTATATTGTTAGCCATTCAATTTTAAGATATAAAAAGTGTACAAAATTCTTGTTCAATATAGATCTGTTATAATGATCATAGAATTCTTTGATTATAGATATTACCAGTTGACTATAAATTAGATAAAGACCACACCTGAGCAGCTTTACTCAATCCTCCAGCCATTTTCAACACATCATAGTGTACTGCATCTACTCTGAAAGAGTAAATCCTGGCAGAGGCATCCACAACAGTAGATGCTGTCTGCAAGTTCTCCATACGGGAGTCATGTTTCCTCAACATTGATGTCATGAAGTCTATAAGCTGGAGGTTCCATGCATTGTCTTTGGTTATTTTCTGAAAAAAAAAAAGAATGTGTTTATAAAGATTGTTTATTGAATTTTTTTTTCCTGTTTGTTTAAGGGACTACCAATGCTATCAAATAATTTTTTTGATTTTGTAAAATTAACAACTGGCTGGATTTTGATGAAATTTGAATCATAGATAAGTTATATCCTGAATGATCGCACAGGCTACAATAATAAATACAATACAATAATAAATCACACAGGTAGAAAATACATAGCATAATATTGTACATTATTATGCTATTTATTTTCTACCTGTGTGGTCTTATCACCAGCTGAGATTTTTTACAGACCCTATTATTAATGTTATATTTTTAAAAATCAATATTTGTATTTCGCCTATGTACTCTGAAACAGGTTTTAGCAATTATGTTCAAAATGTCTGCCTTTATTTTATTTTAGCTACTGGTTTGGTAGATATACATTCCACAGAATTGTTTTTTTTTTATTTGCTGGGTAGAGCTAGTACATAATAAAACAAATGGCAAAACCTTAACACAACCCATTCTTAATACAGCTTTTCATTCAAAGTAGGACTATAGAAAATTACCAGTTATTTGAAAGTCAACAAATGGGTCATATGCAGTGGAGAGAAAGTCTAGGCTAGGCTATGTTAATAGGGCTGGTATCATTATTATTAAATTACTCACATTTTCAGCATACAATTTCAGGCATCCTTGAAAGTGTTCTTTCTGTGGAGAACCAGACATAGTATCCCGTCCTCTTCGTGGTGATGCTGTGGCTGGAGTGGATGTGGCCATTGCCCTCTCAGAAGCCACCAGCGATGACCTCTCAGCATCATCATCATTGCACTCCTGGAATTTTTAATAGACATCTTTTTACACACGCCTATACTAAGTGCTGATACGATACCCACTGGCATATTATGTCAAGCAACAGACTTTCGCTATGGAATAGACTCCATCATATTATTATATTATAGGGACACAATTATGATTGCATGCAAAAGGTCAAATATGAATTTTAGAATTTAGAATTATTGAACATTAGAATTATCTTAACTATTATAAAAATATAAGTAATTATATTGCATAAAGTATTTTTTTTTTATTAGCTATAAGATGGTCTTTGGCCATAATAATGAAATTTAGTACAAAAGTTATAGTTAATAGGAAGACCAACACCTTGAACATATAAGTTTAAATTACATTACTAAGCATCATAAATCCAATTACAGGTCCTCGCTTCTAGGCACCAAAAAGTACCACTAATTATGTTAGACCTGTATATACCTTAATACATATGAATAGGTAATAAACATGATTATATTACCAAACCCTGGTTCAACACAACATGAGATAATGATTATAACCATTACTGCAAAATGTAAAATGAAATCTTTAACAGTCCAGTCTCAAAAGTTCACAAATAGGTTCTACTGCAAAGTTTCCTGCTGTTCTGTGCCACCTCTCAAGGTAAGTCGCTGTGTTATAATATAGCTGTAAATGCTACTAACCCCACAAGTCACAGTAATTTAAACAAATAAGTATTCATTTATATTAAAGCTAACAGTTTATGAAATTGGTATGATAACAAATTAATGTAAATAGGTATTTAGTTATGAACTCTAGCTATTACGAAACAGCGCTGGTTGGAACAGTTTACTTAAAAATACATAACATGGAAACTGTAAAATTATTTCTTATCAGTATCTAGATTTGTTTTGACAACTTTGTAGATTATTTTTTAAATTGAAATGTAATTAAAACACCCGTAAATATTACGAACCTCATTTTTGCCGCCAGCAGCTCGTATTTGAGGAATTAGGCTTCTTCTTCTAATGGAACTATTACTACTCCCGCCAATACTCAACCTTGTCGACCCAGGGGTAGACATTATAGGAGTATCTATCGCCATTCCAATAAAATTGCATGTACTATTTTGTACAAACACTCGCACTAAAATTAAATTTGCACAGCAATACTAGTAATAAAATAGCTTTTATTTACGAAAATTCAATCATATATGCCGTCAAATCAAAACTGCAACGGCTATTACTGGGGTTGTGTCAAATTCCAATTCAAAATATCGATATAGTGATATACCAGTCAGCATCATTGAGATAGCTATGCAATAATTTTCGGGCTGCCACAGTAGTCGAATAAAGCATAGAGGTACAAATCGATTAAATTTATCTGTTCTTTCAATTAAATTTAATGTTATTATTTCTCTTTTTTTATACAAAACATAAGCATTTTGATATTAATGTAAATTTTCCATGTGTACATTTTACATCTAAAGTCGATAATTCAATTTTCAGAAATAGTTATTATGTAATTCTTATCATTGTAATGAGAATATAATAGTAAATGATGTCAAATATAATTATGTCATTATCTAATTTTTATTATTATTTTATTAAGTAAAATAATATTATTAAAAATAATTTAGTTTTTTTTTGGCGAAATACACTACGGTTTTAAAGTTCCCCCCACTTTTTACAGCTGTTTGTAAACGCATCGCTTGTTGCCAACTTCCCGTCAGTCATTTTGTTCTGTGGCTGTATTTTTTGGTCGACGAAATCAGTAAAAATCTTCAACATCGGCAAGTTATTTATAAAGTGACATTATGAGTTCTGGAATGCCTGAATTAGGCTCCAAAATAAGCCTAATATCTAAAGCCGACATTCGTTATGAAGGCCGGCTTTTCACCGTTGATCCTCAGGAATGTACCATCGCTTTGGCTAGCGGTAAGTTGACAAATGGATACTGTTATCTTATTACAATTACTTTTAGTCCTTTCTCCTGATTTAGTACAATATGTTTCCTTTATAATTTTTGTCTCTAATTAGTTTCTACTCAAGGAACATCGATCGACTTCTCCAGAAAGCCGATCTCTAATTTCCCTCCCGTTTATGCCCATCTTTGTTTATTGTTTGTGAAAGCGTCCAATATGTTTAATGTAGCCTATTTTTCGGATAGATTTCTCATGATATTTAATGTAATGTAGCACATTGTTTTCTATCTACCCTCAAATTATAATTTTTAGCCCTGATATGACCGCGGATTCACATTGATGACGTTGATGCTGCTTATGTATATACGGGACAGTTTAGCTTCATTCGGCAGGAGAATAAATCGCGGGGAGTCATTATACTCCAACTTCGTTAATAGTATTTTAATTTTATCATATGAGTAGGTGGTTTACAGTTATTACAACCTACCTACCTTTCCTTTATTGTCTTCAAGTTGCTACCATAAGTTGTCCTTAAATCGGCATTAACTTGTAGGTATTGTAATAATTTCTAATTCATGAGTCACCAAATTAATTAGCCTACTATTATCTTTTGAGGTAAACAACACTTATTTTTGTTCCCAGTGAGATCATTCGGTACAGAGGACCGGGAGACACAATACCCTGTGGCACCTCAGAGCCAAGTGTATGATTACATCTTGTTCCGTGGATCTGACATCAAAGATATACGTGTGCTCAACAATGTTCCCTCATTACCCAACGATCCGGCTATCATGCAGATGTCTGTGCCCCCAACGCTTGGGGCCAACAGTGCACCAGGGCAGTTCCCTGGACAGTACAACCATCCAGTTGTGGGGCAGACACCATTCCAGCAGTACCACCCCATGGCAGGTTTCCCGGGAGGTGTGCATACTCAGCTCAACAAGACCAGTGAGTTGTCTCCACAAACCTCAGTGGAGCTGGCACCCCAGCCCATGCCTGTCACGGCACCTATTGGCTCAGGAGTGGCGCATCACGCCAACCAAGTGAAAGACCAAGGTTTTTGCATATGGTTAATTTTAGCTTCTGCTTCAATCATGCTACTTTGCGATTTTTGGCATTTCATAAAGAGTTACTTTTATAACCTAAATATGATTGAATTTTTCTTATAATAATGATACCTGCCTATGTAAATAGTTTATCCAAAAACAGTTAAATTTATTAGAAAATGTGTCTTAACTGAACCACACACACACACATTAAAAGTATCCTTTGCTATTGTATAAATATAGGAACTGGCCAATAGTATTGTTCCTTGTTATAAATTCTTGTAATAACTTATATAAAAGTAACTCATTATGATCTGCTCTTTCTGCGCATGTAGAAATACTAATCACTATCATATTTGTGTATATAAATCAAATACCTATAAAGTCATTAAGAAGTGAAATTCAAATTTTTTTATTGTAAAATTAAATATAGAATTACATTTATCTATTTGATTGTGAATAGTTGTAACAGTCAACTTATAAAATAATGCAGCCCATAATTTTAATTTTCAAATATACAAAAATATTTATTTTTTGTGTATTTAATATTTGAAATTATGTGGGTTGCCATAACCATAAATGTGAATAGGTAAAACATTAAACATAGATTCATTTCTTCTGAACAATAGTTTTGACAAAGTTATGAGTTCTACATATTTTGATACTTTCACTTCTTAGTAGGCAATTATTATTCATAATTTAACATTACATCATAATATATACCAATACAATTTGTCATAAACAAATATTTGATATACTATTCTAGGTATTGTATATTGTTTTAGTGTTCTGTATATTTAACTGTAATTTATTTAGTTGATCTAAATTATATAATATTCTAAAAACCCACTAAACAACTAATATAATTCTGTAAATTAAGAGTGGACTAGTTCACTGAAATTGATATAAAATGGACCTATCACAAAGCTAGACCTAAAAATTGCATTAAAAAAGAAATAGGCACATTGCCACACAACAGCAAACTTACTCTTGTTTATTCAGTAAAATGCATATCAGTTAAGAGGTGAATACAATTTGAATTTGAAACTTAATCTTGATTGTAATTATTAAACAGGTGGCTTTAAATCATAACCATTCAATCCACTTCAATAGGATAAATTGTGTTTCTCCAAAATATAGATGGATATCATCTGAGATTGAGAATAGATGAGCTCTCGTCTTATTTTTTTTTTTCGTCATACTATATTATCCCTGTAATATGTTACTATAAAAGATTTCCTTTTTAGTAAGTCTTCAAACAATATATAAGAATTTATACAAATCTTTATTATTATATCAAATTTTATAACAATTTAACCTCTTATTAATTTTAATGGTTATCAAATTACAGTACAGTAAGTGCTTCCAGATGTGATTTAAAGGCCTGATATTTAGTTAAATGTAATTTTGGTTATAATATATTTATGGTTATGGAGATGGAAAAGGTATAACAGATTAATAATAACCTTAGAATATTACAACAGCTAAAAAATATTATCTTTAAGAGTGGTTAAAGGTCTTTTGGCATAGTATAATGAATTAAATTAAACAAACACATCTCGATTGGTGCAAGCATTTATATGTCAGTTGGAATAACATACATCTATAAACAAAAAGAGGCTGTTTGTAAATATATAATAAACATGATTTAGTTTATTTTTGTTTGTAGCTTTCTTTATTATATTCTTGGGTGATGGTTCATTTATTTATAATACTTTATTTTGTACTAAAAGGATGTCCTATAAATAATAAGCATGCATGCAGATTTTAACACAATAACAATGAAAAATCGCAACTCGCATTATTCATTCCTTGGTCTGTTGCTTGTAAAACAATTAAAATAGCAATCAAGCAGTACACTTGAAGCAGAGATATTTAATTGAAAATTATCTTATATATCCATTAAGCTTTAGCATTAGCTTAGCATAGCATTATTCACTTATTTGAAACATGTTTCTATAGAGGTATGTTTTATAGGCTCGATGCTTGACCTCATTGGAGGAGGATCTCAGCAGAATGCATCTCGGTCAGGGACCCCAGCTGTTGGCTCTCATAGGAAGAGCCCTACTGCTGACCAAGGGACTCAGGTATGTTTCCAAATTCATAAGTAATACTCGACTTATTGTTATCATTCCAGAAAACAACTTACTTCTAGCTGGATAGTATTTTAGCCCACAATTTGATTATTCTACCCTCATCTTGTCTTGCAGAGATTAGATCAATCTAGAATTAACTTCTAAAGGTAAAGTGGTGAAAAAATTTTTATGACTTTTACTAAATTATGTCCTGGATGCATAGATAATACCAAAGCATTAATTTGAACAAAACTTATAAAATCCTTATTCATATTTTTTTAGGGTTATCATTGCTCATATGTCCTTTTTAATAAGATGTACAGATTTTGGTGAGATACACTCCTTTCTCACAGCAAGTTGATCTCATTGATCCGTAAGCAATCGGCGAGGTTAGGCGCGGACAATCTATAGATGGGTGACCGCCAAAGTGGTTCAATTTCGGTGCGTCTCCGTGCTTAGGCGAATTAAATAATTTAAACATTAATTTCCGATTAAAATTGCTGCATCGTTTGGATATCAATAATTTTATGCAATATTCGCGTGTTTATAAAGAATGTTAATTGTTGTTTTCGACTTGCAGTGACGTTTATGTTTCGTAAGTTATTTTAGCGCTACGTCAATACTTACTACTATGCCTTCATACATTGTTAAAACATTAATCTTGGCATAACATGAGCGCTTCGTTTTCGTATAGTACAAGCAATTTTGAATTACAACCTTACTTTTTATTAAAGGAACTGTTTTCGTTCGCATACACTCTAAAAAAAATGAAGTATTACAAATTAGCTTTATATTCCTTCTAGGTACAAATAGATGAAGATCGTGACTTAATATGATCGTATAGAATTATAATTAATTTTTATGATATAATTAAATAGCAAATTTCTTGAAGTTATCGTCATAATGGTTATTTAAGTTTGTATTTATAGTTTAAGATATATTTTACTTGTCTGTTATCTTGTCTGATTGGTTATATTACAATAGCCAGATGCTCTTAACGGTTCATACGTGATTGGCGAGATCAAGCTACTAGGTTCGTGGTTATGTTTAATTTCTGAGCGTCTCCGTGCTTCGGAGTGCGCGTTAAACTGTCGGTCCCGGTTGTAGCCATTAGTCAACAGTTGTTAAGCCATGACAGAGACCTATTGGGCGCCGCCTAGTTCAAGCCGTCATTGGGCGGCTTGAACAACTCTGACACTAGGGTAACCACTGCCCACATGATATGTAAGTGAGAAAGATTGGTCATAAGATCAGCAATGTACGAGTCCCGTCTTGAGGGCAGGACACATACAGCGAGGCGCAAAAGTCGCCATCTTATCATTCTGCTTTAACATTTGGGACGTAAACAGATACAAAATACACCTCCATAACGCATGAGTCGCCTTACTTCTCAAGAATTCGGAATAATTCTGAGACCGGCATTTCCGGATCGCCTAATCTCTCGTTTTACTGGCTCTTGCTCTGGCCGGAAAGATCGCCCGATTTAACTGTTCTTAACTTCTTTTTGTGAGGTTTCTTGAAACTCGTGCCTTCAAGAAACCTCATAAAAAGAGGAGTTTTAAAGATTGTCTAAAAATAAAACACTTAGCCCTTGTCATTATTTCTATTTGATGAAAAAATTAATGAAATGAAAAATAAACTCGAAAAGTCAAACAATGTTTTCATTAAAATCAAATGAACGCTCCATCACTGCTTTTAACAAAATAAACATGTTTTCAAGTGACAAATGGTTACACTACCTATTCTTAGATAAAATTAAAAAATTGCAATTGCGTCTGTTCATTAAACATAGCTAGATGCTCTCACCGGTCCGTAAGCGATCGGCGAGGTAAAGGAACTAAGATCGCGGTCAGTCCATAGATGGGTGACCGCCAAAGTGGTTTAATTTCTGAGCTTCGGAGGGCACGTTTAGCTGTGGGTCCCGGTTGTAGTCATTAGACAACAGTCGTTAAGCCATGTCAGAGGCCTACTGGGCGGCTTGAGCAACTCTGACACTAGGGTTACCACTACCCATACGATAAGCAAGCAATTAAATATATTATGTTGGTATCGTTCAGGTCGGATCTGTGGCTAGCGGTTCTAGCCAGCAGCGAGACAGCCGGCGCGGCAGTAGCTCAGGGCAGGTGCAAAAGGGACAGCCCAATCGCAACCGCACCAACTCGCGCAATCGCACCCGCTACCCCAGCGGTGGCGCGCCCAACCAGCCGCACCAACAGCAACAACACCACCAACAACAACAGCATCAGCAACAACAGCAGCAGCATCAACCGCAGCAACACCAACAGCACTCGCAGTCTCATCAGTCGCATCAGCAGCAGCAGAACCAGCAGCCGCACCATCACCAGAATCATCATCAATCCAGTTAGTAATATTTTATTTATCGTTATCTTTTTTTAAAATAAAGATAAGGCCCGCAGTCTATAATCCCTGTGTCGTGGGGTACTTTACTGTAAGTGTGGGTCAACAGTGGCACACAATGAAATGACACTGAGCGGTGAGGCTCAGGCATGTCCCGGGGAATTGCTTTAACTGTCTTGGGTCCTGCAACAGATTTGATCAGTCTCTTGAGCTCAATTATATTGATCCCTTGCTTGCTGTGTGTATGCATCTTGTTTTCTGTGAGGCGACTGCAAAAATATCCCAGTGGGAGACTTGTATGTCCTGGGGAATATCAAAGAATGGGCAGCAGTGCAGTACTTTGACTATAATATGATCACTTACCATGGTGATTACGGCATATTCCTACACAAAATCTTTCGGCTGAGATGATTATGGCACCTTTTCAAAACCCTTGCACGAAATATTTTCATGATATATAATTTATCTTTCCAGGTATCTTCTCAGTGTTCTCCAATCACCAAGGCTACAACCGCGGTGGTTGGCGGGGTCGGTCTCGCGGGCGTGGCCGCGGTTTTGTTCCCCGAAACAAGAACACGCTCAAGTTTGACAAGGACTATGACTTCGAACAAGCCAACACCGAGTTTGAGGAGTTGCGCAGCCAACTTGCCAAGACTAAGATCTCTGATGATGGGAAGCCGGAGGTAGGCATAGAGGTAGTATTCTTTTTGGTATTATTTGGTGGCGGGCAAAAATATAAGATAAGATTGGTTTAATAAGGTCAGGGTTCAAATCCCGGGTAGTCCTTTTGAGATTTTTCTAGTAAGAAACAAACAAATAGTAGCTGCGCGGAGGCTGGAAGTTGGCAGCAGCGCCTTTCTGTCTACTATGGCTATCATACTGCGATCGCCAACCCGTCTACCAAGTGTGGCGATTATGGCATATCCCTCCAAATTATGGACACAACTCCGTTGTGGAAATCTTTTAGGGGGGCCTTTGTCCAGCAGTGGCTGTCATTCGGCTGACATTATTACATGCACTATACCATAGCCGAAATTCGGCAAGAAGCATATTAGTGCCACATTAAGAGAAGTAGGGCATAGCGTTCATTCGCTCAAAGAGAAGCCCGACTGGGGAAGTACCTCCACCTTAAAGAAGACATTCTTAATAATAACATTAATAATTTTAATGTTGTGTTTCCGAGTTTGAGTGAGGTTGCCAGAGCTCATTGGGGTGGGGGGAAAGGTCAGCAACACTTGTTTGCTGACTCTAAAAGGCCGGCAACGCACTCGCGACTCCTCTGGTGTCGCGAGTGTCCATGGGCGGCGGTGATCACTTACCATCAGGTCACCCACTTGCTCGTTTGTCGCCCCCTGATATAAAAAAAAAAACATTAGTTTAGATAACATTTTAAAATAAGTCAATCTGACCAAAAAATATATTATTACGAGTTTTAAGAATATCTTGCTAGCGGTGTAGTTATTTATTTGCTGATGTTACTATATTACTTGCAGAGCACTTAACGCAATGGTCTTGCGTATGATCTTTAGCTGTCAACAAAACAGCTATTTGTCTGGGCACAGCATGGAAAGTGACAAAAGAGTGTGTTCATGTCCTTGTGCTCACGTTTGCACTATAACATGCTTAACCATTTCTTTGTCATACAGGAGACGGAAGTAATTATTGTGCCGCAAGGTGAAGTTGACAAGAAAGATGATTCTGGTAACGAGACAGGTGCTGGAGAACCAGAGGTTGATGACGACCAGAATGGGTATACGGGGTATGACAAGACCAAGAGCTTCTTTGACAACATTTCTTGCGAGGCTGTTGAGAGGTAAGTTGGCATTCCAACAACTAAAAATATCTTAAATGTTTTGCAAGATTTTTGCTGCGGAGAAAGGTTTTAGTGCAGAAATAGCGAACCATACCTGACTAAGTGTAATACTACTTAGTCCTACAAATAGAACAAGTATTAAATAATATAAGAGGCTGACAATACTTAATATTATCATATCACACACTATTTTCGACCACACCAGTCGAAAACTAGCAAAAGGTAAAAAACAGGGTGAAATATAACAAAAGCATAAATATAGATCTAGTGACCTGATCAATGCTAGCACAAATCAGTTAACAATTGTTTAAGATTTTTCATTGTATGTAATGATGTTTGTATGACCGATCGGCAATTGGAACGTTGTACGAACGACGTAGTTGGTTGGACAAATTATTTCTTGCGAGCTAACATCGCTGTGAGCTGCGAGCGATTCAGTCCATCTGCATCCTGCTAACAACACTTTAAAAGAAAGCAATATTATCATATGAGTTCGAACTGATACACTTTCTCCATCATGAAGATGTGAAAGAACTGCCATCAATTCCTAGATTTCATAAATTTCCTGGGCCCTTATGAAAAAAGATTGCATATAAGTTTACCACAGTATATTAGAGCAACTAAGAATTAGTAGAACACATGGCATTAAAGTGACGCGTGTGCGCAGGTCGAAGGGGCGCAGCCAGCGCACGGACTGGCGCACGGAGCGCAAGCTGAACTCGGAGACGTTCGGCGTGGCGTCGGCGCGGCGCGGCGCGTGGCGCGGCCGCGGCGCCTGGCGCCACCACAACCCGCACAACCCACACAACCCGCATAACCCGCACAACGCCATGCACCAGCCGTGAGTATACTCTCTTATTTACAAGTTTCTTTTTAATGTTTCAGGGTAAGAAGTGAGAAGACAAAAGAAGGGTGTTATAAAGTTGAAACCTTGTCTGTAAATATATACGTGCCTGTCTGACGCACCCAAATAGATGAACCAAAGTAAATGCGCTTTCTGTTATTTGATGAATAGTTTAATTGAAATTGGTTTTTAACACATTGCAAAAAAATAAGCTTTGGCTTAACAGTAACAGGTTTCTGTTTTAGTTGGTGTGATCTACAATTTCAACTGTGGGACTTGTAGATTTTTTAATTACAATCCTGTAAATTTTTCACAGTAATATTACGTTTATAATCAATTAACTACAGTTAAAAGAATAACCAATCATATATAAGTACTTATTAGGTTACTTTACTTCTTAGGTGTTATGTACTACATTATATAATTTTATTTTTAACTGGATAAAATTCCAGTGACATTAAAATATTTCTATAAAATCAATTTGTTCTAACTAAAGAAAAACGTTTAACCTTACTATCTAACGTTTAATCGCACCAAGTTTAGTGATTTTCTGTAATAACTATTCATTTGAGTTTATAGAATTTCTTAAAACTTACTGGATTCCTATCCAGTTAAAATAAATGTTTATAATGTATCCAGCATTAAACTTGCATTTTGTCAAAAATACCATGTTGAAAATTTAATGATATTAAATTTAAATACAGACAAATTTTTAGGCAATTGGCACACTGGAGATCTTACAAGCAACGATAGAACACGCACTCACGCATTACGCTGCATCATGCGGGGCAGTGTGCCAATCGCCTAAAGATTCGTCTGAATAATATTTTCATTGAAACAAATTTAATTAAATATATTTTAACTATAACCTCTTTTTACAAATCTTACCAAAAATCTATTCTTGACTATTAACTTTTCATGTCTGCCCGGAAAAGGAGAATATTTTCAGGGTTCATGTATGTATGTTTTTAGTTTTTTAAATCTATCCAGATTCGTATACGCCTACTTCATTTAGAATTTACAACAGACTAACTTTTGAAACACCAACAACCTGATACTAAGGCTCAGCGCAAATGGGCCACCAGTGGCAGCCACTGGTGGCTAGCGACAAAGCGTTCACGAGATTTTTCATACAATTAGTATGGACACGTCGCACACGCGTAGCGAGTGGCGACCACTCGGGGCTGAGTGGCTGCGACACGCCACCAGTGGCAACTTATTGCTTAATCCTTCGTGAAACTACAGCAGGAGAGTTAGAAATTGTAGCAACCACCGAACACCTTCGTTTGCGCGGTACCAAAAGACGTGGCACGCGGCAGCCACTCGTGGCTGTGGTCGGTGGCCCGTTTGCGCGGAGCCTAATACCTAACGCCATTAGCTATAATTTTTGTTCTATTTGATTACTGCCGCCCATATGCAGCAAGTTTTCCAAATTGCCTACACCAAGCTGGGACAGTAAACTACATAAATATCTGGCGAAGAAAGTGTTAATATTAGCAGCGCAAGCGCGCGCGAGCCGAGCGTCGTATGAATGAAACATAGACCTACAAATTTCACGACAATACATTTATAGGTCATAGCTAGATGCTCCCACGGGTCTGTAAGCGATCGGCGAGGTTAAGTAACTAGAGTGACCGCCAATTTGATTTAATTTCTGAGCGTCTTCGTTAAGCTGTCGGTCCCGGTTGTTGTCATTACACAACAGTCGTTAAGCCATGTAAGAGGCCTAATGGGCGGCTTGAACAACTCTGAAACTAGGGTAACCACTACCCATACGATAATTTATCGGAATGGATAATTCTGCAGGCGTATATAACTAGGTTTATATGATTTTATAAAATGTGAAAGACAAAGTGTTTACTTTTTAAAATTATTTGGCGTGAAAGACCTGCAGACGCAAGTTAATTTGCGGTAGCGGCGTTCACTGCCTAGCAATCCTTAGTGACCTAGAATGTAGATGTTACATGTACAATGAAAAGCTCTATCTGTGAACAATAATAGTAATATAATATATGTATGCTTCCAGTTTCTCGGACGACAGCCGATGGCGCGGCATGCGCGGGGGCCGCGGGCGGGGAGCGCGCGCTCGCCCCGCGCCGCCCGCGCCC
The DNA here is from genome assembly GCA_951640165.1 of Pseudoips prasinana. Taxonomy (NCBI): domain Eukaryota; kingdom Metazoa; phylum Arthropoda; class Insecta; order Lepidoptera; family Nolidae; genus Pseudoips; species Pseudoips prasinana. The sequence goes on from OX621246.1 coordinate 27,673,211, forward strand.
GCGCCGCCCGTCGCCGCGCCCGCGCCAGGTCAGCATCTCATACCTTACCGCTAATTACACCACTCGACCCTTTGCTGGGCTTTCACGCCGGATACTCAATTAAATTAAAAAATTTTCTTTTAAATTTGGTGCTTTGAGCTCGAACTAAAATACTCCATACATTTAAACCGACCAGATGACATGACGTCAGCTGGTGGATATGTAGAGAGTACTCTACATATCCACCAGCTGACGTCATGTCATCTGGTCGGTGACTGATGACTGCAATATTACTATTCAGCCGAGTTAGCATAATGCCGAAGTCTGTTTCTTTGCCGCGTTTTACCAAACCCCATGTTCGCATTCAGTACTTTTATCTATGCTTTCATTGGTGAAATTAAAAATACAGTACCCTATTCAACTCACTTGATCGTAATCGGGCGCAATAATTTTATTCCCCATTTCGTAAGATTTTATTACATTTTGAATCATAAATTGAAAAGATGCGGCAACAAATCTACATAAAAATAACATGGCCTTTTTTCGTTATTTGCAGCCAAGTAGGACACAGCCCAGCGTGACCGCTTCACCGAATCAAAAAAATATTATCGCAGCAGGGACTTCTCATGATAAGTGACGGAAAAGTGTTAGTTTGGTGATTGAGTGTCTTGTAATGATTCGAAGAGTGACGCCATTACGGGAAGTTAAATTGTGGTGCGGATTCCAGTCGAAAGGACATTGCTTTGGTGTGATAGTGTTGTATCCAATATAATGGAAGGAGTAAGTAGGAATTTCCCGTAAGAGGCGCGACGGAACAAAATGTCGGGTAGAAAGGCTCACAGTTAGTTTTATGTAAGTATAGGAGTGTCGAGACTCGTGAGCGATAATACGCTATTTGGCAGAAATACGTTGGCAAACTAAATTAAATTGTATAATGTCACAAGTCGACCAATCGGTAGATGATGTTAAGCCCTTATGTAATTTACATGCCAATGTTGTTAGGTGAAGGAGTTAGCAATTGTAAATTTCAGGGAGGCTGTGTAAATGTCGCATAGCAGTCTTTTTATTTATGTTATGAATTATAAATATTTTTCATGAAGCTTATCTCCTCACCTGTTGATTATTTGTGCCTGTTTAGTTTTAAACCATAAATATTTAAAAGTACTAATATGGTTTGCGAATAGAATGTTCATTGCACCTCCATTATTATTTATTATAGTGCGATGACATGCGACAGTCTGCAGCAGTCCTAATAAATGTTAGTGAAAAATAATCGAGGATAAATTAGTTTCTATTGCCTGCTGGTCAGATGTGTCTCATATAGTGTAATCATGCACTGTGTTACGTGAATAATGTGGTATAAAAGAGAACTGAGTGTATATATGTCATTGAGCTTAAGACTAAAAAAAACATTGCTATTCATACAAACTGTCAGGTGCTGGCAATTTGTATGGGAAGTGTTTATTTTTAACTTGTGTTTGACTTATTGAATGGGTTTGTTTCATGGGTATATTGAGCTCTTTAGTTATCCTACATTATTTGTGTTATGGTGTAGAAGTAGGTGGGTTAGAGGCTGCCTCGCATGTTACGAAAATGTAAAGTGTTTATTGACTGTCGTTCATTTGTAGTGAGTACTAAATGTGATAGTAGGACTGCTGCCCGCGCGGCCTAGCGGCTGCTCCACCGAACATTCATCATCATGAATATTAAATTAGTAAAGTCTGTTTAAATGAAATTCAAATATGTTTTTGTATCTCAGCCTAGAGAAGGACTACCATAAATTGTAGTTATTTGAAATCGTTTATTTTACCCATGTGTGTTCATTGGCTATAGTCCTTTTCGTACAAAAATCTAATAACGATGTTATTTTAATAAAGCAAACCTTCAAATTACTTTATTTACAATTGTCAATAAACCACGTTAAAATTACACCGGAATCTTTGAAATATTTTTCATGTTAATAATGACTCACATTTTTCGATATTTCCAGTTGTTATTTTTAACGTGTTTTGTTAGTGATTATGGACAACTAAAGTTTGAAGATTTTGCATTGTTTCAACGACATGTTGTATAAACCTTGACAAATATATTATTTGTAAAAATCTGTAACTCAAAAGCTGTACCTGGTGATTGTATCAATATAAAAATATATCTTTACTACAAATCTTCCAAATGGTGATTTTATTTAAACAACCAGTAAAATTTCCAATTTTATTGCAAATAAATGTAAGCTTGTAGATAGACAACATACTTAAAGAGAAGCAATAGCTATTCAGTTTCACTCAATAATCAACAAATCGTTTACAAAATATTATAAAAACTTTAAAAGTAATATAATAATCAATATTTAGGATAACGGATATCACTGTAATCTTAGAATATATACCTACCGGAACACGGAAGAGCATAGTATCATGTTGTATAATAATATCCTGGGATTATTCACACATGGCCATCTGATCCCAAACTAAGAGCTTGTACTATGGAAACCAGATACCTGATATACTACATATACTACTTTTCTCTTGTAAATACATATATAGATAATTACACCATCTCGGGACAACCTACACTATTAACGCTTAGAAGGTTATATAGTGGATGAAAGTATGGAGCACTGTCTTCTCATGAATAAAACTAAATAATTCAAACAGAATAAGTGAAAAAGAAATATAGACTCCATATCGTCAGCTAATTGGCACTACTGTATGGAAACTTGAATCTTGTCTTTCGTATGGTGCACGTTGAGTACAGAGTATGTAACAAACTATGATTACTTACATACTCTGTTGTTTAGTTTATGGTCAAAAAGCGCCATAAGTTTTGTCCACTGTTTATTTTAAATCTTGTTTATTGGTAAGTTAACCTAACTTCGAGTTTGGATTAACCAATCCTCTACCACGAACCGGAAGACGCAGCGTGGGCAGGCCCCCTTTAAGATGGACCGATGATCTTGTGCGGGTCGCTGGAAATCGCTGGATGCGGATAGCGCAAGACCGGTAATTGTGGAGATCTTTGGGCTGATATGATGATGATGATGAATCCTCGTCAGCCATTTTATTCCTGATTCAAGGTAGGTATTACAATATTTAAGGAAACTCATAATAGTGATGCTAAAAGAGGCCGGTGGTATAGCCCCGCATTTCTATTCTGAGTAGGTATTTATTCTAAGTCGATAACAAAATGTTTGACATCCGTAACTTACACATCTAAGCAGGTATATAACAAGTATGTGCATATCGAATACATACCTGTTTGTATACAATACAAGTAGCATTATATTAGAGTACGTGGTATGGTTGAGAATTGTAACGGGTAATGAAGTTGTTTAGGATGGCCAACAGCTAGTAATCTTTTCCGGAATGAGACGACGTACATAATAATCAGAAAACGCGGAAGTATTTCTCTATAATAGGGGTTTGGACTGATATAGAATTTATTAAAGATGGCACAGTTGGTATCAAATAGAAACAAATATAATTATTGAGGCAAAAAAGAAATCGACTGATAGTTTTTTCGCGAGAGGTCGTTTTAGAGCAAAATGACTTAGTATAGAGCTTGAAGTTTCTTTGACTCATCTACAACTGACGTCATATGTATGTTAGTAGGTATAGCACGTTCTTTATCTTGTGTAACTTTTAAATGCTTATAACTGGGCTTCTTCAGAAAACCAGCGCTGCAACAGTTAATGTTGCAGCTAGTGCTGACATGCGACGATTTCGGACTCGCACATATAATTTGTGTGCCCCCATTCTTAAACCACTATGAACTTCTGCAACTTATGGAAAATTAATAAGGTGGTTTTAAACGCTTAGCCCTTGTGTTTGTATGTTGTTTTTTAGGCGATAGGCACAGTGCCCCGCATGATGCAGCGTAGTGCGTGTGTGCTTGTAAGTATCTCTGTTTGTATAGAAAACACGCACAGTCCAACACACAGAACACTGCAAATGCATCCACGCGCGTTCTTGCTGATGCAGGCATGAACGCGCGTGGATGCAGTGCTGACTGTGCGTGTTTTCTATACAAACGTAGATATCTACTTAAAAGCAACGTTAAGACACGCACTCACGCACTACGCTGCATCATGCAGGGCTGTATGCCAATCGCCTTAATAATATTTTTTTTTAAATAAGTTGACCGCGCTCTTTTTTGCGCGGATATTACGGAGAGCAAGACGGTGATGAGAAAGTCCACATTATCTACTGTCTCTTACCAAGGAATCTGGTAGCAAGCCAGTTACCCGTTACAGTTATCAATTAACTGATACTCACGTACTTTTTATTAATACGAGGTGTAATATCGCTGTACTTCCTTATAGTTATACATATATATTCCGATTTTAAAAGTATTCTCTTACAAAATATAAATGCCTTACGCTAGTAGGCTTTACGTCTACAGAACGAAATATTTACATGACACAACCGCAACCCTCCCCACGTGTTATGTTACTTACTAAGTATCCCGTTTTCATAAATATACATGAAGAATTATTAGGAATATTATTCATAAGTAGATCCTTAACGTATTACTACATCTATCCTATTTGTTGAATTCGCAGTATATGCCTCTATCCTGGTACTGTATACATTTTCATAGTAAGAAACAGCTTGGGAGCTTTAAAGGAGACTGTACAGACGCCAGCACATCCAGCTACCCCAATCTGTCAAATTTCTTTTATAGATTTTCAACTTTATCACAAAAGCGTAAAGTTCACCTTCAATTGGGGAAATTTGACAGATTGGGGTGGCTTGCTGTGCTGGCGCCTGTACTCAAGTTTTCATAATTAATTCCATTGTGGCCAAGAAAAGAGAATATTTCCTTTTCATTATTATACATACTAAATAAAGCTTTTCTAAAATAATGTACAGGTACTAAGCGGCATTTACTTAACATATTGTGGGGCGGATTAAAAATGACAGTGTACACCTTCCTGTCAGGATTAAATAATGAACAGTCGTGCACAGAGCCGGATCTAAGCTGTAGGTACTTAGGGCGCAGACACTAAAAAGACACTCCTAAAATATGAGTAGTGATTTTGATGACTATTGTCAAATAGGGTGTGCCAATGTGCCTCCAATATGGCGGTAATTTAGTTAATACGTAGGTCCAGTTCTGCGGAGTTTCTCCCTCGTCTCACAATGGAAAAGTGAGCATTGCCCATATAATGGTAGAAGGTCTGACACTTAGTGTATCATTAACCGCGCCACTCCCGTGCCGGTGTGCCGTTGTCCACGATCCACACTGATCCACTCTGCGCCTTTGTTAAAATTTCCACTAACGCGCGTCCCACATGCTCTGAGCTGCAAAAAAAAAACAAAGTTGAGAATTATTTATAAATACTGCCCATATAAATGTTGAAATCGGAAAGAGATCTATTCCCACACATAGTGCATGTTTAATAAACTATGGTAATAATCGTAACTTCCTAGGGATTTTAAACTTTTTTACAAATCGATTATGGTTACTCCGTATCAGAGGTAGGTACAAAATATGGTTTAAGGTTGTGAGACGCCTAATTAAAGCAACATCCTGTACATCTATACAAATAAATATAATTGAAGAGTCCGTCTGTAATGTCAAAATAATCGATTTCTACTAAATGCACGTTAAGTATGTGTGTATGTATGTACTTGTATTAAAATAAAACGAATTTAACATCCTGTTTTAATGTTTGTACTCAATCACTAAAACGGCTGGCCCAATTTCGACGCGACTTTCACTGGAAGATAGCTAATGAGATATTGTTCCCAAAGAACACAAAGATTTCTTTAAGACGAGTGAATAAGAGTCAGGCAGCCTCCCGCTTCAGTAGCAACAATCATCTTACCTCTGCATTTTGCAGTTGGCATTATCCCTCTGCCAAGCGGCCTCGTATTCTGACGACATGAGTTGTTTGCGGATCTCCTTTATGAGACCCGTGTCAGTCAGCCCGGGACAGATAACCATACTCCTTACACCTGTCAAGTTCACGTGATATTGATCCTGAGGAACAAAGTGTATAAACATTAACATAAATACATTAATCTTGCTCTACTGCGTAGGTACTTGTATACTGTGACACAAACTCCGGATTAGAGACCTAGGATAGTTGTGACAATTTTTAATTTTGGGGGAATATCTCGCTTCAGAAACATTCCTCGGTTACGACCTATGTGAATAAATCTAGCACCATTCCTTCCCTTTCCAAAACAATCATCAAAATTAAGTAAAATGATACGGTTTCCGAAAAAATCAACAAAAAGGAAGACTACTCCATTTGTCACAACTCCCCTACCACCGAGGTAAGATGTGACAGGTACCGAGGAAAGTTGTGACAGCTATGTATTTAGACTGTATGAGTATTAAAAAATACCATTACACATATTATAAATACATGAAATATATGTTTCTTTTTTGCAAAAAGAAGTTTAATCATCTTTAGCACTTCGATTTCCAATAAACACAGCGTTTAACCTTTCCATAACATTGTGACAAGTGACAAGTGATTATGGGATCGTTTAGAGATCAAACATATTATAATTAGTCAAAAATTTTAATCTAATCTGATAGGCAATAATGGCAAACGTATTGCAGCTCGCCTCCAGTACAATCTGCGTGTGACCAGCCTCTCCATTCTATATAGGCACTGCACCCACTCCTCATTCGATCTGCTGTTTGAATAGGTTTCAGGGCAAACCAAGCAAAAACAATTATTTTCTGCCTCTTATTCGTCATCACCTATTCTCTTCTTCTTATTAGACTTCTTGGCTTTTTAAGTTTCTTCTTATCTTCGCTTAAGATACGCTTTTTCACATTCTTCGCCTTCCTATTGGCTCTATAGCAGCTATTTCGTCCTTAGTAGGTGTATCAGTAAGAACAGGTTAAATGGCATTATTATTTTGAACCAGGGTATGAGCTGTAGACGTGAAGGCAACAGGTTCATTGGCATTATTGTTCACAACTTATGAGTTTCTAGATGGCATGGTATGTTCAAGTGGCATGGTAAGTGCTGGAGTTGTGATTTGGAGTTATGGTTATTTCTGCTCTGGCTTGGGACGATCAGTCACTCGACTTGGCAGGAAATCGGTGTCTCCAAATATAATATATCTCCAATATCACTTTTTCGTATGTAATTATTAGGCATTCTGAAATAAAAAAAGTGGCTACTTTTTTTCACACCACCAACCGAGTATATTTTTTATCGAAAATTACTTTTTCGATACAAGATTTATTGTGGAATCTACTTGCAAGATTTGCCTTTAATATACTAATGTACAAACACACATACAGACATCGCAAATGAATAAAAATAACCCAGTTACAATAACCCAGCAAAAAATGAAGTCAAATAGGAGAGTTGTGACAGGCACAACTCTCCTAGGTACTCAAAATTACGACTTGGTCCGAATATTAATTCAAATTTTCGAAACACGATGGAAACACAAAAAATCAATGATACGTTTTGAATCTTAAATAACCACACAACTTAAGAAAAAATAACACAACAACGCACACGTAATAAGATATAATATAAATTCAATCAAAGTTTTGACGAAATACTTACCTACTTTTCGCATTTTTTTGCACTTGGACGTCATAACTTCGCAACCGCTTCGCGTGCACCGCCGGCGGGTATTGAGTGAAATAGCGCGTCTCTAAAGCGTCAATCTAGCGTTTTTACCAGCACGCTCACTTTCATAGTTAGGGAGAAATCGTATCTGTCACAACTCACCTCTGTCACTAATCTCCTAGGTTTCCCCTACTAATCCCTGAGCTGATTGATTTATGATTTGTATCGAGTCCAATAGTTGTTCAAAGTGTAAGTATAATAGATATTGTAATAATATTCAACGATTTTAATAGCTTTATGGTCCTTCTAAAATGTTCTCAGGTAACCTAAGTGTAATTTGTAATTTTTTATTGAGAAATAAAATTCATTAACCCGAAAATACATAAGTCTATTTGTATAGTATCTAATAAATGTTAAAAGAAAGCAACCTGCCGTGGAATTAATTGCCTCGTTTTCGAAATTGGTTCAAAGCATACAACTAACTTCATTATTTCGTTAGTTATAACGAAATAATTAAGTTAGTTGTATGCTTTGTCACATATAAATTTATATGTGACCGCCACGAAAGTAATTTCTATCGAATTACTTATCTAAGTATACATATAATAAAATCGTAGGAAAGTCAAAACTGTACATTGAATATTTTTTTAAAGGATATCTTGGGCGTGATCTACGATCGAAATCTAAACCAAAAATATGGTTTTTAGATATTTTGTCTGTTTATCTGTTTGTCTGTATGTATGTCCGGGCTAAAATCTGTCTGTACTGCATGGATTTACTTCAAATTTTGCATGAATATTACGAAGAGGTCGGGTCAACATATAGGCTAGCTACATATTATCACGCTATCACCCACAGGGGAGGAGCTGTGATAATTTATAAAGTATAAAGCGGGTAAAACCACGGCACAGCTAGTTCTAAATAAATATGAAAATCTATTCACAAACAATTGAAAAAAGGTGTTACATGGGTATTTATAAATAAATATCTTGGGACAACTTATGCACTGCTATCTGATTGCCTTCACCTTGCAGATGTCAAGAGTTCAGACATAGGTCGATGCTGTGGGCGGATAAGTGACACGACCGAGGTTGTCACTATCATGGGTGCTAAATGCGCTCATGAACAAGTTAGAACTACATGTAATGATATCTTGGGACCTTATTCACACACGGCCATCTGATCCCAAACTAAGCAGAGCTTGTCCTATGGAAACCAGATAGGTAGCTGATATACTACTTACATACGTAGGTATATTGATAATTACACCCAGGCTCAGGATAAACAAATATTTTCATGAACACAAATATCTATCCTGGGTGGGAATCGAACCCACGACCGGTGAAATGCAAGTATCTAACTAAAAAAAAATGCATCTAACTATTGAACAGCTATGGAAAGTGTTACGTATGTGTGCGTGTGCATGCGACGGTGCTTGTAAGGGTGCGAGCTGCGCCCCGCCTATCACCTTCATCTTCACCACCCCGAAATGTGAACTATGCAGTTCCTTACGTACACTATTCAAGGGAATATACCTAGCAAAATCAAGGGAATGACAACCTTATCTCCGCGCTCACGTAAATACATATATAACAGAAAGGAAGTATGTAACAAAACTTACTCCATAAGCTCTAGTAAGCCCCACAATAGCGTAGTTAGTGGCTGTGTATATAGGCGTGGAGACTTGGGGCCGGGTGAATGCTGTAGACGCAGTGTTCACGATCGTGCCGCCTTGCCCGCCCCGGTCTTTGCTCATGAACCGGTAAGCCAGCAGCGTGCCACGTATCACACCATTCTAGAGAAAAAAAAAACCTAAATTTTTATGGACATCCACAGATAGCTCTAAGATCCGCCTAGTACTGATGCTTATGTGATAAAGTTGAAAATCCAAAATAGAAATTTGACAGATTGGGGAAGCTTGATGGTACTATGGACAAGCAAACATGTACCTACATGCACACAACTATCTGTCCTGGGTAGGAATCGAACCCACGACCTGCAGCGTGAAAGGCAAAGCCAACCACGCCAACCGAAGTCCCACGTCAACATTCTAAGGTGTCTCACTTGTGTCCAAGAACTGGCTAACTAAAGCTTCTATGACTAACCAGATTGACGTCGACCTCCAGCTCCCAGAACCGGTCGTTCATCACTCCCGCGTTATTGATCACTATGTCCAGCCGGTTGAACACTTCCATTGTCATCTCGAACGCCTCTGAAAATTATTTCTATAGTGAAAATAGACCCATCGTTAGGATTTTAAATTCAATCACTTCTGTGTCTAAACTATTAGCTAAAAGAGAATAAAAGGGCCTAGCACATTTCAGGCATCCAAAATGCCTGGAGTACCTGGGTATGTATCCCAGATATTACCGATACCAAGAGTTCTGCTCCAACTTGTCTGCTGTAGGTACTTTATAAACCCTGGACCCTGAAGCAATGAACGAGTTAAGTGAAAATATATATTTATAAATGTTGAATTATAAAATTATTGCTTTTGCGTGTAAAAAACGGCAAGCATTGCAGAGTCTAGTTCGGAATCACATTGCAGTAGATCGTCCAGACAGTGGCGTGCTGCGATAGGGCTTGGCTTAGTACCTACTTACCATCGAGGCTATATACGGTAAACCACAGGTAAGATATCTGTGACGCCCCCTATTAACTCTATATGATCTAAATAAACGAGGTGTAGTCATTGTAACGAAAGTTGTTTATCAAAATCTACCGAACCGTTTCGGCTGCAGGTAATCCCAAAAAACTTAGATTAAAGATTACTTGATAATACATAAAGGTAACCCACTAAGCTGGCAAACTTAAAGATTGTAAAAATACAACATTCTGACTATTTGTATAAATATTTTTGAGGAGGTCTACATAAGACCTCCTCAAAAATATTTTGCAACTGGACTTGAAATAACATAATCATACACCAGGCTAATTAAAATTAACTGGAGATCGCACTTGCTCGAAATTCAACCATTAAGGTTTCTATTGTCAAAGACTATTATAGACATTAAATACAAATAAAAAAAAAATCTGTTCTCAGTCTTGACACTAAGTTGTCATCTCTTCTCAGTTTGTCAGCGTGTCAAACGCATGGTAGTGTGTGTAATGCTTTTTCTATTAAAAAAACTTGAGAGGTGTCAAGGGACACCCGGATGGAACGAAGTTCCTTTCGATTAATTAGTGAAGGAATTGACTGGCCGCCGTGGTCTAAATTCGGCTAGGAGGACATTATTATTATTACATGTTTGGTTTCGAGAGGGTCAACAAGATACGGTGACCTATTAACATCAAGTGGTCTATATACTTATTTCTTGTCGAGAGCGGCCATAGGCTACGGTGACCTCTTAACTTTGTATACTTGTTTGGTGTTAAGAGCGTCCATAGACTACGGTGACCGCTTAACACTGTAAACTTGATTCGTGTTGAGTACGACCATAGGCTACGGTGACCTCTTAACATTGTATAGGTACTTGTTTGGTGTTGAGAGCGCCCATAGACTACGGTGACCGCTTAACATTGTAAACTTGATTCGTGTTGAAAACGACCATAGGCTCTGGTGACCTCTTAACATCGTATACTTGTTTGGTGTAGGATAGCGACCATATGCTACTGTGACCACTTAGCATCACGTGGTCCAAACACTTGTTTGTTAGAAGCGTCTATAGGCTACGGTGACCGCTTAGCATCACATGGTCCGTATACTTGTTTGTTAGAAGCAACCATAGGCTACGGTGACAGCTTAGGATCAGGTGGTCAGAAAACATGCGCACGCCGCACAGCTGCAAAATATGTCCGTCTAGCACCCTTTCACAACGCGCGATAAGGAACTTCGTTCCAATAATTTAATTCTAATGCCAATTATATAAAAAAATATTAGCTTTCTGCACCCCTTTTCCATATAAACTTTAACTGTCTCAAATATCATATTCCGCCGTCCGCGCAATTTTCGTAAAAAGGGGAACCTAATAAATTTTTGCTTCAAGTGTTTTTAAAATAAATAACATTTTAGGCACTGACTCACAAGCATACAATGGGATAGGTGCCTATAGAAGAAACCCTAGCAGAGGTTTCGATACAAAAGTTCTTTGTAGCTAGTTGGACCACTAAATCGTACCAAGTGTGCCGGTTTTATTGGTCTTTACGAAATACGATTTTTCCAAAATGTGAGTAGAAAGTATGGTCTACTGAACCGCCCTTACACAGCTAGATTATTTATTTATTATATAGTTTAAATAGTAAAAATATTACGTAAGGTTTGAGTCATACTAATGTTTACACCGCGCGGCGACCCGTGACAGCTTTTCAACCCCTGTGTCTATCTGTCTAGCTTTGTAAACATTGAAATTCGATCGCTGAAAGAACAACATTCCTACTAAAATATTAGGACTGAACAAATATACGGGCGTTCGTTTTTAACAACTATAGCAATGATTTCTGAATTATGCGTAGATAAGTATATCACAATAATATTATAAGGCAAAAGTTTGTGAGTGTATGATAGTGTATGCTTGTTTATCATTACACGCTAAAACTACCAGACGGATTTTGATGAAACTTTGTAGTAATATATATAGCTTAACTATATATCCGAATAACACATGGGCTATAATTTATAAAGCTTAACGCGGTTAAAACCGCGGGGCACAGATGGTATAATTTATAATGCCGATCGTATTGTTTACTACCACCACCACCTAAACTAAAATTAGATGAAAATGTAACGCTTGGACGGTTACATGTCTTAAAATACTTTTACGTGTATCCGTCCTAAAGTTGATTGCTAGTTGGCAGAAGGGTTGACAAAAGGGTCGAATATTTACTCATGTGTTCATAACTAACGGTTTCAGTGACTAACAAAAATATACATAGATACTTAAGTACATTTAACATATAAGTAAGGGTGGGTAGGTATTAGACGCTTAAATTAAGCTACTGGCTGAGAGCCTTCTACGCTAGCCAACTGCTCGATGTCTTCAATTTTTAATTTTAATATACTTAGTAGTACTACAAAATAATAGTTTCGGAACTTGTCCTTTATTAAGAATTTAAAAAAATATATGTGGTAAGTCAGTCCGCACGGACGGACTATCTTTTTTTTTGTATATTAGTGTATGTTAATACCCTAGTGCTGAATAAATTTCATAATTTCATTGCATTTCAGTACTGGACTAGATCCCTTAACATTATCGGCCGCGCACAATGCTGCACGAATAACGATACTTGTACACACGCGCGCGCACACACACTCGTATATGAAGGAGAGAGTTAAATAGAAATTTAGATAGACAGGCCATAACACTTCTACCTAACGTGACGATTTCTACCAGCTTAACTCAATCCGCCTTACGAAACTTCGCCACAAAAAAAAAAACAATCTACGAAATGCCAAATAATAGAAGAAAGTTACCTTCCTGCCATCACGAACCATAGCTAAAAACTATGTAAATTTTGCACGAGCATTGTGTGTAAATTAACACAACAGGCCGCGCTATTTACTGAACGCTTTTTAATTTCATAAGTAAATAATAATCAACACAGTATACTTACCCTCGTACTGTGGGTAGTCGGTGACATCACAGCGGCAAAACAAAACATTCTTCCTGCCATACTTGGCACCTAACTCGTCGATCACCTGCTCGCCAATCTCGGAGTCGATATCGCATATCGAAACCTGCAAAGTATTGTGTATAGAGAAACCTTACTTTGATTAAAGGACACGTAAAGGATGGACAATCCACACGACGACAGTCAGTGGAAACACTTGCTTTGGAAACCGCTCACAACACCTAAGTATTAAAGATGATTTTAAGGCAAAAGTGTATCCACGACTTGGTGTCAAATTACTAAGGGTTTACTTAGGGTGGAATTGGGCCGAGTATTTGCATTCGTATACGCGGAATAATAAGAGTAGGTACCTTGCTTATACAACCTTTTACATAAATATTGACTGTTATGGAGCTGGAGATCTACCCCTGTAGCCCCCAGGAGCCCAGTGATTGAAAACATTAAACTAACTTATCTGCCGTGATGTACAGACGCCAGCACATCAAGCTACACCAAACTGTAAAATTTCCCCAATTGAAAGTGAAACTTATGCTTCTGTGATAAAGTTGAAAAGTATTACTATTAAGTAAATACCATTATTACTTTGTAAGTATTTCGATTCCTACTTGAATTATTTATCTTGCACTACCCTTATCGTGTTGTCTTTCTTTATTTCTGTTTCTTTTCCATCCAAAGGTAATCTGGAAGAGATCACTGACTGCGATAAGACCGCCTATTGTACAATGTGCTTTCAATGTTTCCTATATTTTTTATATGTAATTGGTGTGCAATAAAGAGTATTTGTCTTATCTTTAAAATCTATAAAAGGAATTTGACAGATTGGGGAGCTGGATGTGCTGGCGTCTCAAAGCAGATTCGGAGAAGCATATACATATAAAATAACTTGGGGAAACTACCAAACTATGCAGACCTTGTACTATGGCCACCAGAAAACCGATAAACATGGCATAGTTATATGTTTGTAAACACCAACATGTTACCTATAGATAAATTGCACAAAGATACAGAAGAACAAATAATCGTGAACATCATATAAAGATTTGACCTGTTTGAGGGTCGACCCCACATCTCTGCCTAGGCACTCAGGGTTACTAATCTCTAGAGCAACAGCCAACAATATGAAATGAAGGTTCTAAAAAAATATATAATTGGTACCTAATGATAATTATGCACATATTGCACCTAAAATGAATAGAAATATATAATTAAGTATCGATTTCATAAATGTAGTAGGTATACATTGATCTGTATCTGGTTTGTGCCATGTAGGTACAGATGCCAGCACATCAAGCTATCGAAATCTGACAAATTTCCCCAATTGAATGTGAACCTGAACGCTTACGTGATATAGTTGAAAATCTATAAAATAAATTTGACAGATTGGGGTAGCTGGATGTGCTGGCGTCTGTACTTTATGGATATCGCCGTTGTGCTATAAACTGATTTTGGTAATTCTATTTATTCGGTAGGGAATTATTCCGAGGTTTTCCGATACACATTTTACTCAGTTGTTGTCCGTCGGTTGTTAGGTAAAGAAAATCCAGTAAGCCTTTTACTTTCTTGCCTAGTAAGTTCATCACAATACGTCATAAAATCTGGAAGAGCTTAAGTTTTGCTTTAGATTTACTTCATTACAGTTGTTGCCCTAGTAGATGGCAATTAGTATAATTTTATATGGTCCTTCGAGCCGGAAAAGAATTACTGCAGCCCCTATTTTTAAGGTAGCTAGGTTTCTTTTTAGCTATTGTCTATTTGATATGTAGGTATTTCAAATGAAAAATGTAATGTGTGTTCTGCTATCATAGACCGATCAATATTTCAGTCTCAACGAGTTTATGAAACTATGCACCAGTTCATATTTTGACAATTAACTATATAATAACTAAACCGAACAATATTTATGATAAAAAAAAAATGTAGTTATTTGTTGTTATACCGGAAATTGGATTACGCTGCATAATTTCAACTGCCCATAACGGGTCATGAAAGACTACCCGCTCGCAAACAGATGGACGAATGCTTACTATAGGTTTCCAATTCCTAATGCCCGCTTTAGTTTCGGAGTACCTAGTAATTTTGATGGATACATTAGGATCTAGCGATTAAAAACATTTTTACACATACAGTTTTAAAATTCTCATTATAATAATCCATGAATCACGCAGCGGCTAAGTCAGTCGCCTCGCCGCTTCGTATCTCGGGTTCAATTCCCGCGCCGGACAACTATTTGTGTGACCCATAAGTAGTGGTTCTGAATCTGGATGTAATTTGTGTCCGTCTATTATATGTTTGTAAAGTATCCCGCGACACAGGGATTAGATTCCCTAGGGCGAGCTTTGTCTATTTAAAAAATAAGGTTATATGGAACACTCGTCGTAAGAACCCGATTCGCTCTTGACCGATCTAAATACCCAACTGGTTTATACCAGTTGGGTATTTACTGTTGGATACTTAAATTTACGCAAATTTAAGTATCTACAACTAACTACTACATAGTTATCTGCTGAATCTTAAATAATAATGTCTTTGTTACTTTACAAAGGATATTCCAAAATAAACTGCGTAGTGTAGGCACTTTGTCAGCTATATCTACGCATGTGTCAGTTTACTCATATTGGATGCTGTATGAGTTGTCTCGCCGTATCTCTGCAGGAGACAGGCGTATCAATATCATTAATTAATTACTATCATTCGTTTACGTAGGACTAATACGTATATAATCGTACAAAGACATTGCGAAGGAAAACAATCGCGCCAATGACCGGGGCGCCGGCAAAAATCAATACGAAGCCAAGTGCCCTCAAGTGTTCCACCTTTCCTCATCATTATCGTGCACTTCCAAAGCATGAGTGGAACAAGGATGTTGGGTTATTTCCAGTACACTTCATTCAACAGTTATATTACCTTGAACTTAGAATTATTGTAACAGCACCATGCGGGGAGGAAGATATTTTGATATATGTTGGTAATTAGCTTACCTTGGCTCCTTGCTTGAGGAGTTCTTCACTGTAGGCGAGTCCGATGCCGGCTGCGGCGCCGGTGATGAGCGCTACTTTTCCCTTGAGCTCCATTACTGATTATTTTCTATTTGTGTCGAGCGCCGCGCCCCAAACGCCCGTGTTCACTACCGCCTTGGTTGTGGTTCGATCGCGTCGGGAACTCGCGCGGCGGGTGGGGGCGGTCTCCCGGTTCTCCCCAATCCCCCTCCGGTAGTAAATACGCACGATTGCACCACTCTCGCTGTCTGTGCAGTTGATTCAGGCTTGTTGTATAGATGTATGGTTTGCAGATACCGAACATGTGAGTAGGTAATGTATTGGACTTATTTCGACTTTATTGAATGAAGTGTAAAATAAATAGTGTACGTAACGTAAAAGGCACTATATTTCCATGAAACTGAACTAATTCATAAATAAAACCAGTATATGAAAAAGAAACAAAAATGTTCCCTCACCATTCAAAATGCATCAGCTGATCGTTATTCTTGTATGGGGAGTAAATATGTTTTTTGTTTATTCTGGACGTAGATATAACATACGAGTATGTAGGTTCTTCAGTTTCATAAGCAAATTAGCTCCTTAAGTTACGGCCACTATTTATTTTTATTTCTAATTTATGTACCCATGAAAAGTATAAAAGAGAATAAAATACAAGAGGTACCATTGCAAACTACTACTTATTTCTAAAGAAATCTCTAGTAGACAGTAGACCTGAAAGAGGAGATTTTGGAAGCTAGGATACATACATACAAAATAAAATATTTCAATTTATGTTAGGTAACCTTGTAACATAAACAGTGGAGAAAAATTCAAGACCGCTGTCTACCGATGAAATTTGAATAGACAATAGAAAACGATTTAGTGAAATACCATAAATATTTTATTTGCTCCCCAATTACACATATAAAATGGGTCAGCTGATCGTAATTTTGGGAAGCTGAATATTTTTCTGGGTATTTTGTAAATAGACATTTTACAAATTTGGGTTAGCCTGTTAGTCTCGTGGTTAGTGACCCTGACCAGAGATAGTGGGTTAGATCCCCATACAGGACAAATTTGTTTACGCTGAGCACGATTATTGATTACAATTTTATTGATTAATTTGTTAATGTTGCAATAATTTTTTAAATGTTATATTTTAATGTATCCTCAGGCTAATAATTAATACAATATTTACATGTTATATTTAATTTATATTCAAATTAGGAAATTTAAATTAGGTTTTTAATTCTGTGATTATTAATTTTTATATTTCAAAATTTTAGACTAATGACATAATGTTCCTGTAGATGTGGTGCTTACCTATAAGTGGTCGCTATACTTGGTTTATTTAATGTATATTTCGATTTCTCTGTGATTGTATTAGTATAAGTTGCCGTTGGTGAGCCAAATAAATAAATAAATTATTCATTATGTGTCTGAGTGTAATATAACAATAATATTACAGACTAGCAGTGCCCGCGGACTTCGTTCCACGTTATAAATATTGTTGTCCCTGCCCGTTTTTGACACTCCACAATAACGTAGCTTAAGCTTTCTATTGGTGAAATAATTTTGAAAATCGGTTCAGTTTGTCCAGAGATTACCCCTTACAACGGTAACGTCACAAACTCACAATCTCACAAACGGTACCTCTTTATAATATTATTAGTTTATATAAATTACACCACTAGTTTGGGATCAGGTGGTAGTGGTTTAGTTGTCCCAAGATATGTATAAAGTACTTCGACCATTTAGACAAAATGCTCGAAGATAAATTATTATTAATTTGAAAAGTTAAATTCAACTTTTAAGTTGCGCCATTTATTTATGTTATATCGCCTAGATATAACGCCTAGTATCTAAATTAAGTTTTTTTTTATAAAGACCTCGCAATGAATTCTCGCACCACGTAACTTTTCCGGGTTGTGTATAGTATAAGCAGACACCAGTACAAAAAATAAATGTCTTTTAAGGGTTCCGTAGCCAAATGGCAAAAAACGGGACCCTTATAGATTCGTCATGTCTGTCTGTCTGTCCGTCCGTATGTCACAGCCTCTTTTTGCCGTAACTATAAGAGCTGTAGGTACTGTTGAAACTTGGTAAGTAGGTAGATGTATTCTGTGAACCGCATTAAGATTTTCACACAAAAATTGAAAAATAACAATAATTTATGGGGTTCCCCATATATAGATATGAAACTCAAAAAAAATTTTTTCATCGTTCCCATACATGTGGGATATCCATGGTTAGGTCATACGGTACATTACCATGCAAACTTCCACCGAAAATTGGTTTGAACGAGATCTAGTAAGTTGCTTTCATTTAAATCAACTTGCTGCTACGGAACCCTTCATGGGCGAGTCCAACTCGCACTTGGCCGGTTTTATTTATAATTTCAATAGCAATACAACAGTAGTGATTTTAACTCAATCATTTACCAAGTGAGCTTTCAACGTTAATCTGAGTCAATCTGACATTAATTGTAAAGTTAATCAAAACAGGAGTAGGTAAAGTCGTAAATCACGGCATCTGCATCCGTACGTTACGCGCGTTAAACTACAGCTATCAATATCAAAATTAGCATAGAAAGCAGTCCTTATTCTTTAGGTAATAAGGTCCAATCGGTATCATTTCGGCGGAAATCCCTACCATTCGTTATAAGTTAACATTTTTGTTGTCTAGTACTCAGAAGCTTTGCTTAGTTTTGGGCTAGATGGCGCTGCGTGATATGTCCCTGATATTTATTTATTTATATATTACAACTTCATAACACAAAATACTTGGCTTTTTCCCCGTCATATCAGCCGAAAGATGCCCACTGCTGGACCTGGTCCCCAAAGATCTCCACAATTCCTGGTCTTGGGCTATCCGCATCCAGCGAGTTCCAGCGACCCTCACAAAATCATAGGTCCATCTTGTAGGGGGCCTGCCCACGCTGTGTCTTACGAGAACCCCAACCGGAGTACCTAATAGTGGATAGAAGTATTCAAATTAAGTTATGTTTTCTACGGTGTTTTCACAGTTCTTTTGATATTTTCATTTTCGTGATGGCGGCTGTTTAATCATCTTGCACCACCGTGGTAAAATTACTTTTTGACCGGGGCACAACGGTACGTAGGTACCGTAGAAAGAGATCTCTGTCTACGGTAGGTACATTCAGTCAAAAAAGTATCAGGAATGGATGATTTGTTTATGGTTCCAAATTCAAATTTTTGTTTTTTTTTTGTTTTAGATTGGCACAACTGTTTTCCATTTTGGCGCGGAGTTTGAGTTGCATCTGTTATTTACAATATTAAACGCAGTTCTGTGCCTCTAGCACGAGTTCCTGCAGTTTACTTACTCGATCACACGTACAGTTTCCTCCAGAAACTATTAAGAACTAAAACTCTGGTGCTGAATGTATGGGACGAAACTGTATGTGTGATCGAGTAAGTAAACTGCAGGAACTCGTGCTAGAGGCTCTGGTTTTAGTAATATCATATATAGTGTGTATTGCGAATTTCATAATGGACAAAAATATCGAACAAAGACTTTGTCTTAAATTTTGCAATTTTTGGAATTTCGTGTTCGGGGTCACTGAAAATGTTACAGAAGGCTTACGGTGAATCGACTTTATCAAAAACTCGTGCTTATGAGTGGTTCAAAGCCTTCAAAAGCGGTCGAGATGTGATGAAAGATTTACCTCGCTCTGGTAGGCCATCAACGTCTGCAACTGAAGTTAACATCGCAAAAGTGAAGGAAATAGTGACTGAAAATCCTCATTCAACTCTGAGAGAGATAGCCGCCGAACTTTCTGTATCTCACGAGTCGATTCGTACCATTTTAACTAATCATTTGGGTATGAAACATGTTGCCGCTCGGCTAGTCCCAAAAGATCTGAATTTTCTCCAAAAACTCAATCGCATGAAAGTCGCTGAGGACATGGTAGAACGAGTCAATTGCGACCCAACATTCATGAAACGTATTGTTACTGGTGACGAGACGTGGGTTTACAAGTTTGACGTGCAAACTAGTCAACAAGCTACGGAGTGGCGCCTTCCAACTGACCCGAAACGAACGACGAAATGAACGAACGAACGAAGAAACCACGCCAAAGTCGATCAAAAGTCAAAGTCACGTTGACTGTTTTCTTTGACTATCGCGGTATTGTGCACTCTGAATTCTTACCGGAAGGTCGAACGGTAAATAAAGAATATTATTTGAGCATTATGCGGCGTTTAAGAGAGCAAATTCGACGAAAAAGGCCAGATTTGTGGAAAGAAAATTCTTGGAATTGGCACCACGATAATGCGCCTTCGCTCAAGGCCATCATTGTGAACGATTTTGTGACCAAACACTCAACAAATACCATCCAGCAACCACCATATTCACCAGATATGGCTCCAGCTGACTTCTTTCTTTTTCCTAAACTCAAATTACCACTTCGTGGTACCTGTTTTCAATCGGTAGAAGACATAAAGGAGAATTCGCGGCGAGAACTGAACTCAATTCCGAAAGCAGCATTATAAAATGTTTTGATGAATGGATTATTCGTTGGCGTAAGTGTATCGTTTCTGAAGGAGCATACTTTGAAGGTGATAAAATAAATTTGGATGAATAACAAACATTTTGTATATTATTGATCTTTTCCCGGTACTTTCTTGACAGAGTAGTATTTATTGAGCCTTCTTATCTTTACGTGATCTGCCAAGCAAAAATTGGCAATTTTCATTATGTGCCATTATTAAACCTGGCTTACATTGCTATGTCTGACATAAAGGCCTGTTGGCGTGGTTGGCAAATGCTTGCTTTTCACGCCTGAGGTCGTGGGTTCGATTCCCACCCAGGACAGATATCTGTGTGCATGAACATGTCTGTTTGTCCTGAGTCTGGGTGTAATTATATAAGTATGTATTTACAAAAGAAAAGTGTTATATGTAGTATACCTACGTTTGGCAGCCCTGAGACCTGTAATAAGGAGTTTTAAGATTTTTTAATATTGTGTAGCACAATATTAAAAAATCTTAAAACTCCTTTTGAGGGCCAAGAATCTAAACCCTCATGGCTCACCCGAGACAAAGGCGTCGTAAGAGGACGGCTAAAATGTTCCAACGATTCCTAGCAAGTGGATTCTTGCTCTTTTGCGCCACCCACGCGGCCCTAATAGCCTGTACTCTATTCACAATGGACACTAACGTAGCACTTACTCTCGGGAAAATTTCTGGCCACCGTATATCGCTAGATACCTATACTAATATCTATGTATATAAAGCAACAAAGTTGGGTTATTTACGCCATTTCTAACCCACGAACAGATGGACCGCGGGGCACAGCTAGTAAGTAATAAAAGGTACTTCACCGGCACAGAATTAATATTTAAATGTAATTTGACCCAATTGAAGGAATAAAGTATTATTTTAGTACCGGGTTATAGGGTTCTGTATAAAAATCATGCATCCTACGTCCCTGTCACAATGAATAATCTCCAGCTGTTTTCACTGGTCTACAAATGATCAGCGTGGCGCGCGGTCAGAGTTCAAATTAAGCCACCCATCTAGGCTTAATTTGAGGGCATCTTCATGCTTCGGAGGGCACGTTTAGCTGTCGGTCCCGGCTGCATTAATTAGGTAAGGTACTAATTGAGTTCACTGGGTACTAAGCAATGTCACCACCCTATATGTGCGGCCTGAACAACTCTGACACTAGGGAAACAGAAACACGAATGACATTCACAAGACAGAAAAACATTCTAATGTTAGAAATTTGTAACTATATATCCAATTGAAAACTGTAGAAATAAATAGGTATGTTCAAGTGCCGAAATGGGGGTCCAAATATCAAAAGAACTTATGATTATAAAATATGTAAATAAAATACCATTTACTTCTTATCTCCCAAAGCTAGTAAGTTAATATAATAAGAGAAACAGTTATGTGGTGCAGTTCTTAGAGTGTTATACATTATGTATAAGGAAGACAAGAAACGTAACAAAGGGATCTTTAAGCCGGTAAAACTTGTGAAGTGCATGTCGAACATCAGGGCATTTTAAATTGAATGAAACAAACAAATCGTTTTAGATACGTATTTTCTTTATTTGTAAATTTCTCTCTCTTTCAGTCGGGTAATGACAATAATTTTTAAGTGGATAAAAAAATATATTTTGCATTTTTTTGAATTTTTCAAAATATAATATGTAAGCAGGTGAAAAATATCACAGGTCAATAATATCACCAAGATTATATTCACCCCAATGTCCGCAGTATAGTACACATTGTAATCCAAAACGCGACCACCCTGATTTTCCACGGACGCGAACTGTACACAAATAATATGAACATAAAATTGATTACAAACTGTACTAATTATAAAAACTTGAAAATTTAAAACAAATCCATACCATTAAAAAATTTAAAACAATATATCTAAAATATTTAAACAATAAACTTTAGCCGATGACTATTTATTATTCTGTACCGATGTTACACGTTCATTCTGACGTTATTCTGTATAATATGATTTATTGACTTCTAAATTCAAAATGAATTGAGAGGTATTAAGGAATCGAGAAATAACTGAATGATATCGCGAGCCTGATATTAATGGTTCACTTAATTACTTAGACAACACCAGATTTACAAATTGCATCAGACAACTTTACAATTATAAAGCAGGTGGCAGAATTATTAATAAATTTAACGCACAATTGAACGTGTAATATCTAAAATAACCCGCTAAGGGACTCACATAAATTTAATTACAATAGAATAACTTTTTACGTAGCTTAGCCATCTACATAAAACAATAAAATATAAAATACGTTTGGACATGATCTGTACAATAAAATAAGCCCGTTCCACCATGATTTGTTAGGTATAAAAAAGATTCACAAAATTATGTACAATCAAAATATCACAGAGATATCAATCACAGTAATCGTACGACAATGGCTGCCATTGTCTATCTTTATATTTTTCTTATGATAGAAAATTTAATAGAAAATATTTTTACCATCTTTGGAGTTAAGTACGTTTTGGATAATGTGAATGATTTAGATGGATCTGCTTTATCTAATAATGAGTATATTTCAATGGCAATTCTACAACTGCCATAAGAAGAGTCTTCCTAACGCTATGTGCGGTGCGGGTAGGATAGTTAGCACCTGATACATCATATGTGTACGATCAAACATGCCGGACGAACACAATGTACTGAAATGTACAGACGCCAGCACGTCAAGCTACCCCAATCTGTCAAATTTCCCCAATTGAAAGTGAACCTTATGCTCTTGTGATAAAGTTGAAAATCTTTAAAAGAAATTTGACAGATTAAGGTAACTGGATGTGCTGGCGTCTGTACTTCGACGATTTATGACATAAATCCTTCCCGCATCTCGCTTAACCTAAGAAGAACCATTCTTATGATGGTAAAATAGTGGGGGTCAGGAGTGATGTGCTTGGTCCGCGCCAGCAGCCGGTACGGCTTTAGCTAGGTAGGAGAAGGAGCGAGAGTTGGGCAGGCCGGCCAGTACGCAGGCGCTTAGTGCTGAGCGGTTGAGGTTCATGGGAGCCGCGTCGTACCACTCCATCGTGTCACCGTCATAGCACTCTACGTGAGGTATCGTCGTGGATCCTGTTAAAGCCATACATTCATATGAAAATTTGAGAAAAATATAACCTAACAAATACATGCAGTCTCTAGATACATACTATTGTAAAAGGAGAAAAATTGATTTTGGGCTGTAAGGAAAATTTCTCATATCAGCCGTCAGGAAGGTGGCGGTATAGTGCTTCGGAGAGCACATAAAGCCATCGGTTCTGTACCTGAAATCTTTCCGGTAGTGTCCCTAGTCGTCCCATCGGAACATGAGAGTGATAGAGTAGCAAGTGCCCCTGCGTTTGCGAACACACTTGTGGACTGTAATATAGGTGTCCTGCGCAACTGCGCAGGATACCTATAGTCTAGGTATAGGCTAGTCTATACCTATAGGCTAGTCTCCATTGAGTGTGGCCGCTGGAGGACATTATTATAATTGTAAACAAATATTACCTTTCATAAGTGTAAAGATTTTAAATAAGTACGTAGTAGGGTCTTAGAACGAACGAAGTAGGTAAGTACTTAAGCACTGTGCATTCTATATGTATAGAAGTTAATATGTACATGGATTTATTAGATAAATACCATTAAATCCTCCGATAACGAAGATCATGTCGTCGAGAAGTACAGTCGCGAAATTACTCCTAGCGCTGAACATCTCAGTCACTTCCTGCCAATCTCCACCGCGCTGTGGATTGAATCTCTCGCCTTCAAAAACAATATAATGTAGGTAATAAATCTTTGTAGAAGATAGAGAATAACTATTTTGGATGGAAGATATTACAACAAAAAATCTGCTGAAAGTGTAGTAGCTACGTACGACTTTATTTAATAGCAAAGATGTTCTATTAAAATATATTCTATTTAAAAAAAGCATTCATGTTTACTCAAAAGGTACCTATTCTTCTAAATTGCTGGCTCGGCATGATTATTAGATCAACATATTAAGGTAACCAGAAATGTCAACAAAAAAAAATATGAAAGGCAATTTTCGGGCGTCTTTTCCATTTTTGTAGGTTTTAGGCTAGATTTCGAGTAAAGATTACCTAATATTGAAAAATAGAAAATATTAATCTCCGTATATTTAATTGATATGAATATATATTTAGTTCTAAATTGTAGAATAATAAGGCAAACGAGCGAGGGGCCACCTCATGGTAGGTGACCACCGCCAGCAATGGACACTCGCAACACCAGAGGGGCGATAAAAGTTGCCGGCCTTTAAGAAAGACTCACTGCTTGACGGTTGCCATGTCATACCCGATCGAAAACCCCTCTGAAGTTAATTATTTTCTCTTTTTAAAAATACAACACCCGCACTAGGGAAATTAATCCCTGTCTGGGTACTTTACAAACACTAAGCACTACCAGACTCAGAACAAATAGTTATCGAATCCAGGAAACTAAGTGGCGAGGCGTGTGTCTTCCACCATTTCGACACACGTGTTGTCAAGTAGTAAAGTTTCTTGTGAAACGCACGGTGGTCAACGGCCATAACTCCAGGCGATATTTGCCCTTTGTGATTCTTATCGTTCCCGAATAGGAACCAAGGTTAGTTTTGCAGTTCAAGTTCTATTTTTGGTCATTTAGTTTATTTACTCGTACCAGTATTTAAACGGCTATATCCATTGAATCCTCCCAGCGCGTACAAACACTCTCTATAAGCGATGAGACTGACGCCGGAGCGGGGACTTAGCATCGAGCGTATGAAGCTCCATTGTTTGGTGTCAGAATCGAACACCTCTGCAGAACTGAGAACTTCTTGACCGTTGAAACCACCCACGATGTAAATCTAAAAAGTTATCATAAATACAATAAGTTCCAATTGAGAAAGCTACAATAAGTCGTCATCCTAGTTCTGTAGTACGACGCGCGCACACCTCGTTTTGCTGTGCTGTTTTGAACCGCCACGGTTGTCGTACGGTCATAATGTGAAGGAGGGGTTGACCCACCTCCCTCGACCTGACGTGCCCTAGGAGAAGGAATCGGTCTCCGCCTAGACCATACTATGTCTATATTTTTAATGTCATCTTGGTCGGTGGGGCAGATATACTATCTGATAAAGGCTATTTGGCCCATTTGCGGCCAACGTAGTTAGCATGGCAACGAGGAATCATGCCTTTCTACAATGTTCGGACAATTTCCATTTTTGCAGTCATTTCAGTTCGTCGCCAAGCTAGCTACGCTGGAACATTAAACTATTAGGTACTACCCTATTATTGCCTGGAACTCAAATGCATCTTTCACTTAAATCATTGCAGGCAGCCAAACGCACCAAATTATTGAATCAAAATCTCTACCTTGCAGAATCTTCTACATATAACGTATAAAAGCCACAAGCCATGTATTAACTCAACGATTTAGAACATTTTTACACTCCAAAGGATATTTCGTTATTGAGAATATTTGTCATACGTAAGCCCAATAACCAGCATCGATTTACTTTTTGTGATCGTATAACAATACGCTTTCGATTATTTTTATTCATACAGTTATAGGAATTCTTAAATTTTAGATACCACGCAATTGCAGCAAAAGTTAAATATGAGTTTACCTGAACTGCCTGGTTCAGGTAAATCATACTGCATTACTGCACTATTGCTGGGATACCAATCGTTCACCTTTTGCTGCAGTTTTGGGCTAATGCAAAATAGTGAGTTCGATGTAGGTCAACTAATGCAAAATAGACATGACTTACTTATTTAATGATACTTATAAAAAATATCCATCTAACACTTACTTTTCCACCTAGAGACGCTGCGCTTGCGTCGGAGCGCTGTTTGTTCATAGGCGTAGTCATCTCCCACTGATTCTTGTCAGGGTAGTAACGCTCCACTGAGGACATTCGTGTGCGGCCGTTGTAACCCCCCAACGCATATATAAACCCATCTGTGACAAATTCAACCAGTTACTGTTATTAAGTAACCCTTTTAGATGCAAACTACATATGTAAGTATGTGCAACTGATGTTCAACATTGATGAATTATGAAAATAAACCCAAATACAGTTATTGTATGTATTTTTTTTTATTTAATATAGCAAACACGCATACAGTCATCAGGATGGTATGTGTTCACCATTCCCTATGGACGCTTAGAATTGCTGATGGTTTAGTAGCGCTTTGAAAAACCTTATTACTCCCGCTTTGAAGGGCCCCATGCCCATGATGCAGTCTCTTGGGAAGACTGTGATAGAAAACAACCCAGTATGGGAAAGTTGAAGAAAGATTCGCTGAAACCGTACCATACGGGATACAAGATAGTAAAAGTTCTAGCATGAAGGATAAATTCTCTGTCGGTGACGAGTGGTGATATGGTAGAAAGTGGGCATTTGATAAAGGAAATTTCATAAAAACTAACCGTGAGACACCACGCTGACATAGCACCTAGCTTGATACATACAAGCTCGTTCATGCCAAGTGTTTGCCACTGGATCATAGCAGCGGACTGTGTTGAAATGATCACTGCCATCGAAGCCTCCAATCATGTAGATCAGATTGTTCAGCGTGCACAGACCGTGGTAAGCGCGAGGTGTTAAGTCCATGTGGATTGAGAGGAACCATCTATCCGCCCTGCATATAATAAATCGAGTCTGTATTTAGATATATTGGACATCCGAATCAGACTTAAGTTCTAAACTGTTTAGCCGTTAAATTTCGAATGATTCACATTGAGATCTGCCAATTTCCAATAAATTCCTTCTATAACATTCCTACAGCGATTCACAAGAGATTAATTCCTTAATAAGGTAACAATAAAGCTTTGGAATTAACAAATATGCCTTTATTTTTATACCATAACCATGTGAGAAAAGTTGATTGTAGAAATGCAACATTACTGTGTTGTTATAGAAATATATATTGAGCTAAATATAAATAGCCGAAATGAAAAATTTCCGGGCAATGTCGATATGATTATGCATTTACTACCGAATAAACGAATGCAAAGTCTTGATGACAAGCGTTGTGATTGGCGAAACATATCACGTCATTAATACAATAACTAATAATAGTGCTAGATTCTCGCCGAGAGCTTGGACTCGTTTATTAATATTTATTTCAAACCCATATTAAACCACCTGATCTGTAACTCATTCAGTTTACGTACGGACGGACAGCAAGACAGCATAGTGACAGGTAAAGGTCTCAGATTTTCCCATTGCTACAGAAACCAAAAAAAGTTTGTTTTTTGTATTATTATAGCCTTGTTTGACAAAACTACCAATAAGTGTAAGAGAAAGTTATTGTTATCTGAAAACCACCAATAGCTATAAGTAAGTAAAAGTATTTAATTTTATACCTCGTGTCATAAGTTTCAACGAAACTAGTAGGACTGCCGGCGCTCCAACCACCAACTGCGAAAAGTATTTCAAAAGGTATTCGAGGCCTCGCTAATGGGTCGTTCAAATCGGCTTCAGTTCCCGGCCTCGAATCTAACAGCGTCAGGAATACCACAGCCGGGTATAAAGCTTCTTGACATTTCTACACAACAATGCATAAACATGAGTTACTTTAACAGTATGTACGTACTTAAACTTCCAACCAAACTTCCTTTCTACCTTTCCTACCTCGTCGTCAGCAACAGGCTGCCACTGCAGTATTTTTGATTTGAAATATTTGTAACTGATGTGACCAAAACGCACACATGACAGCAAAGACGGAATATATTTTCTTCTATTTTCTAAATCATGTTCCACCCACGTCTTAACTGCTTGGAATACTATTTCTTCATTTCGAACATTTAATTCATCATCTCTTAAGATATCCTCTAATTCCTCGTAAGAAAGTGATTTGAATTCAATACATTCCTTAAGAATTCTACTAAAATATTGCCGTATAAACAACTTTCCCTTCTTTTCTAACTCTCCGCAGAAATAATATCGTGCAAATTTGAATATTCCAAGACAGTTATGCGGCCTTAGCTCTTGTAATAGGAACTGGCAGCACAGCTGAATAACACCGACAACATCAAATTGATCTGCAAATGGTAAAAGATGTTCCACGTTTTCAGCTGTCACTGTGCATGTCCCCGTATATGCATAATCGAGAATCAGGTTCATGAAGTAACTGGGAACATCCACAAAAATCTCAGTTTCTTCTGGTTCTCCTTTCTTCAGTGAATTAATGAATATGGCTTTGAAATAAGGACTAACGGCTGAGAGTATTGCCCGGTGTACTCGGATTGATTTCATGTCCCTGCAGACGATGGTGCCATCGCAAAGCTGGTCGTTGTGGCGTAGTTCATTCCATATTGTTGGAAATTCTACCACCGAGTAATGTTCAGGGAGGCACACGCATTTTCGTTTCCGCGTAACGATCTTCTTTTTGGCCAATCTGGGTTTCGAAGTTGAGGGAGTACGAACAGAATTTTTATTTTTTGATAATTTTCGATGTTTCGTATTAAATTCCATTCCTTTCGAAATTACGGCGGTCGAAACTTGTTAACTGTCGCGATGACAGAGGTGGCGACAGTAATTTCATTTGTTTTAATTCGCTATGGCATAGTTGTGGGCATATAATTCAAAAAGAGACTATTCCTAAACAGCCTGAATTATTTTCAACCGAGTTTTAAATAAAGCTCCGGTCGTTTGTGTTTGGTGTGATTTTCAGTTACATATTTGATATTAGTATCATGGCACTTATAACTAAAGGAAAGTCATTTATTAGCCATGTCGACTATGTATTGTGAATCAAGATACACGGACTCACTACTTGCAACAATTCTTACCCAACTAGAATATTAGATGATCATCTAGAAACGAATGAACGAATTTTAATTCTCCATAGAAACGAATGCAGTCGGTATCAACACAATCAATCATATTTAACAAATAATCGAAAGGTAGAACTTGTTATTACGTTCTGTTGTTTGCCAACTTATGTTTCTAACTCATGCTATTTACATAAGCTATTGTATTGTTTAAATATAATATTTAAAAAATGGCGGCAATATCCGTTCTTTACCTTAATGAAATAGAATTAGATTTAGACTAGAGCTATTAATAATATAATTATATTTTACCCCAAGTAATAAAAGGGCTTGAAGCCTTGAAGCTTAGTATTCGTAATTTGTATATCTGTGGCATCATAGGTCCCTAACTAGGTTTCGATTAAATAAGCTGGCTTCAATAATACTATAAAAGCCGTTTTGTAGCTATGGTGCCATTAATAGAGACACAGACAAGTTTATAAATCCCCTTATTTCTGCCGGGAGCTAAAGAGTCAGTATATTTTATGTCTATGGTTGGCAACAATTATTAAGTGTTGGGTACACACATTTTTAAATAAGGCTGATAGTAAGATTAGTACCACAAGATTTATCCCTAATTTATGTTTTTAATTAATATGTTGATTTTCTTTATTTTCAATTGAGATTGATATGGCAAGTAAGTTGGTTGGCCAATGGTTTTATTTTGAGTCCCAACTATAGATATTACACAATAATCGTTAATGCCACTTCGAGCATTTAATGCTCGAAGTTAAGTCATGTCAAAATATGGCTTGAAATATACTGACACTACCCATACAAATATTAATGAATAATTATAATCAAAGGTTGTAGTAGTATTTTGTCTCCTAGTGTGTACCGGGAATCATATTTTATTAGTCTGGCAGCATTCTTTCAAGCTGTCACAAATATTTATTGTCTATGGTCTCTTTTTCTTCCTATTGTCAAGATGGTGAGTTTCGTTGACGAAAATATAAAATAAATCTATGAAAATCGCAATGAATACAAGGTGTTGTGAAAGTTTATGATAGTTTTCAGTTGCTGCAGTGTTATCAAAATGTGTTCCTCTACTTATTTCAGGGTATCGACATCAACCACAAACACGACAGGAAAGTTAGGCGTACCGAAGTCAAGTCACAGGATGTGTACTTGAGATTGCTCGTTAAAGTAAGTATCTAGCAAGTTATTAGCAATATCTTCGAATGTTCCCTTTTCGTCGGCTTTTATTCCAACCTAACCGAACAAGTAATGTTTACTTGAAGTTATTATTCTAACCTAACTTGTTGTTGTTTTCAGCTGTACAGATACTTGGCTAGGCGTACCAATGCCAAGTTCAACCAGATTATCCTGCGCAGGCTCTTCATGAGCCGCATCAACAGGCCGCCACTATCTTTGTCCCGCCTGGCCCGTCACATGAAGAAGTCTACTCGTGAAGGCATGATCGCTGTCGTTGTAGGTAGCATCACGAATGACGTGAGGCTGTACACGGTGCCTAAGATGTCGGTGGCTGCTCTGCACGTTACTGAGAAGGCCCGCGCCCGCATCTTGGCTGCTGGAGGTAAGTTGTTTGTGTTTTATCTAGAGGTTAGAAAGCATGCAAGCGAGTGCTATCAAGTTATTTTGGGAGTTATGAATTGGCCAGATCCCATAGTAAATTTATTAATTTTGCCTACTTCTAAATTCTATAAATTTACTAAATCCTAGATTTATTAAAAATTATAGAATAGATTATCTTTATTTGCTTCATGAAGATGTTCAAATTGTTGAATGAAATTATATCCCAATACTTTGATAAGTAGTAAATTACACAGTACTACTTTTAAAAAACAAAATATAAACATAATCTTGTTTGAAGAAACTCATTAATCAAGTATTTTAATTTTTGATTGATTTATTAGGAAATTTCTTACTATTCTAGAATACTTCTTTTGTTTTGGTATGTGAAATAAACCATTGATCAAAGCCCCATAGAAGTCAAGCATGAGACATTAGTGTATTGTTTATGTGGTGATTTATTAGTAGAAACATTTAATGATTATAGAAGTATGTGTAACATGTTATCTTTGTTGGGGGTGTACTTGCGTACAGCACTTCAGCCCTTCAGGAACTTTTGTACTAATGTATAACATGTTAGTGTGAAAATGCAATTTTAACAGACCAAACTGTTATGTCAATAAATGCCATGCAAATTTTTGTATAGAAACTTGCAACTTATAAACTTATTTTTTTATAATTAATATCTCAATATTTACAGTGATATTATTTACTTATAGATTCAAATCTAGGTTATTGGGAGGGCTTAAGTAGATTCATTTGTTGTTGTATCATATTATTATTACAAAAGAAAGTGTAGTTTTGTGACAAAATATTTAAAAGACTAATTGCGAACATAGTGTGGATGCATTTAGCAGAATAAGACTGACTTAATTTATTTCACATGAGTCCAGATTTTCTCCTTGATTAGTAATAGACTAACCATAACATAATTTAGTTAGTGAATGAGTAAGTCAATAAAACATAGAGTTGTTTATAAGTATCTACCTTTGCTACTCAGATTACATTAGATGCAGCATGAGTTGAGACCCAAAATTCATGGGATCCTATGGTTTCACTTGATATGCTGGTGCTGGGTTCATTTCTATGTATGTTCGAAAACTTGGCAGCATCTGTTTTATATGAGCGGACTTGAATGATCTACTCACTGCTTACGTTAACTGTATAAAACATTAATGTGATTTCTGAATTACTTCAAATTACAGTAATTACAGTCAATATATGCTTAACTGCCAGAATCAAATGGTGTTTGTCATACATTGATGACTTGCGATGACATATTTCACTTAATTTATTAAGGTTGTTAATACTTTCACTGCCCACATGTTTCTTAGTTTTAGTGTTATGTACTGTTGTCTGATGCCTAGGACATCTATATGTACTGGGCATCAGGCAACAGCACAAGCATTCGCTGAAAATGTATTGAAATATTTATATATTTCAATACATTCTCAGCTAGTTTAGTTAGTAGTAGTGGTTTAGTAGCTGAAAATGTGTATTTCAATACATTTTCGGCTACTTTTTTATACCCCAAGTTATATTGAACATTTTGATGTAATATTTACGAAATTTTTGTAATATTGTAAAAATCACACAATCATATTATATTTTGGTTCAAAAATACATATAAATTAATTTGTTATAGGCATTCGGCATTTTCATTCAAGTTCAAGTAAATGAGTTCAGTTATTATCGTTTCCTTAGTACCTTTTTTAGGTTTCTATACACAAAGAAACTGGACATAAGTACTAAGACTCCGCTCTCTGTCTGTTTTTTCTGTCATCCAGCTGTTTCTCATGAGCTGTGTTACAGTTAAAATTTGCACATATGATGTATTTCTGTTGGCCGCTATCACAACATATACTAGAAACCAATAAAATAAATAATTGAGGTGGCCCTACAACAAAAATGATTTTATGCTGTTTTTTTATCACTTAATAACCTATTATAATGTGCTCAGTAACAATCTGTGGTAGAGTATCATAAACTGTATCTAGGAGGCAGCTTACCACATCATTATAAACCTTAATTGATACAGGAAATGAGCAAGGAAGATGTCATATTAAACCTATGTTTTTAAATTCCAGGTGAGATTCTGACATTTGACCAGCTGGCCCTGCGCGCCCCCACCGGCGCCAAGACCGTGCTGCTGCAGGGTCGACGCAACGCGCGCGAGGCCGTCCGCCACTTCGGCCGCGCGCCGGGAGCCCCGCGCTCGCACACCAAGCCCTACGTGCGCACCAAGGGACACGAACGTGCCCGGCCCAGCCGTCGCTCGAACGTGTAATCTTTAAATATAAGGACTACAATCTAATTCCTTGGTATTATTTCTAGTTTAGTTCTTCCCATTAATTTAAGATCCATGAATGAATGCCGCGTTACACGGCACTCATTCCAGACTGCAATAAAGTAAAAGCTTGTGCCCTATACGGGCAGTTCACAAGATATAAGAACAGACGCCAGCACGTCATGCTACCCCAATCTGTCAAATTTCCCCAATTGAAAGTGAACCTTATACTTCTTCTTAGCATGTCGATGACAATCTAAATTAAGTCAGCCCAGAATGCAGCTACGCGTTGAGCGTTGTCAGTAGCGTCCATTAGATCTTGTAACGTGCAGGCACTTTTGAGATAAAGTTGACAATCTATAAAATAAATTTGACAGATTGGGATAGCTAGATGTGCTGTCGTCCTATACACATTATAGTGCTACCTAAATTGCTTGTCCAGAATTACTGCAAAGAGCACAAATAATTATGCCCCTCGGTGCCAAAGTATCTAAAATAACAGTCTTACGGCGATGCTTTTTTTAGAATACGCAGTATAGTTAAATCATTCGAAAACTGACTGCCCAACTCTAAATAATTATCTAACCTTAATAGAAACTAGATAGGTTGTCTTATTTGAGAGAAACTTCCAACCAGCAAGACTATCAGGAACTATTGTTAAAAAGTAAAGTATTTATTTCATACAATAAATACATTTAGGACTGGCTCCACCAATTCGTAATTGTATAAGTGCTACAATAAAACGCGAACTTTGTAGTGGTTTCGCATTTTACGTTATAGTTACATAAATAAATTAGGTTATGGATTTTGTTTGTAGGGGGTTGTAATTATTTTCTTTAAAATAAAAATAAAATAAAAAAGGTTTTTTTTTTATTCACGTAGACTTCAAAAAAAAAAAAAACTTTAACAATACATACCAATTAATACTATTCTGAAAAAATAAATTAAAGCACTTATGGCAACAATGACAAAATTAATTGAATATAACTCATTCTATGGTAAAGACAAAAGGTGAGAAAGCAGGGCCCCTTCACTCGGCCATACCTACGGTGATAAGTACCTACACTTTCACGCGCCTCCAAAGTGGCGTGGCCCAGTCGGTTGTCACCGCTCGCGCGCACAGATCAAAAGACTCTCTACTTAATACTATAAATATTGAACAGAAAAAATGTCTCATCACATATCTGGTGCTAGATATTGTTCATTTGACGGATGTATGTCGAAATAAGGAGACAAGGGTTTATCATTTTTTACATTACCTAAAGATGCGGAAAGGTTCGTTCAAATTATTCTTTTAAATACCTACCAAAGTAGCTTTGTAGGTGTTGATTATTTCTAATTAGAATCCAAATAAAGTGTTTTAAGTCGTATATACTCTAGTTTTAACATTTTTGTTGACCAAGATAGTTTATAAACGAATTGGTACGGGTTTCATACATGTAAAATAATTACGAGAGCAACTTGAAAATGTGTTTTTTTGTTTGTCGTGATATCTTAACTATTTTGGTGTCAAATGAAAGATCTAGGCCTAAAACCATTTTATCCGTTTGAGTCTTGTCAATCGGTCTACGCGTTTAGGAGATATTTATGAATTAGTATAGTGAAAATGTAAACAACCAGAATTTTTGCTTTTTCTCGTCTACGAACTTTTAAGTACTTACTGCAAAATGTGAATATATTATGATTTTTACCCCATTATAAAAGCCAAAAATTGTAAGGTGTAGATATCAAATCAAATAGAATTTAGTTGGGTTCACTTCATACAAAATTTTGTTACAAAATGGTACAGACTACAAAAAATATCCAAAAATTAGATGTACTTTTCCTAACCTGAGTTCATATTTTTATATGAACTCACTTTTTGTTGGTCTGGCGGTAGCGTGTTCAACCGCAGAAAATGAAATCTTGGGTTCAAACCCGGGTCGGGCCAAAAAGTGATTTTGGGTATTTTCTGTGAAAATTTCAACAACAAAAATTACTATTTAATCATACGCAAAAAACAGTAGATAGATTATGTGGTTAAGTAAGTAGATAGACGATTAATAGGTATCATAGTAACAGCGGCAAGCCGGCAACCCTACGCCAGTACACTCCGTGTCATACAGAGACAGTGTAATGCGTTAGAAGAGAGCGGCAACGTTTAGGTGAATATCGCGGTAGGCACTGAGCGCGTATGCAAGCTGAATTGCACTTAGTTGCTTAGCAGCAGGAGTCGCTATTTCTATAAATTGTTGCGCAAAGAGCCGCTTCTGTACGTAAGTACTCTTTATTCTGTGGAGAAAGTACCTATGTACTCGTATATTTCTCAATATTTTAGTGGTCACTGGTATTATGCTCTATGATATAGTCGGATGTACTACTCCCTTTTTTGACTATACTAATTTTTGGAAGTTCTACAAATTGAGTTTGATACAACCCCATTAACATTTAAAGAACAGGGGCTCTACCGGCTAAGTCGCTGAACATCGATTTCTTAAATGGCGTTCAAATAAATAAAGGTTAAAAATGACTTAATCAATCTTTAAATCGGCTTCAACGTTGATAATCGATTCCGGACCATTAATGACGTCACATGTGCTCCTGAAAGCCGATTTAACAATTGATTAGTCATTTTTAACCTTTATTTATTTGAACGCCATTTAAGAAATCGATGTTCGGCGCCTTAGCCGGTAGAGCCCCAGATCTAATTATGGGATTCTGAGAAGCACGCCGTTTTTAGAGTGGTCATGAAAAAAGTTACATATTTTTCTTTTTGCATTAGTGGCTGTAGACTTGCCTGTGCCTGTATACTTGATTTTAATTACTACATTATATAAAAAATTACTGGAAAATTAAGTGCGATTCTGATAGTAAGATTCAGTGCGATTAACGGATTTAATCTTCAATGCCAGTGTGTCAAAATATAAGATATATGGGATGTATATTCTATATTTTTAGATCAATAATAAATCAAAAGTATCTACATATCACAGATTTTATTCCTACAATAAAAATAAATACTTAAGCAACTTGTAAATAGTTCTCTCTTAGTACTAGTCTATCAGTAAACTCAACGCTTTCTAATAACTGACGCTTAATGATTCAAACAAAGCTTGCCATCCAGTAACACATTAAGGGTTCGTCGTGTTGTGCCACTCCTAGAACTCTCTTCAGGTTCACGACAGCTTCCGACTTCGGTCCTGAATATGTTACTGCTGATTTTACAGATTTGGCAATCCTGTAACAAAATTTATAGCCTTAGAAAACATTGTAAAAAGCAATTCAGTATGTTACACGCTCAGAAAAATTAAAGCAAACTATATTTGGGGTTCAATTCTGCTGATATTTTAAGAAGAGACTGCACGGGTGGCGCAGCGTCGCCTCGCGCCGGACAACTATTTGTGTGACCCATAAATAGTTGTTATGAGTGGATGTAATTTATGTCCGTCTATAATATGTTTGTTAAGTACTCCGCGACACAGGGATTAAATGCCCTAGTGCGGGCGTTGTCTTTTAAAAATAAAGAACCTCCGATTGGTGTGGTAGCGCCTAAATACGCAGGGTCGATTCCCACAACGAGAAAGGTTTATAAACATAATATTTGTTTCGGTGTCACGTTGGTTGAAAGACCACCAAAAGTATGGCAAGTGTGAATGTCATCAACGAAGCTGTAGAGACCCCCTATCGACAACTTGTTCTTGTCCCGATATATTTTTTAGACAAGCGAGCAAGTGGTTCACCTGCCATATGGTAGGTGATCACCGCCGCTCACATAGGTGTTTGTGGCACTGACCCTTTAGCAGGTGACAGATCAGAGGCGTCGCGAGTAGGTTGCCAGCCTATAAAAAAGCTCTGGCGACCTTACAAACACGTAGAATAACAACACGTTATTATTAAATAATGTTTTCTGTAAGATTGAAGTACTTCGCATTCGGGCTGCGTTAGCGAATGAACGCTGTGCTACCTCTCTTTGATGTAGAATTTTCTTTTTTGCAGCTTTTATACTGGTAAGGTTGCCATCAATTTATTATCCTTTGAGCGGATCTGTCAATCAGCAGGTGGCAGGCTTAAAATCCTATACTTACCCTAGCCACTCCAAATGCAGAGATTTGATATGCTGGTGAAGTACATCGTCATTGAACTTCTCGTTTATCATCGAATTTTCTATTCTGGTCATTAGAGTTAGACCTAAAATAAAAAAGGTTTTTCATTCACATAGACTTTGAAAAAGCGCTTGTAAATAGTCAGAATTTTTTTGTATAATTATTTCTAGGTACATAATATAGATATTTAAGTAGTGAAAAAATTTAGATATAACATTTATTTTATGATTTAGACAGCTCCGTAACAGTTCTGTCTATATTAAGGTCAGAATTCCATGTTATTATTATGACGGACCTTGCGTTTATAGCGACGGTCGCGTTTTAGTACCATAAAAAAAGCCTTTTAACTAAGTACAGTACTCACATTATGGATAAGAACTCGCGAGTAGTTCTTGCTATTGAAACTAAGTATAGCAAAATAAAAATGTTGACCAAAATGTTTAATTGCATATCTAAAACGATTAGCTTCAAATTTCGAACACTGTAACATGCAAGTCAAAGATGCTATAAGAGTCGCATATATCATAGGATACGTAAATTTAGTGTGTAATGTTCTCTATAAGGATACGGTTCAATTACCATCAGGGTGGGCCGTAAACTTGACTGCCAACGTAGTTATTTAAAAAAAATCAGAAGATAGTTTAGTTTTTTTTTAAAACAACGTGCCTGCACTAATTAAATGTTAGCGAGTCGTTCACAGGCACCTTTACAAACATAATTGACGGCCACAAAGTACATCCACACTCAGAACAATTTATGGGTCCCACAAATAGTTATCCTGAGCGGGAATCGAACCCGTCTGTCTAAACACTTTCTGTCTATTGTGTCCGCAATGTGTGCCACGTAACGTTTTATAGAAACTTCTATATGTGTAACTGGAATCTTTAGCTAAATAACACTTTATAATTAAAGATAGTAACTTACATTTCGGCGGCAATATTCCAGCCCATTTACAATGAAAATTGCTGTTTTCGCTATCTTCTACATAACATACGGTGGATGGTGCTTCTTTATCGGAGCCGGCTTGTGTGATGCGTGTATTGGTTGGGTTATTCACTGGTAGTAATCTTAGTAGACCTTTAATAATGACTGCTGTTTCTATTTGACTTGACTTGATTACTATCTACAAACAAGAAATATAAACTTTTAAATAAATTAGGTAATAGGCTTAGCAAGCAGTATATAAGAGTGTTCGGTCTGCCAAAAATAGAAGCGGTGAGATGTGAAAATATATAAGGGAGAAATTTGCTCTATGAAAATAGGTTTTTCTTAGTTTAGGTAAATATTCCACAGATGTAGTTTGACTATTATAGAAAGTGCAAAAACTAATAAGATTAATATACATAAAGTTTAATATTTTGAAACTTTAATAATAGGTTACCTAGCTGCTAAAAACGTTTCAGATAGTTTATACATACAACTTTAAGTTAAAAAATTAATGTTATTAAATAGGTACCTATATATTGAAGTTAATAAATAACTACTAGAGAAAATGGTCTAACAATCACATTTTTTATCATTTCAGTTCAACAAGATTATTTACTAAATATCATATCTATTACCTGATATATAATCTTGAACATCCAATTATATTTATTGCAAAGAATGTTGCATTAAATATTATTGGATCCATACAAATGGTCCGGCTTAATAGGTGCTTACAAATAAAGTTTATCCGCATCCCTATTTGGTGTGGATTTATCTCAATTTGAGTTTTATGCTCCCTCTATTTTATATTATATGTAAGCTTATACGAAATGATAAAATAGGATCTTATCAGCTTCTAAGCTGGCAACATACTAAAGTCAGCGCCCAGTCCGTGTCGAAGATGAAGCCAGCCAGTGTTATTTAAACTTCTCAAGAAGGAACGAACAAACAAATAGGGAAAGTTGTCTATGTATTTGGAATACCCCACCCAGGGAATTTAAACGATACGTCTATTTTATTGAAAATATTCTAAGCATAGTTAAAGTCGGCCCCATGCACCTAAGTGGATAATTGCCAATTACTTACATGGGGATCACTAATGCAATTCTTCCTTGCTGTATAAATCAATCCTTGCTGTTATGTAATAATGGTCACCGATCCGTAAGTGAGTTGCTCACGGCTAGTAGTCCATAGATGTGTGACCGCCAAAGTGGTTTATTTTCTGAGCGTATCCGTGCTTCGTAGCGCACGTTAAGCTGTCGGTCCCGGTTGTAGCAATTAGGCAACGCCATGTCAGAGGCCTAATGGGCGTCTTCAACAACTCTGACACCAGGGTAGCCACTGCCCATACGATAAGTTAGTATGGTCCAGTGAAGCAATTAAAGCCTTCTAAGCTAACTGTGAACGTTAAAACACTAAAACTTCTTAAAAACACACTTTGCTCCACTTTCCTGGCGTCGGAATAAGTATATAGATTCTTCTCTGTCAAGACATACTGCTTTAAGCGTGACAAATCTTTAAAATGTTCACTTCAAAATGTTTCCGTAATAGTAAACCCCTCAATATCAAAGTCTATACAACTACAACTCACATGAACTCCAGTCAATGTACAATACATCAATATCTTAAATACTGGTTTAGATAAAATTTTCTCCAACAATCTTATTGACATGCAGTCTTCTGGCACCGCACAACAGTTGGGTTCAAATATTGGGTTCCTCGTTCCTTTGGACTGCAATTTGTTCAGTAAGTCCTGACTTGTGTATAATGTTTCTGAGTAGGTGTGGGCACCGGCCTTGAGCATCCATGTGAAGTGCGAGTGTAGTCTTTTGAACACATCTTCGTCTCCTGCAATTGAAATTATTGAGGTTTGCAAACAGCTTGGGAGCTTTAAATGAGAATGTACAGACGCCAGCACATCCAGCTACCCCAATCTGTCAAATTTCTTTTATCGATTTTCAACTTTATCACATAAGCATAAGGTTCACTTTTAATCGGGGAAATTTTACTGATTGGGGTAGCTTGATGCGCTGGCGTCTGTACATCATAATTTGTTTTTATGAATATTCTATTAATTTTTTATTTAAAATGTCTGTTTTTTCTTTGTGCGTTTTGGCAAAGGCCTCCTCCAACTCTCTCCATTGCAGCCTGGCGTTTGCCACTCTCATACATATATATATACAATGTGGAGCAGGACGATTGACATTCCTCTAAACCACGTAAAGAATGGCATGCTCTTTACCCGTATTCAAAAAATCAATCAAATCCAATGAATACTTTAGCCACAGGAATATATTTTTCAATTTCATAATTTTCAACATGATGTAGATCGGAGTCCGTAATAATAGGTAAACGGCCGCCGCCCGCTGCACGCCGCACCACGCCGCGCACT
The DNA here is from genome assembly GCA_951640165.1 of Pseudoips prasinana. NCBI lineage: Eukaryota > Metazoa > Arthropoda > Insecta > Lepidoptera > Nolidae > Pseudoips > Pseudoips prasinana. The sequence continues at coordinate 27,713,829 of OX621246.1, forward strand.
AGGTCAGTGACTTTTCGTAGATAAAGCGTGTTTACTTTTTATGCAGTTGATTCTGCTATTTATTTTGTTTGAAAATTGCAATTTTTAAGTTTTCCATTAACTACTAATCTTCGTTGCTTAAAATGTTTATGGACTAGTACTGTGCTCGTTTTAATTTAATGTCGTAGTTCCAGATCCACATTGTATATACTTAGTGTATTTTAAATATAACATTGAATATAATATAGGTACATATTCGTATTAAATTATTGACTTACACACATTATTACGTCACTTGGCATATTTTTTCCCTTTAATAAGGTCCTATGTATTCTTACTGTGTACGTACTATGTACTCTCTTACTCTCGTCACTTTGTTTAAATTTCATGTTTTTGTAGGTATATACATGGATAAATAATATAAATAATAACACTGTCAGATCACCTCATCAGCCTGATATCGTCCACTGCTGGACATAGGCCTCCCACAAAGTGTGTCGCGGGTTCGAGTCCCGCACCGGACAACTATTTCTGTGACCCAAAAATGGTCGTTCTTGGTCTGGATGTAATTTGTGTCCCTCTATTATATGTTTGAAAAGTACCCCGCCACACAGGGATTAGATTCCCAAGTGCGGAAGTAGGTAGTCAAAAAAATAGACAAAGATTTCAATAACATTGCTATTTGAAGGGGTCTGCTTTAGTCACCGCGCTTAGCATTCTTAATGGCGGCCGCAGTTAGGTAGTGGTTCGTACACAGATGGCGTTTCTGCCCGACTACCTGGTGTATCCCTTAGTCGCCTCTTACGTCACCCACTGGATGGTATGGCTTAGCCCTGTTGTAATTTGTGGGCCAGAAAATGAAAACTTTACCTACACTAAACAACACAACAGTAAACAAACAAAGATTTGTCCCGGGTTGGGATCGAACCCACAACTATCATTGTCCTATTTAGACATTAGTAACCTCCATAAAGGGAAAATAAAATTGACATAATCACTTCTCTCTCTCATATTGCATACTACCCGTCTCCACAAAATAAGTAACTCTTTTATGGGGCAATGTATAAGATTCTATAACAAACTTCCCAATGATATTAGAGAATTCTCTACGAATAAGTTTAAAAGAATTATTAAAGCCAAATTGTGTAGCAGGGCATATTACAAAATTTCTGATTATTTAAGTGATAAAAGTGCTTGGGATTGAGTTGTTCTGAGTCAACACACATGATTGTAATTAATCTTTAAGTATATTTTATTAAAAAAAAGGATTCCTACTGAGTTTTCTGGCAGTGTTTCTTAGTAGCTGCCACGTCATGCACTGCACGGTAGGGTAAAAAAAATATGACGATTCCACATAAATGTAATTTTTTTACGGAATAAAGTACCTTTGACTTTGACTTTGAATGAAACCTAGCAGCGTGATTACTAAATTTCCTCTTAAAAAACAACATTTAAACAGTTGTTTTGTTATCTTAACAAACAAACACCTCTTTAAATGTTGCTTAAATTAAAAAAAAAATCCATTAATTTTTTTTTTTCACTACTTGAAACATTTGGCATGTTCCTAGCACAATATTTGGAAGTAGGTAAAAATTCTTCTTATGTTCATAGAATTATAACAATCGCCATTTCAGGACAGGGATAGGTGATATTAATAAAATTAAATGATGGAGATCTCTCTTACCAGTCAAGTGCATGAGGGATCTGGACTGCACAAAGTCATTTCTACCAGTTTTTAGCCTCAAAGCCCTTTGTGAACACACCTTCTGTTCAGCATCATAGACCACCTCAGCTAACTCTTGTAGCTCTTTGGCTATTTTCTGAAAATATACAATTAATCTTGAATTTGAATCGCTGTTTGGCTGACGGCATAGGATATCGCCACCCCATCTCACCCGTGCGGGGCGAAGAAGTTGTCCCGTGGGAATATCTATCAGGGAATGGGCAGCGTCTCTCTGTGTAGTGTGACCATCATACTGCGATCCCTACCCGTCTGCCCAGTGTGGCCATTATGGCATATCCCCCAAATGATGGACAAAAATCCATTGTGGAAATCAATTGGGGAGGCCTTTGTGCAGCAGTGGACATAACTCGACTGCCATGATGATTTTCAATGCTATGTATGAACATGAGCCCTATACACATTATGATATGTCGTAAATTTGCATGCTTTGCAAATTTACTCTTTAACATTTTATTTAAATATTTTTCCATTTTTAGGGTTCCGTAGCTAAATGGCAAAAAACGGAATCCTTATAGATTCGTCATGTCTGTCTGTCCGTCCGTATGACACAGCCATTTTTTTCCTAAACTATACTGTGAATATGTATTCTGTGAACCGCATTAAGATTTTTACACAAAAATAGAAAAATAATAATAATTTTTGGGGTTCCCCATACATAGAACAGATAATATATATATAATAATTTTCGTTGTTAGTTTACATGGTAATAATGTGATGTACATTACCATGTAAACTAACAACGAAAATTAAATTAGATATATTTTTTAGTTTTATCATTCTCTTATTTTAGAAGTTACAGGGGGCGACACTCATTTTTCCACTTTGGAAGTGTCTCTCGCGCCAACTAATAAGTTTAGAAAAAAAAAGATTAGAAACCTCAATATCATTTTTGAAGACCTATCCATAGATGTTGGGACATGTATGGGTACGAAGAAAAAAAATTTTGAATTTCTGTTCCATGTATGGGGAACCCCCAAAATTATTATTATTTTTCTATTTTTAACTAACAACGAAAATTGGTTTGAACGAAATCTAGTAAGTAGTTTTTTTTAATGTGACATTAATCGTAAACCGCAATTTACCTTTCATTTAATCAACTGAAATACTTGCTGTTGTGGAACCCTTCATGGGCGAGTCCGACTCGGTTTTTATTAGGAGCTTAGAATAAACAATGTTGAACACCTGTAATTGATAAGTGATACCATGGCTAGATAGATGGCCCGTTAACATGCCCTTAATTTTTATTTTGAAACAGGATCATAAATATAAATGATGAAAGAGGATCCACCATAGCTTAATATGTGAAAACTTTGGTAGTAGATAATGCATAAGCTAAACCTGGGTTTAAGATTTGTTATTCATTGAATAAAGGGGAATGCCCAAGTGACTATGGAAGTTAGTATCGGTGCAAAAATTATTGTGCCTGGATGAAAACTACTGTTCTATGTTGGGATTACTATATACTTTCAATTAAAATTAACATAATTTATGTAATTTGCCGGGTTTCAAGGAAATAGATGGGTGAACATAGAACATCTTAAGTAAAGAAACGTTGGTTGCCGACTAGTTTATAGGCAAATTATGACTTAAGTAATATTATGGGGTAGAGGCGGCTAATCTCCACGGAGTCTAGCCTACTAAGCAGGATATATTGTAGTCCATGTGCAATCATAGGTGCACTTCTATTTTATCGCTCTGATTGTCTAATAGGGCAGCGATCCAACCCGACCTGAGACAACTTAGGCACAGGATAGACGGCTTCATATGCTTTCGAGACACGTTATTATAATACCAGCACCATCCTGCCTCCGGGCTTCATCTTTTTAAATAAAACAAAGCCTATACTTAGGTGAAAGAATTGTGTAAATTGGTCCAGTACCTAGTCTGAGAATTTACTTCATATACAAAACATAGCAAGTATCATATCTCTTTATAATATTAGTTTGGGTTGACAATTGAAAGAAATACTCATTTCAGTGAATTTGTATTTTTTATTTACAACAAAAATACAGAGAATGGTAGGTTTTAGTAGTAACGAAATCCAAGTAGTTAGAATGTAGATATTATCATTGACTTCGCACAATGACTGCCAACTTCCATGCCGCAATCGGAGTGAATAGGTGAACTGTGCTATCCATAATGAATTTAGTCTCCCGTCTCAAAATCACTTTTCACAATAAGGAGTCTCTGTGTCAGATTACGATTATTAGCGTAATGGAGTCTCTTTCTCAAAGTCACTCGAGTTGTCACGAATAATCCACAACTGCACACACAAGAAATATCAAAACATTCGCCAAACACTATGATAAAAACCAGTTGTGACTTGCGATGGCACATAACGTCAAAGATCACTTAAGTGTTGCCAAAAATATTAATCAGATATCGATGTTTTTATCGATTTACTTGTCATGTGTTATTCATTTTATATGTTCGTGTTTTTATATTCGAGCATTTAGAAAATAAAAGAAATTAATAGTAAAAGAAATAATAGTAATAAATCTAACATTAGTTTAGGTTGAACAGAAATAATGTTTCAGTTGGCATATGGCTTAGTGGTCTAGGTTATTTCACAAAGCAGGCGAACCCGCACCACAACGCATCGAAAATGAATAGACTTAAGAATATTTAGCGCTAATTTACCATTACTAAGTGCTATTGGCCATTTTATTGCATAGTAACATTACTAATTTGACTGAAATAAATCCTTATTTCTTTTTTGCCCATCGATTATTGACTTTAAATATTCCAAGTGAATTTATTTTCATTTGCGGCAACATTTTGTTAATGGCGCCGCTTGTTTATAATGCAAAAACAATAAAAGGACTTATAATTGTTTTTTCTTTTATCCGGCAAATGTGAAACCCCATATTATAGTACTAAATTATGATAATTAAAAATAGGAATTTTACTTATAATGTTCATGTGGGACAACTAAGTTTTAAACGATACTGTCTTTGGGCATTTGACTTTAACAACACTAACATTGCAAAATAGTTTGAATTAAAAGATTATAAATTTAAGTTGAATTGTCTATTTGATATGAAGATCAGTTAAGTATTAGTATGATATCAATCAACAATCACAACAGTCAAATAATAGTCTTCCTTTCAATGAGCCAAAGTGAGAATCGTAAATGTCAAGAATTAAACAGGATTCATTATAGCTTAATTGGCCAAAGATTGGGGGCTTATCCAGGTTATGTAGGTTTAAATCAGATGAAAATCATTGGAGGCAGCCAGGCACATAATCATAAATGTGTACAATGATTTCTAAATTAGCTGCACAGAGCCTTTAATAATCAATGTTGGAAGTTCCTGAATAGGAAAATAAGTATGATAAATATACCTGCATATGTTCTGATAAAAAAGGAGTAATGTTGAGCAGTAGCATTTTGTCCTTCATCAAAACAACAATGGAGAACCAGCGCTTCAGCCCCCGCGCCCATGTGTCCTTTACTTGGAAAGTAAGGGTTAGGACATGGCCAAGGGTTTCACTAAAGTAGACAACTCCTCCTTCTTTGCTCCAATTCACCTGAAAATGGTCATTTTCAGTGTTTGTGGTACTGGTACATACGTCCACACATTAAGTTATACATTTCCAGTATAAGCTGATATCGCGTAGTATATGATTTCCATGCAATGACAGGTCAGCTTATATTGGATATTTATAGCTTGATATGTAGCCGTGTGTACATAATATGTCTGCAAAGTATTACTTCACTAATTTAGCTTATTATAATTGTAAGGGTTTTGAGAAACATCTATACAAGTAAATAAATAAGTTGAAGTGTTTGTTTCAAAATAACAGATATTGACTTAATTCATATAAAACAGTTTTATCTTATTCTCACTCTTATCTTCAAAACAGCTAAAATTATTTTGAGGGAACTTGCATTGATAGATAGGTGATAACATGCTCTTTGGTGAATAAGGAGTAGTTTGGAATATTAGTTTCTAAGAAATAGTTTTCTACCTATGCCTTTGAAAAAAGTTCTTTTTACTGGGTTAAAGGTACCCTAGGTCTTTTTTTTTTGGTACACTAACAATGAATGTGCAAAGTCATTATAGTAAGTAAGCGAGTGGTTAACAAGTAATAAAACCATCTCATATTTGCATTTATATGCATGAAATCACAGGTTGTAGCTAGTATTTAATATGATGAGCAGTGGTGGATTTGCCCTAAGACCCACTAGGCCCGGGCTTAGGGCGAGCAAATATGGAGGGAGGATGGGATAAAATAAAGGGTATTTCAACCCTTCCAGAATATGTTCCTTGTTCAGCACCATCACTCAATTTAGTAGGTGAATGTGTAGATTAAAGCAGCTAAGAGGCTTAATCATTCTATTCTTTTCAAAGTTAGAAATAATCTAAATTTATTATATACCTATTCTTTATGAGAAAGGGTGGCACATGCTCTGGGGCCTAGATCAGCCAAGACTGCAAATCCGCCACTGATGATGAGGGTCATCAATGACTTGATAAACATAATATCATCAGAGAGGTAGTATAGTAGTATCTGGAGGTAATAGGATATAAATTCTTATAAAGAACAGGTCAAGTTTGATTCTTACCATTACCAGTGAAGCAGGAGCAGCCTCGTAGGCTAACTGTAAACGTTATGATACAAAAAAAAGGTTCTTACTTCACAAGTTATACTCCTAATAGCTGCTTGCCTCAAAAATGACGTCACGTCAGTATTCGGTACCGATTCTCTGCTACAATATATCGTTCTCTCGTCATCCCTTGAGACGAACACGGTCTCCGGGCCGAGAGAAGTGCACCCACTGCATTGAAAGTGAACACCAGATTTCGCAGCTTCTGTAGTATGCTTCTCGTTATCTGTCGTAAATGTGCAAAACAAAGGCCGAGGGCCGTGAGCCTCGCAGAAATGGCACAAACCCACTATTGCGTTCATTGAAAATTGTATTTATTTATAAATGAAAATTTGTATAAAAATATTTAATAAAACATTGCCAACACAAATGATCAGCTGAAGATGACATTTCTATATTCAAAACATGTTTAACATTCTTATTACTACTATCATCCTCACACGATCCAAAACAATGTCTATAATATAGAGAAAGGTAACGAGGATTATGCTAAATATATACGGAAAGAATCTGTATCGTGTTTTGGTGTTATTTGACGTGTGCCGTCAGTCTTATGTCACGAGCAGGGCTGCCACATTGAGATCTATTCCCTAATTGATACACCTCAGTGGGTCCCAATTGTTCCAAATTAATTAAGCAGAGCATGTACAATGGAAATCAAATAACTGATATACTACTTTTCTTTTTGAAATAGGTAGATACTTACACAAATATCTGTCCTGGATGGTATGTACAGACGCCAGCACATCAAGCTTCCCCAATCTGTCAAATTCCTTTTATAGATTTTCAACCTTATCACATAAACATAAGGTTCAGTTTCAATTGGGGAAATTTGACAGATTGGGGTAGCTTGATGTGCTGGCGTCTAGCGTCTGTACCAATCACTCCTGGATGGTACAACATACTAATCACGCCAACTGACCCGTCAATTATTTATTATATTAATCAAATTGTAGCATTAGCGATTCAATAACCATTAAATATTGAGTTTCAGTTAATCAACAGGCAGAATACTACTCATAATTCATTTAATCATTGTCGAACATAGGTACATACATTTTTTAACAATACATTTCCAGATGTGAGTGGATGTGTTTTCCCATTATGTTCTACCATTATGGCATGCAATGGTTATACAAAATTTAAATTTATTCTTGTTAATCATAAAATATTTATATAATCGGATACAAATTTAAAATAACAATTGTCAAATTTAAAACTTTACAGCAGTCAAAGCGATATAACATAAAACAAAATAAACAATGAGCCTGGCCAATGTTTTATTCTAGATATGCCAAAGTAATCTAGAATTAAATACAAGAACATCTGCATTTTTACTTTTTTTATATTCCCAAAGACAGCTGAGATAATAGCAATCAAAGTACGCATTTTCGAGCGATATTATTTCAAACTACAAGCGGCGTTTGATCGCGCTGTGACGTCACGTATCGTCTCACCCAGCGCGCCGCGCCGGCCGGTTTGCGGGTACACATCTAGGTACTATTCATTTAATCATCGCTGCTGGTGGCTCGTACTTGCGATTTTATTACGAGAAAATTATTAGAAAATGCCGTGTAGTGCCCAAGAGTTTTAATTCCAATGTGTTTTTAGTATACCTAAATATCCTATGATAAGAAAGAAATGGATGACCGCAATACGCAGACAGGATTCAATAGGACTGACAACTATTGCATTTTGTTATGAATATTATTTTGATGTCAATAACTATTATATTTATACTTTTCTCATGAAACACTACGTTATATATTGGTGCATTTTATAATCAACTTCTGACAGATTAAATTGTAAAATCCTTAAATGACAAAGGTAGCTAAACTTAAAAGTTTATCTACCTTGTCATTTAAGGATTTTACAATTTAATCTTTAAATTAGAGACATTAATATTGGTATTATCTATCAGGAACCTTGATATCAGGATGTTATAATAAATAACCAACCAACCAACAATATCGTATTTTTTAAATGAGAATAGGTAATGTTACCCCTAACTTACTGACGTAGATTAAACATGGGATATTTGGAAAAAATATAACGGCGCGTGTGGGGTATACGGAGACATGCCTGGAACACTATTTTCCTAATTTATCATTTATTACTAGGTGAGGTTATACAGGCAGTTAATTTAAAAATATAGGCGGACTTCACTTCCTTAGCAATCAATTATTCAGCAAAATCAATCAACTATGTTTAATGCGTGACCAAATCACTAATTAAGTTAGATTTTATTTTAAATTACGGCGATCCGTCGATAATATGCGACCACAATAACGTCTCCAAGCAACAGTGACGTCAAGATGGCCGCCCGTTCGACGTTCCACCAGAGTGACACCAATCTATCACTTTTATCTATGCAGTTCTGTTGGTAGCGCCACGGCTGCGCCGTCAAATATATAATAACCACGAAATATTTTACCTACTTTTACAATATTTTGTGATTATTATCTACGTTTGACTTTAACCACTAATACTCAATAAGTAAAAATAGGTATGTTGAATATAAGTGAAGTAAAATTGACTGCAAGTGAGGCGCAGCGGCTAAGACAGTCGCCGCTGTGTGTCCGAGGTTTTATTCCCGCGCCGGACAACTATTTGTGTAACCGGTAAATAGTCTATTATATGTTTGTAAAGTATTATAGTATTATTATTGTCTTTGAAAAAAAAAACCTTAAGAATGACAGTGGTATTAATCTACAGCAGTTAACGGGCCGCTGAGTATAGTACTTACCGGCGTACGTAAGTATCAAAGACTACTATAGTATACTGGGTAGTAAGTATACTTGGAGATGGTGTACAAAATTTTACAAACATTATGCTAGAAATATAATAGTACCGGCCTTCGTTGTATCCTAAATACACATCGTTAACACTTTTGAAGATTCATTCACAGAGTGAGTTTATCCTCTGCCGTTTGGTCTTATTTTGGTCGTCTATAACGGCATTAAAATTTGGAATTATATATAAATATTAAAAGGTACCTACTTATAATATTTTTATTTTATATTAGTTTAATTAGTTCTTTATTAGACTTAATTAAAAAGGTACTGAAAACAAAAAGAAAATAAGTAAGTAACTAAGTCGAGGGTATTATTGGTAGATTAAGAAACTTTGGATTCTTGACGCCGCATGCTACTGTCAATCAAAGTTTGTCAGTCGTGTAAGGAAATCTACCTCCCATGTAACCCTCTTCCAGGGTGCAAATATATGTAACTCACAAGGTATTTAACAGGTTGATGTAATACAATAATAACAAATTAATAAACAAAGCTATGATACAAGTACAGCGCGCGCGCGAGGCATCACTCGAATGAGTTTCCTATGGCGCGGGGCGCGAGCGATCGGAGTGAGCTGATAGCTGACGTCACGCGCCAAGCGCGCGCTATCGTGGAAATTTAAAAAGTGCTCAAAACTTCTCACAGTCATAACTTCCGTAATACTGCATTGATTTACGTGAAATAAAGACTAATCTAATGTACGTAATTTAATCTTTATCGTTAAGTAGCTTTTAGTGCAATATTCGCATGTGTTGGTCACCCTCATTCTATACCCATTATTATGGTTTTGGCGCCAACGCGGAAAAAGACGCATCGAGGCTATGTTTTATTTTCAAAAACTGGTGTAAATTCGAGTTTTTATGTGTGAATATGGTGGATTTTTAGATATAACATCTTCGACAACGTACACAAGTGGAGGAAAGTGCGATATTGCCGTGAATTGTGATTTTCCGTGTTGTAACCAAAACTCCATAAAAGCCTCTAGTAAAGTCTCCACTGCTTTACTGGGGTTGGACAAGGACTTTGTTTGACTTGACTGTGACGGACTTTACTTACTTGACAATGACGGAAATAAATGATATATAAAGATATTTACTGAAGGCTCATAAGGTCAAAGAAGCCAGAGCCGTAAAACATAATTAAAAAAAAAAAAAAAAAAAATTAAACCCATTATTATTACAATTTTTATACAATTTACAAACTATTAATATACAATAAATCGCACCTTTAGGACGAAAACGACACAATTCAAAAAATACGTATATTGAGTTACCGTCACAAAATGACTCTAAGCGAAATTCTCAATGTAACAATAGTTCAAACATAGCGATATTCAAGCGGGAACAGGACATAACTGTTATATCGGTCTCTTTATTACGCGGCGAATTAGTGGCCTAAGTCGAGAGGGAAACGACGCAGTTCGTGTTGTGTTCGCATCACTCGGTGCAAGACGTTGCGCAGTCAGTCGGGTAGTGACCGTAAGCTTATTACGTCGTTTTCATTCTGAAAGGATTGGTAAGTTCTCTTTAGATTTTGAGTGCGGTAACGACCAATTGACCTTTGCGATTGTTTTCTTCCGATTTATTTAGTAATATTAGTGAGTTAATCAAGTTTGTGGCAATTTAATATTAAAGCTACTTATAATTCCAATGGCATAATTAAGTTTATGCCGTGTTAATAATAAATATGGATGAATGTTTTGGGATAAAGTTTGACTTATTAGAATACAAGACGTTTTTTTATTTATTAAAGTGTTATTGTTTGTGGATTATTAATTATTATGCCATTTCTTTCTATATTTGTAGTTGAAAAGGAAGGCGGATTGGTTAATAAGTCACTACACAATTACTGATCTAGCATGGCAGCCAAGCCAGTAGTTTACCATTCCGAGTTTGAAATAAGAAGTCATTTAAAAAATCATAAAATGAAAAGAAGGACGGACATAATACTGGCTAATGCATTAAAAATCTGAAAAATTATAAAGCAAATGAACCCGAGCTATGAACATGTACTTAATATACAAATCCTTTTCAATATTTTATAATGAGCACTTTATACTGTAAATTTTTTGGGATGTAAAAAAGTTCACCAACACGGTGTTTATCTTTTGCCAGGAACAGCTAGATAGAAAAAATTAAGAGAATTTGACTCCACAGAGGTCACAAATTTTCCAAAAGAAAAGGCTGATAGTAATGATTTTGATATTAACAATGTAATTGACTTGGGATCCTTAATAATTTTAGACCATACAGCCAATCTTCACGCAAGTAAAAACAGTTTATTCCGTTATAATAAGAGACATTTTGTAGTCAAAGTGTGTGCTGAATAATATTATTAACATTTTATCTTCGTGAGGAGTCACCGGCTACTAAAATGAAAAACCAAAAAAGAAAGCATTAATCATAATTCGGCAGTTACTGGAGAATTATCAATTAGAATGACGAGTGAACATGTAAGTAAAATATTATTTTCATTATTTCAAAATAAACTTACAAACCAGAGAAAACTATTGGTGATTTTATGGTTACAGAAATCTTCAACCAGCAATGATATGATAGAGAATTTATCTGCAATTTCCTCATCGTTCATTGAAAACTCCCCACTGTCAAAGACTAATAGTAGGTAACGACATTTTTAACTTTAACCATTATATAAAAACGGTACGTAAATATCTCAATACTCAGCCTATTACTATAATACAAATATAATCTACTTAATTGACCTAGCGCTTTGTTTCTTTTTTCAGCAGCAAAATCATACTTTAGACAATGAGTTAATTCTTAATCGAGATAAACTCACCAGAAGACCTATTTAAGAAAAAAGAGTATCTTCTCATCTCGTAATAGTTCAAGTTCATCTCGTTCAAGTTCTTAAATTTCTAGCGCCTCAATTTCAAGTTCCTCAAGTTCAAGCACTTTTAGTTCCAGTTCATCCTCTTCGAGTTACTCACAAAAAGTGAAATCAAACGTCTTTCATATTAATGCAAACGGTGCGAGTACCAGCCAAAAAACAAAGCTAACAAGAAGCGGTAGAGCTATCGCGGAATCGAATTATTTTGTATCACCTGTAAATGCTCGTATAAGTGACTCTGATTTATATGATGATGACCCTACTACTTGACCTCAACGCGCCTACAAAGTATGTCCTTTTCTTCGATAGACTCTAATTAACAACCTGAAACACCACAACATGAGATCCAATATCCTGAGACAAGCAACGCCAATGAATTGAACATGATTGAAAGCAAGTCAAGAAAAAGGTACTCTGCCTTTTTCTTGACTTTTTTTTAATCGTGCCAATCCTTTTTTTCTTTTTTTTACGTGGTGGAAATGCTGTCGCGTCGCAAGTTGTGTGGGACTCAAACCCACTAAAACCACCACGGTAGCCAGCCTCACAGTGCTTGTAGCGGGGGTTCTGGGTACTTGTGAACGATCTCTTCAGTACCTCCGTTGTACACTGACGTCGGCAAGACTCTTACCTAGGGAAGGGAGCTCGCACAAGTGCGTTTAGGCAACCTGAGCTACAGCAGGTTACCTCTTCCCGGGACCGCTTATACAAGACGAGTGGAGTTTCCTTCCTCCAATCACCAGCGATCCCAGGGACGGAACCCAGCCAGGGAGGAGCCAGCTGGGCGCCGCATACTCTCTCGTGCTGAGATTAACTCCCAGTGCCAACCCTGCATTATGGAAGCAAAATGTTACTAAGACACGAACGAAGCCCTCGCGCTTAATAGGAGGAATTTATGCATCATAACTAGGGTGTTAACGGGACATTGTCGTCTCAGGAAACACCAGTCTACGGTGGGCATCGAAGACTGTAAGGCCACTGTGAGCCACTGATGCATAAACGTAACACCGTCCTGGGCCAACACTTCTCACACACCAGGAGGATGTTATCGATACACCTGCCAAAAAGATTCTGCAATTTATCTATGTTGCAGGGTTAGACAGGGAAGTTTAGTTGGAGCGGTGAGCACAATAGTTCATCACTGAACGCAGTGTTACCAGGACCTCCGGGGACTGGAAATAGCCGCCACCAGAACAATAAGAATAATACTGAGAGATTGCGCAGTGGAAAATCCTACAATTTTCTATCTAAATCTAGAAAAGATGTCCCAGCCCGTTGTATTACAATCCATGCACTCCATGTCGATTAAAATGTCCAGACCAAGTTAATGAAGTCCAAATAACTGTGATTTTCGAACCGTATTGGAAATTTCAAACATAGATCTTAAAAGGTTCTTCATTGGTTCTTGAATGATGAAAATCAAACCTTAATATAAATACACCAATGCCCAAAAGCCTAGAGCACCAAATAATGCATTATTCTTCATTTTTATAAACATTTTAGATACTTAGCTTAGATATAACAGAAATACAGGTAAGAACTACAAAAGAAAACCGAATGAACAAGGACTCATAGCTGGAGATCGAAGAGGAAGCACACTTGTAAAAGAAAAAAAAAAGATTTTTGTCTTTGAGATTTTCATAGCAATTTTTTATTACGTTTAGTAAGAAGCGTTCCTAAAGAACAAAGATCTCAGTTAATTATTATAAGTTTTGATTTTAATTTAAGTTTACTCCATAAAGATGATGCTTTACATAATTATTATTACCATGACGTTTTAGTTACAATGCAAACATTGCAATAAATAAAAAAAGTCCCAATATTTTTGGTTTTTTTATTCTGTCGCAATAACTTGATATACCACCATTTGCTATTCATTAGAAAAAAATTGACCTAATTTGGTATACGTAAAAAAATACATAATGTTATACAGAACAAAAATGGCGTAATTCTCATTCTGCCATATATAAGTATTTTTTTTTCGATCGCACCTAGACGCAAGTCCTAAACCGTCAAATTTATATAGTTATTCTCGGTGCAAAACTGACTGATAAAATGTAATTCCTTTTAATCCATATTATTCCTTTTAATAATAATGTTTTTTTATGACCCAATTATAGATGAATTACTATTTTATAATTTCCAGCCCAAACATAGTCACTGACGTAAATAATCACGAAATAATGGACAAAAGATTGAGGAGGTGTCAAAATTTTAAAACTTCTTTTGCGATTTCCCTAAAAGTTGCTTTTTTGAGATACGTCGTTTTCGTTCTAAGGGTGCGAAATGTCAATTTTTTTGTCTTAAAGAAATTTTATTATAATTTCTTAAACCAGCCATATACTATATAATGTCTCACATAAAAATAAATACAGTGAATTTAATTGATAGACAAGTCGGAGCCAGTACACATTGACATGATATGTATTATGCTTGCACATTTTTGTCCAACAGATATTCATTTATTGTGTAGTAGGTTTTTTTTTATTAAAAACTTAACAAGCATTTTTTGAAATTTTCTTGTATCATTTTCCAGTATAATAAGTCTAGGTAGTTGATTGAATATTTTAGGTGCCATACCTAGGAAGTTCTTATTATAAACAGTTTTTTTGTGGGGTATATGTCGTATTTTATTTTTATGCCTAGCGCTGTTTAAAGTTCCAAACATATACAAGTTGTTTTTGACGAAGACAACAATTTCATAAATGTATAAGCACGGTAGTGTCAAAATACCGAGCTTGAGAAAAAACGGTTTACAGCTGTCTGTACTTTGTGTGCCACAAATAGCTCTAAGGCATCTTTTTTGGGCTCTGAAGACTGTTTCCATATTCGTGGAGTTTCCCCAGTATATTAGACCATAGCGAAGAGTTGAAGTGACTTGTGCATGATAGGCTGTGACTAATACTGACTGGTTTACTATTTTGGATAAATTGTAGAGGGCATACGAAAATTTACTCAGACGCTTACAAACATTATCCGTATGAGTTTTCCACGACATATCCCTATCAAAATCCAGTCCTAAGAATTTGGTGGTATCAGTTTCATAAACTATTTTGTCACTGTACCGAACATCAGGCCTTATATGTTTTGTTCTTTGTTCGAATGTCATGATTTTCGTTTTTTTCTAAATTTATTTAAGGTTATTTACATTTAACCAGTCTATTATATCTTTAAGACAATCATTTATTTCTTTCACAAGCGTCATATGATCATTTATACTAAATACTACCGTACAGTCGTCGGCAAATAATGTCATTGGGTGTTTTGTTACTTTGGTTATGTCATTAATATAAATTAGAAAAAATAAGGGCCCTAATATACTTCCTTGGGGTACACCATAATATATATACCTTTGATTAGATGTATAAGTTTTTTCTGACTTTGAACTGACACAAACCTTTTTAACTTGCGTTATGTGTTTCCTATCGGTTAAATATGACTCTAGAAGTTTTAGTGCATTACCTCTAACACCATATCGTTCTAGCTTGTTTACCAGTCTATTCCTATCTACATAGTCGAATGCCTTACTCATATCCATAAACAATGCCACTACAGGCTTTCGATTATCGATACTCGTAATTAGTCTTAAATAGTTTAAGAATGGCCATATTAATATTTTTATTCCTCGTGAAGCCGTATTGTTCCTCAGCAAGTATATTGTTTTGTTCAAAGAATGAAAGCAGGTAGTTGTATATTACTTTTTCTATAATTTTGGAAAATATTACTGTCAAACTCTTTGGAATTTTCCTGACATTCAGCTAAGGATGTTCCACTAACCAAATGAATAGTACCTAATAAGCGTACTGTGTTTTGTAGGTACTTACATTTTTTCAGCGTATGGAGTGAAAATAATCAAAATAAGTAAATATATTATAGGCAGGACGAAATAGTAAAATTATATCTGTATCACTTAGAGTGCATATTTTGATTTACAACTCTTGGCCTTATTTCACATCAACATTTCAAAATACTGATCCGGTATTCTGTTCTTGATATCCTTGTCTAGTCACAGTATTTTCTGCAATCCTCTGTGAATTTTCCTATAACCATAACCAAGGTTCAAAAGCATGCTTTATTTCTTAAATTTTGCCATACACGGCGCTTCAACATAATTCCGGCTGTCAAGAGTTTCTGAACTAAAATTTTACTTTCGGACAGGATTATCGATGCAGGTAAAGGAAAGTGAAAAAAAAAACAATACAAAAATACAACAATCCGATTTTCAATAACTCATTTATTCAACTGTACACTGATTCACAGTAATAACTTCAATGGAGAATCACGAGCACAGCGATAATCGGATCCCTAACATTAAGTAATTGGACTGTGCTCCATCATCAAACATACGCGACGAAATAAATATCAATGAGCATACCAACGACGAGGCTAACCACTCGTAGCCCGGCCAACTAACGGGAAATCTTATGAAGTATGGTAACGGCGGTCACATCGAAGCGAATAACGACTCGAGGAAACAAATAAACGCGACGAATTATAAAATAAATTAAATTTAATATTATAAACAAATAACATGTTAACTGTGCCTATCGAAAAAAATTGTCTATACGATGTTTATTTTATACTACTGAAGTCGGTATGTTTATTTCTTAGAAACGGGTTTGTAGGCTAGTTTTCGGGACTTCATCGTGGTCCACTTGTGCCGCTTGAAGTAGTAAGTGACGGCGGCGAGGAAGGAGAAGATGCCGATGGCCTTGATGGTCATGAGGCGTCGGTCGTCCAGCTCGGGCTCCGAGCACCAGCGCAGGAAAGTGGCCACATCCTTGGCCAGCTGCGACGCAGACGCGGGGGTACCGTCTGAGTACTCAGCCGCCTGTCAAAAAAAAAACAAATATTTTTGTAGATTGCTCAAGTCATATTTTGTTTCTTAGCTTCCGAATCTAAAATGTCTCGAGTCCAACCTTTGCGATTATGAAAGGGTTAAATCGTACTTTTTCAGATCAATGTCTATAAAAAATTAATTGTTGAAGTTGGCATCTGGGCACAGTCAGATCATAAAGTTTATACAAGGCCAAGCGCGGACTACGACTTATTGTCGCGCGATAAGTTTATCGCACGAATGCAACGTATGAGTTAGTACAGCAGTGCGCGCACATTCGAGTAATAAATCGCAGCGATTTTAAAATTGTGATTTGTCACAATTTGTTGCGTTTGCTCGCAACGCGATTATTGCTAAAGTAAACTGCAGCTTATGGAATTGTATGGTCCCGCGCGCACTGCGACAGAAAATCGCACACTATTTCTTATTTATTTTGTTTTTATTAGCTGAGGGTGACTGACTGCCTTTCGTCAGCTGAGATTGCATTTCGCCATCTAGTATTTTTGTATTCAATATAAAGTCCAATAATTAATCCTCATATGTTTTAATTTTCATTCTATAATAGCCATAGAACTTTTTGGGATATAGCCGAAGATCGTTAGTTTTCTGATAAAAAAAACCTTAATTAAATCTATCCACTCTAAAAGGATGAGTCCAGTATTGACGGTTATATGTATATTTTCTTCTTTTCCTCCGAAGTAATAAATAGAGACAAGCAACTTGTACCGAATCCATCATCAGACTGAGCAACAACCACCGACTTTTTTATCGCAGTGCGTGCACTGTACTTTTTGCGATATTTTACAGCGCGATTCGTCGATTCGATAAAATCGTGTTGCAAGAAGTAAAATCGTGGTGCGCGCTTGGCCTAATAGTTCCCCGTAATACAGGGATGTCCATATTTCCCAAGTGGGTAAAGTATTTTAAATAAATATAATGTAGATGATAAATTTTCCTTACTTACCAAATTATTAATAAAAATGGGGCTTGGGATATTTTCTCATTTTCATTAGGATAGACTCAAAACTTTTTTTATACAACCACACAAGCAATATACAAAGCAATAAGTATTTTTACCTCATTGAATAGGACTTGTGCCATGGAAATGGCTCCACCAGGGAAGTACGGGTTGTAGTTCTGACCCTCGCGGAGAATAACTCCGGCGGGCGCGTCGATATACCCCGTCAACAGCGCAAAGATGTAGTCCTCGCCGCCCTTACGTCCAGAGGCTATCAGTGACAGATCCGGAGGATAAGCACCTGAACAAAACAAGTTTTTCATTAGTGTTTGCATTAGTGGCTATATGTTTACTTCTTAGAGCCTATGCACACCACGTTTTTAAAGAGCGCCGTCGACGCGCGTGCCAGTAATGCTCGTCAACGGCGCGCTTTTATCCTACAGAGTACTAACACGCGTCTGTATCGCTACAGACGCGCGTCAATTGCGCGCTTAAAAAACGTGGTGTGCATAGGCGCTTAGATAGATTGCTAACTAAAATTGAGTAACTAAATATTAAGTTTTGCCAACATATAAAATACCCATATATACGGCGCGCTATTACATTTCCTTTTTGACATCAAAGCTCACGCAGCCTGCACAATATGCATGCACAATATGCTGCTTGATACTGGCCGCGTGCACATACGCATACGCGGGTTCTGCCGTAGCCGCGAACTCGTCAAGGGTACAAGATTTTTCTTTCCCTTTATTACTCTACTAAAGTATACTCTAATAATGAATACAACTATATTACTACAAACATGTTCTGACTATTTACAAGCGCTTTTTTAAAGTCTACGTAAATAAAAACCATTTTTTTTTAAATGACAACCCCTCACATTAGTAGTTAATATTGAATTCACTGTAGAAAAATTATGGAAAATAATGTTAATAAAATGTTACCGTTATTAGCGGCTCTGGCCGCATTTTCGTTGGGGTATGGCGACGGAAGATAGTCGGACAGCTTGCCAGGCCTCTCAAAGTAGTTGCCCTCTTCATCCGGACCATCCTTAATCATCACCTGTAAAAAATCATTATCAAGGTTATTCATTAATCATCAGAAACCAAGAATAACAAAAAAGAATTGTAGGATAAATAACACTGTATATAGATTATCTACAATATGTAGTAATATAATATTACATAATATAGAATTTGTAAAATGGAAGGTTATTATAAAAAGCCATTCCTTTCAGATAGCCTATATATAGGTTATGTACAGATTCTAGACGAGTTCTTTCTCATAGAGTAGTAAATAATTATTGGAGATGTAAAGCCTCTACATCTCTGCAAGGAACACGGACTTCAAGGCATGTGGCCCAATACATACATTTCAGTCACAAAGAAGTAAGTGATTCAAAGCGTGACTGGAAAGACGAGAACACAATGATATTTGATAATAACTGTCTTAATGTATCGAGGAAATAGCATTTTGAATTCGTCAACAATTTTGTACAAAATGCGCCTTTTGTAGTCCATAGTGCGTTTATCATATTGTATTAAGTAAAAAGATAATTGTGTATTCTGTACTATTACTTGAGATAAGATATAGCTTAAACACTTTTCCTAGGTATTAGACAAAGGTACACGAAAATGTAACCTTATTTAATACCTAGGAAAAGTGTTGATGAGCTAATTTAAAACCATAGAGTTAAGACTATTATAGTTGTGAAACCAGAGAGGCAGTGTATGTTTACTACACTATAATAGTGGGATCTGTTGTGTTTTATAGAGAAGCAGCGTCAATTCCTCTCTTTTTTCTGTAAACAAACGCGCTACCACATCTTCGTCTTAAAATTAGTTTGAGTATGTAACCTTATTTAATACCTAGGAAAAGTGTATGAGCTAATTTATAACCATAGAGTTAAGACTATTATAGTTGTGAAACCAGAGAGGCAGTGTATGTATACTACATTATAATAGTGGGATCTGTTAGTGTTTTATAGAGAAGCAGCGTCAATTCCTCTCTTTATTTCTGTAAACAAACGCGCTACCACATCTTCGTCTTAAAATTCGTTTGGTTACTACCTATCATTTAATATTACCTATAATTGTAAGATGAGGATGTTTGAGTTATATACTGTGATCACAAATTATAGAATACACCAATATGTTCTGTAATAAGCCTGGTTTAGTATTTGCATATGTGATTAAAGGGCGTGTTTCAAAGTACTTGCAGTGCATTTGCAATTGTTACTTGGAAGAGGTAACCTGCAGGTTGCCTAAACAAGCTAGGGGGGGGGGGGGACATTCGTGCCCCCTTCCTCTCCCCGGGTGAGTCACGCGGAGGCTGCAGTATACAGCGAGGGTTCTAGCGAGATCGTTCACGGTAAGCACTGTGAGGCTGGCTACCGTTGTGGTTTTAGTGGGTAGCCCTACATACCCCGTCGCGTCGCCACGCGATAGAACAGTATTTTTGAAATGTATTTTCAACCTATGCCAACTGATTTTAATCCACAACATGTACATCAGACAGACATTTCAAATGTTTTTGCAGCCCTGGCTTACTGCCAATGCTTAAAGAGATCAACATACGCTTGAAAATCCCCATTGGGGCAGGTTATTTGTTCTAGTGGAATTTTGTCCTTACATAATCTATACATATAATAAAATCGTAGGAAAGTCAAAACTGTACATTGAATATTTTTTGAAAAGGATACTTGGGGCGTGATCTAGAATAGATATCGAAGCCAAAAATATAGTTTTTAGAATTTTTGTCTGTTTGTCTGTATGTATGTCCGGGCTAAACTCAAAAAGTACTGCATGGATTTACTTCAAATTTTGCATGAATATCACTACGGTCGGGTTAACATATAGGCTATATATTATCATGCTATCACCTAAGGGGGAGGATCTGTGATAATTTATAAAATTTAACGCGGGTAAAACCGCGGGGCACAGCTAGTCTTACAAATAAGGGGAAGACCTCGTCGAACATTCTCTGACCAAATCCGAGACGTTCTCAAGAAATGGCAGGTCAGAAGTACCCTAAACCGGCTAGCATGTATGAAGAATATAATGACGGTAATCGAGGCAAAAGACGTGTGCAAAGATCGTGACAAATGGAAATCCGTTGTCTCTGCCTACCCCTCTGGGAAACAGGCGTGAGTCTATGTATGTATAATCTTACAAATAATACCGTAGTGAAGAACAAAAAAACTACACATGTGACACAGTGCTAAATGTAGTCGCCTGAGTATTTTCTGGGCACCCACGCGTTTCAGATTCAATGGTCCTGATGAAAGATTTGTTTACGTTAAATCCATTACTATGAAGACCTAAGACTTTTCTCTGTGAAGGATGGATGCTGTTTTTGATAGTAAATACAATAATAAACCTCAGATTTATAAAACAGAGACATGAAACGCATAGATGTACAAAATAGTTACACTATAACTTATATAAGTGACGTCCATATCCACATTAATTGGGTAGGTATAATCAATCATGACATGACTCATTGCAAAATACAATCTGTTGAAGTAAGATTATATGTATGTATAGCAATGCAATTGTGAAACCTAGCCATTTAAAACTATTGACTTTGTAAAAGGGAACAATGAAAGCGAAGTTTCGGCCATGGCGGCCAATCTCAATGGAGACTGCTCTGACTCTGCGGGGCACAGAACTGTGTCTGTGCATAAGTGTGTGCACAAACACAGTGGCATTTTCTATGTCATGATTCGATGGGACGAATAGCGCCACGTAGGCTTTACGTGCTCTCCTGCGGTTTAACACGCTACCGCTAGCATTTTGATGAAAGAAATGCGAAATAAAACCGCACACACTAATACGTCTTTGTTGTATCCCATCCTGCGAGGATCGCGTTGGCCCCTTAACCCCTGATCTGCGATCCTGTGCCTGTAATCCATGCCAGTGATCAAACGATCTTTGTAGAATTCCATTTTTTTACTTTAGCGGCCTCAGGTATTTGTAGCTTACATTAAATTACTGGTTGAGAGCCTTATGTGTTCGCCAATTGCTTGGAGTCTTCATTCTTTTTTAAATATATATATGGCCTTTGCGTCTGTTACAGACAAATTACGGCGCATTGTCTGAGAGACATTTCTTATGGTGGCTAAACAAACCGATGCGAGAGCGACATAGCCTGCCACAGTCCTGACAAGAGAAGTTTGCGGTGGTTGGTGCCGAGCCGCTTTCATGTCGCTTCTGTCTCTTATTAGCAAGTAGGTACTCCAAACCAGGCTTCATCACATATCTTACGACCCTCCAGTACACGTTTGCGCCATTCAACTCTATTTTCAGCGAGCTTTTCCCAGCTGCAGTGGTCAATTTTAAAAGCGGCCATATCCCGCTTGATGCAGTCTTTAAAGCGAAGCAGAGGTCTACCGACATCCGCTTCGCATTAGCTACCGCACCAAACAGAACACATCGTGGTATTCGAGTGGGTTTCATTCTGTGTACATGCCCCAACCAACGTAAACGCTTCTGTTTAAGAAACGCTGTCAGGCTAGGTAGCTGTGCTATTTCTAGAACTCTCTCGTTAGTGACCCTATCTTGCCATGTAATGCCCAAGATCTTACGGAGACAACCCATGTAAAAGGAACCTATTCGGCGCCCCTGTTTACTGCATACGACGTCCACGTCTCTTAAGTATAGTACTAAATTTAAAAATTGTAGGTAAGTAACTTGTTATTTATTTTACTGATTGCTCATCAATTTATGTGAAAGAACACACGGCATCGACAGAGTAGTATTAAATCAAGACATTTGGTACATAACTATTCAATCAGTATTTATCCACACCTCTTTGGTTAGAGGGTTTTTGGGTTTGGATGGTAAAGATTCGTATTAACGAGTTTCGGACTTAATTCTTCTAAATATATAGGGACACTTAATGCGGAAATGTGATTCACAATAGTCAAAGCAATAGATGTATACCATATATTATGTGTAGTCAAGAACAAGACGCTAGACGAATATAAGGATTGGTTGGGTGTAATAGCTGGATGCTTTCTAAAAGAGCCGGAATGTTTAGAAAGGTTGGAGTGACAAATAGTATAATTATTATATTTATTTAAGAGAAGAGAAGTGTGTCAGTTATGTATTGATACTACAGGTACTTTAAATGTAAATCACCAGTTTTATAACAATTAGAAACATACCTTTAAATTTGAATATTAAAGCAAAAATAACCACATTAATCAAGGGTGATAATAGCTTAGGATCTGGGGCTCTACCGGCTATGTCGCCGAACATCGTTTTCGTGAATGGCGTTCAAATAAATAAAGGTTAAAAATGACTTGATCAATCGTTAAATCGGCTTCCATGAGCACAATGTGACGTCATAAATGGTCCGGAATCGATTGTCAACGTTGAAGCCGATTTAACGATTGATTAAGTCATTTTTAACCTTTATTTATTTAAACGCCATTCACGGAAATGATGTTCGGCGACTTAGCCGGTAGAGCCCCTGGTAAGTCTACACAGTGTATCTTGCCATGTTTCCAGAGTTCACTAAGGTGTCAATTTGTGCAGGTGAAAATATAATACCTATATTATGATTATTACTGATGTGAGGATAGCATAGTGAAAACTGTCTTGGGGATTGTCATATTCTCAAAATCCACTATCATGTATTTCAGTGTGCAAACTAAAATTTTATGATGGATTTGGTAAACAGGTTCAAGCGAATCCAACACAAAATTAATTATGTAAGTTGTTACCGCTTTAAAGTTTTTAAAAATGAAATGCCTGATAGTTGATTTTGAGAATATGACAAGAGAGATGAGAGACAAGCATTAGGGTACTAGACTAAAAAGCTTTAATAAAATTTTAAACATCAACTCTACATAAGAAAAGGTAATGGTTATTATCTATATTGTGATTGTGAAATTTTACTCACCTCTGCAGCCTCAGCCTTCGCCTCATCTTCAGTGTGAGTCACATTGACGAGGTTTCGGAAGGCGATGTACTGCAGTGAGTGGCACGCCTTGCACACCTGCTTGTACACTTCGTAGCCACGACGAACACTGCACATAGAAAAATATATTAGGCTAAGTACAAAGTACCATGTGTGTAAGATAATGCCAACATCATATTACATAGGTATTCAAAGAGCTTTATGATATTATGTTTAAAAATTAAATATAACTTTTAATAGATTAAAAAAGATAAAATTAATTGGCATTAATTAAATTGAAACATTATATAGACTACATTATTAATTATTATTACTTTTGGGCAGAATTTTCCAAATTACAAATTTATGAATTTAAATAAATGAAGGGACCATGACGGTGTACCAACATATACTTAACATTTAATTTATATTAAAAAATGTATTAAGTAAGAAAAAATAAAAAAGGACAATTAATAATTATAAATTATCTTATATACAAATATAAATACATCCTATATATCTTTAAGTAGTCTAGGCAAATTGAATCTACAATCATTCCAACAAATATTTAATGACCATGAGTCAGAAAGGCAATGATTTGTTTCACATGGACTATTTAAAATTAATTAATTAGAACATAATAAGTACATTATTTTAAACAACTTTACCATTAGTATTACAGTCTCTGTGCACCTATTTTTGTTACTACCATACCATACATGATAATCTAAACTAGCCGTAAATGGAATTTAAGTCATTATTACACTATCTCCATTTGTTTTTAGTGAGATAACATTGCTATAGGAGTAAATTAAATTAGTAAGTTAAGTTATGTGGTGATAAATGAAATGAAATTAGTGTTGTTTTCCTTATGTAAAAAAAAAATGTTTTCCATTACATTATCATAAGCTGGGAAATAAGCTCTAATTCACATACTTTTACATAATCAGAAGTGGGTGTGGTGATAAAAGAAATAAAATTAGTGTTGTTTTCCTTATGTCAAAAAATTTGTTTTCCATCCCATTAAGATATGTAAGCTGGGAAATAAACTCTAAATTACATACTTATACATAATCAGAAGTGGGTGTGGCTAGTTACAACACAATTATTAAGCTCATTTTGACCAAACTCAATAAGTATGAAAAATTTGGCAAAAGGCCATGACAATCTTGAAAAAAATAAAGTACAACCATTAAATTAATAAGAATACAAATTCATATATCCTATATGGTTTCGAATTCCTCTCATTGACCCATTGAAATGGAACATCCTGTATACTTATTAACATGTGGATAGCACAAGTGAATGCCAAGTAGTCCAAACTACATTTTTTTTTTCAGTGATAACAATGTTTACACCTCTTTCTTTATCAAAAATCATGATAGATAAAACATTATAAAGGAACTACTTATCAATAAATCTCATTTAAATTTTGATATTAAGTCAAGGTCTTTATAGGAAACTTTATAACAAAAAAATTGTCTATGTTATACAACCTCATTTCTTTGTGTTTTATGAACTTTAAATAATAATAATATATTGGCAAGGAAATTTACTAAGTACTACTTACAGTGCTATTCTATGGCTGTCACATCATCATCATTTACCTGTTTCTCAAAGGTTAGGTTTTATAATATATATTCCACCCATCCTCCATTAACCTATACTATCTCTCTATGTTTGTGGTAATTCTGACTGCACATGGCAAATATTATTAGATATATTTTATTTTACTAATCGAAATTATGGCAGCAAGTCTAAATAGACATATTACTATTGTGCAAGTGTCTGCAAAACGGATCACAAAGATCTAATGGGATGGTCAAACTTTAGACATGAAATACCAAGGATAGCATGGGATAGTTTCTTACCTGGCATGGTCAAGTGACTTGAACCAGCCATCGTGGGACCATGGCTGATGTGGTGCATGGGCTTCAGATCCTGAAGCTTGAACTGACTGTTCAAGAGCAAACAGCAGAGCACCAACCCCTCCACCCACCACACCAAGGGTGGATAGCATCTAAAGAAAAATAAAATTTCAATATTTAACTCATGAAATTTATGAGATTGTGGTTATTATTTAAAAGTTGTCAGTCTTCCATCTGCAAATTTTTGTGAGTACATTAAAGTTGAGTAAACAATTTAATTTTTTGATGTTATAACCAACTCACTTTTATATAGAACCTATAACTTGTACCATGTTAATAGGCAAAAAAAAACCTATTTACAATAAAATATTATATACAAAAAATATTTTGTGATCCTTTAATAATACTAAACATAATACAACAAATAAAATATTATGTTGGTGTGTTATGTTTTATTCTATTGCACATTGGATAATACAGGGGATATTAGATATACTAATTAAAATTACAGAACTAGCAGTTATGTTTAAAGCTAATCAATGTTTCACAATGTTTTTTCAAGTTTGGAAATGTTTAAAACAGTTTCCTCAAAAGCAGCTCTTTTGGTATACTATTGTAATTTTAACAGTATTTTGTGTTAACAATATTGTAACTTAATACTGTTAAAATTATAAAACTTAGCTAAAGCAATTTTTGGTGAATCAAAACACAATATTATACAATCAATTTTCAATTGCTCCAGATAGAATTGGCACAAAAATCACTACTTTATATAATTGCTGGTTTTACAAAACTTACCAGTTTTCTGTTCTTCGTCCATCCTTGTGCGTTGGTGGACAGCTGACAGACCTGCAAGGTACGGCCTCCATTAGATTTCTGTACTTGTTACATAATGCTGAATAGGTTATCACTTGCCCATGAAAATTTATCTATAGCACTCATATGATTTGTCGCTATAGATCCACCTGATACACCATTATTATAACTTATAACACGATAAGAGTCCTGTAGTATGCCGCAAATTGATTAAAACCAGCAGTTTCCCGTGACACTTCCAACTCGAACTTTCCCGTCATTGGTAACATACTGAACATCTTAAGGGTCCCTACTATAAAATTAAACTAAATGGCACATACTTTAGAAGGATATTCAGTACCTGGGGTGTAACTAAGCCATATTTTTTCAAAAGACGTGCCCCACAAATCCTACCGACGGTGGCCGCCATGATAGAAAAACGTCGTAATGAAAGATGAATCGACTGACACAACTTATCAACTGCCATCGTAAAAAATATTGTCAGTGCACAATATTTTTACAAAACACCATAAAATTATAAAAAGCTGGCCGAAATATTTATTTTCTTTTAAAATACCTTATAAATCAACCAAATTAATTTCAAAAGTGGACATGTAGTTTAACAACAATTTAAAAGGCGTAAATAAAAACAGTTATTAAAATTCATCTCGGTCTCTGTTGTATAAAGCGTAGATGTCTATGGAGATCATGAGAATATCAACTCACATTATAAAATTATTAAAGACTCGCAATCATTAAGGCGTGTAAGTTTATAAAATAGAGTTTTGGCGCCAACGCGGAAAAGGACGCATCGAGGCTATGTTTTATTTTCAAAAACTGGTGTAAATTCGAGTTTTTATGTGTAAATATGGTGGATTTTTAGACATAACATCTTCGACAACATACACAAGTGGAGGAAAGTGCGATATTGCCGTGAATTGTGATTTTCCGCGTTGAAACCAAAACTCCATAGAAGCCTCTAGTAAAGTCTCCACTGCTTTACTGAGGTGGGACTATGACTTGACTGTGACGGACGTGTTGGACATGACTGTGACGGACGTGACGGACATGACTGACTGACTTTAAAATATAAAATTAGAAATAATACAGCTGAAGACGAGGCGGTATGGTCACAGACCTTAGCCTGCCAAAAGAGAGCAAAAAAAAAAAAAAACCTTGTATGTTCTTATGTCGTAGACAGAGAAACCCTCTGTCTACGACTTATGTACACGCGTTAGAAGTTAAACTTCTTAAATACAACTTGAACATAGTTATCAATTTTCATACCACCTAGAACTAACTTCATGCTGTTATTTTTACGATGCACGCGCTTCTTAAAAATTCACTGTCATACCACCTAGAACTAACTTCATTCTGTTAAATTTTTTGGTGTCGGTGTGCGCGCGCATCGTAAAAATTCACTCTCATCATTTTTCTCCATCGCGCCAGAAGAAGTATAACTTCAAAAAAGTTTATAAAATAGTGAGTTTTGGCGCCAACGCGGAAAAGGACGCATCGAGGCTATGTTTTATTTTCAAAAACTGGTGTAAATTCGAGTTTTTATGTGTAAATATGGTGGATTTTTAGACATAACATCTTCGACAATGTACACAAGTGGAGGAAAGTGCGATATTGCCGTGAATTGTGATTTTCCGTGTTGAAACCAAAACTCCATAGATGCCTCTAGTATCTAAAGTCTCCACTGCTTTACTGGGGTAGGACTATGACTTGACTGTGACGGACGTGATGGACATGACTGTGACGGACGTGACGGACATGACTGACTGACTTTAAAACAGAAATATTAAAACTGAAGACGAGGCGGTATGGTCACAGACCTTAGCCTGCACAAAGAGGGCAAAAAATATATATAAAAAAAAAGTTTATAAAATAGTCATAAAGTTAGTATACCTACGGAAGTTAGTATTTCGTAGGTATACTAACTTTATGAAAATAGTTCCTTTATTGTAACCAAAGAGAATATAACAAACTAAACTACTACACAACTTCAATAACCTGACAGGCAGGCGTATGATAAAAATGACCAAGATATGGGACGAATAATGAAATACTACCTTACTATATCTCAAACAATAAATAAAGCATACAAACCGCGCTAAAACGAAAGCTTTGGAACATATTTCAATCTTACAGTTTGCCAATAAAGCTTCAACAACTACGCTGATTACGAACAAGTTGAAATGACAAAGTGTTGCATTTGGTTCTCTTTTAATTCTATTAAATTAGAATGTGCAGGCAAGTAAATGTAGCGAAGTGAGCAAACAGGTGTCAACTCAATTTCATGTATTTCATTAGCCGACAAAATTGTT
This sequence comes from Pseudoips prasinana, assembly GCA_951640165.1. Lineage (NCBI taxonomy): Eukaryota > Metazoa > Arthropoda > Insecta > Lepidoptera > Nolidae > Pseudoips > Pseudoips prasinana. The sequence goes on from OX621246.1 coordinate 27,742,495, forward strand.
ATGAACTATGTTATGTTGTTGTTGTTATGCTGGGAAAAAGTATTAGTGTTACAGTGCACTGTATAATTTGTTAAAAACCTATAGGACTATGATTACTCTATGTAGCGATTTACTTTCAAAGTTGCGCAAACCTGGCGCTTCTGTAATCTGCATTCAATAAAATACATATTATTATTGTTCAGTGAGATTTAACTTTCTTGACATGAAAAGTTTAATATAGAACTAAAAATGAATAATTTGTCAAAATTATTGTTATGTAAATTGTGGTATGTGAAAAATAAAAGTCTTCTTTCATTGAAATTCCTAATACCCACGTATTTAATTTTTATGATTAGATCTACTGTAGGTTTAAATACTCTGATTAGATCCTTTAAATATGAATTGGAATCCGAATTTAAAAATAGCGAAATTTAACATAATTGATAATTTGTATTGATGAAGGAAATTGAAGGAATTGATCACAATTTCCTTCTTCAAAACAAATGCTATTTTTAAATTCGTCAAATTAATCATGCAGAATTCCTAGTAGCGCGCGGTGCGCCAAAAAGTATGCGTTGTCACTTGTCATGTAATTTAAGGTTATGTTTTAAAAAACGTAAAACGAAAACATAGCAAAGCAAAGTTACAAAGAAAAGAACACGGACAACCCCATTACTTTAGTTTATTTAAATGATATTTCGGGGCTTACATAGACTGAGTAGTATTCATATGACTACTAGATTCAAGAGGTAGACTTGGTTAGACTCAAAATAGTGCTCTCAGCAAAGCCGGCTATTGTTACGCCAAATTTTATTTTAGGTTAAAGAGTTCTGTTGAAACGATGAAAGTGTTTACACAAAAGAAAAATCCACTGACTGGGGCTACAGAATGGGACGTGCAAGAGGAGGACTATGATTACCACCAAGAGATAGCCCGTTCAGGGTTTGCAGACATGTTACACGACACGGAACGGAATAAAAAATATTATCGAGCTTTGCAGCTGGCTATAGAAAAGATGCACAGTGACGGGAAGAAAGCTAACGTTTTAGATATAGGTTTGTTATCATCATTTCTGTGCACTACTTATTCTTATCTCCCTCTTTATTATCACGAATCTTTGGTCTTCGTCATTAAAATGTGACTGCATTTAAGCGGCTGAGAATAAACATTTGTCAAGCTGATCAGTTCTTATAAGTAAGGGAGTAAGTAGTTAGTCAGTATTTGTAAATTAATTGCAGCCTATTTATTGAACCTGATGCTTTAGAATTAGATTTGGAAGTCATACCTCCCACCCAGGACAGATATTTGTGTGCATGAACATGTTTGTCCTGAGTCTGGGTGTAATTATCTATTTAAGTATGTATTTACACAAGAAAAAGTAGTGTATGTAGTTTACATAGTATATCAGTTATTTGGTTTCCATAGTACAAGCTCTGCTTAGTTTGGGATCAGATGGCCGTGTGTAAATAATGTCCCAGGATATTATTATTATTGTTATGATTGTATTGAGAACATCCTGCTTTTCTGAAGTTTATAACTATACAGTTATATTTTTTATGAGTTGTTTATAACTATTTATACATATAATTTATTTGACGGTCACCATAGCCTAGTTGGTAGTGCTCCTGCCTACGAAGCTGGTGGTCCTGGGTTCAAATACCGGTAAGTGCAAATATTTGTGTGATGAGCATGAATATTTGTTTCTGAGTCATGCACGTTTTCTATATATTTAAGTATTTATCTATCTATATAAGTATGTATATTGTCGTCTGGTACCCATAGTAAAAGCTTTGCTTAGTTTGGGGCTAGGATGATCTGTGTGACATTGTCCTTATATATTATATTATATATTATAATTTACAGTAATACAATTATTATTTTTTTGATGTCTTTACAGGTACTGGAACAGGTCTTTTGTCCATAATGGCAGCCTGCTGTGGTGCTGACTCAATAGTAGCTTGCGAAGCATTTAAGCCAATGGCGGAATGTTGCCTCAAAATCCTGGAACATAACAGTGTTGCTGATAAAATCACAGTTATATCAAAGAGGTCAACTGACCTTACCGTTGGTGAAGACGGTGACCTGAAACAGAAGGCTAACATACTTGTTACTGAGGTTTTTGATACAGAACTTATAGGAGAAGGTAATTTAATATTTTGTTAGTCCTCTTTATATTTTAATTAGCATGAATTTAGTATTTAATAATCAACTTTTTGGTATGGCATAACTTTAGATAAATACATATGTATTATGCTTAGTTACTGTAGATATTATAATATTTGAGCAATCAAAATTTTATGTAGTCATTACAGATTTTATGTGTGATGAAGTGTAGCTGCAAAGAATGGTTTTATGTTAATATTATTAGCAAATATTTTATAACAATATGCTGGTCTGGTGGACTAGATTTCTAGAACTTATATTATGATTTTAATAGGGCTAGTAGATTGAGAGTCAATTAGCAGGAAATTAATATTGATACTGTATGTTTAAGGTGTTGATTTCCAAAACAAATTTTGCTGTTTGTTGAATCTTTTACCGTCAAGCCTCCACTTTGAACTTTCTTTAATAAGCTACAAGAAAATCAGAGCTCTTTCAGAATTCCACATAATTGTTATTTGAAAGAAAGATAGAGTGATTGTGCATTGGTCAAAGCACAAAATCCTTGTAACCAACAAAGGTTTATACCTTCATAGGATTTATGTGGTGTGGTTGATGTTGTCAAATATTACCAATTCATCTCAGCCCATGATGGGCGTAGAAGTAATTTCTAGAGAATTTCTACCAAAGGATGGGCTGCAGCATTTCTCTGAGTACTATGACAATCATACTGTGTTACTAACCTGTCAGCTAAGTGTTATAGCCTGGCATGTCCCCCCAAATGATGGACACAATATCATGGAGGTCACAAGGTCTTTGTCCAGCAGTGGACATCTTCCAGCTGATATGATGATGTAAAAGCCTTGGCCTTAATTACAATTTAACTATTAAACTAGAAATTCAATAATTAACCAATGTAGTATTGCTATTAAAACAAATTATATCACCACAACTAGCTCATGACGCGTGTATCTATTCATAAATCAAATTATCATTTCAGGGGCCTTATCTACATTTTCTCACGCGCATAAATATCTATTAGAAAAAGACTGTATAGTGGTACCGGACTCTGCTGTTATTTACGCACAAGTCGTAGAATGTCCTACATTATGGAAGTGGAATAAACTCAATGATCTTGCTGATGCTGACTTGAATATTGTTTTGAAGTCTCCACAAAAGGTAATACATTGTTTTTGAACAATCTATACTTACTGTTCTTTGTTTAGCTATATGAGCTGTGGGCCTACCTTAGTATACCTGTGATATTTTTGAACATCTTTGCATGAATAATATTATATGCATACTTAGCGAGGACCACAGCTAGTCAATTAGCTTTTGTTTTAACTTTTTAAATTAATAATTAAATATAAATTTATAATTAAATATAAATTAATATCCCAGTCTTTACCAATGTAAAATAAAATTACATATATAAATCAAGAATTACATAAGCAGATTAGATTGATATTTTTAGTTTTGTGAACTTTTTGGTATGTTTAACACAAATTCTTGATTATATGATTAATTATGCTTTAAATAAAAATGGAAGGTGTGTAACAAATTGATATCAGTCAATCCATAACTCTTGAGCGGTACTGAGTGTTCCATATAATTACTTTGATGGGTTACTAAGAATACCAGGAAAATATTTTTTATTTTCTGATTCAGAAAATAAAATTAGTACTTGGGATCTATCTATCTATATTGACCTATCTATATAATTTATCAGACTTAATTTTCACAAATTAAGTTGGATAATATTTTTGATTGAAAAATTATGTGAAATGTTATAGCTGATTTTGTACTAGACTAATTTTAAACTACTCTCCTCGAAAGTAATGATTATGCAGATCTATGGATAGGTCAATATATTCATAGTGATTACAATAAACATAAACTATCAAAAATAATAATATTTATTGTCACCAAATAATTAACATTTATAAACAAAGACATAATTATAATAAAGTAAAAATTCGAACAGCCATAAACACATTAATTAATACAACATATGTACAGACGCCAGCACACCAAGCTACCCCAATCTGTCAAATTTCCCCAACTGAAAGTGAACCTTATACTTATGTGATAAAGTTGAAAGTCTATAAAACAAATTTGACAGATTGGGATAGCTGGATGTGCTGGCGTCTGCACTAGGCACTACTTATACATATCATTAATTAGATTTGAAATAAAAAAAAATTCTGTCCTGCCAAATCATCATATTAATATGTGAAGCAAAAACATTGAACCCTTTTTAAGAAAATTGCGCATATGGAGGAGTATGAAATTTGGAATGGTTAAAGTTTATATCAAGGAGTGCAGAAAGATAATATTTTTGTATAATAGCCATTACAAATAAAATTACTTTAATATAAAAAAAATAAACATTACTCACACTACCATGCTTTGGACACACTGACAAACCAAGAAGAGAGGACTTTCTAATATTATTTGGAAATTGTGGTTGTTCATCCACAAAAGCCATTATAGAAGAATTGAATTGAATAATATTATTTGTCTTTAATATCTATAGTCTTTGACAATAGAACCATAATGGTCGAGATTCCAACAAGTGCAATCTCTAGTATCAAGTAAAATGTGTCACATGCATACAGCTAATTTTGACAATTCCTCTAATCTTAATTTCATTTCAAAACAGATGAAAGACTGTGCCGGTTCTGCTGCAGTACACGACTTGCAGCTTTCCCAGCTGCCTCGTCATACATTCCGTGAGCTGTCCGATCAGATCCCTGTCTTCTACTACGACTGGTCCGGCCGCACACCCATCATTATGAAAAGGACAGTGAAGCAAGACTTTACTGTAACTGGGACAGGGAGAGCACAGATCGTGTTTATGTGGTGGGAGTTGAATATGGATACGGAAGGTAACTTATTTCTGTACAATTTTAATAAGATTGAATTACACATGTTACTTGTAAAACACCAACGTTAACTAATAAATAAATAATATCTGGGGACAATGTCTCACAGATCATCCTAGCCCCAAACTAAGCAAAGCTTGTACTATGGGTACCAGGCGACGATATACATACATATATAGATAGATAAATACTTATATACATAGAAAACATCCATGACTCAGAAACAAATATTCGTGCTCATCACACAAATATTTGCACTTACCGGGATTCGAACCCAGGACCACCAGCTTCGTAGGCAGGAGCACTACCAACTAGGCTACGGTGACCGTCTATATAATAACTAGTCAACGTTAGTTAGTGTAGTTAAGAGCATAAGCAACAAATTTTGTTTGGGAATATATATATGACAAGTTTTTAATTAAAGACTGCTCCGAAATAAATGTTTTTTTATATATTAATAAGGAGAACGAACAATTGGTTCATCTGATGCTAAGTGATCACTGCCGCCCAAGGACACCCGTAACACCAGAGCTCTCTGGTGTTGCGGGTATCTATGGGCATGTGCGTTGTCGGCCCTTAAGAAAGGAATAGGCTCGCTTCTTGAATGTTGCCATGTCGTACCGGATCGGAAATACCTCCTCAGTTAATTCCACAGAGTGGTAGTGCGCGGTAAAAAGTTTCTTGAAAAACGCAGTCATTCAATATCCTCTTCTAAAAATCTGTTCGCCGCAATCTTATATGCCATAAACATTATACCGCAAACAAAATATTATGCTGTATTGTTTGGGGCATTTACTTATAAATACTGGTGCACAAACAAATAAAAAGGGTTTCCCTGGTTTGTTTCATATTTTAGTATTTACAGTTATTTAGTACCTATTGAAGCTCCCTCAAGTGGATTCAAATAACCCTTTTTTTTATAATACATATATCATTATTCTGTTGCAGGCAAAATTTTACTCAGCTGTGCACCTTGGTGGTGTCATCCAGATGCAAATCTAAGTTCGGAGCGTCCACAAGATACAATACCCTGGCGCGATCACTGGATGCAAGCAGTATACTACTTACCACAAGAGATTACCGTGGAAAAAGACAAAGAGCTCACCCTCATCTCGTGCCAAGACGAATATTCTTTATGGTTCTATTTAGAAGACGAAAATAATAAAACTCAAAGTCATAAAAGGCCAATTTGCGAATGTGGTGTACACATGGCCCTATCGCGAACACACGTTTCATATTTAAACGATGGAAAACGAAGTAAGAAATTTCTAGAAATTTTAAAAGAAACGGTTAATGAGAATTCGATCGTTCTAGATTTGAATGGCAGCAGTCTCTTGGGTTTAGCTGCTGCAAAAATTGGCGCGAAATCTGTTTACATTCTAGAAAGTATGAGTTTAAATCTTGGCATTTTAAATGAATACATTACAACAAATGAAATCAATAACGTTAAATTCATAGCAGAGATCACTGATGAGGTATTAAATGAAGTGACAAATGTAGTTTGTGATCCAAATTTGGCGTCCGCCATCTTGCCGTGGGAGAATCTCAAGATGGCGTACCTTATGTTTAATCACATGAGTAAATTGAGTAACTGTGTATCAGTTATACCAGAAGGCTGTGAGATATGGGCGATGCCGGTCGAGTTCCAAGATTTGCATAAGATAAGGATACCGCTGGACAAGTGTGAAGGGATTGATATGTCGAGATTTGACGTACTTGTGGAGGTAAGTGTAGGTACCTTTTTTATTAAAAAATAACAACAAAACGAATACAATATAGAACTTCTAAAATTTGAATGAAATAATGAAATTTATTCAGCACTTGGGTATTTACATACACTTCTACTTGTCAAGCTCACAATGCAATACATAAACATAGTTTAATACAGTAATTAAAGCAACAAAATATTTTGAATTAGTCCATTCGTGCGGTCTGTTTTGACACATATATTTTTATTAAATTCTTAAATAAATAGCAAGTTACTAAGCTATTATTGTTACATTTAGCAATAGTATATTAAAATTAAAGAATTGAAAACAACGAGCAGTTGGCTAGCGCAAAAGGCTTTCAACCAGTAGCTTAATTTAAGCGACTAATACCTGAGTGCACCCTTATGTGGTTCGGGCCACAGCTTAGGCGGCCGCTGAAGTAAAAAGATGGATTTCTAAATGGGGGTATGATCACTTGCACGGGATTACCCATCACGTGTTGAGGGGCCAAAGCGATCCTCGCCGCTGAGGTACCTAGCCTGCGGCTTTATCTAGCTACCTAAGTGGAAGAATCTGGCTTCAATTTGAAGCTGAATATAAAACCCTGCTCCATCTCACCCCGTGTGGGCTAAGTCGGCTGTCACGATGTTGATGATTATAACTAAAATATCGAAGTTTTCCAGAACTCTAGAACGATAAGTGACGATGAGATTGAAGCACAACCCCTATGGGAGTACCCGTGTAGATGTCGAGGGGAACCCGCGAGACTGTTGTCTATGGATTTCGCAGACCTCAAGCCGACTTATGCGACCGATGGGGTGCTTCAAACTGGGTAAGTACTGAATTGGTATATACGGAATGATATAAAGTTTGAAAATATTTTTTTAATTATTATTTAAAAAATTTAAATAAAGAATTGATAATGTTTTACGCGAGTGAAACCGCGGGGCTCAGCTAGTTATATATATATATATATATTATATATATTAATTATTTGTTAGTAACGAATATATAACTTCATATACTATTATCGTTACTGTTATAAAATAAATCTATTTGTAAATTATTTCCTACAATCCGTGTACCTAAATATCTATATGTACCTAGAAATAATTATATATTACTACGAATATGTTCTGACTATTTAAAAGCGCTTTTTTAAAGTCTACGTGAATAAAAACCTTTTTTATTTTATTTTATTTATTTTAGTAGATGTACCTACTAAATATTAATACTTCACACCGTGCATCAAAACTATTGTATTTTGTAACAAAACACGTAATGTATGTCTGATTAATGTAGGTAGATTATTAAAACAAACAGCGGGTTAGACTTTGGGGACTCCCGATAGAAGTGATAATTTATCTATTTTTTACACTTCTAATCTAAATAATCTATACATATAATAAAATCGTAGGAAAGTCAAAACTGTACATTGAATACTTTTTAAAAAGCATACTTGGGGCGTGATCTACAATCGATATCGAAGCCAAAAATATAGTTTTTAGACTTTTTGTCTATTTGTCTGTTTATCTGTATGTATGTCCTGGCTAAACTCAAAAAGTACTGCATGGATTTACGTCAAATTTTGCATGAATATTACTAAGAGGTCGGGTCAACATATAGGATATATATTATCACGCTTTCACCGACGGGGAAGGAGCTGAGATAATTTATAAAGTTTAGCGCGGGTAAAACCGCGGGGCACAGCTAGTGTACAATATAATAGTAATACATATAGCTCATAGGAAGTTCGATGTGACGATACGTTTGACGCTTTTTGTTCACCCCAAAAAGTACACATAGGTATATAGTTCATGGGAAGCGTGACGTAATGATGACGTGAATTCCATGATTTTTGTTCAACCGCTGGGTCTTCTCAGTTGGGGCGCATTGGATCCGGTGGTAGCATTAAAGCGCGACCGTCGTTATTAACACAAGGTCCGTCATAATAATAATAATACCTTAATATATACAGAACCATTGACAATATGTAGTAAAAATATTAGACTTAAACTAGATAATTAAACATAATCTCTTGACAATAACTTGATACGAGAACTTGATCATTGCTAAAATAAAATAAATTTTATAAATGTTTGCATACAATGTGTACCTAAATATCTATGTTACTAGAACTAATAATGTATACAACTATATTACTACAAACATGTTCTGATTATTTACAAGCGCTTTTTTAAAGTCTACGTGAATAAAAACCTTTTTTTATTTTATTTATTTTTTAACTAAAAAGTGTTCAACGCCCCTCAGCTTTTTGCACCATGCAGACATTTCTTTTAGTATTGACTATAATTATATATTTATTTTTAGTCTTTCAGAATCAACAGAAGTACATGTAGTAAACGGGTTTGCACTATGGGCTGTTTGGAAAATCGGTGGTAGGCAGAGCTCAGGGCCGGTACAGCCACCTGCTTTAGGAGAACTAGTCGACTGGGACCCGCACACCAGGCAAGGAGTCAAGATTCTCGTGAGTACTGTTTCATTGGTCACCGTAGCCTAGTTGTTAGTGCTCCTGCCTACGAAGCTGGTGGTCTTGGGTTCGAATTCCGGTAAGTGCAAATATTTGTGTGATGAGCACGAATATTTGTTTCTGAGTCATGGATGTTTTCTATGTATATATGTATTTATCTATCTATATAAGTATGTATATCGTCGCCTGGTACTCATAGTACAAGCTTTGCTTTGTTTGGGGCTAGGATGATCTGTGTGACATTGTCCCGAGATATTATAATTATTATTATTGGTAACACTGTATAGCGTTTAATATTATAAACGCGAAAGATTGAAAGTATGGATGGATGGATCGATGGATGTTTGTTACTCTTTCACGTAAAAACTACAGAATGCATTTTAATGAAAGTTTACTAGAATATCACACTAATATCATAAAGACGAAAGTTTGTGAGTGTGTATGTTTGTTACTTCTTCACGCCTAAACGACTGCAGCGATTTTAATAAAATTTGGTATGGAGTTAGCTGACACCCTGGATTAGCACGTAGGGTATAATTTATAAAGTTTAACGCGGGTAAAACCGCGGGGCACAGCTAGTACCTTATACATCAAAATAACACATAGGCTAGAATTTATAAGGATATTGTGAGAATTACGTGCACTGCCAAAACTGCTAGAGGTACACATTCTAGTCACACTAATATTATAAAGGCGAAAGTTTGTGAGTATAGATATATGAATGTATGTTTGTTACTCTTTTACGCCAAAACTACTAACGGTTATAGCAGTGTATATATACATATATGAACATATACAAGCTACTTCCCATGCAAAAAAAAGTATCAGTGGAGGCCTGTTTTTAAGGGTCAAAAATACATTTTTCTTTTCCATAAATTGGTTTTCTTTAATTAGTTTTGTTTCATGAGTAAGTGTTCGTTAAATCACACTATTTACATTACACGTAGTATATTTATAAACTGCCTAACTCATTATCTCATGGTACATGATGCATAGTATAGGCGCTGCGTGCCTTACCGCTAACATTTAACGCCCAATATGGCATCACTTATATCCAATTACGTTTGACAATGCAATAGGGCAATTAATTACTTGCAGTATAACCTGCATAAACCTACACTGTGCATAGCTCACTTCCCTGTTTAGGTATTACTTAGAATTGGCAATGAACAATACTGGTGCCATAGTATAAACACTTTAGTGCAACCTTCGGGCGAGGTAAATTTGTTCCCCCTTTGTTTGTCCCGCCAAAGGAAAAATTGCCTCCGGGACATAATTTGCCATGGCCATCTTCGAGGACTCTTAATAGACTACGTACCCAGGTTGGTAGATCCAAAGAAAACATGTGCGAATGGGGTTACATTCCCACGTCTCAAAACATCTGCGAGTGCGATTGACATGGCGTAATGACTGTTATTTAATGACTACTACCAGGAACGTAACGTGCCCTCCGAAGCACGGAGACGCTCAGAAATTGAACCACTATGGCGGTCACCTATCTATGGACTGACTGTTAGCCTAGTTACTTAACCCCGCCGATCACTTAGATTAATAATAATTAGAATTTAAAAATACTAAAATAATAGTTTAATACTAATTTAGTTTTGTTTAGTGGCAAGACAGGCGACAGCTTTGAACTCGCGTGCTCTCTGTACCCCGTATACTACTACTATTTCTGCACTATGCGACAGCAGATTATAAAGTGATTTTATATTCTTACTTCCTACTTGTATAATATATATATTTGTTCACAGAAAAAAGCGATTGAAACTGGCAACACTTTCAAATGGCGTTACCAAGCAGTGTGTGACCTCGGGAAGGGACAATTCAACGTCCATATAGATGCGGTACTAGAATGACAATTGCGGCGTATGAAGTATAATTAAATATTATCATTATTATTAATAAAATATACATTTTATAATCATGTCACATAATTGTTTTAATAAATTTTTGTTTCATAGCAATTTAGTAATGCAGTTTGTAAATCTAAACTTTTGACTCGGAAATTAATGACTGCACGTGTGGCGGTTAGGACTTTCGCACCGCCACTCTTTGTCCCGGGTTCGAGTCCCGCATAGGACAACTATTTGTGTGACCCATAAATAGTTGTTCTGAATCTGGATGCACTTTGTCTCTGTCAATTATGTTTGTAAAGTACCCTGCGACACTGGGATAAATCTTCCTAGTGCAGGAGTTTTTTTTTTAATTTTTTTTTTATAAAGCATAATGTTGAATAGTCCGTAGAGACGGACCTTCGATCATACCAGAGTAAACGCCATTTAGTAGCATACTACATACGAGTTTGGATATTGGCGGTGTTATGAAGCTGGCGCTGCATCTCTTCCCGGTTATGCCGGATAAGCGTCCTATTGGATTTAACGATTGATTAGGTAAGTAATTTTTAACCTTTATTTATTTGAACGCCAATCACGAAAACGATGTTCAGTGACATAGCCGGTAGAGCCACTGGTCGAATTTTAGCCATGGCACGTCTCAGCGGTAACTAGTAAAGTACGCAGGACATAATATAGTGCAGGAGTGTTTAACACTGGTGCACTCTGTTTCTTCACTTTGATATTCCAATAGGACGCTTACGATGCAGCGCACAACCGCCAGCTTCATGACACCGCCAATATCCAAACTCCGGTATGCTACTAATTGGAATTGTCGTAGAAGCTGTAGATTTCAGTAGTATTCGGAAGAGAGTAGTGTTGCCTAATTATCGATAGTTGATGTATCGATAGTTGACCTCGAAAAATAGTGAGAATATCGATAAGGCTATCGATAGTATTGGAATTTTACAATACTATCGATAGTATCTTTCGAAGAATTTGAGTAATACTATTGATGAAGACCAATACTATCGATTTTTAAACTAATAATGTTGACTAAAATCCGGATGCAATACTATTGAACTTTGGTTAAATATCGATGTAGCAAACTACCGATAGTATCGATACTATCGACTTTGATTGCACTAAAACACACCTTAATAGTGATAGTATCGATACTATCGATAGTATCAATACCCAATAGTATTGATACTATCGATAGTATTGGTCTTCATCAATAGTATTACTCAATTTCTTCGAAAGATACTATCGATAATATCGATAGTATTGTAAAATTCCAATACTATCGATAGCCCTATCGATATTCTGACTAGTTTTCGAGGTCACGATAGTATTGACAACCTATCGATAGTGAGGCAACACTAGAAGCGAGCCAATCCCCCTCGTAGACGGAGGAGGCGTCGAGCGGCGGCGGCAGCTGGTAGCCCAACTCCCCTCGGTACTGCGGAGGCAGTAAGAGAAGTGTTCTCTTCTGTCGCCACGTGCAAGCAGGTCCGGAAAGCCAGCGATTTGTTTGTGGCGGCGCTGTGTAATCTGGGATATGGCGCAAAAGGTGGGTATCGGAGCAATATACGCGTCTTCCCGGGGCTTCTCCCATAAGACGCCAAGATAAGTCCACGGCAGGTTAGGTTTACACCGACTCGGTGCGAGAGTCCGATATACTCACCCGCAGACATTTTGCGGGTACCTATGCGTAGGCATTCTCCCTGCCTAATAAAAAAGCAAACAGGTCCCTGACAACAGCGATCTGTTTGTGGCACAGTTGCTATTTGGAATTGGCAGGCGTCGGCATTACGGGAAGACAAATCATACCTATACGTGCCCCGTGCCCTAGGTGGTTGGGAGGTCAGGGTACGTGTCCCAACCACCTGGGGCACGGCGACTTCAGCTTAGGATTATTCTGTGCAAGTCCGACATACGCAGACACTCTTTACGGGTAGCATGGGAAGGCATTCGTTCAGCCATAACAAAAAAAGAAGGTCCGTGTAGTAGTAATTAAACAAAAGGACGGCTTGAGTAATTCTTTCATTAGATCCTATCGGAATAGTTTTACAAGTCGCCTTTTTCCTTGAGTAGGCAGCGGCTCTTCTGTACTAATAAACCGCTACACAATTATGAAAAAGAACTCATGCCCGGCCCTAATCTATTGACTGATTAGCACTTCTCCCTTGCTTTCTGCTTCGGTGCAAAACAGTCCTTACTTCTCGTAGTTAAGCAAAGTATGTATTTTGTAATGCAACAATATATATCAATAGACCTATCTTGTAACAAAGATTAGATATCACACGCACTTATGGCGCCATTTTAAGGTCAATAGGTTAGCAAAGTCATGGCGACCGATATAAATGCTATTTTAAAGCCCCCCGTTGACGACCAGCGTTATTTGTGAGAGTCTGTGTCCGATTTGACGTAAAATAGACGAATATTTGACTGAAATTATATTCCTTAATAATAAATATCCTTTGAAATATAAAATTTTGGCAACATTACTTAAAAGGTAGTTTTATTTAATTTCAATGTTCGAGTACTCTGCTCCCTAGCCCTGTAGGTATAATAGCATAATAAACAAAAAAAAGTTTATTAGCTTTGGCAATGTTTCGATTGACAAATTACCAATAAAATGTGTTGTGTGATATTATGACGCCACGTTGCAAGTGAACCTTATTTGTCTCTTACGGCGTAAAATAAATTCATCGGATGTTTTCACATTATTCTTGGTTTTTCGATCGTTGACCACTTTGTGTAAATGCTACACGGTCAGCTGATGTGAGCCATGGGCGCCGCCACACTGACTGCTATTATTGCGAATGTGATTGATGGTCGAAAAAATTTGAGGCGAGGTAAAAAAGTTTCACTTGTAAAAGGAGGTGCAATTTTGTAACACTGAGTGTAGTTCCGATTTATGCTGTACGTTTACGGATAGATCTATTTTCGGATTCATAAGAAAAATGGTCGTCTATGGAGGGCGTAACAGGTACTTACTAATCTTACATTCGATACTCATATTAGTGAACTTCGGGTAGGCGTGAACGGAGCCGATTGGATAACCTTCGAAACTTGCCGTAGATAATGTACATTACTTTACTATATTTACTTACAGAAAGATCAAAGCACTTATCGTGGAATGATATCACTAAATCAGGGACAGGCAACGGCTGTCAGCCGTCTTCTACTTAGAGCAGTGAAATAATATAAAAATTAATTTATTCTGATAAAATTTTACACTTATGTGGAAACAATTTTTTTAACCCTACCGTGCAGTGCATGATGTTGCAACAACTTAACGCGGGTATGCTGCTCCGGCGCATGATGTGGCAGCTACCGAGACAAAATTGACAGAAATCTGAAGGAAATACTGTCAGAAAAATTAGTAGGAATCCTAGGTAGGTAGGTAAATTCGGAGGCAAAATCTCGTCTCAGACGTCTCGTGCACAGCTATGTCTTTGGACTTTGCTAAGAGACTCCAATTAGCTACTAATTGCTTCCACCTAAACATGACAACTAGCCAGTGGTTTCCGATCTAGAAAGTATTACAGGGCCACTCCATACAATCCCATGGGCGTCATAAAAGGCGACTAAGGGATTCATCAGGTAGTCTGGCAGCAGCACCACCTGTGTACTAGCTACCACGTAACTGTGGTCGCCAAGTCGCATGCCAGTCGTGGTGACTACGGGAAACTCCTTAATTTTAAACAACGTTATAAAAAGCCTTTGGGGGAGGCCTATGTCCAGCAGTGGAGGATACGATATTAGGCTGATGATGATGAAACATGGCAATATCGTCCATACGGAGCCGGAATTGTGATTTGTATAGGAACAGTCTTCGCCCCTATTCCAACCTTAGTCTGGGCCTAGAGGCAGTGGCTCATCGTAACCCACAATAACCATCGTCTATCTAATGCGTAAGGTAGTTAGGTACTCTACAAACAGTCAGAAAACCATTCTGATCAGATTGTCAACCTCTAAGTGGTGGAATGAGGCAGCAGAAGTGGCACCAGGGAATTAATAATTATGCGCCCCATTACCTTGCAGAGAAGAGAGCTAGGATATAGTAGTAGGTACCTACCTAAGCTTTTATTTCCTATCTGTAACCATTTTTAGAAGTCCGAAATTTTATTGACTATTTTCACATGATGCTTCGCAACACCTAAAACCCCAAAATTTTGCAAGATTTTTATACATATGTTAGGTTAGGTTACTTTGCGCCCGGCGCCAGGAGCTAATCCCAGTGCGAGAGAGTATGCGGCGCCCGGCTGGCTTCGCCCCGACTGGGCGCCGCCCCTGGGACCGCTGACGTTTGGAGGAAAATAACTCCACTCGTCTTGTATAAGCGGTCCCGGGAAGAGGTAACCTGCTGTAGCTCAGGTAACACGCTTGTGCGTACTGTGGAGGGGGGAGGCATTCAGCCCCCTCCCCTCCCCGGGTGAGAGTCTCGCGGATGCTCAGTGTACAGCGGAGTTACTGGCGAGATCGTTCACGGGTACCCAGAGCCCCCGCTACAAACACTGTGAGGCTGGCTACCGTGGTGGTTTTAGTGGGTCGAGCCCCTCACCACGTGCGACTAGAGTATTTCCACCTCGGTTACTTTGCGCATAAAATAGAATCAAATTTAGTAAAAGTATTGTATATTTATTAAAAGTATCGATGAAGCTGAAACAAATTCCTTTTTTTCAGCTATATACGTAAACAATTATGAGAGTTATATTTGATCTTCAGTTGTAATTTAAATAACTATCCCTTAATCGGTATAAAATATCCTTTCTAAATATAAAACATTATATGTTGTTATTATTTAACCAGTGCTCAATATCTAACGCCGGAAATATTTAATTTCCGATTTACATTTGGTAGAATTTCTGAGTTCTAATGTATTTTTTTCACAATTATATGATTTGGGTGTAAACAAAACGAATTGAATACAAAAGTATGACTCTTTAAGAATAAAATAAAATTTTCAAAAAGTATTTATGATCAGCTCTTGTTCAAGCTATTTCATATTGTAGCGTTGTAATCGTCTGAATTTGCTGCTGTACCCGGCAGATTGTAATTTGCGGCATCGGATGAATCTGAAGAACACAAAGATTTTACTAGACTCATGATCTCAATGAGTGGCTAAATGTTGGTCTTCATCTATATCCATTTAATGACAAATGGAATTGACCATATCGAAGCAGGTAACCTTCTCATAAACACCGATTTACAATAATCTTCTATTAATTTATCAATCGTAATTCCTACCCATACGAGCGCTTACATTTATGTGGTTATATTTATGACGCAGAATAGCAGCTAGCGGGGTGTAGAAACACGGAAGTCTGGGTGTTCAAAAGTGTTAATAAATCGCGCCTGGCGACATCTTTATAGCATCATACTGCCCTCTTCCGCTATAGCTTCGCTTAACGCAAGGCAAGCGCGATTTATTCGTACTGCACGTTAGGAAAGTTTAAGTAGGTACCTACAGTCGATACTACTACCTCTATTTTTATAGTGAGCTACGATGGATACAGTTTGATGTTAATCGCATTTTTAATAATAATATCCTGGGACATTATTTACAAACGGTCATCTAATAATAATAATAAATTTTATTCAAGAAAAATGTGTACAATACCTATTATATCTATTTACATTAAAAATAATTAATACTAAGCCGAGCTATATACAGTTTGTGCCTGTACTAGGTTTAACCTGTACCACAGGCTTCTAACGGCTTAAAAAGTATAATTAAGTATCATTTATTAAAAAAATAAACAATATTTAATTATACAACTTCAAAATCTAAGATATAATGTTTAAAATTAACTTATTTTAGAATACTAAATAATCCCTCAGTCTTATGCACTTCGGTAAAAAGTTACTGACTATTTTTTTACATTTTATATAGAGATAATGACTATTTATATGATCCCAAACTAAGCAGAGCTTGAACTATGGATACCAGATAACTGATATTTATGTACTACATATACACAGACTCAGGACAAACAGACATGTCCATGCACACGAATATGTCTTGGGTGGGAATAGGAATCGGCAAGGCGAGAAGGCTTTGGTTTAAGGAGTGTTGTCCTATACATAGACACGCAAGCACGGTTACGCCCTATAATTAAACCTCTATTGTGGTAGCCTTCGACAGATTTGCCGCACGTCTAGGTGCTTGCTCTCGTCGATTATTTGCGTCACAGTGAGGGCAACTGACTATGCAGTCATTGATTTATAATAGACAACGATAAAAGTCTGGTGAATAAATTTCATGGATTTTTTATTAGTCTATATCTGTGTCCCACTTCTGAACAAAGGCCTCTCTTTTTTCCAGACTTCCAAGTCTTTCGCAATTTCAGGCCAGTCATTACAATCTGGGCCTCTACCGGCTAAGTCACCGAACATAATTTTCGTGAATGGCTTTCAAATAAATAAAGGTTAAAAATGGCTTAATCAATCGTTAAACGATGTAACGATTGATCAAGTCATTTTTAACCTTTATTTATTGGAACGCCATTTAAGAAATCGATGTTCGGCGACTTAGCCGGTAGAGCCCCAGGTGATGAAGTAGATGGCGTGATTGCTATCCCCGTTTAGACCTACCACGTTGGCGCGCCGGCCATTTTGAGAAACCCAATTGGTTGTGATCTGTGCCCATATGTCTGGATGCATGCGTGATGCATGTCCAGCCCAATCCTACATCAGCCGTGGCGGTATTTTACCAACATCAGCTATTCAAGTTTTAAAGCATACTATTTTAGCGTTTCGGAGTCTGTTAGTGTGTTGCACATCTAATTGCCATTAAACAAATCATAAATAAAGAAGCATAGCGGGTTACTTATTATAATACTAGTAATACCCCGCGGTTTCACCCGCGTTAAAGTAGTTTTGGCGTAAAAGAGTAACAAACATAGATCCATACATCTATACTCACAAACTTTCGCATTTATAATATTAGTAGGATGTGTACCTCTAGCGGTTTTTACAGTGCACCCCGGAATAACTCGGAGATGGTAGATGTTTTTATATTTACTTGACACTTATCGTCATATTTTGGAAAAATCACACAATATCTTTATAAATTGTAGCCAATGTGTTATTCTGATGTATAATCTATATTATTGTAAAGTTTCATTAAAATCCATTCGGTAGTTTTTACGTGAAACATCCATCCATACTTACAAACTTTCACGTTTATAATATTAATAGGATCTAAACCTTCTATTATTCTAACCATTTTCAAGATAACTAAGTACCTACGGTTGATTCACATATGGCCATAACGCATATAGGTGAACTCGAGAACTGTATTATATACTTAACTTTGAATAAACTAAAATTAATCGAACCAACGAACGATTAATATAATGTTCTTTTAAGATATTGGACATGTCAACTATGTATGAAATACCTAATGGTCGATTCTCCTACGGTTTAATAATACTGTGCACCGGAATGTTTTAAATCCCGAAAATTCATTTGTAGATAAATATAGTGTTTATAGTGTGTTTTTGAAAACTTGCTACCCATCTTCACTAACAATAGTATATCGAGCGCTCGGTCAATTAGTTAATTGTTGTTGAATAAACCATAGGTGAATTTTCCTTTATATGTTTCGTCGTTAGCTACTAGCTTTGCCCAATGGTTTCAATGCGAAAGACTTGGAAGTCTGGAAAAAAGAGAGGCCTTTGCCTCTCTTTTTTCCAGACTTCCAAGTCTTACGCAATTTCAGGCCAGTCATTACAATCTGGGCCTCTACCGGCTAAGTCACCGAACATAATTTTCGTGAATGGCTTTCAAATAAATAAAGGTTAAAAATGGCTTAATCAATCGTTAAATCGGCTTCCATGGCCACATGTGACGTCATAAATAGTCCGGAATAGATTGTCAACGTTGAAGCCGATGTAACGATTGATCAAGTCATTTTTAACCTTTATTTATTGGAACGCCATTTAAGAAATCGATGTTCGGCGACTTAGCCGGTAGAGCCCCAGGTGATGAAGTAGATGGCGTGATTGCTATCCCCGTTTAGACCTACCACGTTGGCGCGCCGGCCATTTTGAGAAACCCAATTGGTTGTGATCTGTGCCCATATGTCTGGATGCATGCGTGATGCATGTCCAGCCCAATCCTACATCAGCCGTGGCGGTATTTTACCAACATCAGCTATTCAAGTTTTAAAGCATACTATTTTAGCGTTTCGGAGTCTGTTAGTGTGTTGCACATCTAATTGCCATTAAACAAATCATAAATAAAGAAGCATAGCGGGTTACTTATTATAATACTAGTAATACCCCGCGGTTTCACCCGCGTTAAAGTAGTTTGGCGTAAAAGAGTAACAAACATAGATCCATACATCTATACTCACAAACTTTCGCATTTATAATATTAGTAGGATGTGTACCTCTAGCGGTTTTTACAGTGCACCCCGGAATAACTCGCAGATGGTAGATGTTTTTATATTTACTTGACACTTATCGTCATATTTTGGAAAAATCACACAATATCTTTATAAATTGTAGCCAATGTGTTATTCTGATGTATAATCTATATTATTGTAAAGTTTCATTAAAATCCATTCGGTAGTTTTTACGTGAAACATCCATCCATACTTACAAACTTTCACGTTTATAATATTAATAGGATCTAAACCTTCTATTATTCTAACCATTTTCAAGATAACTAAGTACCTACGGTTGATTCACATATGGCCATAACGCATATAGGTGAACTCGAGAACTGTATTATATACTTAACTTTGAATAAACTAAAATTAATCGAACCAACGAACGATTAATATAATGTTCTTTTAAGATATTGGACATGTCAACTATGTATGAAATACCTAATGGTCGATTCTCCTACGGTTTAATAATACTGTGCACCGGAATGTTTTAAATCCCGAAAATTCATTTGTAGATAAATATAGTGTTTATAGTGTGTTTTTGAAAACTTGCTACCCATCTTCACTAACAATAGTATATCGAGCGCTCGGTCAATTAGTTAATTGTTGTTGAATAAACCATAGGTGAATTTTCCTTTATATGTTTCGTCGTTAGCTACTAGCTTTGCCCAATGGTTTCAATGCGAAAGACTTGGAAGTCTGGAAAAAAGAGAGGCCTTTGCCTCTCTTTTTTCCAGACTTCCAAGTCTTACGCAATTTCAGGCCAGTCATTACAATCTGGGCCTCTACCGGCTAAGTCACCGAACATAATTTTCGTGAATGGCTTTCAAATAAATAAAGGTTAAAAATGGCTTAATCAATCGTTAAATCGGCTTCCATGGCCACATGTGACGTCATAAATAGTCCGGAATAGATTGTCAACGTTGAAGCCGATGTAACGATTGATCAAGTCATTTTTAACCTTTATTTATTGGAACGCCATTTAAGAAATCGATGTTCGGCGACTTAGCCGGTAGAGCCCCAGGTGATGAAGTAGATGGCGTGATTGCTATCCCCGTTTAGACCTACCACGTTGGCGCGCCGGCCATTTTGAGAAACCCAATTGGTTGTGATCTGTGCCCATATGTCTGGATGCATGCGTGATGCATGTCCAGCCCAATCCTACATCAGCCGTGGCGGTATTTTACCAACATCAGCTATTCAAGTTTTAAAGCATACTATTTTAGCGTTTCGGAGTCTGTTAGTGTGTTGCACATCTAATTGCCATTAAACAAATCATAAATAAAGAAGCATAGCGGGTTACTTATTATAATACTAGTAATACCCCGCGGTTTCACCCGCGTTAAAGTAGTTTGGCGTAAAAGAGTAACAAACATAGATCCATACATCTATACTCACAAACTTTCGCATTTATAATATTAGTAGGATGTGTACCTCTAGCGGTTTTTACAGTGCACCCCGGAATAACTCGCAGATGGTAGATGTTTTTATATTTACTTGACACTTATCGTCATATTTTGGAAAAATCACACAATATCTTTATAAATTGTAGCCAATGTGTTATTCTGATGTATAATCTATATTATTGTAAAGTTTCATTAAAATCCATTCGGTAGTTTTTACGTGAAACATCCATCCATACTTACAAACTTTCACGTTTATAATATTAATAGGATCTAAACCTTCTATTATTCTAACCATTTTCAAGATAACTAAGTACCTACGGTTGATTCACATATGGCCATAACGCATATAGGTGAACTCGAGAACTGTATTATATACTTAACTTTGAATAAACTAAAATTTATCGAACCAACGAACGATTCATATAATGTTCTTTTAAGATATTGGACATGTCAACTATGTATGAAATACCTAATGGTCGATTCCCCTACGGTTTAATAATACTGTGCACCGGAAAGTTTTAAATCCCGAAAATTCATTTGTAGATAAATATAGTGTTTATAGTGTGCTTTTGAAAACTTGCTACCCATCTTCACTAACAATAGTATATCGAGCGCTCAGTCAATTAGTTAATTGTTGTTGAATAAACCATAGGTGAATTTTACTTTATATGTTTCGTCGTTAGCTACTAGCTTTGCCCAATGGTTTCACCCGCGTCAAACTTTATAAAACATAGCCTATGTGTTATTCGGATATATAAGCTATATTACTACAAAGTTTCATCATAATCCGTTTAGTGGTTTTTGCGTGAAAGAGTAACAAACTTCCATTTTTCCATCCATACTTACAAACTTATATTATATATATTATATGCGTATTTATAATATTAGTACGATTACAAAAATCTGTGAAACAATCTTTAAGTATTTTAAACAGTAAATTTTCTGACCGTTGTTATCTTGAAAATAGCTCGAATACGTTTAGATATTACAATTAACTAGCTGTGTCCCGCGGTCTTACCCGCGTTAAATTTTATAAATTATCACAGCTTCTCCCCCGTAGGTGATAGCGTGATAATATAGCCTATATGTTGACCCGAGCTCTTAGTAATATCATGCAATATTTGTAGTAAATCCATGCATTACTTTTTGAGTTGAGCCCGGACATACATACAGACAAACAGACAAAAATTCTAAAAACGATATTTTTGGCTTCGATATCAATTGTAGATCATGCTCCAAGTATCTTTTTAAAAAATATTCAGTGTACAGTTTTGACTTTCCTACGATTTTATTATATGTATAGATATATAACCACATAGCGATTTGATTGTTACTAAAAATAAGAGAATACAAAGCCACGATTTTTATCGATTTTAATATCTATTGTTAATTTTGCTTAAAAATGGGAAAGCATAAATTCAATAGTCCGGTGGAATTCGAACCCTTCTCATTTTCTTTTTCATTCGTATGCGCACAGAGCACCACAGTCTCGGTAGTGACAATTCCTTTAAATCATCTCCTCAAGGCTCAGATTTACAGTGTAGGTAGATTACGCAACGCCACAGGCTGTGTACAAAAACTGGTACAAACTTATAATTTCAGAGTATCGCGTCTTAAGTATACCCTGGTGAACATTATAAGTGTTCAAATATTTCCAGTTTAGAGTCTTGAGATTTATGTGTAATTTACATGCACCGCGTGGGGTTAACACGGATGATATTTAATACTTTAGGAAGACGGCAATGTAAGGAATTGAAGGTGTTATTATTATCAGCAAATAAGGAGAACTTTTTAATATACATATATACAAACATATGTAGATACATACTAAGATTCATGCCTGTGTCCCAGAGGGCTAGGCAGAGACAACGGATTTCCATTTGTAAAGATTTTTGCACACCTCTTTTGCCTCTTTACCGTCATTATATTTATTACTCTTTTAATATATTTGTTAATAAAGCTTATTTCTGTGGTAAGCGGTTAATGTAGCATCTGCCACGTATTTCTTATTAGAGACAAATAATCTTTGTGTGCTTATCATTCGTAAATCTCCTATGATTTATGGAATTCGTGCGTGCCCGCAGAAACATAAAGTTAAGTAATTTGACTGCGGTAATCTGTAAGGTGGAGATATCCTTCACCGGTCGAAGTGAATAAACGCTACGTCCTAAGTAGATATGACTCTTATACCTACAAAAATAATTGATGATGCTATTTTGTTTTATGAGACTTAATATGACGTAACACTATGTTTCATAACGCCGTGGTGATCAAGGGAGCCTGTGGTAAAATAATAAGGGTTGAAGAAATAACTAGCCGACGGGACATGCCATAATCACCGCGCTTGACAGACGTGTTGGCGATTGCATTACAAATTGTCGTCGACTAATAGGGTACAAAATTACTTGCGATGAAAATCCTTTATATCAGCCAAGACATCCAGTGGTAAACAAGGTTTCAAACGATGATTGAATAACTTTGGGGTAATGTCATAACCACCACGCTTGGCATATGAGTTGGTCATAAGATGGTCATAATACTCAGAGAGACACTCCTGCCCGTTTTCTGTAGATATTCCCTCGGGACAACTACACTCGTATAAGTTGATATGGCCACCAGTTAAGAACCTGATCAGCGTTATTATGCCGTTCCAGTGGCACCTTTACCATTGTATTTATTATACGCATTTTAATTCTTCCAATATCATCACTGCTATGTATGTACACACGGTTACATATCAAGCTATACATTTCCAATATAAGCTGACCTGCTTCTACTGGAAATGAATAGCTTGAAGTGTAGCCGTGTGTACGTCAAGTCGTATTTTTCATTATAAGAGAATCTGTGCATTAGATACATGATCCTACCAAATGAAAATAAAAACTACCAATAATACCATCATTATATTCCGATTGAAAAAGGTATGCTGAGATGGTTTGGCCATTTAGAAAGGATGAATGAAAGAAGATTGACAAAAGAAGTATACCTGGCCTGTGTGAATGGTACAACTGGAAGGGGAAGACCTCGTAGAATATTTTCTGATCAAATCGGAGACGTACTCAAGAAAGGTCAGGTCAGAAGTACCCTAAACCGGAGAGCATGTATGAAGAATATAATGTCAGTAAACGAAGCGAAAGAGGTGTGCAAGGATCGTGACAAATGGAAGTCCGTTGTCTCTGCCTACCCCTCTGGGAGACAGGCGTGAGTCTATGTATGTATGTATTATATTCCGCCTCAGTATACCAGGGTTTTAGCAACACTTCTAGATTCACGCATTCTCATTACACATTCGCCAGTAGCTCACACCATTAATTAATTATTAATTACTTATTAGAAAACCCGTTTAAACGTAGCACATATATTTACAGCACATTACAGTTATTGCTACGATCCGTACTACTTATAGCTAAAGAAGGTCTTTATCGTATACAACCTTTTTGGACAATTGGACTCTGTGGATTACTCACAGACTGGCCATTATATTTTGAACTAGCTGGTGCCCGCGACTTTGTCCGAGACAATTTTGAATGATGACCAATGTAACTACTTACTTATAGCTTAATCTAAAACATATAATATATATAAATTTATATTGCTTATTTGTTTAAAAACTTTTAAAACAAATAAGCAATATAAATTGAATAAAACCTAACCTATAAATAACCTTACTAAGAAATAAATGAAAGACTTTGCTACTGTTATTTATAAAAAGAACCCGCTATCATCAAGCAAAAATCAAAGAACACATATCAATTGTCCTTAAGTATAGTCAGTAAGTCAAATAAAGTAAAATAATAATCAACGATGCATTAATCACAAAGGTAACTCTCATTAGATTAGGTTGCGACATTTTGTGAACGAAACCATAGCGCGATCTAAAACGATGATTACGCCATCTAGGTACTAACAAAAATATTAACTTGTAAAGCGGTAAAATTAAGATGTGTGCATATATTTTGGGTGAGATTTAGGCGATCATCTATTGATTCAGTTTTGGACTACCTTTTATTTCAAGCATTTATTTATTTTAAACTCTCTGAGTCCCTTCCCCCCGGATCTCTGAGTAGTGCAGACGTTTCTTTAGCCACAATATATTTCTCTAATTTTTGTAAATTATAATAAAATTAAACAAATAAATTCGAATACAATAATAGGAGTGCAGAAACAGCAGCATATTGCCGGACATCACTTACTACGTGTCTTCACAACTCCGCCCTGCATGTGAGTCACTCCAACTAAACTAACGTCTATATCCGCCCCGACGTAAAACAGCCCATTCAAAAATCTGCAACTAGTCGGCGACTCATTCACCGATACGACGGACTTTTGTTCGTGTGTAACACACGTTATCAACTGTGGACACGGAAAAAGAATAATCAGGCGTCAAGTTATATCAGACGGAAAGCACTATTGTACTAAATCGTCGATCGCCACCAGTCTTAGTTGAGCTCCCTTCACTTTCAAACTACTACTTGGCCACTAATCTCTGCTAATTTACTGAGCGCCTAGTACTCGTCTTGAACATGTCGTCCTGTGAACAGTCCCCACCACCACCTCCTACGACACCATCGACGCCAGTTATGCAGTTTAATACACCCCAGCAATTATTATTTACACCACATAGTTCTCCAATCGTCAAACAGGCAGCTAAACGCATGAGATTGGATGGTCACGACGAAGGTGAAAATAAGCTAGACCTCTTTTTGTATACAATACAAGAAATGTTCGATAATTTTAAAGAAACCCAACAGAATTCTCTTCAACGCCTGTGTGACACGGTGGATGGTATGCGTGCCTCTATTAACTTTATGGCCGCTAAATATGAGGAAATGACGAAGCGTGTAGTAAAATTGGAATCCGAACGTAAGGAGACTACTGATTATATACAGAAGCTAGAAGCTAAGCTGAACACTGCTGAGCAAAGTTCAAGATCCACCTGCTTAGAAATTAGAAACATTCCCTCTATTAAATCTGAAACAAAATCTATGTTATTAAATACGGTCATAGCCACTGGGAAATTGATCAAACTCGACATTCAGCCACTCGCAGTGAAAGACGTTTTTCGCATAAAGTCCAAAGATCCCAAAAATAAGACTATCATAGTAGATTTTACTTCTGTGCTTCGCAAGGAGGACTTTTTAGAAAAATTCCGGAAATACAGTAAGGAAAACTCTAAATTAACTACTGAACATCTTAAAATTAGTGGCCCTCCAAAACCCATATTCGTATCTGAAAATCTGTCAGCAAGAAAGAAGCGTTTATTTTTCTTAGCACGTGATGCAGCGAAAACAAATAACTTTGCGTACTGTTGGACTTTCAAGATGCTAAAACATGAATATTGCATAGAGTTAATAAGTTCAAGCTCTGCATTTGTATCCTTTACATATATTTATAATGCATGAATTGTCACATATTAACTCGGATATTGAAGAAATTGCTGTGTCAAAGTCCTATATCTCCATTCCAGAGGAGTGTTGTAATTCATTGAAAACTGCTACAAGCTCACTTAAAATTCTTCAGGTAAATATTAGAAGTATTACTTGCAACTTCAATGATTTAATTCTATTAATGCACAGACTGGGCAACAACATTGATGTTGTGATATTGTCGGAATGCTGGCTAAGCAAAGCGCCCACAATACCTAAAATTTCAGGATATTCAAATTATAAGTCTAAATATGCAAACCAAAATGATGGGGTTGTAATATATATAAGGGACTGTCTGCAGTGCACAGTTTCCGAACCCGAATTTAAGGAAGCAAACTGTTTGGTGGCTAAGTTTCAGTCTGATCTTGTTATTGTAGCGATCTATCGCTCACCGTCCTACAAGAATATAACCCCTTTTATAGACAGCCTTGATAAAGTCTTAAACTCATTTAGCACTTGTAAAACACTAGCTATAGCTGGGGATATCAACATTAATATTAGTCCATCGAATAATGACCCTCACGCTGATGACTACCTCAACCTAACTGCCTGCCATGGCATGTTACCAGCCCATCAATTCTCAACTAGGAATAATAGTTGTCTTGACCACGTCATTCTAAGGAGCAACAGACATGCAACCACCTTTGTTTTAGACTCTCCTTTCACTGACCACTTACCTGTTGTTCTAAGTTGTAATGTTAAAAATAGATCACCTCACAGTAAAAGGCAATGCACTCGTACTGACGAAACCGCTGTAATCGCTACACTTGAAGAATCTGACTTTTCAGGCATCCTAAACTCTAATAAAGCCGAAGAAGCAGCAGAAAAGCTTGTATCAGTCGTTACAATAGCGGTGAACACTAATACTTACTCTATTACCATTTCGAGTAGAAAAAGAATAATAAAACCTTGGATTACTCCGGGTTTATTACGTTGCATTAGACATAGAGATAAGCTTTATAAACGTTCAAAAAAAGAAACTAATAATAGCATCTTAAGACTTATTTACACGAGATATAGGAATTATTGCAACAACTTGTTGAAAAAAATTAAACTAAACTATGAACAAAATGAACTACGTAGTGCTAAAAACAACACTAAACAAACATGGAAACTTATAAAAGAATTCACAAACCTAAAAACGAAAGCAAATAAATCAACAGAACTACTATCCATTGGTGAGGACTTGCTCTCCTCTGCAAACATTGTAAATCGGTTTTTTGTTGATATAGGGAAACAAATTGCCTTGAAATCGAGTGGTAGTGTTTCGGTTGATATGAATCTGCAAAATGCTTCTGTCTCCAATAACTTGTCTGCCTCAATGGCTCTATATTATGTAACTGACTGTGAGATTGAGAGTATTATATTAGGACTCAAAAGTAATTCTACTACTGGTTGGGATGGCATATCTTCTTCTCTCATTAAAGCAGCTAGACATTTACTTATACCTGCTCTGACACATGTCTGTAATCTTTGTCTTACTACTGGTGTATTTCCACGTGTTTTTAAAAAAGCCATGGTTCATCCTATACACAAAAATGGACCCAAAAACGTGGTAAATAATTACAGACCCATATCTGTGTTGACTACTTTTTCTAAAATTCTCGAAAAAGTTTTAAATAAACGATTGGTTGCATTTCTTGACCAATGTAATTATCTGGCCCCCAATCAGTACGGGTTTAGAGCTGGCAAGTCTACTGATGATGCGGTGTTAGATTTAACGCAAACTATCACCCAACATCTCGATAAAAATCTGAAAACTATCGGAGTTTTTCTGGATCTCTCTAAGGCATTTGATACGGTATCAATCCCAATCCTTTTAAACAAACTGGAAGCAGCGGGTGTTCGTGGGATTGCCTTGGATATTTTCAGAAACTACCTTAGTAAGAGATCTCAGTGTGTCATAATTGATGATGTTGTGAGCGATGAAGAATTTCTTAGCTTTGGCGTGCCTCAGGGCAGCGTACTCGGTCCAACTTTATTTCTGGTTTACATTAATGACCTCTGTAAACTTGAACTCCCTAACAGTAAAATTGTCACGTACGCAGATGATACTACTCTCATTATACATGGCAGTACATGGGAGGTCGCTCGAAAAAATGCTGAATCCGCTGTGTCACGTATTATGGATTGGTTAGGAAATAACTTACTTACAATTAATATCGAAAAAACTAAATTTATCATGTTTGGACCAAGGGCTGCTTCTTTGCCTGCAATAACAATAACAGCACATAAATATACGTGTAATTCCCAATACTCTTGTAAATGCCATAATCTCAAACACACTAGAGCTATGAAATACCTTGGGGTAGTACTAGATGAAACCTTAACTTGGAAGCAACACATAGAACAGCAGGTTGGCCGAATTAGAAAAATGATGTATGTCTTCAAACATCTTAGAAAAATAGCAGATATAAAAACCCTAAAATCAGTTTACTATGCTTTAGTACAGTCAAATATATCATACTGCATTACTTCCTGGGGATGTACCCATAAAACGATATTACTGCGATTGGAAAGAGCTCAAAGAGCTATATTAAAAGTAATTTTGTGTAAACCCATTCGATTTTCGACAAGTACTCTATATGACAGTATTAAAGTACTGTCTGTACGCAAGCTCTTTGTTCTGTCGACTATCTTAAGGAAACATTCAGATACTGCTTACGACCCCATAGCAATTAATAAAAAACGCAGATCCGACAGAATATTCCAACCTGTATCACGAAGAACAGCTCTAGCTGGACGACACTACTTTTATCTTAGCCCTGGTTTATATAATAAAATTAACAAAAAACTCAATATCTATCCATTTCCTATTAATCGCTGTAAAGTAAAAGTCTTGAATTGGCTCCTTCAACTGTCATATGATGAGACTGAAAGTTTACTAACATAAATGACCACACATATACATTTGATCAATTTTCTCATAAACACAATCTTGCATGCGCGCACACACGCACTCACACCAACAAGCACGCTCACACTCCTACACACACACGCCCACACACGTTAGTTTTTAATAGTACAAATTTTATTTTAATATCAGGTTATTATTTTTAATTTTATCTTATAATTTAACATTAATTGAATCGTTTTAAATTGTATAATTATTAATTAGCTTTACTTATATTAATCTTAATTGTAATGCTTTAATTTTGTATTATCTTTGGTAATTTACATTAATATTGAATTAACCAGTTTGTAATTCGCACTCATTGTTTTTTGGAAGAAGGCGATGGTAACTGCAACACAGTGGAAACACTACTGCAGCTATTATCGTTCCACCTGTTATTGTAATATCTGGTGTTATGGTTTATTGAATAAATTATTATTATTATTAAAAAATTATTATTATTATTATTAAAACGATATGCCAATTAAGTTCCGCGATCTGAAACGATATTAACGCCATCTAGTTCCAAAATTGTGAACTTGTAGATCAGTAATTAAGATGATGTTTTTGGGTGCGATCATCTCGACACCAACAATTTATACTACGCTAACTCGAATTTTAGATAAATTCGTTTTTTATCCCAATTTGATTAAAATGTCGTTTTTTTTAATTTGTTATAAAATTTACCAAAAAAAAGAAGTTACAAATCTTATAAAACGCTAAATCTTTACCTAGACGACAACGACCACGACATTTTAAGGTACTTGGCATAAGAAACTTATTTTTTTAAATTTGAGTTTGCTTAAATTGTTGGTCGCGATCTATTGAATCAGTTTTGGATTACCTTTTTTTAACAACAAATTATTCCCCGGATTGCTTTATTTTTAACTGAAAGACCAAATAACAATTTACATGCGTTTAACTAAAAAAATACAAACTTTCATACAAACTTACATCGCCTATTCTAGTCGTCCTTAGGGGTAGAATTTCCAAAAATCCTGAAATATATATTTATAATTTTTAAATGAAAGGCCATATACCAATTTTCATGCGTTCAACTTAAAACTATTCACATTTTTCATACAATCTTACATCCCCAATTTTACGCCCTTGGGGGTGGAATTTTTAAAAACCCTTCTATAGTGGATGCCTACGTCATAAAAGGTACCTTATGTTAAAATTTCAAGTCTTTAAGTCCAGCCGTTTAGGCTGTGCGTTGATATGTCAGTCAGTCAGTATAAACTTACATCACCTATTTTATGCCCTTCGGGGTGGAATTTTCAAAAATCCTGGAATACAAATTTTTATTTTTAACTGAAAGGCCAAATACCAATTTTCATTGGTTTAACTTCAAAAAAGTCGCATTTTTCATACAAACTTACATGCCCTATTTTACGCCCTAAGGGTGGAATTCCCAAAAATCCTGAAATATATATTTTTTATTTTTAACTAAAAAGCCTAATACCAATTTTCATGCGTTTAACTTAAAAATTCTCACATTTTCCATACAAACTTACATCCCCTATTTTTCACCCTTGGGGGTGGAATTTCCAAAAACCCCGAAATACGTGATTTTTTATTTTTAACTGGAAGGCCAAATACCAATTTTTATGCCTTAAACTTCAAAAACGGCAAAGTTTCATACTAACTTAGCGCCCCTGTTTTACCCCCTTAGGGGTTGAATTTCGAAAAATCCTTCCTTATTCCTTGTCTACATTATAAAGCAAACATTTGTGCAAAATTTCAGCTTTCTAGGTCCAAGGGTTTGGGCTGGGCGTTGATGAGTCAGTCAGTCAGTCAGGACTTGTCTTTTTATTTATATAGATGTAGAATCTGATGCCCCTTGGAATTTAAGCGCCAACGTGGAAAAAGTACTGTTTTTAAATTGGCATGAATTAAATGGTGGAATTTTAGACATAAAGTAGCATATAATAGCATATTGCCGTGAATTGTGATTTTTGAAAGCATTTACCTACCACGCCTGTCAAATTAAAATAAATTTCTAATACATACGCACATGATTTCGAAAGTCATTGGTGACCGACCACTGTTTCCACAGTCTAACCACTAGGCTATCTAGAGTAGGTACCGGTAATATATTCTTGGCTATTCTAAAATGGTAATTTTACAGCTACGCTTCAATCTCGAGTCGGTTTAACTTGCTTGTGACATAAATCTTCAGTAATGGACTATAGGACACAGTGCCATTGTTAGATTTGATGAAAATGAATGGTTACTTCTGTAGTATCTAAGGGCCTAGTCGTAAACTTGACGTAAAACTGAATATCGACGTAAAACTGACAAATTCATGTTTTTGTTAGCTAATGTGTGGGCGGAGACAGAAAGGCTTAGTGTAGGAGTTGGAGTGTTGGGACATATAACTTTGGTATTTTAAGGTAACAATTTATCAATTTGTGTAAAGGTGTCAGTTTTTAGGGTTCCGTAACTAAACGATAAAAACGGAGTCATGTTACTGCTTTAAGTTTAATTTTGATGCAGCAACAACGGTCGCACTGGGCAAACAAATCCATATATGGCGGGGAGTTATAATAATAATAAATTTATTTCTAAACCAAAACAGAACAAAAATACATAGAATCAGAATCAGAATCTTTATTTGTTGACATAGGTCAAATTACAACAAGTTGTGAGATGTTACAAACAGGTAGATCCTCTATGTTTTGCCCATAGGCCCATAGGCATTATCATAAGATAAAAAGTTACTTAGTACAATTTTGTGTGCAAAGATTGTGACAAATGGCAATCCGTTGTCTCTGCCTACCACTCTGGGAAACAGGCGTGAGTTTATGTATGTATGTACAATTTTATTAACAAAATGGTTAGTCCACTGACCTTCAAAATAGGTAAAGACATTAAATTGTAACATAACATAGGTTTAGGTTATATTACAATTTAATGCCTATATCAATGAGACCCTTTAATTTGTACTGTTGTATGGGTTTTGGTCTTTAAATTTCCTCTACTTTTATGATCCACCTTGTATAATGTCATTCTGGTTAAATTTTGGGCCTGACAGTCAGTCACAATAGAGACTAGCCATTTGCGAGGGACACATTATAGTGCACAAGTAGGTACGCATGTACAGGAGCACTTTCTATTCCATCACTTTCATGGTCCGGCGGGACGATTAGCGAAACGTCCGCTAAGAGGTCAGGGATATAATCGACGGCTTTATGTGCTTTCTGAGGCACAGGGGTTCCATTTATTTCTGATATAGTTCTTATGAAAGGGACATCATCTTTAGTTAAGTTACGAGTTTTAGTTGTTTAGCAATTCTATGAATACCCTTTCCTCATCATACCAGCTATATTAGAGAGAGATGTAATGACATTAAAATTACTTTAGTGCGGTAAAAAACAGAATTGCCATTGTGTTTTAAAATCTATCCAGCCGCGACTCATCAAATGTATGTAGAAATATAAAAGCTGGCCGAGGAGTTGACGTTCAAACGCAAAATTTTGATACTTTATGATGAGATTACATGTATGTTCTTAGTTTTTGCGTAGTTTTCGAGATATAATTTTTTAAAATGTTTTTTTTTGGGTTTAGTTCAGTTCAGTGTGTTCAGTCTTTTTGTGATAACTAATTAGCATAGTTTAACATAACACCCTAAAAAGTATGGTTCGTCTAATCATTGCAGAACTGACATAGAATTTATTCAAAAGTTCAAAATTAGGGTTTGAGCTCAGGACTCATCTTCAAAGTATAAAAAAAACGCGAAATCGTAGAACATACATGGGGGTGATACGGATGCTCCTCATTATAAAGTATCTAAATTTTGCGTTTGAACGTTAACTCCTCAGCCACTCTGTATAGCATAGCGTATCGATGAGATACTTGCACCGAATGCTGAGTCTATAAGTTTAACAGTAGAAACGTACCACTGCAGTTGAGAATCGTTTGTTTGCCTATACAGACAGAGGTGAAAAGGTCATCTGGGGTACATTTCCATTTGATAGTATATTCTATTTATTGCTTTAATTTATAGTGATATTTACACCTAAGCCTAGAGTCATATGACGCAATCTCTCTCGACTTACCTTTTATTAGATACATCGTATGGACCGCTTCGTTGGTCTAGCGGTAGCGTGTTCAGCGACAGATAATGAGGTCCTGGGTTTGAATCCTAAGTCGGGTTAAAATTTTAATTTGAAATGTATCTGCTAAGAAACTTTCTCAGTACTAGCCCGATGTCTGGAAGTTGGCGGTATTATTTTACTCCGAATTGGTATATAGTGCTGGTTCGAGACCCGCCAGACGATTGAATTTATGATTTTTGAGAAGTATTATTATTTACAAAGCGTGCATGGGAAATGAATACTATTGTATTAATTTTCAATTAACATGTTTTGACCTATACATGAGCATAAACAATGGCCTATTTCTGTTTGAACTATATTTCTGCTGTGCTGGTTTTCCGATACTGTCAAAATGTGCCAATTAGTGTGATAACGGACGATTAGGTACACTTAGGAAATCCTTATCCGCCGATATTTCATTAAATGCTCGAAGGTGAAAACAGGCCCTCACAGCATCCTCATGATACACTTTTAATTGGCTACTCATATTTAGCCCTAAGCTCTTTTTTTAGTCCCATAAAAAGCATACGGCGTTAGTCTATGGGCTACCTTTTACCTTTACTGATCGTCATCTCCGGGTCTAGCCACAACACATCCTTACATAAGTCGACCTGTAGAATTCCGGACTGCCACAGCTCACTACATAGCATATCCGTAAGAAGCATTCCGCGTACCCAATGAGTTTGTTTCCATAATTTATGAAGAGCTTAACGGCCATTACCTGTATTGCCAACTAACAGGTACTCTTTTGGAGTAATACGTATTCATTATGAGCCTCGTTGGTGTAGCGGTAGCCTGTTCAACCGTAAATAATGAGGTCGTGGGTTCAAATCCTGGGTCGGGCCAAAAAGTTATTTTGGGATTTGTCTGTTAAGAAAATTTCTCAGTAACAATCCGAAATCTGGGAGTTGGCGGTATAACACCCCCGTGCCTCGGAGAGCACGTAAAGCCGTCGGTCATGTACCTGACCTCTTTCCGGTCGTCCTATCGGATCATGAGAGTGATGGAATAGAAAATGCCGCTGTGTTTGCGCAGATACTTGTGTACTATAATATGTCCCGCGGTGATAGCCATTTTCCATTGAGATTGGCCGTCGTGGCCGAAATCGGCTAGGAGGAAATTATTATGAGAATTGAGTAGATCGTAAAAAAGAAGAAAGTTTGTCCTGATAGCTAAATAACCTCTACCAGTATTGCTATGGTATTTACAAACAATTGAAAAAAAAATAGATAGTTGAACTGTACACGGATGTGAAACAAGAAATCATTAACCGACTTCCAAAGGAGGAGGTTCTCAAGTTCACCGGTTTTTTTTTTTTTTTTATGTATGTACACCGATTACTCGGAGATTAATGATCCGATTTACGTGATTCTTTTTTAGTTTGATGCGGAATAGTTGCCATTTGGTCCCATAAAAATTTTATATAGATTGGCCCAGTAGTTTTCATTTTATGGACATTTTTGTATGAAATTTTTTGTTTAAGTGGACGATATAATTCTCTTTGGCACAGACGTTTGTAAATCTTAGCTAGACAAGCTAGACTCACCCTGTTCAAGTGTGTCTTGGCATGAACATAAACAACAATTTCAGACGACTAGCGTTTAATACGCACGAATAAGCTTTTTTTTTTGGAAGCGCATGTAGGCGCACCTTTTAGCACCAGCGTATTTTTTATGTACGTACACCGATTACGCTGAGATTTATGAACCGATTTACGTGATTCTTCTTTAGTTTGATGCGGAATAGCTGCCATTTTTAGGGTTCTGTAGCCAAATGTCTTTCACAAAGATTCTTCTTGATTTGTCATGTCTGTATGTCTGCCCGTCCGTATGTCACAGCCACTTTTTAACGAAACTATAAGAACTATACTGTCGAATCTTGGTCAGCAGATGTATTCCGTAAGCCGCATTAAGATTTTCACACAAAAATAGAAAAACAAACAATAAAATTTGGGGGTTCCCTATACTTACTTAGAACTGAATTTAAAAAAAAACATTAAACTATACATGTGGGGTATCTATGGATAGGACTTCGAAAATGATATTGAGGTTTAAGTATAACATATTTTTTTCTTAACTGTATAGTTTGCGCGAGAGACACTTCCAAAGGCGTAAAATGCGGGGGGCATGTAACTCCCCCCCCCCCCTGTAACTTTTAAAATAAGAGAATCATAAAACTAAAACAAATAGATGATGTACATTACCATGCAAACTTCCACCGAAAATTGGTTTGAACGAGATCTAGTAAGTAGTTTTTTTTATGCGTCATAAATCGTAAACCGCAATTTACCTTCCATTCTATCAACTCAAATACTTGCTGCTACAGAAACATTCCGCCTTTCACGGGCGAGTCCGACTCATTATCTAATCAATGATAAATAAGACCTAGGCTATCAGCCCTCTGCTCAGTAGACTCGTTGGCTAATCGATCATTAATAAGACCTAGTCTTCATAGACTCATACCCTCTGTTCAGCAGACTAGATGGCTATTCGATCATAAGATCATTCGATTCATAATAAGATCTAGCGTATAAGCCCTCAGCACACATACTCGTTAGCTAGATGGTCATAAATACGGCCTAACCTATACGCTTGCTGTTCAGACTTTCATAAATCTTAGCTAGTCTAGACTCGTACTGTGCAAGTTTTCTTAGAGTGAACGTAATTTTATGTAGTTTTTCTTACTTTACAAACGGTCTTTTCGATCATTCACTGTCACCCACAAGAACGCGAAGAAGAGTTTCGAACAAAATTTTTTCGGAAGATGTTTCTTTTTTCCGTTATCGTTTGTTGGGATCTATAGTTTTGAGGCGCACGGCACCTTTCGAAGTCCTAACCATAGCTAAACACAAAAAAGTAACAAATAAAAAAAACTTCGTTTAAAAAAACCGACTTCAAAAACTAAAAAGTATAAAAAAAATATCTTAATAATGATTTAATTTAATACATCACTTATAATATGATATTAATGAAATAATATAATTTGTATGTGCTGCCTATTGATAGGTTTGAAGTCGGTGCCAAGCCCCGAGCAAAATAAAAGTTAATATTACATACAGCTTTCATACTTTGTGATGAAATTCCTACACTAAAGATTAACCTAAGTAAATAAACTTAAAGAACAATATGAATTAATATGAAACTGTATCATAAAAATATATGACGACTGTCAACGACGTCTGCACGCTTGGGTTGTTTGTGTAGAAATACGAAGCTATCCCGCTGAAAATAACGCGCGGCGAGTGTGTTACCTACTATTACATTTGGCTTGGCACCGACTTCAAACCTATCAATAGGCAGCACATACAAATTATATTATTTCATTAATATCATATTATAAGTGATGTATTAAATTAAATCATTATTAAGATATTTTTTTTATACTTTTTAGTTTTTGAAGTCGGTTTTTTTAAACGAATTTTTTTTTATTTTAAAGCAAAGGCAGAAATAATGTATACGTATAAATAAAACGGCACTTAGGTACTGTGTTGTAATTTTCCCGTATATGTCACAAGTAATTTAAATAGACGTAATCCGCAATGTGTAGCAGCGTAAAGCTGGTTAAAACTTAGCGCTCGAGATATGGGTTGAATTAAAATAAAAATGTATCATGAGCCAAACAATAAAAACAAACCATACTTTTTCTAATGGGCCTATGTTTTTAAAACAGGGGCTCTACCGGATAAGTCACCGAACATCGATTTCTTAAATGGCATTCAAATAAATAAAGGTTAAAAATTACTTAATCAATCGTTAAATCGGCTTCAACGTTGACAATCGATTGCGGACCATTTATGACGTCACATGTGCTCATGGAAGCCGATTTAACGATTGATTATGTAATTTTTAACCTTAATTTATTGGACGCCATTTACGACATCGATGTTCAGCGACTTACCCGGTAGAGCCCCAGGATTGATTTCAACATCCCATTATGTCAACCGATTTGAACTAAATTTATATGGGCCCATTCAAAAAAGGATTGTTCATTGACAAATAAAGAAGGATAAAAATTAGTTCACAAATAAATGTGAAGAAAAAAATATATAGACGAATTAATAACCTACTGTGACTACTGCCTCAACCAATAAAGTAATCTAAATTGGCAACATTGACTATCTTGCAATTCTATAGACGAAGCTTATAGTTGCAATTTGTCATGTGATAAGTACGTTGTTAGTTTTTCCGGTATACCATAAGCGTCGAAGAGGCGTTAAGGATCGGACGTATAACGTACAGTGCTCGGTAACTCCGCTGAATAATGCAGACGTGCGCGTGAGCATTCAGAATGCGAATTGACAACGAGTCGCGCATGTGCATAGCGACTCAGCTCTCACTGACGCGACTTGAACCTAGATGACTAGTAGAAGGACAGGACAGATTGTTAAGTTGTTAAAATATGAAAATAGTACATTTATTTATGGTAAGGTATAATCTTATACTTTCCATACACATAGGTTTTTAGGAAATCTTAGAATAAATTCAACGTGAATTCTAATTCTTCAGGCATACTAATGCGGTCTCATAAAGTTCTAATAGAATTAGTCTACCGTGGAGCATTTGAGGATTGAGGGCCAGTTCATGCACACATATTAATTACTGTTCATAATGGTTGTTAAGTCATAAAGGTCGGGACATACTTTTTCACGTCGTTCACATTGTGAAAATATATATTAAGGCAGGAAAATACGTAATTTATAGACACAGGCGTATCAAAAGATATCCGAAAGGAGGATTTTGGTAATAATGCTCTTTTTTATTCTAATGGTAGCGGCAATATTCAGTCCCCATAAGACCTGGTGATACTGCGTCCAGCTTTGAATTACGATAGTGTGCTCGTTGCTAAAACAAAACTTCACTATTTAATTTTGCAACATGAATGAATTGCAGAATCTTTGTAACAGGACTGACAGTGCGTGTTATCCCAGGTTGGTGGCACGTTTATGCATGATGGGTCCATAATGGCAGTGCAACTTTAGTGGTATTTCATCAATTGAGAATTTAGAGGCGCGCGAGTTGATGAAATCGCTCGTGAGTTGACCAGCCACAGTGGTATTTACCCACTGTGGTTATTAGGCTGCCGTTAGAGCTTCATTTGCAGTTTTGTGTCCGTATAAATTTTTCGAGTGTGGTGGTTATTTTCGTTAGCGTCTTGCTGGCAATGGTTTCTTAAGGTAAGTTGGACTGTAGTTTTAGGCATCCCACAATGGGCCGTTTTCGCTTCATCTTCAGTCCGTGCAAGTTTCTCAGCATTTCGTGAATGATTCGATACAAAACGCAGATCTAAATATCTACTTTCTGTGTAGTTCTGTGTAGTTGAAGTTGGTTACTTCGTCTTCAGTCGTTTGGCATAGCTTTATCGTGTCAATTCGGATGCTGGGTCATTGGGGTGATATTTTATCCGAGTTTAGTGTTTGATAGGAGCCGTTAGTATTTCTAAAATGAGAGTGCTTATGTGTGATCTCATCTATTAACAATTGTGAACAACTAATTTGGGTGGTGAACACTAATTGCCTAACACTTTGTATCCAGTCCATGAATCAACGCTCAACTATTCCATATGTAAGTACGACGAGTTATATCCATTAAAAAACCTTATTGGAAGTGCGTAGCAGTAAATCTTTTACGTCTCATTTACTGTCATTTATTGTCATATTTTTTGTTCGTAATGTGGCGATTCATATATTTCTTTGCGCTTGGGAACTGTATAATTGGAAGTTAGAACGAATAGGGAGAAAAAGCACTGAGGCGCATACATTTTAGTTTTATGGTACTGGCGATCAGCTCTCATATTAAAATTAATTAGAATAGTTAAATAGTTTGAAAAACGTCTGAACATTTAAAATGTTGTGGTTCACGAAGTTAGAAATTAATGGGCAACGGAATATTCTTTTTTTCTGTTTGTTTACGTACTATTTACGTGCTTTTTCTTTTATCCTACTATTATATGTGATGAGGTTTTAGTTTTAAATCCCAGATCGTATCAAAAAGTGATATTAGTATTTTAGTCCAATCTATCCGGTTCTAATAATAATAATACGAACGGATTTTGATGAAACTATCCGAATAACACCAAACAGCAGCCCACAGCTAGTACAACGTATTTGAATAAAAAGATTGTCCATAGTAGATCTGAAAAGTAATTAATTATTTCTTATAAAAGTTAGCTTAGCTTTGTACAGCGAAATCACTGCCCTAAGAAACTATTTCTGATACAGACAGATAGACATAGACGGCGACTCTATAAATTATAGAGTATGACTATTTTCTATAAACCACCTTCAAAGAATTTATGAAATGTTGTAGACGAAAACAATGCATAGTAGTAAAGAGTAAAGGAAGTTCCACACAAGCAATAAATCAAATACAATGAAATCGATTGCAATCAATCTAAGAATATCGCAATAAATCTAACCGTGTTCAGATTTCAGTTTCTCAACAGAGGGCGCTACAATGTGACGTGCCGTGTACCGATTAACCTTTGCCAGAGGCACACCGACCCTATTCCATTTATGAGATTATAAATTGAATATCTGAGTTGGCCGTGCTACATCATGTGTACTACGTACTCACTATAGGAGGTACGGTGGCCATAAGTACGGATTTTATCGGGAATAATAATGACATTGTTCACAGACGGCCATCTAATGCCAAATTAAGCAGAGCTCGTACTATGGAAACCTGATAGCTGATATATTACGTCTATTTTTCTTTTGTAAAAACATACTTGTACAGATAATTACACCCAGAGTCAGGACAAACAGACATGTTCATGCGCACAATTATCTGTCCTGAGTGGGAATCGAACCCATGACCTGCGCCGTGAAAGGCAAGCCTTTACAAACCATCTGGAATTAAGTATACCTATGTATCCCTATATATCGTAGAAATGATGAGGCCGAAAGATTCTCAAGCGGCAACCACGAACCAAAAGACGCATTGTTAGGTGGACCGACGATCTCGCAAAGGGGGCAGGACGCCGCTGGGTCTGGGCAGTGCAATACTGGCTATTGTGGTGTTTCTTGGAGGAGGCTTTTGCCCAGCAGTGATTTCAGCTGACATCATCATCATGATGTCAGCTGAAATATCCCTAAATGTTATGCAGATAATTAAATTTACCAATACATTATATCGAAATTATATGTAAGAGCTCCAGCTAAAATAAGAGATCATTATATTACCTGCTTATTAGGGACACATTATTTTGTGTTACTCATAATTTTTCAACTTAGAGCTAGCCAAATATAGCTTTCATGGCAGCCTGAACACTAACTACCAAAAGACTGGCATTAGACTTCTAACAATCTCAAGTATAACTAGCAACCGCAGCGTCTACACGGTTACATATATACGTTATATGGTGGACCTTTTCTTTATAACGACGGTCGTGCTATAATGTTGCCACCACTGGTTCCAATGCGCCCCAATTGAGAAGTCTCACAAACTCAGTGGGTGCCATATGCCACTAATACCCGTTTCAGTACGGCCCAGTTGGAACGGCCCGGCGAAATATACTCAAGAGAGAGTTATATACTCTCTTGAGTATGGTATACTCAAGAAATATGGTATACGGAATTTGTTAGATTAATGAAATTATTTAGTTTGTCTGATTAGTGATTACTTATTTCTTTAAGATGAATTAGCCGTAGGAATAAGTGATATTAATATTATATTATATTTTACTATAAGAAGAATGAAGAATTTGTGTGTCTATATTGAGATAAGAACGATGTCTTTTGGTAGTCAAGTAAAAGGTATATCTTCCTTAGATGAATGAGGATATTTAATAGTGAAGCTTCAAACTATGTTAGTCCTGCTTAAATCCCACATCTTACCCACGTCTGGCCACATTACCATGTAGTATCGCTGCTAAATATCGCGATTTTGTAATATTAAAATACTGCACTGATGCAGAATCGTGACAACCATACCCGACTCATTATGCGATATGTCGGCCAAATGATAATGTTTACCAAATTAAGTCTTTGGGAAAACCTTTGTCATAATCTTTGCATACAAATATGGAATCACTGGGAATGGAAGCTTTCGAGATTTATGTAATTTTAAAGGCTATATTTATCGAATGAACTTTTACGTATTATGAAAATCAGTTTTAAAGTACCTACATCAATCACAACTATGATAATGTCACGTTCTTATGTAAATTAAATAGATTAGTGTATAACTACATTAATGTATAACTACATTAATATAAAACTACATTAATCCATTTTAATATAGTGATTAATGCATTAAAAATAAGCAGAATATCAAGTCATTTTTAGTTTGTGCGAAGTATTTGCAATAGAAATAGCGTTGAATTAGAAATAATGCGAAAATTTATGGAATTTTAAAGGCTATATTTATCGACTGAACTTTTACGTATTATGAAAATCAGTTTTGATTTAAAGCACATCAATTAAAACTGTGATAATGTCACGTTCTTATGTAAATTAACATAGATTAATGTACTACATTAATCCATTTTAATATAGTGTTTAATGCATTAAATTAAGCAAAATTTGAAGTCAATTTTAGTTTGAGCGTAGTGTTTGCAATAGAAATAGCGTTGAATTAGAAATAATCAGAAAATTTAATTTCTAAGAAGAAAAATAACTACTTTTAATATTTTATGAATTGCTGCGGATGGCTTTCTTTTAATACATTTGTAACAATTTGTGTTACTTTAGAGAGTTGTTCCATCTTTAATATAAAACTTATATTTATAAACGAATACCCTGTTTAGATAGATGTATCAATATTTTGTTCTGGCAATATTTTATTTCTACACAAATTGGTCCGTGACATTTATGGAGTATGTTAATGTTTTAGATTTGTATGAGAATAAATATCTTATTTAACTCAATTGAACTTATTCTTTATTCTAATAAAAAATGAGTTTTGAAATAAAAAACCTTGTGTGTACTTATGTACACGCGTTAGAAGTTATATTTCTTAATATACAACTTGAACATAGTTATCAATTTTCATACCACCTAGAGCCAACGTCATGCTGTTATTTTTACGATGCGCGCGCACGATGCGCGCGCATCGTAAAAATTCACTCTCATACATTTTCATACCACCTAGAACTAACTTCATGCTGTTAAATTTTTTGGTGTCGGTGTGCGCGCGCATCTAAAAAATTCACTCTCATCATTTTTCTACATCGCGCCAAAAGAAGTATAACTTCAAAAATTCAGATTGTGTCTAAATTCAAAATTATTACACAAAGAGGTTTTGACATTACGTAACCTCAGGATACGTCCGTGGAACATAAGAAAAATTTATAAAGAAATTACCGCATTTAATATACAATGCCATACTTTAGGACTTAAATAGAAGTAGAAGTCTCTGATTCGCCGTTTATGAGCTCATAATGATTTTATGACCGCATAATAAATATTTCATATCGTAGATAGATACCTATAAAACCCTGTAGAATGTGCATACTTTTGATAAGCCATTGTCGTAAAATTAATATAGTTGCAAGATAAGATTCAATTAAAATTATCTCGCAACTTCTCTTTTCGCATGTTTCATTAGTCTATTAACAGTCAGACGATTAACAATTCCTCCGGCTTTTAGCGGCAGATGTTATCGACGCAAAATGATATACAATTATCGATTAAGTTTATCGATTAATAATATAAATCTATAGGGTGCCTTGAGACCTTTAAATGTTGCTTATATTGTGTATATCAACAGTTTTGTCATTCTCATCAAATGCATAAAGATGTAGTTGGCTAAACAAGTTGTTTCTCGGGGAATAATCGATTAATCTCCCTCGATTAAATATTTTTTGTTCTTCAAAATAAAATAAAAAAAATAGGATACTAGTGCCGTCACTATAAATTGCTACCTCTTGTCGATAGACGTGTGATGCTTGTCATGTGTTTTCTTTTTGATATTGTATGTGGTGTGTACTCGACTGTCCTGAGCTGATGGAGCTTTTTTGAGCTTACCAGGAATACTATACTATTTTCAGTACCTTATCACCGCACAAACTATGGTAACCACTCTATAGTAACGCAATGGCTTCACTCTTAAAATGTCAAATTTAGTAAAATTTATATTTTCTTATAGTCTAAAAATGTATTTAGAAACAAAGTTCACCACGAACAAATCAGAAATTTATC
Organism: Pseudoips prasinana; assembly: GCA_951640165.1. Taxonomy (NCBI): domain Eukaryota; kingdom Metazoa; phylum Arthropoda; class Insecta; order Lepidoptera; family Nolidae; genus Pseudoips; species Pseudoips prasinana. The sequence continues at coordinate 27,785,864 of OX621246.1, forward strand.
TTAGATAGTCGCCTCGCCGCTTCCTGTCGCGGGTTCTAGTTCCTCGCCGGACAACTATTTGTGTGACCCATAAATTGTTGTTCTGAGGTGGATGTAATTTGTGCCCGTCTATTATATGTTTGTAGAGTACCCCGCGACCCAGGAATTAAATTCCATAATGCGGGCAATGTCAAAAAAAAAAGAAAAAAATAGTTTGTGCTCATCTAACATTGTTGTGGAACTCTGTAAAGGGCTAAATGTAACCGTACTGTAAAAATGGCATGCAATTTATTAAAATGGCTGTAGAGTTTCCTTAAGTAAATAAATAAATTAAGATCTTTATCTTCCTTGACTGGCCTGTTGTTCTACTGGTTAGTGACATTGACTGTTAAGCTATAAGTCGTGGTTTTGATCCCTGTATAAATCTTTATGCGGTGAGATTGATTAATTGTTCTGTGTCATCATTTTTACAAAATATCTTCATTTAGTGAAACAAAAAATATATATTTTGTTTCCAAATGCAACCCCTGTAGAAAAAAGTAGTACAGTTTTATCACGGTTTCAGGTTTTTAAACATGTTAGGTTAAGTTTTTAACAACGTGATATGTACGGTACATTAATTGAACGATACCGTTTTAAGCAATATACTAAAAGTGATCTTTACCTTATAAAATATAATAAAATGACACTGCGCATAAAAACTTGCCATAATAAATACTCCGTAGCGAGATGATTAATGGATTTAAGTGGGTATTCTTAAGAATTTGTGGTCATTATAATTGAAATATAGGATTTCAAATGTTAAGTAGGTACAATGAACAAAAGGTCAGACAAATCGATTAATAACAGCGATATTTAGTAGTAATGGAGATATAAAATGATGACATGAGCAGAATTAACGGGTCTGCAATTATGATTTCATGTAAACCTTATACAAGGTATTATTGCACTGTTGACGCTACGATGAACTTGACAGCGTCTTTATTTTGTAAGCAGTAAGGATGGTATTCGTAGTTCATCTGTTTACACCGACTTATCGTCTACTGTAGAATGGCGCTAAGACGGAGTACTTACAGAATGACCTATGTTTTATGATATCGCATTAATTTTCTAATTGAATAGGGGGTAGACTAACTATTTCTAAATATCAAGATTGTGTGGCGCAGCTGCTAAGACAGTCGCCCCCGCCCTCCGTGTCGCGAGTTCGAGTCCCGCGCCGGACAACTATTTGTGTGACCCATACATATTTGTCCTGAGTCTGGATGTAATTTGTGTCCGTCTATTATATGTTTGTAAAGTACCCAGCGACACAGGAATTAGATTCCCTAGTGCGAGCTTTGACTATTTATTAAAAAAAACCCTCATTTTTTTGTACAAGACAACGCCAGAATTAGGTAAATAATCCCTGTGTCGCGGGGTAGGTACTTTACAAACATATAATAGACGGACACTAATTACATCCGTTTAAAAACGAAGTCTAAAGTTAGGACTACAGTTGAACTATGGATCAAGCAATCTCATTGGATTCTTTTCGATTAAACCAAGGATCTACTGTAGTTTAACTTTAGACTTCGTTTTAAAATAAGGGTGTAACATTATTAACCAGATTCAAATTGTCTTAAAACAGACGAAGTTACATGTATCTATTTTAATCAAGTATATGGCGGGAACCTTATGCTTTTGTGATAAAGTTGAAAATCTATAAAACAAATTTGACAGATTGGGGTAGCTGGATGTGCTGGCGTCTGTACATATACTAATTTGAGATGATTGAAAATATTGTTACAATTTCAATAATATTAATTAAAAATAATTAATTAATTAAATTTATTGTATAAAGTTGTATGGCTAAAGATAATATTAAAAATGTAGTTATGAGCCTGGAGATAGACATAGCTGTAGGCGTTTTTGCACGTTCATAAGTTAGTGATTACAGCTAGAAAATTATCTATTTTGCTCTTGAGTAATTCTAAAGTACATGCAAATAATCAAGGACTATGAGCGTCTCATGAATAAAATATAAACAATCCTATTTAAAACAAACTGAATGTTATTTATAGTAATGTACATTAAGATTGAGCTTGTAGAATGTGTCTGTGGGATGGGCTTGGGAATTGGGTCGATTACAATTTGTGCTCCATTCTGTTAGGCCTCAGACAGACGTTCGACACTTAATAAGTGTGTTAAGTGTTTGGTGCACGCCTATCACTGCGCTCAGTGGGCGGTGAACGAGCATGCTTTAGCAATCTTAAATGTACGTACAGTGATTTCTTTTTAGAATAATGAGTGCCTCAGAAACCATTTTAAGGTGTCGATCGCGGTAGTCGTAGGATCATAATATATAACAAACGTAAGAGGTATATATTTTTTTAATACTACGCCCGCACTAGGGACATTAATCCCCATTTCGCGGGGTACTTTCTTATTATTATTCTTCTGGTGGAGAATATTTCCAGTCCCCGGAGGTCCTGGTAACACTGCGTCCAGTGATGAACTATTGTGCTCGCCGCTCCAACTAAACTTCCCTGTCTAACCCTGCAACATAGATACATTGCAGAATCTTTTTGGCAGGAGTATCGATAACATCGTCCTGGTGCAAGAAGTGTTGGCCCAGGACGGTGTTACGTTTATGCATCAGTGGCTGTGGCAGTGACAGAGCAGGTGTAGAGGTGTTTCGTCTGCGTTATTGCAGAATCTACACACTCTACAGTCTCCGATGCCCACCGTGGACAGGTGTTTCCTGAGACGGCAATGTCCCGTTGACACCCTATGTATGATGCATAAATTCGCGGGGTACTTTACGAACATGTAATTGACGGACACAATTACTTGTCGGTGTCACAAATAGTTGTCCTGCTCGGGAATCGAACCCAGGGCACTAAGTGGCGAGGCAAATCTCTTAACCGCTGCACCATGCGAGAAGTCAAATTCAAATACATATAGTCGACAATCATATGGGGTAGGCTCCCATTCTAAGATGTTGCGGCTAGCTAGGTAGGTACTCGATTATTATCTAAATTTAAAATCGATAGGGAATCGGTTAGGTTAGATTAGGTTAGATCAGATGATTTTATACCGATTTTATACGGCTACAGTGAAGACATTCATGAATTTGCTACGACAGACAAATTACTACGACCAAATAATAATATAGATAAGGTTTTAAGTAATAAGTGCTACCCGCTCGAATTAGACCCACAGAAAAGTAATAAACAAAAATAAAATTTATTCGCAGTGCAAATTGTCTTATACAACCTACCTGCTTTGTGTCTTAGCCCTAATGCTTTGCTGTTTGTATTTTATTAATCGGCAGCCTTGGCTATCTAATGCAATAATTATAAAGCTTTAAACGATATTATTACATGCATATTGATTATTAGTGATAAATTGATGTGTTATGAATATTATGGTAAACAAATCAAGAAAAGCAAAGATGTTGAGAAATATGTAAGAACAAATCATTGTTATTTATTAAAGAATCTTATCTAATCTTTTTGTTCGTTCATGAATTATGAATGATCTGTTGTCTTCTAATTTGAAATTACACTCTTGGCCGGAAAGCCAAGTGAACGAACTGCAACGCATACCTATTATTACAGTGCTAAGACGGGACAAATTCTGGTGTTTCCATGACATGGACCTTTATTTTATTTATAAATCGACCTTACCTTTATTTATAAATCCACCATTCTAAAAGCATTCGATTAGTGATCTTCCAATTAAGTTGTTCAGATATGTAATATGATTACACTTGCCACAACGTTTCTGGTCAGTGACAAGTTTGAACAAACCTTATTGTGGGGCCATTTTAAAAGCATTCGATTAATGATTGATGACGTTATTAATCAAATATTATTATGTAATACGATTACACTTGCTACAACGTTACTAGTCAATCACAGGTTTGAACAAAATTTACTTAAGAATACCATTCAAAGCAACACAAAAAAACACAACAATGTTGAATTGATAACCTCTTTTAAAAGACAGTTCAAATATTAAATATTCTTAGGCATGTCGCATGCTGCGTATTTTCAACTTTCCCAACACTGATTAGCAATTATGTGTTTACTTAGTAGCAACACTTTATGATCGTCACGCCCCTATAGTCGGTGTTGCCAGCCTCATTATCATGAAACGTACTGTCTAATATCAATATTTCAATGCGATTAGAGTCATGCTATAAATACTGGAGTCACAGAATAAATTGTACAGGTACCAGCTGAAAGGTCAAGCTATAATTTAAGTCAGCTGGCAAAGAATGAGTATGAAGTGATAATTGTAAATAACGATCAGCTTAAATTATAGTAGGTAGTTAATTACTAAGTACTTAGCGCAAGTGAGTGTTAAGCTAAATATTATATTGCAATGTGTAAACAGTAATAAATATATGTAGTTATGTTTCTGTCATGTCGTGTCGCGAAGTATGAAATATTTAAACCGAAGTAAACAAAAACCAACCTTAATTCCAAATATTTTAGCAGACATATTTTTTGCCTTTAGACAAATCATAACAGGCTAAATTTATGCAAATGAATATCGTGGGATATCCAGGGACATTCACACACGGCTATCTGATCCCAAACTGAGCTGAGCTTTTACGAAACCTGATTTCCATACATTTCTTTTGTAAATATTTATATACTTATATAGATAATTATATACCTAACATATACCTAACATAACACCTAGACCTAGGTCAAACAGACATGTTCATGCACTCAAATATCTGTTCCGGTTGGAAATCGAACCCACGACCTACGGCGTGAAAGGCAAGTATTTACCAATCACGCCAACCGGCCCATAAATTGCAAGTGTTTTAAAATTTACTAATGTAAATTTGAATATTAAGGAAGATATTTTATGATTTATTTAATAAAATAAAATATACTACAAGTATTAAGATTTTCTTATAGATAAGTTAATATTAGCATACCGAAAAGTCGGTTCTATAATTGACTACAATAAGGAGGTCACGAAGGAGGACATTTATGTCATACTACGCGACTGTAAGGCTCGCTCGTTTCTTTATTCAACTTTAAAAGTGAAGCGGTTATCAAATTTTTGCGATTTCCCCATTTTTAGTGGAGCGATTTAGTATATTTTATTCGATAGGAAATACTTTCGAAATAATCCTATATTAATTTAGTTCGAATCGGTTATTATCAAAAAGCGGTTAAAGGTAGTTCTATGTTTTCTAGAACAGTATCGATACCAAGCTTTCATGTAATATTTTAACATCTTATTTCGTTTATACCAACATAGAACGGCATTTTATTCACAATGATCATTGTATCTTAAGCAAACCGAACGCGACTGGTGCCTATTTAAAGATAACTCCATGTTATTTATAGGACAAGCTTGCCACTGAACCAAAATAAGCCATTCGTTTGCACGGGACGTAAACTGTCCAATATTTTATCTCTAATTTACAGAAATGCTTGTTGTTACCTATTTTAATGTGGACGAAAATATCATTAGTATTGAGAGTTGACAGTACGATCTTTATCACCTTTTCATGGTATTAAATCCATGTGTCTACTTGTAGAAAACATTAATTTGTGTAGTCTTGTGTATGAAGGTTACATTTGTGTCAATGTTTATGAATTTTGCTATAATTGACTTGAAATAATGTATTTAAAATTTTTGTAAGGTATATCATCCTGTGGGGGCGTAGAAATCGTCCCGAGGGAATACCTATACGAGAACGGGCAGCAGCGTTTTTCTGCGAAGTATGACCATCGAATTGCCATCGCCAACCCATCTGCCTAGCGTGGCCATTATGACATATCCCCCATTCTTTGGGGAGGCTTTTGACCAGCAATGGACGTAATTTGGTTGAAATGATGATGATGATGATGCTCCTTTCGGGATTATCTGGAAAATATTTAGAAAGATTTAATGGGTACAGTGCAGCTAAGGTTTTCGTGATAATTTAATCATATTTTGAATTGGTAACAAAAGTAATAAGTACGGTCACCGTGGCCTAGTTGGTAGGGCTGGTGGTCCTGGGTTCGAATCCCGGTAAGTGCAAATATTTGTGTGATGAGCACGAATATTTGTTTCTGAGTCATGGATGTTTTCTATGTATATAAGTATTTATCTATCTATATAAGTATGTGTATCGTCGCCTAGTACCCATAGTACAAGCTTTGCTTAGTTTGGGGCTAGGATAATCTGTGTGACATTGTCCCTAGCAGCCAGCACCTCAAGCTACCCCAATCTGTCAAATTTCATCATAAAAGCTTGGCGTGGGGTCCGCTGAAATCTTCATACTTTACTAATTAAGTTCATTTCAAATAATTAACGATAGATTTATGATAAAAATCTGATATGTTTTATGTAATGCAATATTTTATAAATATTGGCACAAAAACGTTAAAGTTTAAATACTTAGTTTAATTTAGCCTGAAGACGATTTTATTTCGGAATTTGTTACTTACTTCGGAACCCCAGGTGCAAAGGGAGCACCTGGGTTTGTGTACTAACTAATTCATACTGGACCGATGGCTATATATAGGTATATATATTATACTCTTCAACATACAAATTGAGAACAAAGATTTTCTGTCCTAAAAACCGCTGACTAAGACGCCCTGGGAATGAACTATGGACTTCTTGTTTATATATAAATTGCTAGTCAAGTGACTAGAAGGTTTATATAGGTTTGTCTATTCAGCAATTCAAAAGCAGTCATGTTAAACAAAGTACCAGTTTTACATCAAATATGCGGATAAAGAAAGCTAACTGTAACATGTAATAAATATTGCATCAGTTAGCGACCGACAACTGCTGAGCAGACTAAAGGTGAACCACGAAGTGCATCGGACGTGACGGCGGCGTAATGTTCGTGGATGTCACACTTTTGTTTCTAACATCAAATAGTTCTCACTGACTTGGAATCATTATTATCATCTTAAGATTTTGTAGAACATTCTCTGAACAAATCGGAGATATTCTCAAGAAATGCCAGGTCAGAAGCACCTAAAACCGAATATAATGACAGTAAACGATGCAAATAAGTGTAAAAAGTTTGTGACAAATGGAAATCCGTTGTCTCTGCCTACCCCTCTAGGAAACAGGCGTCAGTATATGTATCTATCTTATAATCTTTTAAATATTAAATAATTGCTATTAAATTCGGTTCTTTTTGCAACCTGTCTGCTAGAACGACTTAATTGGCGCAGCTGGGTAGGATACCCGAGGACTACTGTATACATACGAGTTGTCCTGGAGATTTTCAAGCCCCGTGACGAGGATCCGAATTACACATCAGTCCTTGCAGGAGGGATTTGAATACGTAAATAAATGATTTTCAATAGGCAGTTCCAGATAAGTAAATCGTCTTTCAATAGGCGGTTATAGATATGTAAAACGTGATAAATAAGCTAGGTGATACCTACGTAAGGAGCTGTCAGAACCTGAAGTATAGTCCTGCCAGGTAATCTGTTGGCAAACAAATAAATAAATCATGTTGTAACCTAATACGGAGCCACAAATGATTGTTTGTGGGGAACCTGTTCTTGTTATTCAAGTTCGCTGTTTAATTGTCACAATAATGGTAAATGTAACATGGAATTCCTTTGTCTTGTGTTTAACTCGGTCTACTTAAGTTACATGTTAGTTTTTATATTAAGTACACTTATATTATATGTTATATAATTACTGTTGTACTCTTGTGTTTGAACAGGGATTTAAGTAATTAGTGTTTACCGTCCAAATTATTGTTCCCAATCGTTATTAGATCAAGAAAATATATTTTTTTTATTAATGACAAAAATTACGCGCCAGAAAAATAATTCATGAAAGTCGAGTATTTTTTAGTTGTTTACAGGTAAATTAAGCGAAATAATATCTAATAATAAAAATGAATTGCTTCTGCGGGCGCTGCTGCTGCATCAGCGGAGAACCAAAAGTGGCGTAAGTACTACTGCTTAATCGGCAATTAGGTATATGAACTGTTGGGGGTAGAAAATCTTGGACCATGGTGTTCGTTCACTGTTCAAGAACATTTAAACAAAATTGATCGGCACTAACCGTGACCAATGGGTGGCTCCTCTGGTCACGGGTGGAGTCGTATTTTAGAGGCAGGCAGCTCCTGTGTTGCGAGTGTTCATTTGCGGCGGTGATCACTTCAGATGACCCATATGCTCATTTGCCTTGATATCATATAAAAAACAACAAAAAAGTGTCGCAAGCGTTACGGGGACGATAACAACTTAGCGTGTTAACTTAGGCGTGGTTGGTAGATACTCTGCCTTTCACGCCGCTGGTCGTGGGTTTTCCCACCCGGGACAGATATTTGTGTACATGAACATGTCTGTTTGTCCTGAGTCTGGGTGTAAGGTATCTATATAAGTATGTATTTACAAAAAAATAGTATATGTAGAATATCAGTTATCTGGTTTACATAGTACAAGCTCTGCTTAGTTTGGGATCAGATGGCCGTGTGTGAATAATGTCCCAGGATATTTATTTATTTATTTTTTGCTCAGTTTTTTCATTAGTTCAGCATAAATGTTGTATATAACCAATTATATTTCAGTTAAGTTGTGTGTTTCAAACAGGTATACGTAAGCAGGTTAATCCTCAGAATTTCCTGCGATGAACATTAATTGGCACAAGTTATTTGCTTTGCTGCCAAGCCTTGATGGGAATGATTTAATATCTAGCTGCTACGACTGCATGAATTTAATCATAGTCGAGATTGGATTTAGTAATCAGCAAGTATGTTAGTAAATATTATTAATTGAAGCTACTTCGTTGACGCTTTATGTGGCGCCAAATCTATCTCGTAAAATCTAACGAGGTGAAACATTCTTGAATAATATTATGAGTCTGAACGGGATGGCATTGGATGCGGACAGCGTAAGAACAGCAGTTGTGGAGATCTTGGGGGGAGGCTTTTGTCCAGCAGTAGGCGTTTTCCGGCTGATATGATGATGATGAACGATGCGCTAGCAAGATAAGATATATCCATTTTTAAAGCGAACTAATAACATGCATATATTCAAAAAAATACCTTATCTCGAGCTCTTCCAGGTAACTGATTAATGGACCAGAACTGTAGGTGTTGTAAATATAAATTAAAATAGGGTATACATTTGATTGTAATGCCGGCCTGTGAGTTCGCGTTTTAACGTAGACTGACAGTTGCACAATACGCCCTTAAAAGAACCGGCACTCTCCTACATCAGAACGTCAGTAACCGCCTCGAGTCATTGCTATACCTACATCATATCATAAGCCTGATATTGCCCACCGCTGGACATAGACCTCCCCTAAAGGTTTCTATAACATTGCCATTTGGAGGAGTTTGCTGTAGTTACCACGCTTAGCATGCGAGTTGGCCACCACAGTTAGCTGGTAGTAAGTACGCAGGTGGCAATGCTGCCCGACTACCTGGTATATCCTTTAGTCATCTTCGTCGTTCGTTCATCGGCGACACTCACGGGATGATGAGTAAGATGTGATCCTGTTATTCTTTCTGAGCCGGGAACCACACGGCTGCTGTACCTGCGATTGCAACCAAATACAACAGCTCCCTCGATCATCAATTAACTAATAGCCCTTGAAAGTTAACCTTGGTGATTTTGCGTTGGCTTCTCTAGTTGCAATTCTCTTTTTATAACTCCTTATATAGTTTTGTATTCAGCTTTGCTCTGGAGGGAAATGGAACTATTTTTTTTCTAACTCCTTCTTTCATTCCAATTAAATTTGTTGCGGTATCCAAGACTGTCGAAGCCATTCCCCGGGAAATCCTTAAACATCACCGCTCAGTGTCGTTTAAATGTGTGCCACTGTTGACCCTGGCTTAAAGGAGATGCAGTAGTGGATAAGATAGGGGGATTATTCCCCATTGTTATATTAATAACCACCCAGCATCGAGATTAAAACCCCAAAGGACCTCCAGTACTTAGTTTTATTTTGCTAGATGGCTCAAAACGCCGCTTGCCTCTATTGTCTGGTTAAGAAAAGTTTCATAGTCTAATTGTGAACGCACTGTATAAAAAAAGCTTTATTCAGAAAGTCGCCGTAAAAGTTAGGCTTATGGTGAGATTTTGTTTCACATGTTCTGCCAACTAGATGATTTATAAACCTCACCAGTCACGAATATTCCTCTTTAATTTTTACATAAATGCTAGTACCATCTATCACTTCATAAGTTGCCTCACTGCCAGTTGAGAGAGTAACTTGTATGGTCTAGCCTATCTGATTAACTAACACATATACTCGGGACTGTCAGAGGACAAATTTCACCGTACGATTCAATCATTTACGTACACCTTAACGCAAAAGTGTAAAAATGAAACCTAATTCAAAAGTTACCGTCGTTAAGTCATAAAGTCAGTCATAAAGTAATTGAAACAATTTTATTCACCAGTTAGGAACAAGAAAAAACTTTCTGTTAAAAGTAACCATAGTAAAATGGACTGAAAGACATTTCGTGTCAATAAAACTGTTGTTACGATAATTTTGTAACATAGTGTCTATTACTTATATTGTACTGGACATATAATCAATTCACCACCAACGAACAAGAATTACATCTAAGAATTCTAATTAAGCTCTCCGCTGGATCTGTTAACGTGATCACTTCTGGTTGCATAAAATATAATCACCATAAATACGGAACTACTTAAATGAGGCTTTTGCAGCGTGTTGTTTAAATGATTATTATTGGATTAAATTTCAACGAAATACTAAACAAGATACTGTAAAACGTATTTATTTACCATTAGATGCGCCTGGTTTCTTTATGTACTTATAACCAAAAATAATATTGTCATAATAAATATATATGATCTATTGTTAATAATTAATTATCAAGAATTGTTTTAGCAAATGATAATAATAGAACATCGGACAGAAGTAATAAAAAAGATTTAAATAAAGTTGTTGATGGTTACAAAATTTAAAATACATATTTTTGAAGAATATTCATGATGTAAATTAACTAATAAAATGGAATATTTTTAGTATACTCTTCACTTCAAACAAACACTAATCTCACGACTGACGTCAAACGTCAGTAACCAAACAGATGTCATTCATCGTAGTGTCAATTCTCAATTTGAATGTTGCCATATAAATAAATATTTTTTTATAAATTAAATTGTAATTTTCATGGGTACATACATGTAATATGGTTTATATAAATCGATTATTGTTTTTTGATCCTCTATCGAATCTTGGCAGAGCCTAAAATATACATAGGCGCAAACGAACCTTATGACTCTTAGTTACATGCGTATGGATGGCCCCTTTCGATTGTCGAACGCACGAGCGGTCTGTCTTCACGTATTAACTTACGGCGGTAGTTGTACAAAACCTCTCTAAAAACCGGCCCTCTCTCCTAACCACGCCGGGCCGAAGTTAGAAGTCCAAAGGGGGTGCCCTCTCGACGACTCAAGCCACGAGGGCTTGAGTCGTGTGTTTATTGTCTGGTGAAGCAATAAATTCGTCCTAGGTTAAATGTAACTGGGGAGGGCAACCCACAGCTCTCCCCGGGTGCGTGTCCCGACCATCTGGGACACGGCGCAAAAGGGGAGCACCGGAGCAGCATACCCGCGTTCCCGGGGCTCCCCGTATCAGGCGCCAGAAGAAGTCCACGGCAGGTTAGGTTTAGTCGGTGCGAGTCCGACATACCCATCCGCAGAAACTTTTTGCGGTTGGCATGCATTAGCATTCCCCCTGCCTTATCAAAAAAAAAAAAAAAAAGCTTAAATGTAACTGACAAATAAAATATAAGTATACAATTGAGGTCTTTTCGCCTCTTTGTGTGTAAACCGAAAATAAATGAATGGGCATCTACCACCGTGCGTTTCACAAGAAAGTTCTACCGCATTTTACCACTCTGTGGAATTAATTAACTGTGGAGGTATTTCCGCTCTAATATGATATGGCAACCTTTAAGAAGCGAGCCTATTCCTTTCTCAAAGACCGGTAACGTACTTGCAGCCCCTCTGGTCTTGCTGGTGTCCATGGGTGGCGCTGAGGACTTGCTGCTTGCTCGTATGCCTTGCATTATATACAAAAATAAGTCTTTGAGTAAATTGGAGTCAATATAATGCCTAAAGTTTGTAATATTACTTTCCTTCAAAACATTTATTACACTGTTTGTTTCTTTTACTATTTATTAGGTACGTATTTATACGTGAAATTTTTCAAGTTTTTCAGGTCTGAAATGTATTTTCACTAATAGCGTTACGAATCGAACCTTTTTTGGAACACTTTATTTTCAAAATTCTTGTGCAATTGTAAAATTTTATACGTCTATGTCAGTACACAGTTTTGACCATTTTAATACACAATAGTTTCTCTTTTACCAGCCAATAATTACAAGTATACACACATCAACACAATCTAGGGATATTGAACATTTCATTGATTATCTAGAAAACTATAAACATTTTGTTATGACTGTAAATGGAAGAATTAAAGATAATTTCATGGCCGATATTTAAACATTAACAACACGATGCGATTTTGTTTTTCTAATTAATAAAAGTCTTAAATTAATTAAGCCATAGAAAATTACTGAGTGAACAAAAACATTTTATTCTTATAAAATTATTCAATCGAATTAAATGAATAAAAATCTTACCAAATCTGATAATCAGTAATCGGTATTTCCTCCTCTAACATTAATCACACAGCGGCAACGATTTTCCATACTTAAAATTAAGGTGTCAATGTCTTGCTGGGGTATGCAGTCCCAAGTTCTTTTTAAATGTTCGAAAAGTTGTTCTTCTGTTGTCAAGTTGGGCGGAAAATCCCTCAATGCTCTTCGCTGTAACATGTCCCAGGCGTGTTCAATTGGGTTTAAGTCTGGCGACTGTGGAGGCCAATCTAATACCTGAACATCGTGTTCTCGAAGGGCGGCCCTCACCAGCCGCGCTGTATGGGAAGGTGCATTGTCATGCATGAGCTGAAATTCTTGCCCCGTTAGGGCCCTGAGCGGGACAATGACACGTTCTACTACCTCCTCACGGTATCTATGGGCAGTCATGCTGCCCTGAATCCAAATGAGTTGGGTTCGTCCGCCGATTCGTATTCCTGCCCACACCATAATTGTCCCGCCTTGGTAAGAGTGGACCTCCTGTGGATGTCGGAGACGGCTGACCCTGCCTGGAGTTCTCCAAACGCGTGTTCGTCTCGAATCTGGATGAAATCCATAGCGGGACTCATCAGTGAACAGCACCAATGACCATTGTTGATCACTCCATGTCAAATGTTCTTGAGCCCATAAAAGTCGCCTACCGCGATTGCCACGTCGCAGCGCTGGGACTCGTAGCGGTCTGCGAGCATGAAGACCAACTTCATGCAGCCTCCTTCGCACGGTTTGGTCGCTCACCAGCAGCTGCTGACCCTCCTGGAGCCTTTGCACTAGTTGCATCGCTGTGATATTGGGTAGTCTTCTGGCGGTCATTTGGAGAAATCGATCCTGTCTCTGAGTGGTAACACGATATCTACCTGTGTGCCGTTCTGCCACATCTCCAGTAGCGCGATAACGTGACCACAGCCTGGATACCACATTTTGGCTTGTGCCCAGAGACTCAGCAACGACGCGTTGAATAGCACCGTTTTGTAACATGCCAACTGCCCGTAACATTTCATCTCGACTCAAATGATGGCGTGGCATGACGCTAAAAAGCTTACACAACCAATTGAGAAAAGAAAATAAAACAATTTATCAGGTTTTCTTCAATTAACACGCAAAAAAAATTTTAATGCAACTTCTTGAAATTAGATACAACTCAAGATTGCGCTGTGCTTTGCGTGTTTTCATTTGTTTCTCATTTTAATTTTTAAATTTTGAATAAAGAATAGACAAGGTTTAAATCTGTAAATAAACTTTTTAAGGAAACTAAATAGGTTTTAAACAATAAAGCCATGTTTGATTTCAAAATAACGTATCCCTAGACTTTGTTGATGTGTGTATGTTAATTTCCTTCCGATATTGAACAAATAGGAATCATAATTAAATCGTACAAACACAACAAACATGTATTATTGGACGTTTCCAATGATACACGTTTGTAAAATAATATGTTTCTGAGTGGTGACAAACGTCTCTCTTTGCTATTTTAATCAGAGGAAAGAAATCACTCATCGCCTCACAGAAGTGTCCTCCATAACCACTATGTTCACAGCCCACAGCAGCTGCCGCAGGCCATGTAGATTCTTCCCTGCAATTATCAGGTAGTTAGCAAGTTTCACAGTTGGTACCGATAGCAAAACTGTAGCTTACTAAAAATTTTACGCTTTTACAACTTCATTATTACAGCTGTAAGTAGTCCACAGCTGGACAAGCCTCTCCCAAGAATGATCTTGGAGGAAATGCCATAATCACCACGCTTTTATAACTTGCGCAACCGAACTCTTTCCATGTTTCTATAGCCGGTATTTTGGGTAAGATTCGGTGTGGTCGAGATATCTTACTTACCACACTTTTGCTGCGTTTAAAATGGTTCCTTGCAGGAGAAGTAGGTATAACGATCTTCGCGAAATATTAGTGAAAAGGCTTTTCGTAACTATTTTCGTCCGTTAGACATATAGGTGTGTTTACATGAGCATTCATTCGACGAACTTTAAGCGAACAAACGAACTTATAGTAGGTAAATTAGTTTAGTCATTATAAATGCATATGTTGCTGACTGTATTATAGATATCTTATTCAGGTAGTTATCTGGTTTGACTATAGCGTGATAGATTGCTTGTTATATGTTGATATTTTACCGTTAACATGTTATGTTCAACTTGAACTCTTGCTATCTGACCTCATTCTTGACATACCATGCATTCAGCATTCAAGTGTCATTTGTAACGCGTAGTACACTTGGCTGCATCTGGGACTAAACTTAAGGTACCTTTTAACTTGAACTTAAAACCTTTCGCCCCCTCTGTATATAATTTTTGTAGTTCTTCAGGAATGTTATTTATAAACCTCGGAATTAAGTGTTCTGCAACTCTCGTGCCGTATAAGTTATTTGTTTTGGGTAAGGTGAATTTAATTCAACTTAAATTAGACTTGCAACACCAGACATGAACGAGGAGCCTTCGCTGTGCTTGAGCGTCCACCTTCACTGTTAAACAACATCTTAATTTGATAAAATAGTAACATTTATATTTGATTTACCTTAAAAGTAAAAATATTGAAACTTCTAAATAAACCGTGTGGATTAAATAAAATGTCTACCAGTGTTATAGCACATACTGAATTTGTGCCCCAAAGGAAATGCTACCACGGGCTATTGAGCTTGTAGTTTTATTTTTCTAGACGACTTGCCTCATTAAACGTTGTATTAAAAAAGAAAATTTGTTATAGGAATGATCAAATCTCTGTTGGGACGCTGGTTGGTTGCTTAAGAAGGGTTAAAATGTAAGTATGCATCTAAAGTTATTGATAATTATAACTTTACATGCATACCTACTTACATTTTAGCCTTTGACTGAAATTAAATTCATGGCTATTTACTTATTTTGCCCACAAACCATAATTAATTTTATATGTTCGTCTATTAATTATATTTAAGCGTTGAGGCGCTAATGTGTGACAATTATTGACAGTAATTAGTCTCATTACGGATTACCGGATGGCAATTTCTGTATTACATCATGTCTGATTGCTTCTTTTGGCGTAACTAAAACTTGGCTATGGTAGTGCAAAGAGATTCGGACGCAAAACCTGCAGTGGTGATTTTAATAATCAAAACGATTATTGCATCTAAACATATTGCCAAAAATAATAAACAAAATTACTGTCCATAAACGCTTTTTACTTAATGTTTTAAGCAAAGCCCCTAAAGTAAAATGCTATGGTTTGTGGACGATGCTATGACGTGTGTTGTGCTGTGAGAGTAGCTTCAATTAATTCTGGTGAGAAGTGAATCTTTCTTTTACCCCCTTCCATTCCACTATATGGGTTGATTAGGTATTTCTATGGCGCCTTGATGAAACGACTATTACCTGACAACTTAAATCGGGACCGACAGCTTGACGTGTATTATGAAGCACGCAGACGGTCTCAAAATTAGCCACTTTGGGGGTTCCAGCCAACTTTGGTTCAATGACAAGGTATTTCATACTTGTTCAAATGCGAAAGCGAGCTTAAAATGTATTTTTTGTTAACATGACGTTCACAGATACCCGATGAGGCTTTTACTGCTTCACCAGACAATAGAGGCGAGGGTGAACTGTCGCCGCCTAGCAAATAAGACTTCAAAGTTTACCCCGCGCAAGAGGTTACCCCCTATGAGGCTCTCTTTTTAAGATAAGATATTTATTTGTGTAAATGTGGTAAGTACAAAGATGTTAACATAATGTTAGATTAGTTCTCACATTTCACCGTTTACGTCATACAAATATTCACATGTAGATACAATACATTGCTTAAAGTCCTTAACATATCATGTCCAAGGAATGAATAAATCACATATTTACATTTTATATTACTTATATTTAATGTCGTAATGATTTAATTTATTATTAATAATTTGATATATATATTTCATTTATGTCTTTACTTCAGAAATTTTATTTTAGGGACGTTTTGTGTTAGTACGTAAAGACGCAGCCCTCTCCTCCGATTGAAGATCAGAGAGGGTATTTCATCGATACGAATATAAACTATGGTAAGGATGTGAGCATGTGTAGCAAGCTGTGAGTCTCGCTACCTTATCTCATTACACCGCTTCCTTTCTAATTCACGAAAACAGCATGCTCCAGTACGACAGAACGGGAATAAAGCCTATATTATTGTAAATTTCTGCAAGTGAATTAAAGTATGCCACATGGTCTGTAAGGCGCGAAAGGAAATACCCCACAAGTCGTTTCCCGTCATCCGCATGATTGTTTTCATATTTGATACCAAATAATTTATTTATGTAGTCCAGCAGCTACAGGTTGGCGTTGGGTGTTCGCTTTTAGTATCCAAGTTAGTATAAAAGCTTTAATATTTGGGTGTAGGTATGTGGTCGTGGGAAGCCGATGCGGGCAGCACAGGACCGGCTATTGTGGAGATCCTTGGGGGAGGCGTTTGTCCAGCAGTGGACGTCTTTCAGCTGATATGATGATAATGATGTGGTATCCTCCTAATATTATAAATGCGAAACTTTGTGAGTATGGATGTTTGTTACTCTTTCACGCAAAAACTAAGGAACGGGTTAAGATGGATTACCAGTCAGGTTCACTTACCACTAGAACAACAAGTCAATATTTATATTCTTATGTGTGGTGGGTGTAAATAGTTTCAGATTCTAGTAACATTTAGATATATCTTGATGTAGGTATGTGGGGTAGGCTTTAGGTCATCCATCGCCCATTTGCTATAACGTGTTGTTACACGGACAAAAAGATATTGATTGATAGATTTGACCGGCTCAATAACGCTCTGCTGCTTTGTATCATATTATTCTTTAATGCCAGAGTTACTTAGATTAAATGAAACCAGTATAGACCGCTGTACATAAAGAAACTACAATTTTACACTACACTTAATTTTTTTTGCGAATAAATTTAGTGTGTGCATCCACATTAAGAACGTCGTTTTAGATTGGTACAGGTGGCGTGTATTAGGAGCCCTTAGGTTTTGAAATTGGTTTTAGCAAATTGAGCAATTAATCAAAAAATTGTACTAATCATAGTTAATTTAACGTTTGTGCAACTTTTATAACACAGATATGGTTGAAATATCTTGATCGTAATTTTTATTATCATGTGTTGTATTTATAGAGATCTGATAAAAATCTGAGCATATAATATGGACGGTAAATACAATAGATTATACACTTATACTGTGAACTCTAATAAATTTAAACCCCGTATATTCTTACTTGACAGTAATGACAGACAATGACAGTAATCGAGGCAAAAGACGTGTGCAAAGATTGTGACAAATGAAAATCCGTTGTCTCTGCCTACCCCTCTGGGAAACAGGCGTGAGTCTATGTATGTATATTCTTACTTACCATGCTACAGCTGTGCGACTAAAAGTTCTCAGTACGAGTATCTGGAAACGAGTAATTACACACAATAATACGTAGTTGTAATGGTGATGAAAGGGATTAAAAAGCTAGATAATGTTTTGTGAAAAAAAGTAATAATATGCTACCGATAGTCTGAGAATGGCAAATAATATTGCTTATACCTTAGAAATGCGTAAGGAAACTATTGGTTGCATTCATAATTACTTACTTTACTTTATCGTATGGGTAGTGGTTAGCCTAGTGTCAGAGTTTTCAGGCCACCCCAATGCAATTCCTCCAGCCCCGTGTGGGGATACGAAATGGGAACACATCGTTTGAAAGAGATTTCACAGTTTATTCGTGCAATAAGGTTTCTACCTTTTTGCACGAATGAACTGTGAAATCTAATACAAGATTGTGGATGCTGAAGGGTTATCTTTTGGTTCGTTCTTACGAATGGAATGTGATTGCCAAACTAGGGCTCCAGCCAAAGTACAAAGTAGCATAAAAAATGTCTCAAATCTACTGAATTCAAATATCACGTACCGCCAAGACAGTAAGGCGCCATAATGGTGGCATGACATTAATATTATAAAGGCGAAAGTTTGTGTGTGAGTGTGTATGGTTGTTACTTCTTCGCGTCTAAACGGCTGGAGCGATTTAAAAAAAATTTGGTATGGAGTTAGGTGCCATCCTGAATTAACATATAGGCTATAATTTATAAAGTTTAACGTGGTTAAAACCGTGGAGCACAGCTAGTTAGTAATAAATCAGACGACAATCATCAATTTCGGTGCGAGTGTAAAGAGTGGCGCTGAAAAGGCGAAATATGAGCTCAGCGCTGATCTCAGGTTCACAGGCGGTTGGAGAAAGGACTCTTGCCGCCCTTCACCTTAAGGAGGTAGACCCAGAGCGGGGAAACCTGTTTACTTGCAGATTGCTTACGCGCAAAGAGTGCATCGGGGAACAGAAACACTTCGCTTCCTGAAAGGATACTTCCTAGAGACAGAGTGCATTGGTGTTTCGGGAAAGAGATCGTCTCGACTACTAGGAGCTTTCACCCAAAGCATTCAAATGCTAGGCTGGTGTGTTTTGTCGATGTGGTGGTTTTAGTGGATAACTCTGGAACTTCTACATATCCCGTGGTCTCACCGAGTGCGAGTCCTACAAAAGGCAATCACAACGTAAAAAAAGGAGGCTTTTACTGTTTAACCGGACGGCACAGACGCGAGCGAGGGCTCAAGCAATCTTGGGAATACGTGTAACAGCTATGTATACCGCGCCACAAAGCAATTATTTCAAATCTTGACTCAAGGCGGTTACTGACATGGAGACGCATGAGAGACGCATCACGTGGACCATAAATAAATAAATAAAAAAGGTTTATTCCCAACAGGCACAGATAATCCTTAACTTAGTTTACATCTAAGACGAAATAACTAATTGCGTTTAGTTTACATAATACTTATGAAGATGCAACATTATAAGTACTAGCTAGGAAAGGCGTCTACCTCAGCAAATGTTACAGTAAATAATAATTACTTCTGTAACGCTGATCTTCCGATAGCGCTTAAAAAACTACTTCTAATTAAATTACAAAATTATCATACGTATCGACCTGTAGTAGCGTTTGGTTGCGACTCCAACCACGTATTGCGTCATTGCTGTGTTTACCTGTCAAAAATGTCAAAGTATAAAAATATTACGATAAATATGAATGTGAATATTACTCTTTGCTGATTGCATTTGAGATGCATTAGTCACATTTTATTTGCGTTCACTGGTCACATGCCTGATTTTCTTTGGGTAAAGATGGGGTGACGACAACATAGCAACAGCAGGTGTTTCATGACTCCAGCATGCGAGAAATATAATATATGGAAATAAATATAAGTTGGAGGAGATATTTATCAATATAGGGTAAAACAAACATTGAGAATACCTTCACTTTATACGTATGTCTATTCTAAGCGTTAATTGCAAATAACACCATCACGTGGGTCATATTCCTCTTTGCTGGTTCATCATAACAGCCGAAAGAAGTCCACTGCTGGAAAAACGCCTCCCCCTAAAACACATCATGGGGGATATGCCATAATCGCCACGCTTGGCAGACGGGTCTACAATCGCAGTATGATGGTCATAGTACTTAGAAAGGAGCTCGTCCTCTGGTAGATATTCCCTCGGGTCGACTTCTACGACCCCCACGGGATGAGATGGGGTGATGATATTCTGATATTCGCCGCCGTTATAACACAGCACTTTGCTGATTATGTAAGTATAAAACTGGAATATAAAGACGTTATAATAAATCTGTTGTACGAGTTACTTATTGAGTTTGAGTTTAGTCTTGATAGGCTAAAGTCTAGTTAGAACATAAATAGTAACCTTTTTAGTCAAAAATGGTTCTTATCACTGAAGTTTTAAGGTTCACGACTATTACTTCCTATGTGACGCTGAATATATAAGTAAATTCTGGCAAGAATCTGGGTTTAATTCTCTACTCAACTAAACCAGGTAGTCAATTTAGAACGGGGTTATAATTTTCAATTGAAATGTGTTGAAATATTCCATTGCATTACGAAGTTTTATTACTTTTACGACGATACGTCTCGTAAACGGAGGCATTAACATTAATATCTAATCTCATTTATAGGTATTAACTATTAAGATTTTATGAGAAGAGACAAGTACGTAAGTTTATTGGATCTGTTTACTAAAACAGGGCCGTTATTGCGAACAGTTTAATGAGCTACTGGTTTACGAAAGTAAAACCATTAAAGACAATGAAGATGTATTAGCGCAATAAATAATACGTTTTCGTAGTTTAATGTTTTTAATTTCAATTGAGCTTATACAAGTAGCAGTGGATGGGGCACATAGCTCGTAGAACCGACAGCCGTTGGAGCAGAAAGGTTCTCGAGTGGCGACCACGAACCGGAAGACGCAGCGTGGGCAGGCCGCGATAATTTTGTGCGGGTCGCTGGAAACCGCTCGATGTGAGTAGCGCAAGACGAAGAAGAAGAGAAGAAGAGATCTTTGGGGGAGGCCTTTGTCCAGCAGTGGACGCCTTTGGGCTGATATGATGATGATGACGAACTTATACATATAGGTTCAGGACATATAGGAGAAACTTGAAATTAAACCACATTGACGGTCACCCGTTTATAGACTGACCGCGTGCATAGGTGCTTCACCTTCACTTCGCCGATCACTTACGGACCGGTGAGCACAACAGTATGTTAACATAACATTGTTCAAAGTTGTTGATTAAGGGTTATTTTATAGTGAGGGTTGTGTATATTCCACTGCTCTGATTATTTGTCCCATTTCTCACACCTAATGTATTTCCTATGTAATTAATTGATAACACGAAATTTTGTAATTATCATATATATATGGTCCAACTTTTGGACGAAAATACTCCCCCAAAATATTTCCACAAAGCCATTCGCGGAACTGCGTCAAGTATCGAGTACAAAAGTATTCAAATTGTCACACCATTTCATCTGGGTCTGCATTAATACCTAGTGATGAATATTCTCGAGTATTTGTTTGTATAAAATAAAATACCTTTACTGATGCATTCCATTTTGCCAACCGCCAGCTCATCTGATTTATGCATTCTATTGCGGATAATAAATCACAGATAAAACTCAACATTTCCTGCATAAAAGCGCATAAAATCCTTCAATTACTACAAAACGTATACATCAATCTTACAATCCAACATTTATTTGCATAAGCGTAGTCCGACGCTCCATCCATCACGCTAGTAGCAAATAATTAGCAATGTTTCGTAATCATCGTAAAGCGTTTCTAAATGTCTGAGACAGCTTCCTTACGGGCCTCGATTAAAAACAGATAGCTGCTGGCGGAGTAATTTGTCGTTGTTCAGACAACGTCAGTAAACCTTAGAAGTTGTTATATGGCGTGCGCGAATAGAAAAGCGGATCGAGGTAGTTCCAAGATAATAAATACGAGTTTAATTTTCGAAAGACATATCGCACGCTTACTACCGTTATGATCGTAGTGGGATCGTTTTTGATATAAATAAAGAGGTCTCGAGTGTGACTCTCGTGTAAGGCCTAATTCAGTCAGCGAAAATTACAATAGCAGACCGAATTCAGGATATACACATATATATATATATAGATATAGATTCCCGTACCACGGAGAACACTTAAAATATATAAATAATCCTACACCTAGCCTCTCTCAACTCTTGATAATTTGATCGTCATTTTGGATTCAGAGAGTGAGTGCAAACGAGAGTGTTTGAGCATAAACTTGTGGACTATAATAATATGTCCGCAGATGGAGTATAAACGCAATTGACGAAGTTTAATATCTGTAACCACTCTTAATTTATCTCTTATAGAGCAGGCAGTGCTTGCTCTTTTGTTAGAATGAGTTAAATCACCAAGTAGAGCTGGCCATTACCAGTGCCAACGGCTTCACGTGTTGTCACGTTAAAACTATTGGATTAAATTGACGCGTGTTGCAAGTCAGAGATATGTTTATTGAGCTGCCATAATCGCCACGCTTGGCAGACACGTTGTCCATAGCAGTAAGATTGTCAGAAGAACGCTGCTGCCTGTTCTCTGGCATATATTACCTCGAGACGACTTCTACGCTCTCCACGGGATGAGATGAGTTGGCGATATTCACGTAGGCTTGTGGACATTTCGTTTCATTCGTAAGACAGAGTAGATCATCAGATAAAGTATAATTTCTGTTAGGAATGTTTCTGTAAGTAATTGCTTAAAACCTAACCCTACAAATTATGGATTATCGCAGTAGCTCCTTGTCGTTTTCCCAAGAGACTACAACTTAAGGACCTTCAAAGAAGGACTAACGAAGGATTTTACAAGGTCAGCATATGCAAGTGTCCCGACTAATACAACACAACAATAATTCCCATATACTTGTCCGCTGGCATAGTTGCGTTCAAAAAAGTTTATTCAAATTCAAACATTACATTTCTCATAGTCATGCGATACTTGTTTTAAGTAATTGGATTCAATGGCCGAAGAAAGTGCCTTTATGGCACTCACTCGGGAAAGCAATTTACTAGAAACTGGTGTGAAATTTAAAAATATCTAACGGAATGTAAGGAGATGGTGTATTCTCACATGCGATGGCAAACTATCCATTTCTACTGGTCCATCTTCGGGCACGTCTTTAATCGACATACTTATGTGACAATTTCCTCAAGAAAAAGAAATTACTTTGGAATCATTAAGTGATTGGCAGCCGCAGATTTTACCGCGTTATTGCGACGACGCAGCACATGTCAGTGTAGCGGTAGAGTTAATAAAATGAGATACGACGAGAATAATTCTACATTCATGCATTTTGATAATTTGTATTCGAATAACTTTGTATATTTGTTCCTGTAATTACACTACACTAGTGATAAGACTCATATTAATAAAATGGTGTTGTTATTTTTCGATTGACTATATGCAATAGATGTTCAGTTCATGGGCATAAAATTTGTTTAGGGCTATAAAAGCCAAAATGTAAGTATACCCTACACTAATCAACTGTTGCAAAAATCACTTATTTTAATCTCTTAGGCAATACTTAAATACTATCCTTAATTTATTTATTATTATGACTAATGTTCAAACCAAGTGCGGTAAAAATTATAATTAATAGTAAAATAATGTACCTAAGTAATAATTTTAATATTTCATGTTTTATCTGGGAGCCCGAATACTTACTCCTACGTTTTTTATAGAGTTTCACTTAATAATTAATCAAAGCAAAAATGTTGTCACGGTTGGGGTTTGATCCCCAGTACCCGTTAAGGTTTTTTGGTGGCTTTTGTAACATTTCGAGATCGTTCTATTTAATACTAGAACAAAAAAAAAGGATAGCAAGAAGCTTATAGAAAATTCTTAATGCAAACTTGACATTACATGAGTCTAGAATGAAAAGACAGAGATAGTGCGAATTTCCATGTATAAAAGAAAGAAATAGAGAGACATTAAATTAATTTAGACTATTACAAGTCGTGCAGGTTCCGGAAAGAAAATAAAGACTTGCACTATATTTGAATTTGGAACATTTTAGGGGTATATGAGGAGTATATCGACATCAGACCGCGGCTTTTAATTCATGGGAAGTTAGAGGCGAATAAAGAAGTAAATGTTGATAGTGAAAATGAACTGTACCAACTGATGAGTGATCAGTGTTAGTAAGAAGTATCCTTTGACGTCTGACTCTCGCACGGCGCAAGTCGCGGGCACTGTTTAAGCGCGCCACGTCAGCCACGTGTGAACTCTTGCAGTGCTTGTCGCCGGCACTCTAAGTGCCAGTGTGTTCCGTGATCTTAGTGCAACACTTATTGCCACTGTAGACGTCAATAAAGGCGGTGGGTCAGAGGATTAGAAAGACAACTAGTGGTTGCAAACGGAAACCACTAGTTGTATTTCTAATGCTCTTACCCACATTATATTCTAAATAAACGTTGTACCTACCTACTTCATTATGTCTCCAAGTACCAAATAATATGATTTATTAATTAATTTATAACATGGGTGAAGATATAGTGTGGTCGGATGTAGTACTACAATTGTTGCACTCGAACAGAAATCGCGGACTTTTTTAATTTATTTAAGTAGCGGAAATTCATTATCTGCCCCTTACTCAATAACGGATTCTTGACACTTCCTTTCTACGCACAAAATGCAATAATTACTTACCTTCCTTGGGACGTTGTTTCTTTTACAATTACGCCAGATAGTATGTAAACCGGTTCTTAAAAATGTTACCTTACGTCAAATAGACCAATAGGACGGCCAAAAGAACGATGGCCAGATTTCGGTCGAGTGCGAGTCGGGCCCAGATGGGTGCGGTTCTAGATCGAAAACCTACTCATAGATGTGGCATTGGCTCTCCTGTTCTCGAAACCTGGTCATTGGCGGTGGTTTCTTCATATACTGGTATTGGGAGAAGTCATCGTCTGGGGGTATATTCTAGCAACGGAGTCTCTTTGAGCTTTGGGAAGGCCAAGTGGATCGGTATGGGGGTAGCTTTAATGTGGAGTAGTTACGTGCCAAGCTGCATCAGCGGATCAGGAGGCGGGGGTTCCACAACCTAAACCATGCTTTTTGGGTCTATTTGTGTATGCATTTTCCAACTCAACTTGATCTGCGGTTGGTCGTTTGATAAACATTGTTGAAATGAGGGGTACAGAGCACAATAAAAATATATATTGGAATGAAACAAAGAGAAAAAAGAAAACAAACATTTTGTGTGAGAATTTATACTTATCTGAATACGTTTTATAAGTTGGTAGTATATATATGTAGTAGGTATAATTAGTCGTTAACTTGTAAAGCTTTCTTCTCAGTCAATTTTTTTAACATATCTATATGGAAAGAGTCAGCTGTTAGTGGAATAAGGGCAGGATAAATCTACACGACAAAAGCGAAAAATATGACTAAATTTGGTAGAATGAATATTTTATGCGGCCGAGAGGGCGTCGCAAATTACAACCCAGCTGGATTAATCCGATATTTAAAGGATTTATTTAAAGACTAGCTGGTGCCCGCGACTTTGTCCGCGACAATTTTGAATGATGACCAATGTAACTACTTACTTCTAGCTTAATCTAAAAAATATAACTTTTAAAACAAATAAGCAATATAAATTGAATAAAACCTAACCTATAAATAACCTTACTAAGAAATAAATGAAAGACTACTTTACTACTGTTATTTACAAAAAGGACCCGACATTATCAAGTAAAAATCAAAGAAACATATCAATTATCCTTAAGTATAGTCAGTAAGTTAAATAAAGTAAAAGAATAATCAACGATGCATTAATCACAAAGGTAACTCCCATTAGATTAGGTTGCGACATTTTGTGAACGAAACCATAGTGCGATCTAAAACGATGATTACGCCATCTACAAACAAAAATATAAACTTGTAAAGCGGTAAAATTAAGATGTGTGCATATATTTTGGGTGAGATTTAGGCGATCATCTATTGATTCAGTTTTGGACTACCTTTTATTTCAAGCATTTATTTATTTTAACCGATATGCCAATTAAGTTCCGCGATCTGAAACGACATTAACGCCATCTAGTTACAAAATTGTGAACTTGTAGATCAGTAAAATTAAGATGATGCTTTTGGGTGCGATCATCTCGACACCAACAATTTATACTACGCTAACTCGAATTTTAGATAAATTCGTTTTTTATCCCAATTTGATTAAAATGACGATTTTTTTATTTGTTATAAAATTTACCAAAAAAAGAAGTTACAAATCTTATAAAACGCTAAATCTTTACTTAGAGGACATTTAAAGCTACTTGGCATGTGGAACTAATTTTTTAAAATTTGAATTTGCTTAAATTGTTGGTGGCGATCTATTGAATCAGTTTTGTATTACCTTTTTTTAACAACAAATTATTCCCTGGATTGCTTTATTTTTAACTGAAAGACCAAATACCAAGTTACATGCGTTTAACTCAAAAAATACAGACTTTCATACAAACTTACATCGCCTATTCTAGTCGTCCTTAGGGGTGGAATTTCCAAAAATCCTGAAATATATATTTATAATTTTTGAATGAAAGGCCATATACCAATTTTCATGCGTTTACCTCAAAATTGTCACATTTTTCATACAAACTTACATCCCCTATTTGTCACCCTAAGGGGTGGAATTCTCTGAAATCCTGAAATAAATATTTTTTATTTTTAACTGAAAGGCCAAATACCAATTTTCATGCGTTTAACTTAAAACTTTTCACATTTTTCATACAAACTTACATCCCCAATGTTACGCCTTAGGGCGTGGAATTTTTAAAAACCCTGTTTTAGTGGATGCCTACGTCATAAAAGTTACCTTCTGTCAATATTTCAAGTCTTTAACTCCAGCCGTTTAGGCTGTGCATTGATATGTCAGTCAGTCAGTATAAACTTACATCACCTATTTTATGCCCTTTGCGGTGGAATTTTCAAAACTCCTGGAATACATATTTTTATTTTTAACTGAAAGGCCAAATACCAATTTTCATGGGTTTAACTTCAAAAATGTCGCATTTTTCATACAGACTTACATGCCCTATTTTACGCTCTAAGGGGTGGAATTCCCAAAAAACCTGAAATATATATTTTTAATTTTTAACTTAAATGCCTAATACCAATTTTCATGCGTTTAACTTAAAAATTGTCACATTTTTCATACAAACTTACACCCCCTATTTTACGCTCTTGGGGCTGGAATTTCCAAAAATGCTGAAATATATATTTTTTATTTTTAACTAAAAGGCCTAATACCAATTTTCATGCGTTTAACTTAAAAATTGACACATTTTCCATACAAACTTACATCCCCTATTTTTCGCCCTTGGGGGTGGAATTTCCAAAAACCCTGAAATACATTATTTTTTTATTTTTAACTGGAAGGCCAAATACCAATTTTTATGCCTTAGACTTCAAAAACGGCAAAGTTTCATACTAACTTAGCGCCCCTATTTTACCCCCTTAGGGGTTGAATTTAGAAAAATCCTTCCTTATTCCTTGTCTACATTATAAAACAAACATTTGTGCAAAATTTCAGCTTTCTAGGTCCAAGGGTTTGGGCTGGGCGTTGATGAGTCAGTCAGTCAGTCAGGACTTGTCTTTTTATTTATATAGACTACGCCCACCCTATACCTAAATACCTACATCGTGGGGCGTTTTACAAACATGCAATTCACGAGCACAAGCAACACCCAGACCCAGAACTACTCAATATGGGCCACACAAATAGTTGTCCTGTGCGGCAATTGAAACAGACGCACGTAGTACCCAGACGACTACCTTTTTAGGGTTCCGTAGCCAAAGGGCAAAAAACGGAACCCTTAAAGATTCGTCATGTCTGTCTGTCTGTCTGTCTGTCCGTCCGCATGTCACAGTCACTTTTTTCCGATACTATAAGAGCTGTGCTGCTGAAACTTGGTAAGTAGGTGTATTCTGTGAACCGCATTCTTCTTCTTAGCGTTTCGATGGCAAACTCGTCAAATTTTTGTGGCCCAGAACGTGGCCACACTGATTGCCCTGCTTGTGGCATTTTTAAGATCGTGCCATGAACATGTGGCAGGGCAAGCTGTTAGATGGGCCATGGATTGGACCGATGCTCCGCAAATACAGTCCATTTTGGGGTTGCTCGACAGTCCCCACCTAGACATGTTTTCTTTGCTTCGGCCCACCTGAGTCCGGAGTCTGTTTAGGGTCTTCCAGATCAGCCACGGTAATTGATGTCCAGGTGGGAGGCTTTCGGAAAGCGTGACAAACTGATCCATGAACCCTTTTTGTGCACGCCAGATGCTGCATCTCGCTGTTGAGGGATCGGTCGTTAGTGGCGTGGTGCATTTTGCAAAGCTATTTCGGCTACATTACCATAGAAACTAACAACGAAAATTGGTTTGAACGAGATCTAGCAAGTAGTTTTTTTTTAATACGTTTAAAACCGCAATTTGCTTTCATTTATTCTACTGAAATACTTGCTGCTACGGAACCCTTCATGTGCGAATCCGACTCGCACTTGGCCGGTTTTTTTCTTTTTGATAAGGAAGGAGGAATGCATACGCATACCACCCGCAGTGTTTTCAGGTGGGTATGTCGGACTTGCACCGACTAAATCTGACCAGCCGTGGACTTCTCTTGGCGCCTGATTGAACGAGCCCCGGGAACGCAGGTATGATGCTCCGGTGCCCCCCCTTTGCGCCATGTCCCAGATTGTCGGGACACGTATCCTGGGATCCAAGGCGACTACCTAATTTTGACGTAAATATACGGAAAGTAACGCCTGATTCCATATATTATCTCCCAATCTAGTGTGGTCTCGTAAATCCTTATATACGGCCGTTAGCTTTCATCGGCTGATGCAACACTCGACATCTCGCAGTCGCCAGCCAACCCACATCTATTTGCTCAAAACTTATGAAGTTATTTGCATTTCTTCCAACCAGACAATAGAGCTTTCTAAAGCCCACAAATAAGAGTGGCTATAAACAAACACGTATAGCGTTGTTGCGTGTCTGTATGTTTGTTTGTCAGTTTAATGAATGGGCTGGTTTGCGTCACGCACATTAACTGTTTAACCTTTTCAAATTTCGCTGTTCTTGGGTGAAGTATAGTTCTAATAGTCTGTTTACATTTTACGAGTTCCAAGTGCAAGTATGATGTGCAAGACTTAAGTGATTAAAATTAACAAATGAAGAAGAAGTACACTTTATTGCAAAAATAACTAATACAAAAAAATGGACACAAACAATTAATGCAAATGGCGGCCTTATGGCTAAAATACAGATGAACTAACCATATTATTATTATGCCAGCTTTTAACTTTATTTAGTTGTAAATTTAAGTTACAATTAAATAAAGTTAAATTGTACAGACGCCAGCACATCCAGCTACCCCAATCTATCTAATTTCTTTTATAGATTTTCAAATTTATCACAAAAGCATAAAGTTCACTAGGTATCAATTGGGGAAATTTGACAGATTGGGGTAGCTTGATGTGCTGGTTTCTGTACAATTAAATTATTTGCAAAGTTAACGAGTATAAGGTCAGGCTGTAAACGGGATGAGGATTTCTGCAGCACATAAGACTTTACGCCATAGTTACACCTCAACTAAATACATCGCAATTACACTTAGTATTGTAATTGGCCAAAGTGTGATTCAGGCATTATGGTTTTTTTTATATAAAATAGGATGACAAACGAGCAAGTGTGTCACCTGATGGTAAGTGATCACCGTCGTCCATGGCCACTCGCAACACCAAAGGAGCCGCAAGTGCGTTGCTGGCCTTTAAGGAAAAGAATAGGCTCGCTCCTTGAAGGTTGCCATGTCATACCGGATCGGAAATACCTCCGCAGCTAATTGATTCCACAGAGCGGTAGAGCGCGGCAAAAAGTTTCTTGTGAAACGCACGATGGTAGGTGACCATTCATAGGGATGAAATTTCCACTTTGGGCGAGAGGGTCTGTGGTGGAATGTGGCGGTCGGTATAAGAACAATCGAACAATTCCTCTTAGCATACCCCGTGATAAATGCGGTAGAGGAAACATAGAGACGCCACGTCGGTCCGGATGATTACGATTCAAAGTGAATTACATTCAAATTGTACTACCTTTAATACCTAGGACATTAAAAATAATCTGATTTGTGTTCGAGAATTTAGAAGGTGTTAAGTGTCCGTTCGTGGAATCTGTTCGTGGAACCACGTGAAAAGGTGATTATAATGGTGTTATATTTTATACAATGGAATCGTACGCACGAGTTTGAGCTCTCAACGAGGATGGAGCGTTATTATTGGTTGTGGTTTTGATAGTACGATATGTTTGACCAATTACAATGTGTCGTTGCCGTCGAGACTAGTACACACGGCTACATATCAAGTTATACATTTCCAATATAAGCTGACCTGTCATTGTATGGAAATACTATACAACGCGACATCAGCTTATACTGGAAATGTATAGCTTGACGTCTAACCGTTGTTGTAATGATAAGCAAAGTCCCGTTGACAACTGTTTTTGTCTATTGTATTTAAACCTATATACGACATCTTCCCCTTAAAAATAATAAGAATTAAATAAACATTATTACATTTTCTTTTAACAAAATTCATCAAACATATACCATTTTTATATAAACTAGCTACATCTTCCCTTTAAAAAGATTTAAAAAATAATATTCCATAAATATAGCTTTGGTCCATAACCGCTGGACATTCAGCAGGAATACTTCAATGACCTTCACATTTTAGGCAAGACGGTAACGCACGCTGAGTACCTCTGGCTCCAGAGCTTCTCGCAAAATTGAACCCGCGTCCCCGACGCGCATTTCCACTGCGCCACTGCCCTCTGTAAACAGCACCTCTCATACCGACAGCATTTACTTGGCCAGACGCCTGGCTCGTGCTACTTGTATCAAACAGTCGATATTTTTCTACAGTTATCTCTTCAACCTCACATATTTTGACTGCCTTATCCAAATCCAAGTCTTCGGTTCTCAACAGGCGATCCCAAACGACTACTATTATTAATTCCGCAAATAATGCGGTCACGAATCAATTCTTCTTCTAAACTATTAAACTGATAATATCTACTCAGCAACTTTAATGCCGTCACATATTACTTTATTGTCTCACCTTTTTCTTCATTTCTTCTGAAGAAATTATACCTTGACATTAATTTTGTCAACAAGACATCCACATCCGTCTTTTCACTGTCTCTCTCTTTAAACTTGCATGTACTTCTTTATTTTCCTTACGTACTCCTGAAGCTTTAGCAAATAGCTCAAATTGAGTCTTCCATCTCTTCCATTCGTCAGCCCGGCTGACGGAGTTGCCAATGAGACTTAACTCTGATGATGGTCGGGCATGTTCCATTTTATAAAAATAGTTTTATACCTTATCATGGTTCTATAGCATACCAAATTTTCAAATAAATCTCTGCTAATTCAATTTATTTTCAAATTAATTTTCACCGCTGTCACCATGTTATAATGATGCAAAGTCCCGTTGACAACTGTTTGTCTATTGTATTAAAACCTATATACGACAACCGTGTGTACATATTTTAAGGGTTTTCCGGACAAGATTATACAGTAAATATTCTTGTAAAACTCATTAGCTGTATATTAGTACAAATTCAAATTGATGATTAAGGTTCTAAATATCCAGCCTGGGATTTGAACCCTGAACTTAATTATCTGCACTTCCACAGGATACCGATAAAGTGGACACGAGACCAACGGGGTAATCAATTTACCCAAGCACTTATAGTAACTTACCAAAGTGTAAACTCGTCATAAAGCAGAAAGTTGAGAATAAGTCGACGTGTGTTAGCAGTGGTATTACGATTTGTTTGCGGTTCAATTTCCGAGTAGATAGACTGATCAAATAGAAAGGTTACGTAGGTACCAAGTGGGCGTGACCTTTCCGACTTGTGATTTTGAGTGGTGCCCTCCGAGAATGCGAGTTGTGCAAGCGTCTACACTCGTCCTACAATCGATCATCAGTTTATAATGGTCGTATGACCTGACATAACAATGATCGAGGATTCGAGGGCAGAATTTTCTTGTTACAAAACCTTCAGAGCTCACCATAAGAAACAACTCTACTGATCAAATGATTTGTAATTAAGACTCATCTTAATTTATTATCATAGGTTTTTTTTTAAAAGACAACGCCCGCACAACGGAGTTTAATCCCTGTGTCGCGGGGTAGTTTACAAATATATAATAGACGGATACAAATTACATCCAGACTCAGAATAACTATTTATGGGTCACATAAATAGTTGGGAATAGGGACTCGAACCCGCGACACGAGCGGCGAGGCGACTGTCTTAGCCGCCGCGCCGTGTAGTCTTATTATTACAATTAAGTATGATTTATTTTATTATATTTTAGCATTTTAAACATGCCAAACTTTAAACAAGTTTCAGATATCTTTAAAATCGTGGAAATCAAACCCACGTACCACGGGGTATCCAGTCCCTTGTCCGTTAACCGCTCCGCCACTGCACCGTGGTTCTCAGACTGGAATTTATACAATCCATTCGATATTTTCTTAACGATTTGATATTGTTGAATCTAATGAATCAGTAAACAAAACTATTTAGTTAACTTAATTATACGAAAAGTGTCTATGTAAATGTTATTAATATTTTATTAGTTATTTATACAACTCTAGATATGAAGTTAAATAAGGTTACATAAAATATGAATTTAATTATATAATTAAAATATTAATTTTATTACAGTTCTATTCGACAATTAAGTTGGAACTGGAAGCTAGTTAATTTTATTATTATTGAGATAATACCAAATTAGTTGTATATTAGCAAATATACAATTAATAGTCTTTTATCTATAAAGGTATTGGTTGTTAATTAATGTTATTATGAGTCGTAAAGGTTGTTTTATAATAAAAGTTTATAGCGGACCTTCGAAGTAATGTCACGTATTGAATAATAGAATTTAAAGAATTTAAGTTTATATAACTTTGTTCTTTGTATTGCTTGGTGCTCGTCAGTTAACGTAGGATAATAAGAATACTATAAATTGTGTGCTATTTCATAATATTAATGTTATTTATCAGTCCGCGACTTCGTCCGCGTGGAATTTTAACTTTGCGCAAAAGCCATCTTTGTTTACGTAGAAGGTAATTTTTTTTAATAATGGGGGCCACCGTCCTTCCCCCTCATGACTGCCCACGGACTTGCACATCATAAATGCACGCGCAGTACTTGATCATTATTTTGCTGCGATGTTATTTAAAAACTGCGATAACTCGGCAATTTTGTGTTTCATTAAATACTTTTATTGAGTAACGTAATATTTTGGACGATTTACACAATATCTTTATAAATTATAGCCCATGTGTTATCTTGATGTATAAGCTATATTATTGTAAAGTGTCATTAAAATCCACTTAGTTATGTTTGCATGATAGAGTCCATGTATCCATACATCCATATTTATAACATTTGCATTTATAATATTCGTAGGATATAGTAGGATTACATTATTACGAACGCCAAGCAATGTGCAATATATGTTTATATACTATACTATTTTCATGCAATTTATAATCGATACCTAGGTTCGCTCATGAAGTTTAACGCAGTATACAACAGTCGCGTAATTAATAAATTACCGGATCTAATACGATCTTATCCAAGATATACGAAATGCCAAGTTGGCAGTGGGTAAGGTACATAGCTCGTAGAACCGACGACGGCCGCTAGGGGAGAAAGGTTCTCGAGTGACGACCACGAACCGGGAGACGCAGCGTGGGCAGGCCCCTACAAGATGGACCGATGATCTTGTGAGGTTCACTGGAAGCCAATGGGTGCAGGTAGCGCAAGACCGGCAATTGTGGGGATCTTTGGGGAGGCATTTGTCCAGCAATGGACGTCTTTCAGCTGATATGAAGATGATGATCCAAGACATATCACATACGGCCATCAAGCCCAAACTAAGCAATGCAACTTGCATAAGCAACTTGTACTATGGATACTAAAACAGGTAAACATACTATTACCCTTTTTTGTTTTTAATAAATTCATACAAAACACCTAAACCAAGACAGATATACATTTTTAAGAACAAAAATATATTGAAGTGCGAGGATCGAACCCGCAACCTTCGGATCAGAAGACAGGATCAGTATTAAATGATAATAACATAAAAATATAAAAAAGGTTTTTAGTCACGTAGACTTTAAAAAAGCGCTTATAAATAGTCAGAATATGTTTGTAGTAATATATAATTAATTTACACGTAGACTTTAGAAAAGCGCTTATAAATAGTCAGAACATGTTTGTAGTAATATAGAATGAATTCTAGGTACATATAGATATATAGGTACACGGATTGTAGGAAAAAAATTACATTAAGATTTATTTTATAATAGTAACGATATTTAGCTAGCTCAAATTAAGTTATTGTCAGGTTTAATTACAGAAATTTAAAATTTTAGCTATATTTTTACTACATATTGTCTGAATGGTTCTGTCTATATTAAGGTACGAATTAAATATTATTATGATTCACGGTGGTTGTCAGAAGTTAAACGATACCATCTGCCAAATCTCATGGTGAGGTCACCAAGTCGTGATACGTTTGACGTATATAGCGACGTTAGTGTCGTGATCACGGTTAGTTGTAAAGACATGACTTCGTCGTTCAAAAGGTTAAACATTGACAGAACGACTGTAAAATGAATATTATCTTCGAGCTGCTGATCGATGTACTGCGCGCTTTTTGACCATATTGGCAGAAAGGTTATGAAACTCGATATTTCAATCGAATCACGATTATTAATTTGTTTATGCCGTTACTCGATAAGATATCTTACTCGATATTTAGTGTGTTAAATCGTGTACGTTATCTTTAGATCTTAGATATTAATGGTGAATGAGAAATTGATCTTGCTGAAACAGAAAACGTGTGCGTGGTGAAAGACCTGACGCGCTATCCAATGGGCTTCCAATCCTAGTTTGGTATAGACGCCAGCACATCCAGCTACCCTAATCTGTCAAATTAATTTTATAGATTTTCAACTTCATCAAATAGGCATAAGGTTCATTTTCAATTAGGGAAATTTGACACATTAGGGTAGCTTGATGTGCTGGCATCTGTACAAAGCAATTTCACGATATACTGTGGTGCAGGTGACACGAAAACTAGGACCTGAAAGAGCTTGCATATAAAATACTAGTTGTGCCCATCATTTGGATGGATATGCCTTAATCGCCGCTTTTATGGCATATTCGCCACGATTAAGGCACTTTGTGGAGATCTTTAGGGGTAGCCTTTGTCCAGCAGTGGACGTCATTCAGCTGCCATGTCATTAACAATTAGACTTAAAATGTTATTTTTTTATCAAACATTTTATAATATTATGGGATATTATGTTATAATGGTTTTATTAAATTTCACAAAGTTTTATTTCCCATCTTAATAGACTTGTGTTCATTCTTTTTTATTGGCGGTATGAAACGTCAAAATTAAATGTTGTCAATGATAAACTATTGTTTATCTGTGCCTTAAAACTTATTTCCTTAAAAAGTAGTAAAAGTACGTGGAAGTCATTTTTATTTATAGATACAAACCTTACGCATAATTTCTTATTTTTTTAGTATTCTGTAACGCAACTGTATACATAGATATATATATCTATTTACTGTAAGAACACAATGTCGATTCGTATGATATAAGTGTCATTATGCCCATGAGTTATGCTAACCAAGATCATAGTTAAATACAATAGTAGACATTTTAGAACATGGTAGGATAGCATCGGTGAATTATAGCCAGGTGTAAATGAGCGAACACGCTGAGAATTATGAGACTTTTGGAAAGATTTACACGCAGTTCTGTGGAATTATTGTGTGCTGGGAATGTCTAGTATATTTAGCTGTTCGCATATGTCCCTTGAATATAACATGATGAATTAGAAATTGTCAGACCTGATGGTCTAGTGGCTAGTGACACTAACTGTTAAGCCAGAGGTAGTGGGTTCTATTTTTCGCACGATTATTTGTTCTATGTATGAGAGTAGTTTATCTAATATGATATTTATAATAATATCAAATATATATTTATAATAATATCAGTGCAAATATTTGTGTGATGAGCACGAATATTTGTTTCTAAGTCATGGATGTTTTCTATGTATATAAGTATTTATCTATCTATATAAGTATCTATATCGTCGCCTGGTACCCATAGTACAAGCTTTGCTTAGTTTGGGGCTAGGTTGATCTGTGTGACATTGTACCTAGATATTATTATTATTATATCAGAGGCCTATTGGGTGGCTTGAATAGCTCTCACTCTAGGATAGCCGCTGTCCATACGATAAAGTAAAAGTATATACAGTAACAGTCAGTATTTTTAGAGTCCAAAATGACTGCCAAAGAAATGCTAGCCATTAAAATATTTCTATCTACTTCATACCTCTTAAAAAGCAATGGTATTAATCTTGTATAATTTCCATTAAACTAAATTGCGTTCTGACAATTACCCAAGCATTTTGAGGCTTGGGGTACTCTGTACGGGGTACTTCGGACCGATATAATTGGTCGTTTGACGGAGGTCTGACTACCCGCGTTCAGGGGTTGATTGCGGCTGATACTAAGAGAATATATCTCGGGAGGTCGTAATGAACGTTAAAATTGTTTTCTGTTTCTTTCAATATCTGCTTTCCTTGGCGTAGACTTGGGGAGCGAGTAAGTAGTTGCATAGGATTCAATGATATTTTTGCATTCGCTGTCATCCACATTGGTGTTGGGTAATCAATATTGACGCAGTGGACTTGTTTTACTATCTTATTCTCCAAGTCATCCTGTGCACCAAAATAAAATTTATTTATTTTACCGATGAGAACAAAGCTTACGCTGACTCAGGACGGTAGGGTACGAATGATACATACAATTGCTATCATGTGAATATAAGTCGAGTATTGCTTGCTACACACTCGTTCAGGTTCTAGGATTGATCGCTTTAGCGGAGTTGCAGGCGGACATTTTACGATGAATTGTATTTAATTTTCGCATATTTTAATACCTACCGTGATCTCATAACAAACTGAACTACTTATTCGGAGGCACTCGACACCAAACTTTACATATGCCTAAACCTCATGGGATCTCCGTATGTATCCACTCTATGCCATACCACTCTTTTTGTTCAATTAGGTCTGTTTGTATGCCATTTAGTAATTATGCTTGGAAGGTAACGTTGTTACGTTTGACCAGTCCTGTTTTGAACGTTGTTTCAAATTCTCCCTATGTGTACCCATTTTGGTATTTTACTTCTGTTTGGGTTCGATAAAAGTAAAAAAACACTATACTGTCTTCCAACACATTTTCACTGTTGCACAATAATTGCACATACGGGGACGTACCCTCTATTCCTTTTCTTGTAATAATCCGCTGGGATTAACACCGTCGGAGAGAGATCAGGGATAGCATCAATTACTTAATGTCCTCTTCGAGGGACAAGTGTTTAGCATTAACAAATGTTCACTCCGAGCTATATATTGAGAAGCATTAATAATATGTCATGCAAAGTGTAGGTAATTTTTTTGCCAGTTTTCTTCAATTATATGACAAGAAACATTTTATTACATTTAAAAGGCCAGTTGGTGTGGTTGGTAAATGCTTACGTTTTACGACGTAGGTCGTGGGTTCGATTCCCACTCATTACAGATATTTGTGTGCATGAACATGTCAGTCTGTCCTGAGTCTGGATGTAATTATCTATTGAAGTATGTATTTACAAAATAAAAGCACTATGTGTAGTATACCAGTTGTCTGGTTTCCAGTTAGCCGTGTGTGATTAATGTCCAAGAATATTATCATTATTTATTATTAATTTATTGCTATTGGCAGTAGTTAAGAGTGAGCCGGACGGTAGACCTCTCCACTTCTAAAACGCGATGACACCAAAAGGTATTTGATACAGTCAACATCACGTCACGTTTGTGGATAATCTTAACAGTGTCTTTATTATATAGGCAGTAAGAATGATTTTCGTAGTGCTAGTGTATCCACTGATACGGCATTGACTCAGAACCTGATGGATAAATAAAATTAAACGCCCGTGAAGTTCCGTTCTAACAATGGCATTCCAACACGCCCTCCTCAATCAAGACAAACATTACAACTAATTACCAAGAAAACAACGACAAATTCCTCAATATTAGATAATCTAAACGTCATTCAAGCAAGGCCCATCAGATACCCCCACGTATATTACCATGGCAACATAGAGCGGCAGGAAGTCACGTGCTATGCCATCACCCTGGTACCAGCACTGCGATAGGCTTCTGATAAACTTTAATGAGGTCCTTAGTAGGTGTGGGTTGATGACTACATTTTAATGAGGTTCTATTCTTGTGCGTGCGTAATGGATAAGCATGACAAGAGTGTTTACATATAAATCAGATAATAATAGTGTTCTTGGCGGAATGTTGACTACTGGAGGTTATCTCCACTCATCATCGTCATCATGTCATGTGGTGGGGAGATATGACGTCATCACCATGCCTGGTAGACGTGGACGGATTGGGGATCGCAGTAATAATACTGTTCGATCTGTAGGAGATATTCCCTAGTGATGACTTCGAAAACTCCCACGTGATGAGATAGAATGGTGGTGGTTCGTTTTGATTGAGAGATCCAGTTAATGAGTTCTGACTTTCTTTATTTAGGTTTCACAAGTTTAATACCTTAGTATGAAGTTTTCACAATTATTTTCTAAATCCTTTTAAAATTTGGTTGGGATTGGAAGAGTTTTTCGAAAAGATCTCTCAATCCACACGCACATATTATATAAGTATACTAGCGGCCCGGTACGTGCTTCGCTACGCTTTTAAGTATTAGTACAAATTGTTTGTATATGGGAGTATAGAAAGATGTTGATTTTACACTTTTTCAAGACTTTTTTTAAATTTTCTCTTCGTACAAACCTTCCCTACACTTCCACGAATAATTCAAGACCAAAATTAGCCAAATCGGTAAAGGCATTGTTGAGTTATAACATTACAACGAAAAGTGGCATTGATTTTTATATATATAGATTTATCAGCTGTCTGGATGTCATAGTACAGGTTCTGCCTAGTTTGAGAGCCGATGTATGATTTACTATTATGCCTGCACAATAACACCATTTCACATAACCGGCGATTTGACCCTAGCTTCGGGCCTTGTTATCTGCAATTGAATACGTTTCCACTAGATGACTGTGTGTGGTTCTCTCCATTCGTTAAATGGACGAACTGCCCGCGTCTCTTTGTGTATTCACGTAGAGTGCCAGTTGCACAAAACGTCCCTAAAAGCAATTATGCATCTCCTCGTCATAAATCGCCCTAAGTCGAGGTTAGAACCTGACAAGGGATGATATTAATCTTCTATAGTAAAATTTCTTATGAGAAAAAGCAAAGTAGTAAATGAAGCCCTCAAGAGTATAATGATAATGATATAATGATATCTGGGGCAATGTCACACAGATCATCCTAGCCCCAAACTAAGCAAAGCTTGTACTATGGGTACCAGGCGACGATATACATACTTATATAGATAGATAAATACTTAAATACATAGAAAACATCCATGACTCAGAAACAAATATTCGTGCTCATCACACAAATATTTGCACTTACCGGGATTCGAACCCAGGACCACCAGCTTCGTAGGCAGGAGCACTACCAACTAGGCTACGGTGACCTACTTCTTCCTTGAAGTTTTCCCATAACTATGAAGGTCGGCACCAGGTACAACTGTTGCAGATAGCTACCGGAATAAATCAAGTGCTTGCCATCTGACCTTGAAACCAATAGTTAATCAGTAACCTAAAAGGGTAGACCCGGTGTAAGATTTTATTTGGTTTCTGATTACCTGAAATGATTATTGTAGACATCCCGAATCGACATACATTGGGTTTTTCGTGCTCTCCGGGGCATGGAGGATAGTCCCTCAATCCACCAGACTTCGAAAGAAATTTATGTTTTGAACCTAATTATTACTACTTTTGTTTAATGACTACGATCGGGACTGACAGCTTAACGTGCCCTCCGGGGTATGGAGACGAACAATAAACAATAAAGGCAAATACCAGATTAAAGAAAAAAAAGATTCGTTGTTTTATCTCATAATTTAGGAGTAATCCTTAAATAAATAAGAAATAACTAGTGACTTTACAACTTTTAAATTTAGTACTATTATTATATTAAAAATTGAAGACACCGAGCAGTAGGGGACTATTTTACAGAACTCTAAAGGATTTTTTTATTGCCACCTAGTCTAAGATGCTTTTAATGCTTCACACAACAGTGGAGACTCAAACCATTTAGTAAATACCACTACTAAAGTATAAGCAACTCGCGTTAGAAAGGACCCCCTACAGGATGCGAATCTCTACTCAGGGCGGACATGGAGCTGACATGGAGATTCATGAGAGGGTCGAGTTTTAGGAACGTTTTGTACGCTCTTTGATACTATGTGAAGTCGCTTGGTCGATTGGGGATCCGAAGGGACATTTCATATAGGTATTATAATGCAAAAAAAAATGCCTAAGAGCCATATTTGGGTTGCATCAAATAGATTCTTGCCGGCCATTCTACAGGCAATATAAAATTTTAACTGTTCCATGCTAGTATATTTTGGATGCATGTATATTTGTATTTAAGCATAAGAACCTATTTCAGGAAGCCTCTAGTTCTTATAGTAGACGGGCGCGTCATCAGCATAAATTATGCAGACCTTTTACTAAACTGACTTTGACATCTAATAATAGTTATATAATGTGTATTAAAATATTCAATAAGATTCCTAATAATTTTAAATCAATGACATTTTCTAAATTTAAAAAAGAGTTAACGCGGTGGCTTGCTGAAAAATGTTTTTATAGCATGCATGATTTCTTTGAATTTAAATTATAAATTGACATTATATTGTTAGATTGTGCTTTTGAAAAACAGTAATGTATTTAGCTTCATAAAATATTTGTACGCTCGTAAGAGCGAAACATAGTGGGCCATGATTAATTTATAACACCTTTAATGTACCTGTGTTTGTTGTCAAATAAACATTATTCTTATTCTTATAGTTACGGATGCAAACTAAGGGTCACGGATGATGATGATGGTGGCGGTGCGTTCACTCTGGAAAGTATAAGCCTGTGTCTTTACAAACTTATGATTCGTGGACAAAAAGTACATCCAGATTCAGAACAACTACTTGTGGGTGACACAAATATGTGTCCCGTGCGGGAATCGAACCTGAGACACGAAGTGGCGAGGCGATTGTCTTAACCGCTGCGCCATATTGACGGCAATTCAATACCTCTTAAGTCAAGGACGTCATGAGTTGAGATTCTAGTGTCACAACGTTTAGCAGAGTTAGTTTGTCTACCTTATTCTTTGTAGAATGTAAAATTCCAGAATTAAACGACACTCAAAATAGCATAAGCTATTTCACGTCATTAATCGCAATAGCCCAGCACACCCTTTTAATCATAAGCCACGCATCTTCTTTGCTCATTAATCTAAGATTCCTAACTCGTAATAACACCATTATAAACCTTTAACAATGCGCCTGCGCAGGTCAGGTAGGCGGTACAAGTCATCATCTTTAGCGGATATAAAAAGTAGCTACTACTTTTTCGTAATAGTTTTATTTGAAATCCTCCTATACTCCTATACTCTTACTTAAGGGGGTATCACTTGTCTGAGTATAATTTTGAATTCTCTAAGTAACACCACATGGAGAATTCAAAATTATTCTCAGACAAGCGATAGAACCCTGAATAGGTATATCGGTTCAGCGTTGCAAATTTCTGTCCGTCTATTATATGTATGTAAAGTACCCCGCGACACAGGGATAAGATCCCTAGTGAGAGCGTTGTCTTTAAAAAAAAATATAACTTTTTTTTACGAGGAACTGATGAATGGTTGGCGTGGTTGGTAAATGTTTGCCTTTCACGCCGCAGGTCGTGGGTTCGATTCCCACCCAGGACAGATATTTAATGCCTGTTTGTCGTGAGTATGGGTGTAATTATCTATATAAGTATGTAATTAGAAAAGATAAGTAGTATATTTAATATATCAGTTATCTGGTTTCCATAGTACAAGCTCTGCTTAGTTTGGGATCAGATGGCGGTGGTCCTGGGACCTTATTTACAAATAATGTCCCAGAATATTATTATAATTTCAATAAATTTAACCGCGAATAGAAGCATATCAAATGCCAGTATGTGATCTGCCCTAAAACGTTAGCTTACGTATCTTGAAACAACAATGATTAAACTGTCTCGCTTGACGCCATAGCGTAAAATACAAAATATGTATCTTCCATCACGGGCCAAATAGATTTTGATAAACTTTATCTAGCTTTCTACATCTAGTTTCAACCAGCCAGCAATTAATCATGGGCCACATCAGAATCCCCATTAATATCAAATTCCTTACTTTAATAGCCCTATGATATTATTATAAAGCTAAACTCTAACAATGACGGGTTTCAAGTGACCATGGCGTTTTTCCTCGGAACGCCATTGTGTACGATGGTAAGTGATCGCAGATAGGCGTGTATTACGGCCCGTTAGTGAATAATGCACGTATAAGGCAACGCCTAATGTATTCATTGAAATATTCGCGCGTTTCGCACATCCATTGGACAAGCACGAACGAAGCTTTAATAAAAGTCAGGAGTACTGACTTCAAACAACAACTTAAAAGTAATTTGTTACTATTGGTTTCTATATTTTCTTTTAATATACATATATATTCGCAAGGCGAACGAGCAAGTGGGTCAACGGTATGTGATTACTGCTCTGCTTGGAGATTCGCAATACCAGAGCCACAAGAGCGACCATAGCCACCGCCAGTGCTTTTTCGGCCACCAAGAAAGGAATAATAATAATATCCTGGGACATTACACACGGCCATCTGATCCCAAACTAAGCAGAGCTTGTATTATGGAAACCAGATAACTGATATATTTCATATACTTCTTTTCTGTCGTAAATAGAGACTTATATAGCTAATTACACCCAGACTCAGGACAAGCAGACATGTTTGATGCAGTCAAATATCTGTCCTGGTTGGGGATAGAACCCACGACGTGCGGCGTTTAAGGCAAACGTTTGCCAACCACGCCAACCGGCCCGTCTCGCGGTTTTACCCGCGTTAAATTTTATAATTAATATGTGTTTATCCAGGGTGTCAGCCAACTCCATACAATATTTGTGTGATTACACTGAATCGAACCCACGATCTGCGGCGTGTAAGGAAAGAATTTACCAACCACGCCAACCCGTCAAGGGAATAGGCTCGCTTCTATGTCACATTGGATCGGAAATACCTCGGCAGTAAATTCATTTCTCAGAGAATGGTCGAGCGCGGTAAGTTTCTTGTGAAACGTACGATGGTAGACAACCATTATGTCAATTAAATTTTAAATTTATAGCGTTATTCGCAATGCAAATCGTAAATCTAATATCAAAAGTGGGAAATCATAAATTTGATCGTCTGGCGGGTCTCGAACCAGCACCATCTACGAGTCCATTAAGCTACGAGCGATATACGTTGGCGGATCAAATTTAAAATTATTGATTATTAATTTAAAATTTGAAAATAATTTCCTTAAAATACAATATATTCCACGTTTCATAACATAATACCTGTGCGCTATATAGTGTTCCCTGAGTGTTGCCATTTACTATTCGTCGCTGGTGACCTTCGATCAATAATAGTACCTGGTGACCAATAAAATCTCGTCCCGTGAGGGGCGTAAAAATGGTCACGAGAACGTCTGCCAGAGTACGGACAGCGGCAGCTCTCTGAGTACTATGACTACCATTTTGCGAGTAACCTTACGAGTATATACTTACGAGTATATACATTAGCTCTTACGAGTATATATTATAGTTTAAAATGTGTGGGTAACCATTAAAACAATCCCATCGGGTCAGGAAACAAATAAGTTGAATATGACTGATGTAGTCAGCTGAAAAAGAGATTGGTCAGAGAACAAACCAATTGATGCATCAGTTGGTTTGTCATGCTGAAAGTCGAGGTGAAAATATACGGGTTCAGGAACCAACTCAAACTTCTAACAGGAAAATCTCGCAACAACCATGATTGTAAATTTAAGGTTTTTTACACTATTGTCCGATTAAGGGTTAACTGGCTCTCCAAAGCGAGGATATGAAAATTAAATGCGTTAGCCATCATCTCCATCATGTCAGCCGGCACAGCTGAACAAGAGCCTCCCTCGATAATGGCGGGATATGCCATAATCGCCACGCTTGGCAGACGGGTTGGCGATCGCAGTAAGATGGTCATAGTACTCAGAAGAACGTTGCTGCCCGTTCTCTGGCATATATTCCCTCGGGACGACTTCTACGCCCCCCCATGGGATGAGATGGAATGGCGATATTCTTTATGGCCGTGAGCCATAAATGATTTGGTATTATCAGTTATTTTCAGATCGGTGAAAACAACTGGTTATGAAGGTCTTTTCAATTGTTTAATTTCAGTAAACCCTCCAGCTCCATCTTCCTACATCTTCATGGAGACAAGGTATCGTTGATGTTGCCAGTTTAGATAATAGTATACTTGTGAAGGTAATAGATTTCC
Organism: Pseudoips prasinana; assembly: GCA_951640165.1. Taxonomy (NCBI): domain Eukaryota; kingdom Metazoa; phylum Arthropoda; class Insecta; order Lepidoptera; family Nolidae; genus Pseudoips; species Pseudoips prasinana. The sequence continues at coordinate 27,830,491 of OX621246.1, forward strand.
TGCAAGATTTGTAAAGGAATGTAAGATGAGGAGAAGGGAAATTTTGCATAGATTTTTATGCGGGATAAGTTTTGTAGACCAGCCATTACATGTAGGGAGCCTTGGTTCGGCAACTTTAGAAGATCTAATCGATAAGATTTTCAGTAAGGGTCATCTGGGTGTGAATAATCTACAAGATATTCTATGAGATAATATTTGAAATTGGTGCCAATAAGAATAGGAAAAATAAACGTTATTATACACACGTTAGAATTTAGTACTTAGCTGAAATGATTTGATAGTTTTTCTTTGATTTTGAAGACGGTGGTTTGTTTTTTAAAACTATATTTATTTATTTAACATACGGTTTGCTTCTGTAGGGAAGCTCCATTAATTGTAATTCAGTGTGCCTTGTACAAAAATAAGGGGGGGCATTCTTTGGGCACTGCCAATAGAAGTAAAAGCTATTTTTTTCATTTCTCATACTCGGAGAGTAGGGTTTATTTGATCCGAATAGCGAGTGGAAGATGCTACTTCCCACCTTTGGGCGGTTAAGACTCATAGTAACTGCTTCCCTCCCTATGGTGGGCATACATTTTAAAAATAGAACTAAATGTGATTAGGCAGTCGGCTGTAAGAAATCTAACAAAATAAGAAAAAAATGCTGCGTTCATGTGAATAAACGGCTAGTGTGAATTAAAAAAAGACGCTTGTTTACATTTTTTACCATTTGAATTCGGCCAACGTTTCGACCTCTTTAGGTGATCATCTTCAGGGAGAATGCGACCCGCACGGCGTCACGCACGTCCCGTCTCGTACACTCGTCCCGTCATTCATTAAAATTAATTACGTGGGTTACACGTCATAATTCTTCACAATGTTAACTCCTCACATCAGTTTTAATTATTATATGGCAACTCTATCCCCATTGCCCCAGAAAAGGTTAGATATATGTATTTTACTTTATCGTAGTAGTAGTTTTCCTTGTGTTAGAGTTTTGAAGCCACCCGGTAGGACTCTGACATGGCTTTATGATTGTTGTCAAACGATTTAACATTAGATCGATAGCTTAGCGTGGTTTACGACGCGACGAAGTGAATGCAAAAGTGCCTTTTACATTCACCATAGCTAACGTAGATGAACGATATCAACACCGTACAACATTGAAATCGGTAACCCGTTTCAGAGTTACTATCTTATAGTATTACTCTTCAATTTTATTACATCTATTGGGAGTTAAAATAACTAAGTGTTTTTCTGCTTCTAGACCACCTTGCTTCTAGATGGCGCTTTTCAGTGTAGGAAAGAGGCGTCTAGAAGCAAGTTTAGTTCTTAATATCTAATAGATCTAAGCAAACTTAGTGCAATTTGATAAGTACCTTTTACATTCACCATAACTGAAGTAGATGAACGGTATTAATACCGTACAACATTGAAATTGGTCACCTGTTTCAAATGTTAACTCTTCATTTTTATTACATGCCTCTTCTATTGGCAGTTTAAATAACTACTAAGTGTTTTTCTGCTTCTGGACCAACTTGCTTCTAGATGGCTATTTTCAATGTAGAAAAGAGGCATCTAGAACCAAGTTTGGTTCCAAACTTAGTTCTATTTTATTAGTGTCTTTTACATTCATCATAAATAACGTAGATGAACGATATCAACACCGTACAACATTGAAATCGGTAACCTGTTTCAGAGTTACTATCTAATAGTTTTATTCTTAAATTTTATTACACTACTCTTCTATTGGGAGTTAAAATAACTACTAAGTGTTGTTTTGCTGAGGCATCTCGAAGCAAGTTGGTCTAGGGGTAGCGTATTGAACCACAGATAGCGAGGTCTTGGGATTTTTCTGTTAAGAAAATTTCACAGTATTAGCCCGAAGTCTGGGAGTTAGCGGTATTACACCCACGTCCCTCGGAGAGTACGTAAAGCCGTCGGCCCTTTACCTGACCCCTTTCCGGTCGTCCCATCGATTTATGAGGGTGATGGAATATGAAGTGCCCCTGTGTTTGCGCAGACACTTGTGCACTATAATATGTCTCGTGCATATGGCTCGTAGAACCGACGGCCGTGGGGCAGAAAGGTTCTCTAGTGGCGACCACAAACCGGAAGATGCAGCGTGGGCAGGCCCCCTACAAGATGGACCGATGATCTTGTGCAGGTCGCTGGAAACTGCTGGATGCGAATAGCGCAAGACCGTCAATTGTGGAGATCTTTGGGGGAGGCCTTTGTCCAGCAGTCTTTCGGCTGATATGATGATGATGATGACATGGCTAGTCTCAATTGAGACTGGCCGCCGTCTCCGAAATCGGCTACAAGGCAAAATTATTTATTCATTTTATTATAATTATAGTGTTTTAAGTATCATATTTACTTAACTACTGTATTCTTAAGCACTACATTAAAGTCCATGTACAAATAACCAGTCTATCCGTTAAACAATAATAATTAAGGAAATGTTCTATCCTTTCACAACAGTGCTAAATAATGTGCAGGAACTAATTTAGTACAACCGAAGCCGCGGGGCGGACTAGTAATTTATAAATGGTGGTACTAACATCCGGATTCAATATAAATTACAGATTAAAGGTAATGCAATTACACGCTGGGTGTTATTGATGAATCTGAGCACTAAGGCGGTCGTACACGGAACACACTGGGAATATTTTTAAATAGGACACAAAGGAGTATATAGTTAACCTTTGGACATAATAATGTATGAAGTTAAAACTATTACGGATAATTCACATAATTTTATGTTGGATTTGGCTAACATAAGATGAGAGAGGCTCTCATAGGCAGTTGATTTCACAAATTAGCAACATTTCAGCCAATTGATTTTCGTTTTGAATATATCCAATTTGTCATTGAAGATATTTAAGTCAGCGGTCCGTACAGCAAACGTATGGCATCGGCCATCGGCTTTATTTTTTTAGAAATATGGTCGCCTGATAGTATGTGCACAGTTGCATGTGAAAAATCATATCATATTGAAAACACCTTCCAAACTATTAAATTTTATTATTAATAATGTAAAGTGTAAATCTAGTCTGTAAAGGGAAATCATACTTAAATTTAATCGTCCGGTGGGTCTCTAACCAGCACCTTCTACCAATCCGGAGTAGGCGCTCTGCGTTAAGCTACGAACGTTACACACTGGCAGATCAAATTTAGGATTCCCTTGCTCGCACCCTTTGGAGGATGCAGGTGTTTCCATCAGCTTTGTTTTTCTAGAAACATGATTCTGCTGTTGAATCCCAGATTATTAAAACGCCTTGGATAACTCGTATAGCAGTCAGTTTTGTTTCCGTTGTCAGTCCGGTTGTGACAGCTTACGTGTCCCTTCCGATACGCGAGTTACATATGTCTACTAAGTTTGCGTTGATAATTATACACTACTAGCGGCCCGGTACGTGCTTCGCTACGTATAAGGCATAGTAATAAAAAAAATGATTATTAAGTTCATTTATTCAAACAAAAAATATATTTTAAATTGCTTGCTAGTAAAAACTAAAAAATTCAAAAGAATTGGGTACTCTTACTATGGTGGGTCTATATGGGTTAGTCTAAAACATTTGGATAAACATAATTTTTTTTTTCCATTTTGAGCAAGAATAAATAAGCAGTTACCGACTCTGGAACAGGCAACATAAAGTTGGCCATGTGTTAAACATGATTTCTCCAAGTTCACATCACTAACGTGAAGTAATTGCTCTTGGGCCTTGTTTAGGTATTGTCGGTGCATTGAATCGCGTTGCATGTTCTCCAAAAGGTGTTTTATCAGCCCTTATTACAATTTTGTGATTATCAGATGGCATACGATCGAGAGCAATTTTAAACAATTGCACTAATGCGTTATGCTGATGGAAATACCTTTGTAGCTCACGAATAATTTCACGCCTTGTATTTGAAACAATTGCACAACAAATGAAATTCACGATTTTCATCATCAATAAAATAAATTTGCAAAAAATTATGATCAGCGTCGGGGTATGGCAATAACGATGTTGGATCAGAATTTTTAAGACTTTATGATTCTGATTGATAAAAACATGGGACAATCCTGTTGAGGTATTTACCTTAAAAGTCGGCTTAAAATTATCTTTAATAATTTTAGTAGCACCAAAAGAAGTCATTTGAAATGCCGGATTGTATTGTTAAATATGTCTCAAAAACTGCTCCGACGTTTGAGATGTCCCAAAAATAAATGAATACAATGGTTCGGGTGGAGTTTCTAATGTTGGCAATCTCACTTTACCATTAGCACAACACATGCCGGGCGTTTCACCTGGGAAGTTAGCCGCATCACAATGTGGACATATTGCGTCCATTATTCCAATTTATCCGTACATACTATAATCAATCTGACTGTTGTAATTAAAAGCAGCACGCAGCATTTCAGCCAAAACAGCATGACGTATTCGTGATCGCCGTGCAAGATTCAGTACAGGTACAGGGTCAACAGATCTATTCTGTACATTACGTTCACGCTGCGATGCATTAGCTTGTGCGCGTTCACCTGCAGTCTGAGATCGTCTTAATAATCCCACTTGATTTGCATTACGCGTTCGCCGGCCTATGTTTGGTCGTCTGGTTCGTGGCATTTTACCTTCATATATAAAAATATCATTAAATAATTCACTATTAAACAATTTAATTTTACTCTACTAATTCAAGACTCCCCGATTGTTTGAATAAACTCAACAATATTTTGAAAATATAAACACAAAGCAATAATTATCGCTGCTAAAATGAAATGACATATGATGACATTGAATGTGTTTGACAGAACTATCGTAATTTTTTTTGTCTTCGTTTTTTGCCTTCCCGAAATCTCTTCACTAATACCTACTTGAACTTTACATTATGGTATTAAGGTTCAAATTGGCTTTTAAGTATTAGTACAAATTGTTTGTATATGGGAGTATAGAAAGATGTTGATTTTACACTTTTTCAAGACTTTTTTTAATTTTTTTCTACATACAAACCTTCCCTGGACTTCCACGAATAATTCAAGACCAAAATTAGCCAAATCGGTAAAGGCGTTGTTGAGTTATAACATTACAACGAAAAGTGGCATTGATTTTTATATATATAGATAATATGCGTCGCCAGGATGGCTAGCTTTACTGAATCCAGCTGCTATAAAATTGAAATTTGAACAGTAAGTGATCGTTGGTCTGTTCACAGGAAATCATTAGGTACCGGTTGCATTTCCCGAGGCAAAATTAAAAGGTGTAGAATTTGGCATTCTCAGAACGGAACACCCAAGAATGCCTACATACTTACATGCTGATATGTAGGCAACCCATTCTTTGCAACTAACATCGATTAGAATGTGGTTGGTAAAGATCGACTAAATCTACAGAAAGAAACTGAGCCACTGATTTGATCGGTGTATAGTTGGGCCATCTTTGGTAAAGTTACAGAAGGAACTCTAAATGATATCCTTTTATACTTTAAAAGACATATTTTTTATATAAAAGATTCAGTTAACAAGCACATCATACACCGTAGCGTATGATGATTGGTTCACAAATCGATCATTCTTGCCTGTCCTTTATGATATCTGATACTATCTCACACGAAATAGGTACTATATTAAGAAGATTGCGCAATGTATTCCTATTCTTATAGCTATGTAAATATTCCCGATTGCTATAAGAGGAAATGAGCCTCCTCTTATAGCTATGAAAATTGTTAACTAGATCTTTGTATTTGTAAATTCCTTGTGAGATTAAATACACATATTATTATTATTATTCTGGGACATTATTCACACACGGCCATCTGATCCCAAATTATGTAGAGCTTGTTCTATGGAAACCATATAACTGATAGGTATACTTAATATAATACTTTTCTTTTGTAAATTCGTATTTACAAAAGAAAAGTATTATCACCCTGACCCACAGACATGTTCATGCACACAAATATCTGTCCTGGGTGGGAATGGAACCCACGACTAGCGGCAAGCATCTACCAATCACGTCAACCGGCCCATCAAAGGTATTATGTGAGGTGGAGGCAGTTTCTCATTATAGCTTCACTAAGTGAAATCTCTTAAAATAATTATTCGTTTGAAGATAGCCTTATTCAAAGACCAAACCTGTAGTATGTGTTGTGTAAGTTCATGTGCTTGAAACTACGGTACTAAAACACGTCCTGATATTCCATACAATACAGCATATAGGGTGTAAACTTAATCATGTAAAAGCATAAAATTATGTGTTCACTGACATAGAGTAGCCCATTTTAGGTTTCCTACCCAAAGGGTAAAACCCTATTACTAAGCCTCCGCTGTCTGTCTGTCTGACCGTCTGTCACCAGGCTGTATCTCATGTACCATGATTGTTAGGCAGTTACTCTGATGATATATTTTTATTGCTGCTACTACTAGAAATAGAACACAATAAAGTAAATATTTAAGGGTGCTCCCCTACAACAACCGTGATTTTATAATCGTTTTTTGCTCGAGATTGGCCTCAATTACAAGTTGTTTGCAAAATAATGGTCTTCAACCCTCGAGTGCGACTCGCACTCGGCCGATTTTTTGTAAGAATTTTACACTATTTCTTTGTTGTTTGTGTACCGATTTCGAAAATATCTTTTATATTCGATTGAATTTTTCAAATCAGTCGTTAAAAAATAAATATGTTAGTTTTATATTACCTTTTTTATTCGATTGAATACTTTAAATCAGTTGGTAATAAAAAATTATGTAAGTTTCGTTTAAAGTTGTGCGTTAAAAGTTTTTATTAGTTTTAATATTATTTTGCTCATCGATGTACAGAGATGGACTAAATGCCGAAGGAATTCTCTACCAGTCACCACTCAGTTTATTATCTGCACTAGAACGATGCAGATAATAAACGTCGTATGGAGGCTTTAGAGGTACCACATGAAAGGAGTCTCGGGCTCTTCTAGTACGTAGTAGTCTATCTAAATGTGAATACTTTATTTCGCAAGAAATCAAGAACAAAACGGCCTTGGTCGCCGTTGTAAAATTACTAAAAGCAATTATTTTAAAGTTAAACAGTCTCTATAAATCGTCACATCGTTCTATGTTTCGAACAGTAGTTATATACTCGTATGTATACTTCTATCAATTGTTGTTGTGTCGATCACAACACTACGTTCGATAAATTTCTTTCAGAGGTTCACTGCTGGACAAAGGCTTCCCCCAAGGATCTTCACAATGGAATTGTATCCATCATTTCGCCAAAATCAAACTTAGGCGATTGGTTGGCAGTCGCAGTATGGTGGTCATAGTATACAGAGAGACGCAGCTGCCTGGCGTCTGGTAAATATCCTCTCCGAAAGACTTCTACGACTGTGGATGACAGGCCTGTTGTTCTAGTAGTTAGTGACCCTGACTGCTAAGCCAAATATTGGTCCGGGTTCGATTCTCACCCAAGACAAATCTTTGTGTGATGAGCACAATTATTTGTTCTGTGTCTCGGTGTAATTTATCTATAATCACACTAATATTATAAAGGCGAAAGTTTGTGGGTGTGTATGTTTGTTACTTCTTCACATCTAAACGGCTGGAGCGATTTTAATAAAATTTGTTATGGAGTTCGCTGACACCCTGAATTAAAACATAGGCTATAATTTATAAAGTTTAACGAGGGTAAAACTGCGGGGTACAGCTAGTATGTTTATTAGTTGCGTGATTACTATAGTCAAGGCTCTGCCTAGTTTAGGGTCATAGCAGTGTGTTAGTTGTCCCAAGATATTTATTTATTTAATCGACTCCACGGGGTGAGGTGGTGTGGTGATATTCATCGCCATCAATACAATATAATACTCTTTATTGTACAGACGCCAGCACATCAAGCTACTCCAATCTGTCAGTGAACCTTATGCTTATGTGATAAAGTTGAAAATCTTTAAAAGTAATTTAACAGATTGGGGTAGCTGGATGTGCTGGCGTCTGTACAACAAATAAATTACAAAAATAGAACAAAAATAGTAGCATAATAATGTACAATAGGCGGTGTTATCGCTAGCAACGATTTGTAAGAGACAATCTTGGGATGGACAAGAATTCAGTAAAAGGAGAAAGATTAAAGAAACAGTAAAAGTAGATATCAGATATTGTTATAATAATAATGTCCTCCTAGCCGAATTTCGGCCCTGGCGGCTAGTCTCAATAGAGATTAGCCAGCAGCACTTTCTATTCCATCACTCTGATGATCCGATGGGACGCCTAGAGACACGACCGGAAAGAGGTAACGTACAGGACCGACATCTTTACGTGCTCTTCGAGGCACGGGGGTATACTACCGCCAACACCGAGACTTCGGGCTGATATTGAGAACTTTTTCTTTTTACAGAAAAGTCCTAAAATCACATTTGGCCCGACCCAGGATTTGAACCCAGGACCTCGTTCTCTGTGGGTGAACACGCTACCGTTATATTATATTAAGTAGGAGTACCACACAGTTAACATTAATCATAATTTTGTTTCCGTTTTACGGTACTAAATTTAAACAGCGTTTTGTAACAATGAAGATTGCGTCACTATATGTAACACATGGTATGTGACCTATCGGTTACAAAATTTCAACATCTCCAATACAAATGTTATTTTTTGTAAACATGGTTATTCTTATCCAATGATCGAACCCGCGACCTTTGTGATGCTCGTCACGTTTCGACAGCTCCGATTTATTGTTGATGTTAGTAATGACCATTTGTTATTTATATCCCGGTTAAGGCTATTACGTAATTTGGAAATAAATGATATGGTAAAATATATCCATATTTTTTGGGTTCTGTCTAGCTGGGGCTGCGGTGGCAGTATGAGAAGCGTCCTCTACTGCTGCCTCCTGCAAGCAGCTCCGGGAAGACAGTAAACTGTTTGTGGTGCAGTAGCTGTGCCGAAATGGCAGGAGTCGGCAATTGGGGAGAGCGTATCAGAGCCCTCCTAGGGTACGTGTTCTAACCATCTGGGACATGGCGCAAAAAATGAGACATCTAAGAAGTATATCCGCGTTCCCGAGGCTCTCCCCATCAGGGGCCTGAAGAAGTCTACGGCAGATTATAATAATAATAATATCTAGGGACAATGTCACACAGATCATCCTAGCCCCAAACTAAGCAAAGCTTGTACTATGGGTACCAGGCGACGATATACATACTTATATAGATAGGTAGATAAATAGTTAAATACATAGAAGACATCCATGGCTCAGAAACAAATATTCGTGCTCATCACACAAATATTTGCACTTACCGGGATTCGAACCCACGACCACCAGTTGTGTAGGCAGGAGCACTACTAACTAGGCTACGGTGATTATATGGTAAAATATATCCATATTTTTTGGGTTCTATCTAGCTGGGGCTGCGGTAGCAGTATGAGAAGTGTCCTCTACTGCTGCGTGCAAGCAGCTCCACGAAGACAGTAGACTGTTTGTGGCGCAGTCGTTGTGCCCAAATAGCAGGAATAGACAATTGGAGAGGGCGATTCAGAGCCCACCCCAGAGACCATTTGGGACATGGTACAAAAAAGGGGGACAACTAAGCAGCATACCCGTGTTCTTGAGGCCCTCCCTATCAGGCGCTAGAAGTAGTCCACGACAGAGTAGGTTTTGTCGGTGCGAGTCTGACATAACCACCTGCAGACACTCTTTGCGGGTGGCATGCGTAGGCATTACTTGCCGTAACAAAAATATATAGGGTTTCTTCTAGCTATAGAAATAATAAATAAATAAGCCCTTTATTCAGACAATAGATAAAAAATACGGATATTAAGTTTTTAAAGAAGTACTAATTACAAATAAAAACTTAAAATTATAACTACGACGATGTCTTCAGACAATTATAATAATTACAAACTCACTTTTACATTCGATTATTATTATTATTATTATTTTGATTTATAGAATTTTTATTAGTATGACGGCGTTTACGTCAAACGTCAGGTTGACAGGACTGTCAATGTCAACCTAGCGAAGCGTCATTGTCGATGGTAGTGTGGGCGGCCATCTTGAAGGCACTTTTGAACGAGACGGCGCGGCGCCCGCGCACCACGCTAGTGACGAATCATCACGACATTTTAAGATTTAATTCGATTGATTTTACATTGTAGTAATCACTAAACATCTAATTAAATCGTGATTCTTGTGAATTACGTTGATTGTAATTTGAAGTAATTGATTTCTGTTCCGCCCTCACCTACCCATAAAATTATAAGAGGATGAGTTGTGGTGAAGAGCCTTCAAGATGGCCGCCCACACTACCATCGACAATGACGCTTCGCTAGGTGGACATTGACAGTCCTGTCAACCTGACGTTTGACGTAAACGCCGTCAAGTATATTCAATTTCCATGCATTATTTAAAACATTTTTTTTTCTTCTTACTAGTTATCACGTCACCAGTTATCGTCGTCTTTTTGCACTTTGGCATAGGCCTCCTCTAACTCCTTCCATTTTGTCCTGTCCATTGCTATCCTTGTCCACAGTTTACAGTTCGACCAACACCCTTCTTCTAGCTATAGTTCTTGTTAAATATTTATAAATATGCTATTATATAAATGTATTATTAAACTTACATCCATTTTTCACCAATATAAGATCACCAATATAAGATCGGAGAGGTACTTAGACACACCGCCAGTCTATAAATGGGACTTAAGTGGTTTACTGTCCTATAGTCTCCGTGCTTTTTTTTTATTACTTATATACATTTAATTCCTCCGACAGGATCGGAGTTTTTTAACATCATTTCTTATTTCAATACTTAGTTCTAATTATACAGTTAACGTTGAATTTCTTAGAGTGTGTTAAAATCTTATTTATCTATCTACTTACTTATTTAATATGCTATTGATTGTTTTATATATATATATATATACACATTTCTATTGTCATTAGGCCATATCCAAATTAGTAGGCGCTAGGCCATAATCCAAAGTAAATAGTAAACTTTGGATATCATCATCATCATATCAGCCGAAAGACGCTAGCGGTATACCAGCAGTGGCTGATATAGGGGCATGTTTCATGTGTGGGCAAAACTTGTATTAAAAATAATATATTGTTTTCTTCATTTCTTTCACTGTAGTTTGAATGTTAATTCAAACATATGTACTCGTAGTTCAAGACGCCCTGTATCTCTCTGAGATAACTTCGGATTTAAATAAATAAAATAAAATATAATTTATTAGCAGTCCAGTTTTTACAAGTAGTTTACTTACAGTGATAGTCTCACTAGGCAATGCCTGTGTCGAGGCTATCGATGTGATATGATACAATTACAAGCTAGGACTTTGAGTTCAGTTACATATTGAATTTAATTAAATGGAAAAGACATCAAATTTGATTTATAACAATAATAATTAAATTCAACAAAATAGGATTGAATAATAATGACAATGGATTAAATAATAACTTAAATAAATCCATTTAGAAATAACCGAAGTGTGAGGATAGGTTATTGTATGTGTGTATCTGTGTGTGTGTGTGTTGAAGTATGTGTGAATATTATGCCGTGGTCGAATAGACTGACGGAAAGGGTGTCAAATTAATGTTCTAAGGAGGTGCTCAGTCTCATTATATTTATCTCTAGTCCCTTTAGCTACATGTGTTCTATGTACTATGGGACAAATTTTATTATATTTTATAAGACTGATAATTTATTTACGTTTAGTTCTAGAGCTACGATGTCATAGACAGACACACAAACAAACCCAGACAGACTGATAGACAGACATCGATGTCAGACTAACAACGCCCCTCTATTTGCGTCGGGGATTAAAAATAATGACTACCTACTTATTGATTGCAGATTAAATTACTTAATCCAATTACCGGACGCAGCTGGATAGGCCAGTTCTAGGATATACCTTAGTCATTCCGTCTACCTCCTACCATGGAAGAGATCTTTAATAATAAGTTATTGGGATTAGAAATGGCAGTTTAATCAAATATGTAAGTAGATTGGTTAAATTAAATTAGCGAGTGGAACTGTACAGGGATGCTAGAATTGCTTTAAAGAACTGTTATACTTAAAACAAGCCATAGATGGTTTAAATTGGGTAAAAGCTCTAGATTATGAATATCCGCGAGATATCACACGGCGTCATCTCTCCCAAACTAAGCAAAATGTGTACGTGGACAAGGATTTGAAATATTTATTTACTTTTTTCGTTTATTTATGTATATAATAATGTCCTCCTGGCCGAATTTCGGCCACGGCGGCCAGTTTCAATAGAGATTAGCGATCTGCGCGGGACATATTATAGTGCACAACACGGTGGGATGCCAAGCGACACGACCGGAAAGAGGTCAGGTAAAACTATATTGTTTTTAGTTCCTCGCTTTACGCATTTGTTCGGTAATTTCCATGTTTTTAAATATTACAAGAAAATTAAAATTGAAAATTACCGATGGATTCGGGTATTTCTTATTTTATTATTAATTTATTTCAACCAACAAGTGGATTATAATGATAAGTACATTAAATTAAAAATAGAAAAATAAGACAAAACACAACACAAAATTATATAAGAACTTAAAAATTAAATTGGCAAAGTTAATAAATTAAAATTAATTTATTATACATTACATAGACAGAAATATTTGAATCATCATCAAAATTGCGCGCGTTTAACTCTTTTAAACGAGTCGAACAAATTACTAAGAGATTTGCTTTCTAAAGGAGCCTTGAGTGCGATTGAGCCGTCGTGCTAAGGGCTCGACTTATGAACATTGAGTACGTAGCTTTCGTTCGATAAGTCTAGGTTTAGAATTTGGTTAAGTAATATTTGCTAGAAACAAAGCAAGAAGCAATAAGGATATTTGCTTGAAGGTTCAAGTTGGGGGTCACACGTAATTAGTATTTTTAAGTGACATTATAAAACTCATAAATGAAAACAAAACATATCTATATACAATAAAACAAATCTGGAAAAGGCATCCTACATCCGATGAATATATGCTGGTTAACCTTTACTTAGGCGCTGGACATTAGGTTTAAAGAGTAGTAGCTAAATGCCTATTAATCTATTATGATTATTATTGTTGGCCTATTAATTCTTCAACTGACTCGAAATACTGTTGGGACTGGAATGTGTGTTCCACACAATGTATTAAGTTATTTTTTGTTTGATAATTGTTGTTTTTTAAGTTCTCGAGAGGTGACCACGAACCGGAAGATGTACCGTGGGTTGGCCCAACTTGGACCGATGTCTTGTGAAGGTCGCTAGAAGCCGCTAATGTGGGTAGCGTAAGACCAGCCCTCGTCCATGATGTCTTTCGGCTGGTATGATGGTTTTTTCGTTTTGAACACTATGTTTAAGTGGTCTAAACTATCTGGTAAGGCTGTAGAGGCAGGCCCGGGACGTATTAGTGCGAAAAACAACAGTGTTCGGATTTATGGTTGGTTCATGGACAGGAGACCTTATATGGCCGGGCCTAGACTGGCTTGTTAGTCTAGTGGTTAGTGGCCTCAGGGTCGCATAAGCAAGACCTCGTTGGTTCGGATCCCACTCAGGATGAATCTTTGTGTGATGCGCACGATTATGTGTTCTGTGTCTGGGTGTAATTTATCTATAATATGTATGTATTTAGAAACGTGTAACTATGTTTAGCAGTAGTCTGATTGCTAAACATAGTTAGTAGTACAGGCTCTGACTAGTTTGGGATCAGATGGCAGTGTAAAAAAAATATATATCTCGCACCTAAGTAGAGGTTTACCATCATTCACACAGCTTTTGATTCATCGGATGAGCTTATATCTATTCCAGATTTGTTTCATTGCATATTAATTATCATTAGTTTTAATTTGTGGGTTTAATAATGTCACTTCAACATACTTATGTATGTGTGACCTCAACATGGACCCTTCTAATCTTCTGTCTGACCAATTTAAACACGAGAACCTGTTAGAATCAACCAGGAAGCACTAGGTGTGACTGCCTAGTTTGGGATCAGATGGCAGTGTCTTAGTAGTCTCAAGATATTTATATATTTATTATATTCACCACGGAGAGCATAATAAGTCATCGGTTCCGGTTATCATGACAACATCTAATTGTTACGGCAGACGCAAAATATAATAGTATGCCTACAATATTAATAATTTATTTCAGGATATTATTTCCATATTAAGCACTATAAATATCATCATCATCACAAGAATCATTTTGGCGCGATATGCCATAATCGCCACGCTTGGCAGACCGGTTGGCGATCGCAGTATGATGGTCATAGTACTTAGAAAGAAGCTGCTGCCCGTCCTCTGGTAGATATTCCCTCCCTTTTACGCCCTCACGGGATGAGATGGGGTGATGATATTCTGACATTTGCAGCCGTCACCACACAACATCTATTAATATATCGATAAGTAAAGATGTGCATATTATTAAAACAAATGAATTAAAAATACCATAAATGTAAAATAATAAAACTAAAACTAAACAATAGAACTGCAAATTTATTAAGGTTCATGATATACAGCCTGCTGACTGACAGATGAAAGGACAAGGGCGGGAGCTTAATAATAGGGTTCTGAAGGCAACTTTTGACTACGGAACTCTAAAATTAGTATCATAAAAAATGGGTTTAAGAAAATCCAATTAAACTTGCTTTTAAACTATTTGGGTGACCCATAAACAGGTGTTCTGAGTCTGGATGTAATTTGTGTCTGTCTATTATATGTTTGTAAAGTACCCCGAGACACAGGGAGTAGAATACCTGCGGGCGTTGTCTTTCTAAAAATAGAATAGAATAGAAATGAAAAAGACGCATTAAAATAGTTTGAAACGTATAAACATAATCAGGAATATCAGGAATTTCCGAAGTGCAAAAAAAATAAAATATAGAGTTCCTGCCATTCCGCGTGCCCCAATCACACCTTTTTACCCACCACACAGAAGAATCGTCTCTGAAGCTAACTCCGCAGTCCCTTGGCTGTGCAAACTCTTAAACGGTTGCAGCGACGTTGTTGATATGCACTCTGTTACACTTAATTCATTTCGTAAACATACTTAACAACACTTTACTATGAAATTTTATATATTTGTTCAATATTATTTTTGATTATTCTTAATTTTTAATTTTATAATATATATGATTTACATTCAATATAATTTAATTATTCTGACATTGTTCATTATTGCCGCAAAATATTATTTTCTTAAACTATATTTCTTAATTTATTGTAGCTTGTTATTTAGTTTAATTATTTTAGTTTAATTAACGTTTGTTTATATTAAGCTTATGGTGCTTGCCTATAAGAGGTAACTATACTGTAATTGGTTCTGTGTACCGACTCTCTCTTATGTATTAATATAAGTTACTGTTGGTAAGCCAAACATAAATAAATAAAAACAACTCTTTTTGTTATGATAAACATAGGAACGAGTATTGTATTATTATTAAATAAAGGTTTAGATATTCCAAGATAGAATTTACAACCTTGTTTTCTTAATATTTCATAACAGTATAGTTAAACTAACACTTCCCACAGTAGTACATATTCACACAAAAGCTTTCACAACAACCAGTTTATAAATTAACCATCTAATGACGTATATACGAGAAATAATAAATATCAAGTGGGCCCTCTCACATAACCGTGAAGGAAGCAGTTATAAATGGAGAGCATACTCTTGAGGATAATTCCTAAGTGTTATTATCGTATTACTTTGGTTTATGAAAAACAAAATCGTTCATTGAAAAGGAAATAGCAGTAATAATAGTAAAGAACAAAATATTATTTAAATTGAAGGTAGTCCTAATATGTTTTTGTTTTGCGGGTAGTCGTATAGTTAGTGTATGTAATAAATAATCAATACATGTTTGTCCCATAATAATTTGATATGGTACAAGAAATTCAACATTTACCGTTTGTTTTACTAACTTAATATAAAAATTATAATATCCAAGAACATTATTCACACGGCCATCTGATTCCAAACTAAGCAGAGCTTGTACTATGGAAACTAGATAACTGATATACTACATTATACGACTTTTCTTAACAACTTACTCAATAATAACACCCAGACTCAGGACAAACAGACATGTTTATGCACACGAATATCTGTTCTGGGTGGGAATTTAAACCGTAACCTGCATGAAAGGCAAGTATCTACCAACCACGCCAACCGTAAAACCGTCAGTTTGAAAATGTATTTATTTATAGCTTTTATTGGGCATTTGTGGCCTGAGACTGCTGTTAGTTTCTCTCTGGTTTTTAATTTTTTTTCTATATATTTTTTTTTAATTTTTTTTATTCACGTAGACTTTAAAAAAGCCCTTGTAAATAATCAGAACATGTTTGTAGTAATATAGTTGTATACATTAGATATTATTTCTAGTAACATAGATATTTAGGTACATCTTGTATGAAAACATTTATAAAATTTATTTTATTACAGAAATGATATTTAGCTAGTTCGTATCAAGTTATTGTCAAGAGATTATGTTTAATTATCTAGTTTAAGTCTAATATTTTTACTACATATTGTCAATGGTTCTGTCTATATTAAAGGTATTATTATTATGTTAACGACGGTCGCGCTTTAATGCTACCACCGGATCCAATGCGCCCCAGCGAAACAAACTCAGTGGGTTCATCTACTATTATATATTCTATAGCATTTGGAGTCTACTTGACCATATTAAATAAGCTCTCATGTTTATTTACAACTTCATGGGTCCCTCTCACATAACTCATTGCGCCGGCCAAGTCATAAAGATCTGACCTCCGACCGGGCCCGGGTTCGGTTCTGTCACATAAAACATTATTCCACAAATGAAGCAAGTGCTTCGTTAGTGTTATCTGGAATTCCTATTTATTGTTGAGATTTATACAATATATTATTTTTATTTAGCATAACTGTGCGTGTATTGAAGTGTTGTGGGTGTATGTAAAGTTTACCTTATAGATAATAAATAATGAGAGTCCTCAGATTTGGTTACGGTGGCCACTCTCAACGGAGACTAGCAAACTATGCAAGAGTGTGTGCGTAAAGACAGGTGCACTCTCTATCCTCTCACTCTTGTAATCCGATGGTATGGCTATCTAACAGGACCAGGCGTAGGCCCAACAGGTATACGTGTTCCACGGCGTGTACACCAGCAATTTAAAGACCCCGGGTTACTAAGTGTCTTTCTGACCAGAGATATCCCGTTGTTATGTTCGTTATATGAAACGTAACTCTTTTTCTATGTTCTCTCACTTATGTCTCCCTCTCAACTTCCGTTCGCTTCACCCGATCATACTTTTTGCACGGCTCTCGTCATTCATCCCCAAGTCAAGCATATTTAAATAAGTTATATTATAAAAACTAACTGCACACAAAACAATGACCATATACATCGTTGGATTACAATCGAGAGATCGATTTGTTAATACGTAACATTAGTACAAACTCGTACTTACGTATAGTTTACAAAACAGTACACAAAGCTCACCGGACGCTCTGAAGAACTATTAATGAGTCACACAAATACATAGGTGTCATGTGCCGGAATCGATCCCGAAACACGAGGGAACCGAGGTAGTACCCCACAACATAGGGACTAATTTTCTTAATTTCTTAAAATTAAACTCGCTAATAATTATAATAATCACCTACTGTTAAACAACATAAAACCGACTCCAATTATTTTTCTAGAAAACGAATTTGAACAAAATTTATATGGGATCTTGCCAAAAGCAGTATGAAAATTGAATGTTCAGAAACAACCGAGAAATCACATACAGTTCACTTATCAAATCGCTCTTCTTCTTTGAAGTCGGTTAACAACTTCTAAAGTACTGTATTTTTAAGCTTTAGCAAAGTTGCGATTAATTATTTGAAAGAATGAAAAACATAAACAGGCTTTCATTTCTTTAGTTTACTTTCAACCGACTTCAAAAGAACGAGGTTATCAATTAGACTGCGGGTGGACAATATCTTTGTTGTTTGTAAACCGTTTTTAGTTATGTTTTTTTTTACTTAATGAGAAATGTTTTTCAAATGGGTTACTGTTTAGAAAAGGTTAGGTAGGTTTTATATTTTTAAAACAGTAAATATCCATTTTACTGGATGTAATCTTTTTCTATAATTCTAGACTTCTACAAAAACCTTAATGTTATATCGTTTAACGTCACTATTTTACATAAAATTAAGGTAGAACTCTAAACGGCATTTCTCAACGTAATAATAAATCGATTCTTACAATGTTCTTAAATGTACACTAAATAATGATCTTGTTTTCTTAGGAACGAATGTTTCTACTGATAACATGAAATATGAACCTATTTGTATATTTTATTTCCACTTAAAACATTATAGTTGTCAGATATAATTCTGATGGAGAAAGTCAAAATACAGGCTAATTTGCCTATCTCTTATGGTTCCACTTAGGAGCGGTATACACTGTAGCCATATTGTTGGCAATACCAGCGATAATTTCGAACAGTTTCAAACAATTATTTATTGTTGTAGACGCAGTTAATTCCTTGGCCACAAGAGTACTTACCGTTGCAAATCGATAACTTGCAGCGAAGAGATAAGTGTGCACTACGCTTAGGGCTGTGTTGTACACTTGATACTATATAATAGAATCTTCTTAATTGTACACAATAGAGGTATGTACAGACGCCAGCACATCGAGCTACCCCAATCTGCCAAATTTCTCTAATTGAACCTTATGCTTAAGTGATAAAGTTGAAAATCTATAAAAGAAATTTGGAAAATTTATTCGATTCCTACCCAGGAAAGTTATTAGTGTGCATGATTATATCCTGGTCAGTCTGGGTGTAATTATCTATTTAAGTATGTATTTACAAAAGTAAAGTAGTATATGAGTATATCAGTTATCTGGTTTCTATAGTACAAGCATTGCTTGTTTGGAATCAGATGGCCGTTGTATTATTATTTATTATTGACGAACCTAAGTTAATAAATCTCAATTGGAAAACAATGCCAGAATTAGGATTTTTTTATATTTTTATTGCATTGTATTTTTTTATCACACTAATATTATAAAGGCGAAAGTTTGTAACTGTGTGAGTTGTTACTTCTTCACGCCTTAACGGCTGGAGCAATTTCAATACAATTTGTTATGGAGTTAGGTGACACCCTAGATTAACACATAGGCTATAATTTATAAAGTTTGACGCGAGTAAAACCGCAGGGCACAGCTAGTATTATACATAATTAATTATATTATATTGCTATGCCCTAACGGGTCATGTTAGGAACAAATACACCTGTAACACCATTTGTAAACCCATTAAAAAAGCAATTAATAAATGAATGATATTGAAGCTACAATATTTCAAGTACAGATGCTTGTATACAATAAAACTTAATACTTACTCACTTATCGTATGGGCAGTGGTTACCCCAGTGTCAGAGTTGTTCAAGCCGCCCGTAAGCCTCTGACATGGCTTAACGACTGTCGTCTAATGACTACAACCGGGACCGGCGGATTAACGTCCCCTCCGAAGCGCGGAGACGCTCAGCAATTAAAACCACTTTGGCGGTCACCCATCTATGGACTGACCGCAAGCCTAGTTACTTAACCTCGCCGATCGCTTACGGACCGGTGAGAGCATTTAGCTTATAAAACTTAATTCTAATTGCACATCTAATTATAGGTAAACACATGATATAGACCAATACTAGTATAGAAGAAACATAACCCTATTTCCTTAGTTATTAATGCGCTGAAGTGTGAAATAGCGGCACTTCTGTTAGTTCTGTTATTATTAAATCTGAAATGTGTTTGTACGATCTAAATGGCTATAACTATGGCGGTGTCCATAGCCAGTTGGCTGCACCAGTAAGTGGTTGGCGACATATACAACATGTAACGTAATTAACGCACACCCTCAGACACCCCAATTAGAATATTATGTTGTAATCATAATACATACACTGATTTTTTTATTGAACGTGTATATGCATTGTTATTAACTAAATTAGTTTCTTGGAATAAAGTTTATTTTCCTTTATTTTGTATTGAATTATGGAATTTGTATGAATATAAATAAAACTGCGATTTAAAAGTCTTATTACTTTGACTTACGGTCCATTTCAATTTATTTTGACTGTATAGGCTTAATATGACAATACCGTTAGTTTTAATTATTTTGGAAAAAAAAATACCTATATTAAAAATGATATAAATCGATTCAGTAAAAGTTCCTGAACAAACTATTTTCAGGATGTGCGTTAATTAAGTTACATGTTGTATATACAGGCTCGCCGAGGGTTGACGTTCAACGACTTTATGATGAGGAGTATCCGAATCACCCCAATGTTCTACGATTTTGCGTAGTATTCAAGATAATTTTTTTTTATGATTTTTTTCGTATATTTTACATACCATCAGTTTTCGATTTTTTTTCTCTCAGTCTTTGATGGGCCCGTTGGCGTGGTTGGTAGATACTTGCCATTCACGCCGCAGGTCGTGGGTTTGATTCCCACCCAGGACAGAATTTGTGTGCATGAACATGGCTGTTTGTCCTGAGTCTGGGTGTAATCTATACATATAATATAATCGTAGGAAAGTAAAAACTGTACATTGAATATCTTTTTTAAAGGATACTTGGGGCGTGATCTACTATCGCTATCGAAGCCAAAAATATAGTTTTTAGAATTTTTGTCTGTATGTATGTCCGGGCTAAACTCAAAAAGTAACTGCATGGATTTACTTCAAATTTTGCATGAATGTTACTAAGAGGTCAGGTCAACATATAGGCTACATATTATCACGCTATCACCAACGGGGGAGGAGCTGTGATAATTTATAAAGTTTAACGCGGGCAAAACCGCGGGGCACATCTAGTTATACATATAAGAATGTATTTTCATAAGAAAATTGGCAAGTATATGTAGTATATCAGTTATCTGGTTTCCATAGTACAAGCTCTGCTTCAGGATTAGATGGCCGTTGTGAATAATGTACCAAGATAATAATATTATTATTATAGATCAGTGGCCAGCAAATGGGTAGTATTTAACTGCAAATCGAAAAATTGTAGGTATGTATTACTTAAAATTTGTATCCTAAGCAAAAATACTGATTGTCCAGCTAAATAGTTATCTCAAAATATTATAATCTTAGCATCAATTTAAGTTCATGACGCATTGGTATTTATTTAAAAGTACTTAAAAGGGAGGGTTACAACGGGACCCTATTACTAAGACTCCGCTGTCTGTCTGTCACCAAGCTGTATCTCATGAACCGTTGACATGAATAGTTAGACAATTTAAATTTTCACAGATTATGTATTTATGTTGCCGCTGTAACAACAAATACTATAAAACAGAATAAAATAAATAATTCAGAGAGCTCCCATACAACAAACGAGATTATGTCGTTTTTATAGATATTAGTACGGAACCCTTCGCACTTGGCCGGTTCTATTTTCTGGCGCGTTGTATGGTCGCAGTTCAAGTGTATCCTCACCTACTTTTCTAGTAAATATATTTCCAGTTACGCTCGGGTTTACTGTGCTGTGTGTATATTTGATATGGAAATTATTTAATCGATGATGATAGATAATAAGTTTGTCACGTGTGTTTAAAAATATCTCCAACCAAAGTAGTTGCGCTTGAGTTTCTCAGCTTCTTCGTGTTTCGGAGGCCAAGTTAAGCCAGTTCTGGTTGTAGTGCAGCCGGGGGTTGCGGAAGTATCATTCGTTCCCGCGACCTCCGGTGCAGGTGTGAGATGGAACACCGGGGTGGTTTTTAGTCAGTAGGAGTCTGACAGACCCCTCCGCCTCCCCCAAGGCGAAGGACATCCATGCAGGATTTTCCACCCCGTCAAAAAAAAAAAGTTCTGGTTGTAGTGGTTAGACAGCAATTAATAACCCATCTTAGGGGGCAGTTTGAACAACTCTGACACTAGAAACCACTGCTCAAACTCTTTATTGAGCCAAGATTATTGAGCATCGAATGGATTGTATTAATAGGGCTTAATACTCCGTAGTTCTTGGATTTAATTTCCTGAGGCAAATCAAGAAAACACGATTATCAGTAATTTCAATAGATTTTTAAAACTCAATTTACAGGTGACTGAAATTAGTTTTTTCTTTATTTTTATAATTGGTGATGTGTTAAAACAACACAAGTGAAGCCTCTAGTAACCCAAGTGAAATGAGTAAGTCGGTAACTGCTCGCAAATGGCATTTGCGAGCAGTTACCGACACGACCGGAGAGGTCTGGCACAGGACCGGTCTTGTGCCAGACCTCTCCGGTCGTGTCGGCGCCTGGCGGTGTAACTCGAAGAGCACGTGTTGCTACCGGCAGCAATACGTTTTCGAGTCACACGGCCAGTTGTGGCTGGGTAATTTTCTTGCCAGAAGTACTAATAATATCTTAGGACATTATTCACACACGGTCATCTGATCGCAAACTAAGCAGAGCTTGTACTATGGAAACCAGATAACTGATAGACACTACATTACTACTTTTCTTTTGAAAATACATACTTATATAGATAACTAGCTGTGCCCCACGGTTTTACCCGCGTCAAACTTTATAAATGATAGCGTATCTGTTAATCCAGGTTGTCAGCTAACTCCATACTAAATTTTATTAAAAACGCTCCAGCCGTTTAGACTTGAAGAAGTAACAAACAAACTCACAAACTTTCGCCTTTATAATATTAGTAGGATTACACCCAGACTCAGGACAAACAGACATGTTCATGCACACAAATATCTGTCCTGGGGAACCACGCCACAGGCCCGTCAGATATTACAATAACACTTTTATGTGACACCCAGGACCTCGTTTTCTGCGGTGGAACAAGTTACCGCTCCTCGAACGAGGCAGTCAAGATGAACATAAACCGCCGCACATCTGCACTTTCTATTATTCATGGACGGCCACAATTTACGGCGTTTGTCTCAATAACCATTGAAACACCATGGGTTCGTTAGTTAGGGTCAGAGGCCAATGTGTGCTCGTTTAAGTACCGTCTCCATTCATTTTGTATGGCTAATGCCTCGCCCTATAAGGTCGGAAGTTACTGGACCGTGTTCATTGTATGTTCCTGGTGGGTATCGGAGCCGGTGAAATTTATTAGCCTTTTCTTACACTAGTAATTCCGTGTTATACGTGCTAGATGCTCCATTCTCTTTCAGTAGAAAGCGAATGGAGCATGAGCTACTGATTTAATGACGAAAATGGTTCTAGTAAGATATGATATAGCTGTTTTATTGCCTTGGTAACTCCGATATATAGCCATGTGGTTACCGGAATAATAATAAGGCCAACCCATACCATTCCATGTGCGTCGTAAAAGGCGACTAAGGGATATACTACATAGTACGTCTGGCAATAGCGTCACCTGTGGATTACCACCACCTGACTGAGTCATGAACTCGCATGCCAAGCGCCTGGACTAAGGCAAACCTCTCCAAATGGCAATATTTTATAAATTGAGTGGGGCCTGTTCAGCAGTGGACGATACCAGACTGATGAAGATGAGCCCTAATACTCATTTTTTGTCTACCTGGTTGGTCCTGAGTTCAGATCCCGGTCTAACGAAGTGATTTTGGGGTTAAAAAGCTGCTAAGGAAACGCCACAGTATATGCCCGGAGACTGGAAGTGGGCGGTGTTACAACCCCGTGCCGTACAACTATGCTAAAGCGAACCTATTTTTTATTTTACTTTCGTTTGTTCTAATTTTAGTGTCGTTTGTTCTAATTTTATTGACGTTTGTTCTAATTTTGTTGTGTCCATTTATATTACATTAGAAACAAAATATAAAAATAACTAAAAATGAAAGTAGAATAAATGGGAAGGAAATGAGAGCTCTGAGAAGTATCTGTGGTGTGATTTTGAGAGACAGAATACGAAATGCTGATGTATGAAAACGTTGTAGTATGAAAGATGATGTAGTCACAAACATTGAAAAAGGTATCCTGAGATAGTTGGGGCATTAAGAAAGGATGTATGAAAGAAGAATGATAAAAGAAGTATACCTGGCCTACGTGAATGGTACAACCGGAAGGGAAAGACCTCGTAGAACACTCTTTGAAAGGCCTGTTCAGAAGTACCCTAAACCAGCGAGAATGTATGAAAAATATAATGACAGTAAACGAGGCAAAACAGAGTGTGCAAAGATCTTGGTAAATGGAAATTCATTGTCTCTGTCTAACGCTGTGCGAAACAGGCGTGATTCTCTGTATGTATGTATGCACATTAGAATCATTTATACATTATCTGTCGTCTCAGGCAAAACACAGCTTGGGTGCTGGCAACACAATCGGGCGAGGGAAGACGTGGTGTGGTGCTGTGCGACCCCATAAATATGAAATATATTATATTATAAACGAGGCAAAAGAGGTGTGCAAAGATCTTGATAAATGGAAATTCGTTGTCCCTGTCTAACGCTGTGCGAAACAGGCGTGAGTCTCTGTATGTATGTATGCACATTAGAATCATTTATACATTATCTGCCGTCTCAGGCAACACACAGCTTGGGTGCTGGCAACACAATCGGGCGAGGGAAGACGTGGTGTGGTGCTGTGCGAACCCATAAATATGAAATATATTATATTATAAACCAGGCAAAAGAGGTGTGCAAAGATCTTGATAAATGGAAATTCGTTGTCCCTGTCTAACGCTGTGCGAAACAGGCGTGAGTCTCTGTATGTATGTATGCACATTAGAATCATTTATACATTATCTGCCGTCTCAGGTAACACACAGCTTGGGTGCTGGCAACACAATCGGGCGAGGGAAGACGTGGTGTGGTGCTGTGCGACCCCATAAATATGAAATATATTATATTATAAACGAGGCAAAAGAGGTGTGCAAAGATCTTGATAAATGGAAATTCGTTGTCCCTGTCTAACGCTGTGCGAAACAGGCGTGAGTCTCTGTATGTATGTATGCACATTAGAATCATTTATACATTATCTGCCGTCTCAGGCAACACACAGCTTGGGCGCTGGCAACACAATCGGGCGAGGGAAGACGTGGTGTGGTGCTGTGCGACCCCATAAATATGAAATATATTATATTATAAACGAGGCAAAAGAGGTGTGCAAAGATCTTGATAAATGGAAATTCGTTGTCCCTGTCTAACGCTGTGCGAAACAGGCGTGAGTCTCTGTATGTATGTATGCACATTAGAATCATTTATACATTATCTGCGGTCTCAGGCAACACACAGCTTGGGTGCTGGCAACACAATCGGGCGAGGGAAGACGTGGTGTGCCGCTGTGCGACCCCATAAATATGAAATATATTATATTATAAACGAGGCAAAAGAGGTGTGCAAAGATCTTGATAAATAGAAATTCGTTGTCCCTGTCTAACGCTGTGCGAAACAGGCGTGAGTCTCTGTATGTATGTATGCACATTAGAATCATTTATACATTATCTGCCGTCTCAGGCAACACACAGCTTGGGTGCTGGCAACACAATCGGGCGAGGGAAGACGTGGTGTGTTGCTGTGCGACCCCATAAATATGAAATATATTATATTATAAACCAGGCAAAAGAGGTGTGCAAAGATCGTGATAAATGGAAATTAGTTGTCCCTGTCTAACGTTGTGCGAAACAGGCGTGAGTCTCTGTATGTATGTATGCACATTAGAATCATTTATACATTATCTGCCGTCTCAGGCAACACACAGCTTGGGTGCTGGCAACACAATCGGGCGAGAGAAGACGTGGTGTGGTGCTGTGCGACCCCATAAATATGAAATATATTATATTATAAACGAGGCAAAAGAGGTGTGCAAAGATCTTGATAAATGGAAATTCGTTGTCCCTGTCCCTGTGTGGCGAGAGAAGACATAAGACATAAGACATTTATTTCTGAACAAATTTACATTTGTGTTGAAAATATAAATATAAATAGGACTTACAACTAAAATATATTTTAACAAGACAACCAAAATAGCAAATTAGAAATGATAATAATAAATAACAAAAAAAACATACATCAATCATTTTAAAACTATTTTTTATCTTCAGTGTACTCTGAAATGCTATAGTAACCTTCTTTCAACAAAAATGCTTTAAGCTTATTGCTAAAAATATTTGCGTCTATTATAGTTTTAAACTCTAGAGGCAATTTGTTGAATAATGTGATAGCTTGTACTCCAGCGCTATGTTGTACCACATTCAGGTTCGGTTGAATCGCCTTTGTGAGGTCTTTCCTGCGACTATTTAATCTTGTTTCTCTGTCCGATTCCGATTCATATTTTGATAAATGTTTAATAAGATTAGTTAGGACTATAAAGATATAAAGGCAGGGTATTGTTAATATTTCTAATCTGATGAAATGTTATCTACAAGATTCTATCTGTTTGATGCGCACTATTGTTCTTATGGCTCTTTTTTGTATGACAAAAGCTGCATTTATGTTGTACTGATAACTATTTCCCCAAAATTGAATGCTGTAACGTAACTTTGATTCAACTAGAGAAATAAACCATCTTAAGTTGAGTAACAGAAATGACATCTCTCAAACTCCTGATTGCATAACAAGCAGAACTTACTGTGTTTACTATGGAAGATACTTCTTGTTTCCAGTTCAACAGGGCATCTATTTCTACTCCTAGAAATTTGACGTTTTCCACAATTTCAATTTTGTTTCCATGAGACATTACCTGCATTCTATTCGTATTTTTAGCTGTTGACTTGAATAGTAGGCATTTCGTCTTGTTTGAATTCAAAATTAGATTATTAACACCAAACCATTTTTCAAACGACTCGTATATTTCCCGTATTTTGTCTTCTAGCCGTTGTATAGTTTTTTCGGCAATGATTGCATTTGTATCGTCAGCGAAAATTACTAGTTTAGCTTCTGGAGCGTGATTTGCTATGAAAGCCGACAAATCATTCTAAAAGATAACAAAAAATATTGGTCCTAAAACTGAGCCTTGTGGTACACCGCGGTTTATATCTTTGATGTCTGATTTGAAGGCTTTTTGCTCGTTTTCAATCATTGATTTCATCTCAACAAACTGTTTTCTATCCTGTAGATATGACTTAAACAACTGTAAATTTGCATTTCTAATACCGTAATGTTCCAATTTTGTCAGTAGTATATTATGATCTAGATCCAGGAAAAGCCCTGCAACCATTTATCTATTATTAAGATTTGTTAGGACCTCTTCTAATAGAGAGTCGATTGCATCCGCTGTACATATAGATTTTTGATAACCAAACTGAGCAGCATTCAATATTTTGTTAGCGTTTAGATGTTTAACAAGTCTGTCCTTCATCATACGTTCTAATAATTTTGACAAAACCGGTAATAAAGAAATCGGCCTATAGTTGACTGGATCAGTCATTTTGCCTTTTTTAAATATTGGTAATATTCTAGCAACTTTGAACGGTTCGGGAAAAACTCCAGAACTGATGCAGTTATTAAAGAAGCTTGTTAGAGGACAGGTAAGGATATCAATATTTTCTTTAATTATGGTTAGTGGAATATTGTCGTACCCAAAAGAGGACTTGCTATCCATATTGTTTACCATATTATACACCTCTACTGGTAAGACTTCATCAAATATCATATCAGTTTCAACCCTTTTAACATTTTCAACAAGATACATTTTGGCCAGTTCTGGATCGAAAGATTTTAGTTGAGATTTATTTTGAAATATATCAGCAAAAATGTTAGCTATTTGTACCGGATTATTTGTGGCCAAATCATTAATTTTGATTATTGGATTGTTGAGGGATTTTCTTTTTTGGTTACTTCGATGCCGGTTAACAATTTTCCAAATAAGTTTACTAGAGTTAGAAGTGTTTTCCATTTTCCTTCTCACATCTAACCTTTTTGCACACCTAATTATTCTTCTGTATGTACTCACATACTTATCACGATAATCCAGGATAGTTTGATCACAACTTTGTTTATTGATAGTATTAAGAAATCTTTTAAATTTGCTGGATACTTTGATGCCTTTTGTAATCCAGAAGACGTGGTGTGGTGCTGTGCGACCCCATAAATATGAAATATATTATATTATAAACGAGGCAAAAGAGGTGTGCAAAGATCTTGATAAATGGAAATTCGTTGTCCCTGTCTAACGCTGTGCGAAACAGGCGCGAGTCTCTGTATGTATGTATGCACATTAGAATCATTTATACATTATCTGCCGTCTCAGGCAACACACAGCTTGGGTGCTGGCAACACAATCGGGCGACGGAAGACGTGGTGTGGTGCTGTGCGACCCCATAAATATGAAATATATTATATTAATTACCAATGTTAGGTGAACACAGGACACCTAATGAACTAAAGCTACAAAGGGCTGTTTTTGGGAAGCCTTATACAGGATGAGGCTTGGCAAAAACAGCCCTGTTCAGACAATCTAACAAGTCCTCTTGTGTAGTACCATTTAAAATAGCCGTCCATCACTTAATTAGCACTATGTTAATGATACAATTATCAGTAACAAAAAGGCTAGCCTCCATTGTAGAAATTCGGTCAAGAGTGGTCGAATTTCTACCAGCAGGCTTCCTGGCAGCCAGCTTCAATGGAGACTAGCCATCTGTGCAGATCATATTATAGTGCACAAGCGAGTGCGCAAGCAGAGGTGCACTTCCTATTGCCTTTCATGATTCGATGGGACAGTTAGCTGACATAACTGGAAAGAGTTCCAGTATAAAACCTACGTCTTACGCGCTACCCGAGGCACTAAGGCTGAGATCTATAGAGCGTACTTAGACTTTGCTCAAACTTTACTTACGTAAAACTTTGCTAATTGTATGCTAAGCTTATACTTTTATTTGGTATTTATAGACTCTTTGACGTTAAGATTATGCTTAGCATAAACTAAGACGGACAAAGTCAAAACACCAATTGTAATTTCGTTACATGCATTAACTTCTGTCTAAGTAAAGTCTGAGCAAAGTCTAATTACGCTCTATAGATCTCAGCCTAAGAGCAGTTCTATAACCAACGAGACCCCGAAACAAACATTTGTTATTACACAAATATTGTTACGTGTGGGAATCGAACCCACGACATGCCGAGCGTTAAGGCACTACTAACGGTTTTCCGAGATCAGCTTGTATAATGATTTAGATGACAAAAAAATAAAATTTTATTTGTGTGAGCCGAAATAAATCCACTGCTGGACAAGACTGCCTTAGAATCATCTTGGGGGATATGCCATAATCGCCACGCTTTGTAGACGGGTTGGCGAATTCAGTAGGACGGTCATAGTTCCAGAAGGAAGCTGCTGCCCGTCCTCTGTTAGATATTCCCTCGAGTCGACTTTTAGTCCCCCCATGGGATGAGATGGGGTGATGATATTCAGTTATTAGGCGCCGTCACTATACAGCAAATATGTAATACGCATGCGTGGTTAATGTGTCCGACCAATAAAATTGCACAAACAATCCAGCAGGTGATAAAAATGCACTTCTAATGCCATTTTATTATTCCTTTGTTACCTTGTTTGAAATTTATTTTTAGATACCTACTAACGTACCGATAAAGTAATAAACAAAACGCAACGCAGCCTGGGGCGTGTCAGATGTATTAAACTACACTAGTTTGTCATTCTTCACGCATATACCAGTCGGTAGTCGCTACCGCAATTGACTGCGCATACGTCGATAAAATATAACTAAAACAATTTTAAATTAACTTAAGAACTCAACGATTGACATTTGAAATTCTTCTTTAATGTTTTTGTGTTTAGGTTCATTTCTCTTCGTGGTTGTTCTAGGTTTGTGACGTTGTGTGTTCTGGGTGGTGTGATCGGTCTTCACGCACCTGCCTAGCCTGACTGATCGTGGATACGTGCGGAAACTTATACGATGAAATAATCCTATGCCATGCTGATTATTATCGAGATATGCATTCCATTATTTAAAAGGGATGGTTACATTGTATTTTGTAGACAGAGAAACTAGACAATAAAGTTTATTCTTATTACTCACTAAGCACTACTTCTTTCACTCAAAAAGCAGCTTGTTTAAAGTGGGAGACCTGCCCGATGCCCTACTGATTACTGTGGTTTGGTAACCACATTCACTATCTGCTAAACCAATGGTTATTTTTTGTACGATAAAAATTTCCTAAGTTTTACTTAGTATTTAATATAGTTGCGTCAAAGACAGATAGTTTAATGTAATGTCTCTGTATCTTCTCTAGAGTGGTAGAATGTAATCCTTTTTCGCTCAAAGAGCTGCTCAATTGACAAGATGACCTTCACTTAGCAGATTTCCTGTCAGAATAAAAAAAAAGAAAGGTAGGGCACAGTATTCATTGTCTCAAACAACAACCTAACTAGGGAAGTGGCTCCACCTTACATTCAGAAGATATTCTTTAATAATTACATTAATAAGTTAATGTTGTGTTTCTGTGTGTAAATAAGGTCGGCAGAATGTATGTAATGTGAATTTGTTTGGCACGTATTTGTATAAAAAAAATATGATTTGAACCCTGGACCTCATTATCTGTGAACGCGCTCCGCTAAACCAACGAGGCAGTCAACTGTATAGGATTACTTATATAATTTTAACTACCTTACGAGTCATACTCCTTCTTATTCTTTCTTCTTATTTTTTATTGCACACAATAAAATATACATTTTATACAAGTGTATTTGTAAATTC
This sequence comes from Pseudoips prasinana, assembly GCA_951640165.1. Classification (NCBI taxonomy): domain Eukaryota; kingdom Metazoa; phylum Arthropoda; class Insecta; order Lepidoptera; family Nolidae; genus Pseudoips; species Pseudoips prasinana. The sequence goes on from OX621246.1 coordinate 27,861,044, forward strand.
GTATACAAAGACGAGCTTAACTCATAGATGAGTTTTCTTCCAGCAAACCACTGACAGAAGGAGATTTGTAGAATAAGAGTAAAAAATGTGTACAACAACAAAAGGAAAAAAAATAAATAAATAAGAGATACTATTTATGCATTGCGTAACATTGTTAGGTGTTTTCCGAGACAAGTCAGTTATACCATTTATAATACAATGATTATACTTAGATTATCTTATAGAAGTATATGGCAGTGCCTATAAATCTAACATCGATATCTTGCAAATAGCACAGAATAAAATAATTAAAATCCTCTTCAAGTATAATCCTAGAACTCCTACACTAAAAATATATAAAGACACTAAATTTATGAAAATATCACAAATATATAAATATAATACCTGTATACTTATACGTAAAATTTTGACTAAAAATATACACACCCAAATAAGGTTTATAAAAAAAGCAGATGTACAAAATCGACACATTTTAACTAGACAAGCTAATAACCTGGTGCTACAAGCTCCTCGTACCAATTACGGTAAAAGTACTATTGTATATGAGGGAGCACAGATTTACAATAGACTACCAAATAGTGTCAAAGATCAGAAATCTATGTACACTTTCAAAAAGGCCTTGAAAATGCACGTTTTAGAGGAAGTTACACATTTAAATCCTATAAAACTATTTCCACTATATCCATGTGTATTCTCGTAACAATGTTTAAGCATGATAGCGTAACGATAATAATGTATAAGTTTAATTTATTACTATGTAACTAACCGTAACTTCTTAGAATTAATTAGATATAATTGTTTTTCTCATGTAAGTGAATGTAATTCTTTTTGAGAAATAAATATCTTAAACCTAAACCTATTTATTGCTCCCACCAACTGGTAGAAATAGATATATAACTACATATTAATAATACACACAAATTACACACTACATTACTATATAATACTAGCGGCCCGGTACGTGCTTCGCTACGTATAAGGCATAGTAATAAAAAAATGATTATTAAGTTCATTTATTCAAACAAAAAAATATAGAAAGATGTTTATTTTACACTTTTCAAGACTTTTTTAGAATTTTCTCTACGTACAAACCCTGTCCCTGGAATTACACGAATAATTCAAGACCAAAATTAGCCAAATCTGTAAAGGCGTTGTTGAGTTATAACATTACAACGAAAAGTGGCATTGATTTTTATATATATAGATATATATATTATATAGTAATGTAGTGTGTAATATATATACATATAAATATACTAATAAATAATCCTCCTGGACATGATTCCGCGATGAAGCCGAAACGTGTCGTCTGGTTTGCCTTTGTCACTGCGCTTGGCATGCGATTTGATGACGCTGCTGCTCGACTGCCTGATGGATCCCTTAGTCGCCTTTTACGACACATAGTTCACCACAGGATGGTATAGGGTGGCACTGTTATTCTTTCTAGGCCGGAAACCACACATCATTTTGACTTGATGCAGAGTCAACGATCATACTCCTTCTGGAGATGGTCCCCGATGGAACCAAAAGATGTTGACTGCATGCGACTCTGAAGACACGAGTCACCTGTGATTTTATAGATTTCACAATGTTTAGTTGAGTAATATAATATAATTATACACATGGCCATCGGATTCCAAATTAAGCAGAGCTTGTACTATGGAAATCATAACTGATATACACTGTTACATATTATATACTTTTTTTTTGCAAATTCATACTTATATCGATATCTACCTGCGCCCCGCGGTTTTACCCGCGTTAAATTTTGTAAATCATCATAGCTACTCCCCCGTAGGTGATAGTGTGATAATATGTAGCCTATATGTTGACCCCACCTCTAAGTAATATGCATGCAAAATTTGAAGTAAACACATGCAGTACTTTTTGAGTTTAGCTCGGACATACATACAGACAAACGGACTAAAATTCAAAAAACTATATTTTTGGCTTCGATATCGATTGTATATCACGCCCCAAGTATCCTTTTCAAAAAATATTCAATGTACAGTTTTGACTTTCCTACGATTTTATTATATGTATAGATTGCACCCAGACAAACAGACTAGTCATGCACACAAATATCTGTCCTGTTTGGGAATCGAACCCACGACCTAGCAACGGCTCTACCAACTCTACCAACCGGCACGTTAATTCACCTTGTTCCTAGAATCGATTCATAGATCCTCTTTAAGATTGTCTTACTCGAGATGCTGTCGTAATATTCAATAAGTGCTTTGTATTTACCATTAATACCAGATAGTGGCAGCTGAACGAATACCAGATGTATTTGCATAAAGCTGTTTTGTTTGTACCTATTTACTACGGTTATTAGGGAGTGTGCATGCTGGTGCTACATCTATACATATACATCAAACAAATAAATAAAATTGGAGTGTCTGTTTGTAATATTGAAATAACCGGTTTTTACTACATTAATACGAATATATATACGGTACATACACCAAAATAACATTTTTTACAATTTTTGTCTGTCTGTCTGTTTGTTCCGGCTAATCTCTGAAACGGCTGGACCGATTTTGACAGGACTTTTATTGGCAGGTAGCTGATGTAATAAGGAATAACTTAGGCTACTTTTATTTTAGAAAATGTCATTTATTTTACAAAAAAACAAAATAAACTAATTAACACGCGGAATCAGTCGCGGGCACAGCTAGTGCTAAATACTTTTATATGCTCATAATATTCACTAATGGAGTTTTTGGGTTGGCGTGGTTGGTAATTGCCTTTCACGCCGCAGGTCGTGGGGTCAAATGCCACCTAAGTCAGTTCAAAATTATGATCTGGGTGATCATAATTTATGTAATTAAAATAAGCAGTATTGTAATATGAATAATATCTTACTTACATAAATAGAGTCGCACTAAAAATAAATAAATTACTGACAATATGTAGATACATTGTCTCAATGTGAGTCGTGGCAGTTACCCATTATGTAAGTAAAATAAGCAGTATTACAATATGAATAATATCTTTCTTACATATATAGAGTCGCAATAAAAATGAAAGAATAATTGTTGATAGATATACATATTGCAGTAACGCAATATGAACATACATGTCAGAATAAAAATAAAAGCAAGAGCCGTGGCAGTTACCCATTATGTAAGTAAAATAAGCAGTATTACAATATGAATAATATATTTCTTACAAATATAGAGTCGCAATAAAAATAAAAGCATAATTGATGATAGATATATTGTATTAACGCAATATGAACATACATTGTCGGAATAAAAATAAAAGCAAAAGCCGTGGCAGTTACCCATTATGTAAGTAAAATAAGCAGTATTACAATATGAATAATATATTTCTTACATATATAGAGTCGCAATAAAAATAAAAGCATAATTGATGATAGATATATTGTATTAACGCAATATGAACATACATTGTCGGAATAAGAATAAAAGCAAAAGCCGTGGCAGTTACCCATTATGTAAGTAAAATAAGCAGTATTACAATATGAATAATATATTTCTTACATATATAGAGTCGCAATAAAAATAAAAGCATAATTGATGATAGATATATTGTATTAACGCAATATGAACATACATGTCGGAATATAAATAAAAGCAAGAGCCGTGGCAGTTACCCATTATGTAAGCAAAATAAGCAGTATTACAATGTGAATAATATCTTACATATATAGAGTCGCAATAAAAATGTAAGAATAATTGATGATAGATATATTGCGTTAACGCAATATGAACATACATTGTCGGAATAAAAATTAAAGAAAGTGTCGTGGCAGTCACCCATTGTGTAAGTAAAATAAGCAGTATTATAATATGAATAATATCTTACTTACATAAATAGAGTCGCACTAAAAATGAAAGAATAATTGACGATAGATATACATATTGCAATAACGCGATAACGCAATATGTAGATACATTGTCTCAATAAAAATAAAAGCATGAGTCGTGGCAGTTACCCATTATGTAAGTAAAATAAGCAGTATTACAATATGAATAATATCTTACTTACATATATAGAGTCGCAATAAAAATGAAAGAATAATTGATGATAGATATACATATTGCAGTAACGCGATATGAACATACATTGTTGGAATAAAAATAAATGCAAAAGCCGTGGTAGTTACCCATTATGTAAGTAAAATAAGCAGTATTATAATATGAATAATATCTTACTTACATAAATAGAGTCGCACTAAAAATGAAAGAATAATTGACGATAGATATACATATTGCAATAACGCGATAACGCAATATGTAGATACATTGTCTCAATAAAAATAAAAGCATGAGTCGTGGCAGTTACCCATTATGTAAGTAAAATAAGCAGTATTACAATATGAATAATATCTTACTTACATATATAGAGTCGCAATAAAAATGAAAGAATAATTGATGATAGATATACATATTGCAGTTACGCGATATGAACATATATTGTTGGAATAAAAATAAAAGCAAAAGCCGTGGTAGTTACCCATTATGTAAGTAAAATAAGCAGTATTACAATATGAATAATATCTTACTTACATATATAGAGTCGCAATAAAAATGAAAGAATAATTGATGATAGATATACATATTGCAGTAACGCGATATGAACATACATTGTTGGAATAAAAATAAAAGCAAAAGCCGTGGTAGTTACCCATTATGTAAGTAAAATAAGCAGTATTACAATATGAATAATATCTTACTTACATATATAGAGTCGCAATAAAAATGAAAGAATAATTGATGATAGATATATGTACATATTGCAGTAACGCAATATGAACATACATTGTCGGAATAAAAATTAAAGAAAGTGTCGTGGCATTCACCCATTATGTAAGTAAAATAAACAGTATTATAATATGATTAATATCTTACTTAAATATATACAGTCGCACAAAATATTAAAGAATAATTGATGGTAGATATACATTTTGCGATAATGCAATATGTACATACATTGTCGCAATAAAAATAAAAGCAAGAGTCGTGGCAGTCACCCATTATGTAAGTACAATATGCAGTATTATAATATGAATAATATCTTACTTAAATAAATAGAATAACACTAAAGATGAAAGAATACTTGATAGTAGATATTACGTGGTTGGCAAATGCTTGCTTTTCACGCCGGAGGCCGTGGAATTGATTCCCACCCAGGACAGATATTTGTGTGCATGAATATATCTGTTTGTCCTGAGTCTGGGTGTAATTATCTATATAAGTATGTATTTACAAAAGAAAAATAGTATTTGCAATATATCAGTTAACTTGTTTCCATAGTACAAGCTCAGCTTAGTTTGAGATCAGATAGCCCTGTGTAAATAATGTCCCAGGATATTATTATTATACTCCGAAAACGCAATATGTACAGACGTCAGCACATCCAGCCACCCCAATCTTTCAAATTTCTTTTATAGATTTTCAACTTTATCACAATAAACGTAAGGTTCACTTTCTATTGGGGAAATTTGACAAATTGGGGTAGCTTGATGTGCTAGCGTCTGTACATACATTGTCGCAATAAAAATGAAAGAAAGAATCGTGGCAGACACCCATAATGTAAGTAAAATATTATTCCTATTATCATAATGTTTATAAACATTTAATACGTTAACATTGTATCCCTTACAAAGTACAGTTTAGTCATTATTATGGGCTGAGGAAATATGAATACTTACTGATATTACAGTGTCAGCCAACCCATCAAGATAATAGCAAAGGTCTAATAGAACTTGACCCCCCAAGTTAATTACTAGGAAAGTTTGAGACTTATCAAACACCGTGTGATGCACCGACAGCAATATATTCGTGTCATTATAGTAAAATGTCTCGTAAATATCTTTCTAAAGAGATATTTAACCAATTAAATTATGTAGTCCATGTATAATCTAAAGATCTGCTTTTTACATAAACGCAGTTAACATGTAACAAAATTAGCTATATAATCTTTGGGGAGCAATTTTTTTAATAACGTTAAGTGTCGGTTTCAAGCTATCTTACAAATAAAACTAAATACTTAGTAACCCACACCAGAGACATTTGCACCTCTGATTAAGGCGTTTTTATTAAAAGTCAGTACGGTTCAGAAAGTTTTATATTTCCATTATTACTGAACTATATCCAGAATTGAGTTAACCGTTTTTATTCACAGCGTGTACGGTAATCGTTCTTGTGTTCTAAGCTTAGCTTAAAGTATTATACTTAATACTGTAATATTCTACGCAAGTACTTTGCGAAGGTTGTAAAAGCCTCTACGTTTGTAGCATCAGTACAAGTAAGGTGCTTACCCTTGTATCAAAGTTATTCACGTCACCTACTAAGCATCTGACATGGTTTAACAATTACTGTATATACTAGATCCAGAATTAAAAAACTTAATGTACCCTCTAAAGTACGGGAATGCTAAGTTCTGTTTAAAACTGGACCTCGATTTAGATTGAAATTAGTGTCACAAACCGTTTACAAACTTGCATGCCATTACCGAATCTCTTTTAAAGCCAGCCACTCACCCCCTAATCAACGTACCTTGAACTTAGTGTACTTAGAAACTTACTAGTCAGACGACCTGACAGCTTACGGGTAGATAGGCATAAATATATTTTAGTATTTTAAGTGAGTACTTCTACACAAATCGTGACTTTTGATTAGAGATTTTTAGGTTACACTGTTGTACTATTCGTATAGATCTCTATTTAATAAAATAAAAAGCCATTATACTTGCTGTTAATCTACTATTTATGAAAAAAATAATAGTTAAGTCGTTTTTGAGTTTATGTATTACAAACCAGCATCCAGAAACTCTTTTCTGTTTATAATATGTGTTAAGATTAAACTATGAAAATACTTGCAGTTACTTATGTTAGACGTTGAAATTAATAAGCAGGTATGTGACGCGTGTTTACAAGATTACGTATACGAAACGTTGATCGCTTCAAGATAATCACAGGTTGAAATGTATTCGGAATTTCGTGAAACACCTTGCGCGACTCCGAACATGTTATTATCTCAGTGTAATGTATGGACAAATAATGTATTTTTAGTGACGTTTTTCTACCGATCAGTGTTGCCAAGTTGAATTTATGAAAAGACGAGACGGAGGTTAAAATATGTACTCGTAACTATGTTAAAAATGTATGTACTTACTTGTTTGAATTAAATAAAAAATAATAAAAAAATGTACAGGTAACTAGTTTAACCATGTTTATTTTAACAAAAGTTGGGACAGAGTTTAAAATAAATATAATATTGCCAAGATATTTTATCATAATATTAACAGTTATAAAAAGTCTGACCAAAACTGTGTTTGTTATAGAGTGATGGAAGTTTTCAATGTAACATTCGCTTAAACATAAGAAAATATTAGTCTTAACGTGCGTAACATTAGTAGTGTTAATAAACGTTCTAGTGATTTTTATCGATATCTTTCATTTAATAACCTAGGTTACTGAGTCGTAGGTGCTCTTCGTGGACAAGAATGTAAAAAATAAATTGAATCCACGAAAAGTACCTGCCAAAAATATTGATAGGTGCCTTTCGTGGACTAGGCTCGGTGCCATTCGCGCAGGTGCCATTCAGATGGGTGCCCTTGGTGGACTACCTCGTCTTTTTCACCAATCCCTTCCGGACGCAAAATTCAGAACATCTGGCAACAGTACCACTGTCCATCTATATTCATGAATCTATAGCCTTAACAATTTGTTGGCAGCCTTGCTTACATTTTTATGTGGGGTTGCCATTTGCTGTTTACACATTTACCTCAATATTCAATATTATTGGAACGATGTTAAAATTAAAAAGTTTGTAAGTGGAACCTTTTTGTACGCGTGTAAGTTTTAACATTACATTACTTAATTACCGAAGTTATGTTTAAGTCATTTAAAATTGAGTGACCTTTTCATACATGACGATTACCACGGCAAATTTAAAGATTATAATCTCATTATCGATTATATTTAAAAAGTAGGTAGGTTATTAAAAGTCTAGTGGTACGGTCAGTAAAGTTTATTAAGGTACAGTGAAATAGTTTGCTAATGAGTTATTTTTAATATCTTTTGTTTACAAAGGTTACTTGTAAAAATATTTTAATAATCTACTTGTAAAAGAAGTACTTATCTGTGTATAAAATAAAATAAGATTCTGTCAGTCATTAGATAATTTGACTGCACGTGTGGCGCATTGGTTAAGACAGACGTCTCGCCACTTCATGACCCTGGTTTCAAATCCAGTAGATACAGGACAAGTTTTTGTGCGGCCCACATATAATTGTTCTGAATCTGGGTGTACTTTATGTTCGTCAATTACATCATTTATACCGAAGTCGCTGGGACTTTACTCCCAAATTACGTATAAATAACTCCAGCGCGGTGTTTTCTTTAACAAAAAATATAGAAGTTATTTTATTGCAATATTTATAACGAAATATTAATACTAGCTGTTTATACTTTCTTTAGTTAGTTTACTAAAACAGAAAACGTAAAATTTTTATATTATTAAAAACTGTGTGAGGAAAAATAAATAAATAAAATAAACTTTATTTTAAGTATTTATGAACGAGTTAAATTTCTTTTAGTAAGCATTACAATAATTCAAATAATATACAACAGTTAATATCCACCCTGGCAACTGGCAATAACATATTTAAGCCTTTAGAAAATGTTAGAAACGCGTTGTCAACATTTGGGTACGGATAATAAAAAAAATCATTATCAACATCAGCAGACTGCTATCATCCACAGCTGACATAGGTCTCCCCCAAAGGCTTCGACAACGTTGCCATTTGGAGGAGTTTGCCGTAGTCACCGAGCTTGGTATGCGAGTTGGCAGCCGCAGTTAGGTGCTAGCTAATGCTGTTCGACAACCTGGTGTATCTTTAAGTGGCCCTATACACGTGTGGTGTATTTTAATTATATACTCTGTGCCAGTCCTCGCTTGGGGTGTCTGTGGTTGAGGATGGGAGAGGTACCTGTAGTGTCGATTGTATTATAAGTTGTTAAATAACAAATGTGATTACAATATCCAAGTCTTTATATATATATCAACGCATATTAATTTTGGTCCTGCAAAACGTGCAAACACAATAATACCCACGGGATGTAAAGGAGGGGCTTTATTATTTCTTCTGATCCGAGACCTGCACGGCCATAAAAATATATAAAAAACTACACTTGTCAAATTTGAATTGAAGCATCAAATTGAGTGCGACTCTAACAGACACATGACTCGATATTGCGCCTCCAAAATAAATTAATATATTAGCTCCCATCCAGGACTACATAATTCCTGGAATTAATGCCTTGTATTCCAAGCCTGTTTTGTGTTCTGGCCAGTCCCCATAGTTAGAACTTGAGCAGCGATTGTCTTGTCTAACGCTGCATCCTCACGGTGGTAGGCTAGGAAACTATGCTATCTAATAATTAAGTTAAGGATTTGGTCTAGTGGTAACAGTGGTTCAGAATGCAGTTGATGAGACCTGAACCCAACCCTGAAGGAGGGTTTAAATCTCGGGCTCTACCAAATAATGCTAGTGTAAAGTTTTTTGCCTAGAAATCTTTCAATATTTACACGTGCCTTACGCCCATATAGTCGTCAGATTGTGAGATAAAAGCCATCCCATCGTATCGTGAAAGTGAGGTTATAGTATATATGTGAGTTTGCACATACACAGTGGCACTAAAATATTATCTACTGCTATATGATGACCACAAACCGAAAGACGCAGCGTGAGCAGGCCTTGACCTTGTGAGGGTTGGTGGTAACCGCTAGATGCGGTTAGGGCCAGGCCGGCAGTTGTGAAGATCTTTGGGGAGGCCTTTGATTAGCAGTGCAGTTGTCGGCTGATAGGATGATGGTGCATGTGATTATAACTGCATAATAAGTTGGCTAGTTATCATTAAGACTGATTCGTCAAGTCAAAATTCAGGCAAGACCAGTATTAAGAAAATATGTGTAGCTGGTGTCTAAAAGACGTTTATTTATTTAAAGACGGAAAGATTTTAAAGATTTTATAAAGTCAATAATCTCAAAGAATGGCAATTCTTTGAGATTATTGACTTTTTAAAATCTTTAAAATTTTCTTCCCAAATATTATGAATAACTGAAGGAAATATTTACAGAAAAAATATTGCTAAGTTTGTAAATATTCATTAAATTCCCAGTAACTACAGGTCGCGGCGCTACGATGAATGATTGTTTTTCAATAATAGCTCCCGGCGTTCAGTGTTGCCAGCTCTAATAGTTAATTTTAGGTGACAATTGATCTGAAAATATCTACAGTCGGAAAGAAAAATATATACTGCATGCAATATGTGTATATATTGATAATTCTTAGGACTCAGCAATATAGCTTTACAATAAGTATTTTTAATATTAGATTAATATATAATCACACATTGTATCAGTTTCTAATTAACACATAATATTATCAAATTAAGATCGTATTGCATTTTTAATATGAAAGTACTCAGAATAATTTGATAATAATTTATATTCTGTCAGCGTGTAACGTTATTAATTTTTATCTGATTATATCGTCTAGAAACTCTTTCAGTGTAGTTATAATTCGGTAGAGGCTTGGGTCGTGTGTAGATCAGGATCATGTGTAGTGGATCAGGAGTGCAATAGAGAAGCTAGTAAAATATAACATTTTGGACGGGTATGTAGTAACGTATCGAAAGCTTTTAGTATATAAGTAATCATAGTCATTGTGCAAATCTATTATCAAACTTATCTTTAGCAACAACTATGTTTGAGAATAGTAATTCAGCCTGTAAGATACCACAACAATATAAAAACCAACCTTCATTACTTAAGACATTATTCCTTCATACTCTATATGGTCATCAAATGATACACAGAAATCTATGTTAGTGAGAACATTGAGTACACAATGCCACGTCAGGTTATAGTATGGCATAGTCCTTATTATGTAGGCGGTAAGAACGATTAGTGTAATGCAAGTAACCTGACGTTGCGTTGTACATACATGTGAATGCATAAGAGTTTCATGTCAGTGAACTCACCTTGAGACATCTCATCGAGATCGGCTCTGTTTGTGTGCGCGTAATCATGTCAAGAGATGTTCACCTTCTGTGAGTTATTTATGTTACCAAATAACGGAATGGACGGAAAGCTTCAAACGGTGAAGCGACTTTTAAAACTTACGATCTGGCAACATTGACAGCGTTATTACCATGCGTAATTGTACCGCCGCGTGCGCAGCCCGCTTCTTTTCTGCGTAAGTTATTTGGTGTGAAATGAGAACAATTTGCCTTCGTGAAGATTTATGGCAAGGGATAATTATGTACTAGGTAGTCAGAAACGTTTTCTTTGGAGAGTTTAATAGTGATATTTTTAGGAGATTTATAATGAAATTAGACGATCAACAAAATCTTGGTGTTTACACATATATCAATTTGTTTCTCACTTTGGAATTGGAGCACTTATTTTAGAACAATACTAATTTTTTGAGAAGATGAAAAATATTAAAAATTCGTATTCGACATTTATCAAAAACGATTTGGTACCGAATCGTCCAGAGGAACCACCTAGGACTTTTTGGTTCATTGATTGTAATCAAAGGAGACACTAAATATAGACATCCTTAAAACATATTTAGAGGACTTAGCCAAATGGCAAGCAGTTCAAATGTTAGAATAGACCAATTTTTATATAACTATACAAACAAAGGAAGCAAGCTTAAAGCCCACCTGCAGGTAAGCAGTCACCGCAGTCTATGGACGCTTGGAACACTAGCATAACAATTCGCGCGTCGCCAACCTTTTAGAAATCTGAACACTGCTTTGTTGACTTTATCATGCACCAGTATTTCTAGGTAAATATATTCATGATCATTACCATCATCATGTGCGCCGAATGCGTCCACTGCTAAACAAGAACCCCCCCCAAGAATAGGGAGATATACCATAATCGCCACGCTTGGCAGACGGGTTGGCGATCGCAGTTAGATGGTGATAGTACTCAGAAGAACGCTGCTGCCCGTTCTCTGTATATATTCCTTCGGGTCGGCTTATACGTCCTCCCACCGGATGAGATGGGGTGGCGATATTCTGTTTGGCTGTGAGCCACTCAGCCAGGAAAATATATTATAGAATCTCCACGGAAAGGTACTTGCAATACCCTAAGCGAGTCAAGGGCACACTTAAATTAAAATTATTCAATTATAATTGTTGAATCATTTATATGCAACTAGTTGGTCCATAGAAGGTATGGACAATGCCAATAACAATTGAAAAACTATATTTCTATGCAGAATGTACACACGGCTACATATCAAGCTAAATTTCCAATATAAGCTGACCTCTCATTGTATGGAAATCCTATACCACGCGGGATCAGCTTATAATGTAAATGTATAGCTTGATATGTAGCCGTGTGTACATCCGATGCGAGATCATCAACTGTGATGACGTGGCGATGATCTTATACTTATACTGGCTCGTTGATCTAGCGGCATCGTATTAAACTGCAAATTACGAGGTCCTGGGTTAAAATCCCGACGCGTGTCTAAATTTGATATTGGGATTTTTCTGTTAAGCAAACTTTTCAGTCTAAATTTCCGGTGTATTACATCTCTGTGCATCGGAAAGCACAGTGAGGAATAGAAAGTGCGCCTGTGTTTGTGCACACACTTGTGCACTATAAATATGTCTTATGCAGATAGCTGGTCCCCATTGAAACATCCAACTGGACGACATTATACTAGTATAAGTTCATTTGTTTACTACCTCGATCATATAAAGATAGCGTGTTGAACCGCAGATGTCCCGAGTTCGAATCAATGCTTTTTTTTGCAAATTCTAAGTGGCAATCAGGCAGTTAGTAGTTAAATTAAAATTTGTCTTTCTTAAGCCACCTTATGTTTTGATTTTATGTAGGTACAGACGCCAGCACATCAAGCTACCCAATCTGTTAAAGTTCCCCAATTGAAAGTGCACCTTATGATTAGGTGATAAAGTTGAAAATCGATAAAAGCAATTTGACAGATTGGGGTAGGTGGATGTGCTGGCGTCTGTACCTTAGTACTGGTTGTGCAATTAGTCTTTATACAAGAATCGAGTGCTTCTTTTGTTTGGACCATTGTAATATAGTTCAGTCTCATCTCACATTTCTGTACTTGTACCGTCATCGCATTAATGTGCCGAGTGAATCTGGTTAAATTTGGTGAGCTACATAAGTTAATTGTTACACAGTCGGTGAAGTAGAGGTGATTACAAGTAGTTCGATTGGGACATCGACTCAGATTACCGATAACTAGAATTTCTTCGATGTTTTAGAATCAAACGTTTTCATTCGTAGTTTCATATTGTATTGACATTAAATTTGTTATGAAAAAAATAACTAACTATAAATGTAATAAATAAATTAAAAATATACTAACATAGATATTGGAAATAGATTAAAACTACGTACAAACTAAAACTATCATTATAAGCGTAAAATAAAAATACTAAATTACAAATAAAAGAATAACGTTTTCAGGTTAATTATTAAAAATATATCATCCCAAATTTTTCAACAATACAGTTTATCAATGAGACCACAAGCCAAACAAAATGGAATGTAGTAAAATATTTATCAATAAAATGCAAGTTAATTTTGAAAAAGATTCGCTCTCATAGTTAGTTTTACACTAACCACCAATAAATAAATGCCATAATTTCAACCTCACTAAACCATTTATTAAAAACGTGACCGACTTGATACTAAGCGGTCATTATTTTTACAACAATTACACCATAAATTCGCGAAACTTTTGCAATAAATAATAAATATAAATGAAGAATAATTGTTTGTGCTACTCACTGCCGTAATGATGTCGAATTTGACGCATTCCATTACGACTCGAACCTATGAAAATGACAGATAACAATCGCTCATCGCCTCAGGGCCCGTAGGGATTGGCAAGTAGAGAAAAAATATATCGATAAATTGAGTCAAATTTCGGTTACGACCCGCGAGGTCAATAGAGACTCACGAAAGGTATTATAGATGCTTAGTATGAGCGTAAATAGAATCACGCTCTCTATTCATTCAATATCTTAATATCGTGCTGTGTCTATTTCATACAAGTACAGAAACAATAAGAATTGGGATATGTTTGTCGGATTGATCAAATGGATCATTGATATCAGAGAAATGTCTACGAATAAGTTTAAAAGGACCATAAAAGCCAAATTGTGTAGCAGGGCTTACTACAAATTTACTTCTGATTATTTAAGTGACAAAACGGCATTGGATTGAGTCGCTCTAGATTAACTGATTTAAGTACATACAATGTAATTAATAAATATTTAAAAAAGGACTTCCTACTGAGTTTTCTCGCAGTGTTTTTCAGTAGCTGCCACACACGCATGCTGCACACGGTAGGGTATTGATATAAAAAAATTGACGATTCCACACAAATATAATATTTTAACGGAATTAATGACTTTTGAGTTTGAGTTTGAGGATTATGAAAACGCCCCGCGATTTTAATATCACAGCACATTTGATTCGCGCCAATTTATTCTAAATTCCTTGTTATTATAATCCTCGTATATTTTGTCTATATTTACCGTACGTGAGAACTATTTTAAATATTGATTGAACAGATCATATACATTGGATGAAGAACATAAACTCTAAATCGGTATATCTTATAGCGAGATACGAAGCCCGATATGTCTGTCTATGACATGCATTTTGTGATATTTCTATGTTACTGTGTGTTTCTGTCATTGAACAGTCACAACTTATAACACCGCTATAAATATCAATGTATTAACATTTATTTTTGGACTGAATGTATTGACTTCCTTGGGCGACTCTTGTAGTTTGTTCCTCATCGTACACTTCTTCAACCTCTGAACCAATATTCTTCAAATTTGGCACAATGTTGACCGTACTCGTGAGTGCAAGAGTGCATATATTTTACACGGGGTACGGAGGAATAATTACTGAAAAAAAATGTCCCATTGAAACCAATGTAAAACTATAGACATCTGATTAACTACACTCAGTTCATATTTGCAAGCAGCAAAATACCTTACAGTCCTAGTTTATTGAGATTGATACAATCGTGCATGAATAAAGTGAGGCCATAAAATAATTTGGAATTAGAGGGTTCAGCTTAATGATATATGTATCAAAAGCAATTCGACACCTGTTAAATGTTTCTGAACCGATAGTTTTATTTTCTTTCCGTATTGTAAACTCGTTTATGTAAGGCTGAGGTGTTAAAACAGTTTTGTTACATACTGAGAATTAACCCTATGACTTGATTCAAGAGTCGAACACAGCTAACTAAGGAGAACTTTGCCATCGATATTTATGCATATAAAAATGCATGTATTCAAATGTATCGATATTTTTCCATTTTTGCCATTCCTAGGGCCCTGTGTGATTGTGGCTTACGAAGTCGTAACTAAGTATTGAAGCATTGTTGCTCTCGGCTGTGATGCAAACAGTCCTGCTTTGTTATAAAATTGCATAACTTTTGACCCTTAGGCTAAAAATGTGATATGTTTATAATAAAATGAAATGTATCGATGTGTGTTGCAGGTAACTTACAAATTGACTGGTCTTTTGATTAGTGACTCTGATTGCTAAGACGACCTCTGGCTTAGCAATCAGAGTCACTACTCAATGGGTTCGATCCTCACCCAGGACTATTATTTCTGTGATGAACACGATTATTTGTTCTTTGTCGAGATGTAATCTATCGACACTAACTCATATGAATTAATTACGTCCTATTTATGGTTTTTAACATTAGGACCAACACAAAAGCTAACTCCAGCATAATTTAAAGCAAAATATAGCTTTCGTGGAAAAATATATAACGAAGACCAAACATATAATGTTAAAAGAGAAAGCTTGGCTTCGAAAGTGGAGGTTTGGGGCGTTACGAGGCGCGACCGTCATTATGGGTTATCTCGGCCTATCATTGACCAGGGCACTGGCGAGCTTTGAGTGTTTACATAAATGCGGGATACCTTCGCTTCGGTAGGGCTGTCAGCGGTATGAAGATTTTTTAAAAATCTATGGTCAGATAGGTACTGCGTTTATACCGACGTATTTTAATATTGTTATGAACAAAGATGTAAGTAATATATTATATATTCCCTTCCCGCTACGCTACGGCTCAGTGCGTCGGAGGTTCGCTGTGAAATAATATTATTTTTCTGCTATTTCGTGATTGTTTTGTGACCTGTGTTTTGTTTCTAGCTTTAGTGTTAGTGCTAAATACTACAATCTGTAAGTTTTTTAAGTGTTTTAATAAGTAATATCTGGATTTTAGTTCAAATTATCGTTCGGTGAGTAAGTTTAACTTTTTTCTTGTGAGGGTACCGCGTCATAGTCACAGTTACTTGTTATCGTGCTAAATTAGTTATCGTGCTGTTTACATTAAAGCGCTTGCTTATTTCGTGTAAATAACATGTCAAAAATGAATGATGTCCCCCCCGATAGAGGGCGAAACGCGTTTGGGAGAAGTAAACAGACTCCCAGAACGCCCCCTTCAGGCTTCAACAAACGAGTGTTAGACGATGCGTCACCGACATTTTGTACTCCCGATGGTCAACAGGAATCGGACATAAAACGTTTTCGGGGATCTCAATCCGATTATTCGTCTTCATTAAATATTAGCGATACAAACAGTGCGGAATATAATTATTGCGATCTTGTGACACAAGCTTCCGTTTATCTGTCAAAGGTTAACGAATTAGTCAGTGATTCCAACTCGGGTATGAATATCGCGAATAAGCTATCGGTGATGGATTGTACGCAGCGCCTTACCAGTATTATTTCATTACTTGCGCTTAAATCTTCATGCAATGAAACTAAATTGGCGAACGCAGAACGTCAGTTAGACCTTTGCGTAAATAAAACCAATTCTGAGGTTCCTACGTACGCGGAACAATTAAAACTGCGTTTACCGAAAAAAAACCGCCGCCCCCATAGTACAGACGCGAAAACCGGTTCCTTCAATTATTGCGTATCCCACCGCTGAGCGATCAGCGGAGTACGCGACTTCGTCGGCGACCAAGGAAGCGCTTATGAAGGCTATAAAACCCGCGGACGACGGTTTTCAAATAGTAGGCGTTAAAAAAACTTCCAATTCTGGCGTTGTACTCCGAGTGGCAAATGAAACCCAACTCAATAAAATTCGCTCTGTCGAGGCCATTCGTTCGGCGGGTTTAAAACTTCAAACTCCATCCGGGCGACGACCGCGCATACTTATAAAAGATATACCGTCGTCAATGGACGACCAGGTCTTTTTAACGGCGTTATACAGGCAAAATATCAAAGATAGTGATCTTAAAGTCAGCGAAGACGATTTTACGTCTAAAACTAAAATTGTGCGCAAGCGTAACGTAGCTAATGGGCGCAAGTGGGTGGGAATTGAGCTCGAACCGGAGATTAGAAAACATTTAGTCAGCACTAAAGAAAAACTTTTCATCGACTGGGCTACATGCCGCTTTATTGATGATTTAGAGGTAGTTCGGTGTTTAAACTGCCAGCAATATGGGCATGTTTTCAAGTACTGTAGTAATAAATTACCTACCTGTGCCTTATGCGCAGAAGCACATCCCACAAAATCATGTAAGCACCACAATGACCCAGAATTTAAACCAGTTTGTGCATCGTGTAAAACATATAAAAAACCTCACGACCACAAATGCGGCTCGGACAACTGCCCCACATTTAAGCATAAACTTGAGCAGTTAGTGCTAAATACCAAATATTAATATGGCTTACTTAAAAATAGGGCAGCTAAATCTTCACAACGATAGGGTTGCGACATCAGAGTTGGAAACTTTAGTCAATGAATACAACTTAGATATAGTGCTTGTACAAGAACAATATCAATATGCGCGTTTAAAAAATAAATTGGTGCAGCTAGACAACAAATCACGGGCTGCTATTTACGTAACGTGTACTAATTTTACGGTAAGCGCTATGCGAAACCTCATGACGTCACACTGTGCTGTCGCTGAAATATCATCCCCATCCTGGAAAGTTTACGTAGTGAGCTGTTATTTTCAGTATTCAGATCCTGTCGGTCCCCATTTACATCACTTGCGCCATGTTTTGATGTCCCTCAAAGGACACAAAATTATTATTGGCGCAGATGTTAACGCATCCTCTACGTTATGGTATGGCAAATACCGTTCAAGCGATACAGAACGGCGGAACGCCGTCGAAGATTTCGTCGCTGAGATGAATCTATCAATACATAACACTCCTGATGCACCGCCTACTTATTGTAGCCCTACTGGCGAATCTTTTATTGACGTCACTTTTTCAAGCTCAGACGTCCGAATAGATGGATGGCGTGTTTTGCCTGACGCTTCATCCAGTGATCACCGCTTAATCGTGTACGAGTTTGTTCCTCGGTTGGCACAAAGACCTACGGCTATTTACGGTAACTATAGATATCGGCTCAAAGGGGCCGATTGGGATTTTTTTAGAGCTCTTTTTGCCGCGCATGCCAGGGATTTCACCCGGGATGAACTAACAACAGAGGAATGTGCTGTAATGATGTCGGACACTTTTACCTACTGTGCCGATATTGCCATAGGCCGCGTCCCTATCACTAATATGCGATTGGTGGAATAACTACTTAATTAAAGTTCGATGTGAATTTCGGAGAGCACGTAAAAAATATAATAAACTAAAAAAACGTAAAATTGTAGGCGATGTTTTAAATAATGCATATAAATCTCAAAATAGCTCGTTCACGTTACCGCTCGTCAATAGAGAAATCCAAAGGCAATCTTATTAGAAAAATAGTCGATAAATTAGATAAAGAGGGCCCGTGGTCGCCCCTATACCATGAGTTTAAAGCAAATAGGTCTATAGATTTAGCTTATATTCAAAACATAAAAATCAATAATACCTACACCAGTGGCATAGAGGAGACCACGGAATCCTTACTTAATTCGCTCATACCTGATGATAGTTCCTTGAACGATAATGACTACCATAAGCAGATTAGACAGTGGGCAAACAATCCACCCGCTACCTATATGTCTAGTCTTCCTACAATTAATGAGTTTATGAATACTGTGAAATCGCTACCTGTTAACAAAGCTTCAGGTGAAGATAAAATATCCAACAAAATGATAATAGAAGCCACAAAACAATCCGGTGATTCAATACTAAACGTTTTTAATCGTTGCATATCTGAAGGGACTTTTCCGCGTTCTTGGCGCAGCGGTTTTATTCGTATTATACCAAAAAATGGCGATAAACTGCCTGAAGACCCTAAGTCATACCGACCAATAACGTTACTGCCTTCCTTAGGCAAGCTTCTAAAACGACTTATTGTACCGCGATTGCTGCCGGGAGGACCAAAATTTCACGGAAATCAATTTGGTTTTACTGCGGGTAAATCGACAGTGGGCGCAGCTATCTCAGTGAGGAAAGCTGTAAACTCGTCCGAATGTAAATACGTTTTGGCCATATTCCTAGATATTTCAGGGGCGTTTGATAATACTTGGTGGCCAATTTTGTTACAAAAACTTAAGTTACGCGGTTGTTACAGTAATATATATTCGATAATCACATCTTATTTCGTGCATGGCTCTGCAACTCTTAAGCTTGGTCACTTCAGAGTCACTAAGTCGTTAACCATGGGTTGCCCCCAGGGCTCAGTGCTCGCGCCGTATCTCTGGAACTTGGGTTTTGATGACTTTTTGACATTACCCTTGCCATCACGCTGCTCTCTAACGGCATATGCTGACGATGGCCTCTTACTTATACAGGGTAACTCCAGGAGAGAGTTGGAAAATCTGGCTCAAACTTGCTTAAGTATGATAAGTGAATGGGGTAAAAGAAATCGCCTTACATTTGCTCCTCATAAAACCTACCAACTCCTTCTTAAAGGTGAACTAAAATCCCCCCCGGGCGTAAAACTTAATAATGTTACTGTAAAACGCAAAATATCAACCTGTTATTTGGGTTTAGTTTTAGAAAAGAATTTCTCGTTTATAGAACATATTAAATCAGTTGGGGAAAAAGCTAAGCGAAACTTTTTTGCACTTACAAGGATATCGACGGCAACCTGGGGCCTCTCTTTTAATACTCTTAAAATCATTTACGGGGCAACCTATCTTGGGTGTATATGCTACGGCTCGCCTGTGTGGGCTGATAGGGCTACCATCGGAGCTGCTCGCCGTAAATTACTACAAAGCCAGAGGTTGGCGTTGATATTTCTGTGTAAAGCCTATAGAACAGTGAGCACAGAGGCCCTACCTGTCCTAGCGGGTGTACTACCGGTTGATCTTGAAGTACAAAGACGAGCAGCAATGTATTATTCTACGCGCGATAATTTAGAAAATGATTTCTTATCATTACGCGACCGTGCGAAAATAACCAGGCTATTTATGCCAATAGCTGACTTAAATAACGAACTACTAAATGAATGGCAATGTAGATGGAATACGTCAACCAAGGGTCGCCATCTGCACCAGTTCTTTCCGGACGTACGCGAACGGTTAAATAAAACTTGGCTAATCATAGACCATTGTGTTGCACAATTTTTTACCGGACACGGCAATTTTAAAAGTAAATTGTATAGTTTCAAATTAGTATCTTCACCAATCTGTCTGTGCTCAACATCCGGTAACGAATATGAACAAACTGCTCACCACATCCTGTGGGAGTGTGATCTCTGGCAAAATCAGCGTGATATTATGTTAAACAGCTTGCAACCAATATCTGGAGTAGTTTATTATACGGATCTTGTAGCAACAAGGAACAACTTCCGTGCGTTTAAGCGTTTTTGCCATACCTACTATTGGAATCAAATATAACAGCTCACTTAGGACCCTTAAATTGATCCTCGGTGCTTTTGCAGCTGGCTTCTCTAGTTGCAAATCTCTCATTTTATGAGGCTATAGCCTCTCTACATCATTCTGTCTCCCGCTTTGCTCTGGAGGGAAGTGGAACTATTCATTTTCTAACTCCTCCTTTTTTCTGTTTCTGATTAAATTCGTTGCGGGATCCAAGACAGTTAAAGCGATTCCCCGGGACATGCCTGAGCTTCACCGCTCAGTGTCATTTCATTGTGTGCCACTGTTGATCCTGGCTTACAGGAGTTGCAGTGGTGGGTAAGAGGGAGGGACTAGTCCCGTATATTATAAAAAAAAAAAAATATATTATATACTTATGGGACAGTATCAGTTTGTTATATTATTATCCGTCCCTGTGAGAATAAATCAATCGTTGTCTAACAAGGTGGTGTATAACTTCAATTAGTAGATGAGAAGATACATTGCCGTGAGAAATGGATAGATGAGGGTTCAAAGTACCTACGTCCTCGCAATTACCCCTTCTATTAAGTACTATAACTGGGTTCATCATATCAGCCGAATGACGTCCACTGCTGGACAAAGGCGTATCCAAAATATTTCCACATTGGAATTGTGTCCATCATTTGGAGGGATATGCCATAATCACCACCCTCCGCCAACTCGTCTGGGGTTGACGATCGCAGTAAAAAGGTCATAGTAGACAGAGTCGCTGTTGTCCGTTCTCTGGTAGATATTCCCGGATGACTTCTTCTTCTATGGGATGAGAAGCGGTGGCGATATTCTATACGGTCAACCACACGACAAAATCTGGGTTTAAAGTAAAATATTCTTTATTGTACACCATAACTTAAAATTAAAATTAACATACATTAATTAGGTACAAAGGGCGGTCTTATCGCTACTGCCATTTCATCTAGACAACGAATTATGGTGTGGATAGACGAAGGAAAACAGGGTAGATAGGTGTAACAATATGTCAACTTAATGTAAACTTAAACTAATGCAAAATAATTTAAAAATAAAAATGGAAATACATAGAAAATTAAAAATGTCAAAAAAGCAGGAAAGCGTGAAAAAAAAAACCAAAGGCGGCAGCGGTAAATAAATGAATTTAAGTAGTCTAGGTTTAAAACGTTAATTTAGGATGTCGTAGTCATAAATAAAATAAAAAAGGTTTTTATTCACGTAGACTTTAAAAAAGCGCTTGTAAATAGTCAGAACATGTTTGTAGTAATATAGTTGTATACATTATTATTTCTAGTAACATAGATATTTAGGTACACATCGTATGAAAACATTTATAAAATTCATTTTATTATAGCAATGATATTTAGCTAGCTTGTATCAAGTTATTGTCATAGAATATCATCACCCCTTCTCATTCCGTAGGGGGCGTAGAAATCGTCCGAGGAAATACCTCCCTGTGAACGGGCAGAAGCGTTTTTTTCCTGTGAACTATGACCATCAAACTGCGATCACCAACCCGGCATGGCATTATGGCATATCCCCCCATTCTTTAGGGAGGCTTTTGTCCAGCAGTGGACGTACTTTGGGTGACATGTTGATGAGTCTTTGATACTACGAGTACTTGTACAGCTACTTGTTATTTATATAACACATCAAGAAATTACCTAGATCCATTTTCAATATCTAACACTGGAATCGAATCTAAACAACGGTGTTTCTCATTATCGACCACATAACGCGAATTGCACTGAGTATTGCGACCACGAAATCTAATCTATGTATGTACAGTTGTAGGATTCGAATCCCGGTTTATTTATCTTGGAAATGTCCGTATAAAAGTGATAATGTTAGTTTAACTTTGCGATAATGTTACTTTGATTTTAATTTACAATGTAAGCGTGTAAAATAAAGTGGTGCTAGGATTTTCTGGTAAGAAAAACTTTCAGTAATAGCATGGAGTCTGGAAATTGGTACAGTTACACCTCTGTGCCCTGAAATCACTTAAAACCGAGCCTGATCTCTAGCCAGACGTGTTGAATTGCCGTAGTATTGAATAAGGAGGCCCTTGTCCAACAGGGAGCGTCTTTCTTAATATGATGATGATGATGACACCTCTGTGCCCCAGAAAGCACTTAAAGCCGAGGGTCTATAGCCTGATCTCTACCTAGTCACGTTGGATTGCTGTCGTATTAAACATAAAATAAAAGTGGAGAAATATAAATTGCAATAAAGTTTGCGCATACGCTTGTGAACTACGTAACGTATAACTGAGATCAGTCTCTGAAAAGCACTATTGTTATCAGTTGTATAAAAGTGTAGGGGCTTACTCTTCTTACTTACCCTCGCTAAGAAAAATAAAGAGAAAAAAGAAGACAATTTAATTTTGCATTCGAAAATGGCTTTTTGTAGAACTTATCGTACCTACTTAGGGTTACCCAAAGGGTGCCAACGGAACCCTATTAATAAGGCTCTGTTGTCTATCCGGAGGCCCATCTATCTGTCAGAAGCCTGTATGGCATAAACCACTATAGGTAGGTAGTAAAAATTTTCAAGATTCGATTGCTGCATAACTACAAATAATTCAAAATTGAAAATAGATAGGCCGCCGTCCAATTTTTATTTAATTTTGCACCATCTTTTTTTATTTTGTTTGATGACTGACCGACTCGCTTCGCCTGTTATTTTAGTTTAAATCACAAAAGAGATAAATAGTTATCTCGGCTAGTGACTTTAATGGAGAAATCACCGCTTAAATGTATTTTGGAATGGGTAAGCAAGTAATAATGTAAATAATTACATAACTTAAGCTTATCGGTCCAATACTATAACCTAATCAAACATAAAATATACTTAAGTATTAAGTGCAACTAAGTAATATTTAAAATAGCTATAATAATCGTACCTCAAACGAATTTAATATTGCCTTACAAACAGCATTTCGCGCTCAATGAAATGTTTATGATGAAATATTTTTCTCCTAAGTCGTCATAATTCAGCAACACTGTTAGCTTGGTTGCAAATTGACTCCAGTGCAACAAAACTCATTCTACTTACTGCGTGTAACACAACAATATAGTCATACTTCCAAAGCAAATTCCGGCTACAGTGTATAACTCCCGGATAATCTAATAATAACGCCGTCCTGGTTGAATTTCTGTCATGGCGGCCGGTCTTAATAGAGCGGGACATATTATAGTGCACAAGTTTGTGCAAAACACAGGGTCACTTTCTATTCTATCACTCTTATGACCCTATGGTATGCCTGGCGATACGACTAGAAACAGGTTGGGTATGAGACTAACGGCTTTACATCTTCTCCGGGGCACGGGGGAGTAATACCGCTACTAGTAGTTCTCAGACTTCGGGCTGTTACTGAAAAATTTGCTCGATAAAAAAATAGCAAAAAGATATTGGCCCGACTCAGGATTTGAACCCAGGACCATCATTATCTGCGGTTGAACACGCTACCGTTACATCAATGAGGCAGTTAGAGAATTAAAAAGTGTCAGATATTGAATTTTATTTATCTTCTGTCTCTATCGTAAGGGCATCTGTTACCCTAGTATCGAAGTTGTTCAAGCCGCTCAGTAGGCGTCTGACATGGCTTAACGACTGTTGTCTGTCGATAACAACTGGTACCGACGAGCTTAAAGTGCCTTCCGAAGCAGCGAGACTCTCAAAAATTAAACCACTTGCCGGTCACATATCTATAGACCAACCGCGTGCCTTGGTGCGTTCTCTCGCCGATCGCTTACGGAGCGTTGAGTTCAAAAACTGGCTATGAGCACCAGTTTTATTTGTATAACGGTAGTTTTACAGTAGAGAGTTCCCTATTCAACAGTAATCAAGTGAAAGGTTTTTACAGCGGATAGTCAGTCATAAGTAGACAGTGTCCACGTTTACTTTACATATTACCTAAGATCCTTAATACGTTACCAGACCATGTAGTTAATAGATATGTAACAAAACAAAACCTATGAAAGCATAAAAAATACTTAATAGAAAATGTACAAGATATTTTAGACAAACTGTAAAACAGACCAGGTTGTCCTGGTGTGTTTTTTACAATTTGTGTGTACTTAAATAAAACATGTAGTGTTGTGTGTGCTGTGTCATACTTTATATATTTAAGTACCTTATATTACAATACTTTATAAATATTTAAGTTAAGCATATCGCAGTACCTAATTTTAAGATAATAATTTTTTTTTGTTCTCTTCCTCGTAAAAATACCACTGTGGTTTATGCGAAGGGCTCTTACATTGCTAATATACCTTCTGTAATTTATTGATCAATGAAAATATAACCTACAATATTTTTTTACTAATGGATTAAGTAAGCGGCTTCTAATATCTTTATTAATATAAAAACCTAAATTAGGGATAGCAACTATATTACAACGCTTTAACATGACTACTGTCATTTTGTCAAATTTGCTTTAGTGCATTTTCTGGTATTATGATGGTAGCAATTATGAGTGAAAAACTACTTTAATCACATCAGAATGTAGAAATTATAAGCAAGATTACTCCATTGTGATTCAGACAAGTTTGGCTGTATGTGAGTACCCAAGTGCCAAAATAAATATAATTTATTTCATATAATACTCAGACTTATTGCTACCACTATTAAAAACTTCAGCCTCTAATATAAATATATAATAAATATATCTAAAATTTAAAATTTCTAAATATTAAAGCTACACGTGATCCTTGACAATAACTTAATTTAAGCTACTATTATAAAACCAAACTTATTGTAATTTTTTTCCAACAATCCGTGTACCTAAATATCTATATGTACCTAGAAATAATTATAGATTAATTATATATTACTACAAACATGTTCTGACTATTTATTATATATTACACATTTACAAGCCCTTTTTTTAAAGTCGACGTGAATAAAAACCTTTTTTATATCATTTTATTTTATTTCAAAATAATAAGGGGTTTAGTTTATTGCGTTGGTTAATGACATCTATATTTTGTTACACGTTGCATTCTAATAATATATTAATATTTTATTTGAACCTTAGTCCCACGTAAATTAAAACGTACCTCACGCTGTGCAGTAGTAGACATTCACATAATATATTGAGCCTATGGAAATAACGAACCGGCCGCTGAAAGAAAGAGCGTTCCTAGCGGGTAAGTTAGAAATAGAGTTGAATTTATGGTAAAAGATATTTTTACTTTTTATTTGCATTTCTAACAAATTAATTTATCATGGAAAACCTACTATAACGTCAATCAAAATACAAAATCAATATGTAGTGTTAATTCCGCTAATTGTCAGTTAGTGCTAACTCGTCGAGTGCTCGAATGAGACTCATTCGAGCACTCGACGAGTTAGCAGCCCTTGAGAATGGTCTGTGGAGGACTGAAACACGTGTTGTGTGTCCGATACCCAACACGTGTAATTTGCTTTTTTATATTGTCCTTCTTTGTCGTTATTGTGCACATTTTTGCGGGCGGGAGGGCGGTGCAAATTGCATCCCGGCATGATTGAACTGACAATTAGCGGAATTAACACTACATATTGATTTTGTAATTTGATTGTTATGGATTTCCGCAAAGTAACGCCTGATTCCATTACTTAACTATAACGTCAAATTACAGTTAATTTTAATTTATACCCCTACTATGACGGACTATGACGGGCTGATTGGCGTATTGGAGGCCTTTCACGCTGCAGGTCGTCGGTTTGATTCCCACCAAGGACATATATTTGTGTTTGGATGAATAATATATGTCTGTTTGTCTTGATTCTGGGTATAATTATCTATATAAGTATGTATTTACAAAAGAAAAGTAGTTTATTTTTTATATCAGTTAAATTGGTTTGCATAGTATAAGCTCTACTTAGTTTGGAATAAAAAATAAAAAATGTATGTAACTCTAGACCCTATTTTATTAGACGCGCTGTATTTTTAACCAATAATAAATTTAATGAGTTTTCCAATTCGCTGTATGATTTCATTATGCTCATTAAAACACCCAAACCACATTTATTGGCCCCAAACAACGAACAAATCGTGTAACATATTGTATATGCATGTTACACGATGTCTTTGTTGTGACTCGATTATGACAATCATTTTCTTATTCCATCTCTCACTCATTAGCCGGTATTGATAATTGCCAATTTCATAAATAACCTATTGACTTCCTAATCTTTTTTTAATTATTTAATGTTTCAAGGATATACTATGTTCTTCCTTACCGTTTTCGTATTTCTAACGGGGTCATCTCCACAACTAACTTTATTTGAATAGTCAACAGAATTACCACTGCCATCTGATCTTGAAGCCCTTAAGGAAGCAGTAACCGTCTCAAGATGGAGTGTAGGTCAGACTCCAATAAATTTCAGCTTAGAAGTTAAATAAATAAAATAAAAAAAACGTTTTCATTCGCGTAGGCTTTAAAGAAAGCGCTTGTAAATAGTCTAAACATGTTTGTAGTAATAAATAATTTATTAATTAATTTGTAATTATTTCTAGGTACATATAAATATTTAGGTACACGGATTGTATGAAAAATTTACAATAAGATTTATTTTATAATAGTAATGATATTTAGAAACGCTGGAAACTGCTGGATGCGAATTGCGCAAGACCGGCAATTGTGGAGATCTTTGGGGGAGGCCTTTGTCCAGCAGTGGACGTCTTTCGACTGATATAGATCATTTTTTTTCATTTTAGATATATATTTTTTTTTATTGCCAGTAACTGTGTACAGAAGATGTTATAACAATTTGATTGATCAACAGTTACCCATATCGGGCATGCAATATTTTTTGATATGATGATGAATGATATTTAAGTTAAGTTAAGAAGTTCACATGTAACCCATCATCAACAGCTTGATATCGTCTACTGCTGGATAGCCTTCCCCCAAATTTTCTATAACGTTGCCATTTGGAGAGGCTTTCCGTAGTCACCACGCTTGGCATACGAGTTGGCGACCGCGGTTAGGTGGTGGCTATAGAACACAGGTGGCGCTGGTGCCCGACTACCTGGTGTATCCCTTAGTCGCTTTTTACGACACTCGGGGATTGGTATGGGGTGGCCATGTTATTTTTTCTAGGCCGAAAACCACACGACTAACCCAAACTAAATGACACCCATTATTGACTTCTTAACGTTCCTTCAACCAGACCAGACTTTGACAGAACATTTTATAAATAAATTGTTTGTAGCGGAAATCAAACCCGTGACCTCCCAAGCGCAAAAGCATGACAGGACAGTTTACACCACTCACACTCTAGACCAAAAGTCCAAGGTCTTCTGGGCCACAGCACTGTAACATGTCTACTGGTTCCGATCTTGGGTTCTTGTCCATTCATGTTGTACAGATGCCAGCACATCCAGCTACCCCAATTTGTAATTTTTTATAGATTTTCTACTTTGTCACAAAAGCTTAAGGTTCACTTTCGATTGGGGAAATTAGACAGATTGGGGTAGCTTCATGTGCTGGCGTCTGTACATTGTAATCGTTACACCACCATGGTGTTCCTACACTCACGAACACCTGGCACAACCAATAATTTCTCCCATACACTATTTTACCTTCCATTTTGTATCATTAGCCCCGCTTCCTATAGCCAAGGAACATAAAATACGATTTTAGGTAGCTTACGGTAAACATCTTAACAGGGCATAGAGTCAGCTTAGAATTAACTTAGCACGTGTAACTAAATGATAAAAAAAAATATTTTTTCGATTCGACGTGCAAATTGACTTTATTTATTAAAATAAACGTCAAAAATGTGTGTATGATCGTTATTTTCGTTCGATCGTTTTTTTTTGTTTTTAGGGTTCCGTAGCCAAATGGCAAAAACCGGAACCCTTATAGATTCGTCATGTCTGTCTATCCGTCCGTATGTCACAGCCACTTTTTTCCGGAACTATAAGAGCTGTCCTGTTGAAATTTGGTACGTAGACGTATTCTCTGAACCGGATTAATATTTTCATACAAAACTAGAAAAATAACAATAACTTTGGGGGTTCCCCATAAATAGAACTGAACCTCAAATTTTTTTTTCATTATACCTATACATGTGGGTTATCTATGGATAGGTCTTCAAAAGTGATATTGAGGTTTCTAATGTCATTTTTTTCTAAACTAAATAGTTTGCGCGAGAGACACTTCCCAATACTTATCGTATAATATAATAACTTATCAAACAATATATGATGTACATGTACATGACCATGCAAACTAACAACGAAAATTGGTTTGAACCAGATCTAGTAAGTAGTTTATTTTTAATACGTCATGAATCGTAAACCGCAATTTACGTTTCATTTAATCAATTGAAATACTTGCTGCTACGGAACCCTTCATGGGCGAGCCCGACTCGCACTTGGCCGGTTTTTTATAGTTTTATGAACCAATCTTGCTTCATTTTTTATTCTTATTATTTAGAGAATGTTTTCGAGGGGTTCGAATGTAAATATTGTTCAAATCATATTACGAACTTAGGTTTTTTAAATAATTATCATCATCATCGTCATATGGTCTGAAAGACGTGCGCTGCTGCACAAAGGCCTTTCCCAAAAATCTCCACAGTAGCCGGTCCTGCGCAACTAGCATCCAGCAGTATCCAAGCGGTTTTTTAAAATAAAGTATTAATATACATCATTTAAAATACTTCAATGATACTCTTGAACTTCATCTAAATCTTCATCCTTATTTCCTCCCAGATTATTAATGTCTTACAAGTGGTTTTTATTTGTAAATACAATCGTACACATCAATTACTTCTAATTTCAAACTTTATTCCTCAACTTACATTATACATTCTACTATATAAAAATAAGTCGGGTTTTCCTTCCTGACGCTATAACTCCAGAACGCACGAACTGATTTCCACGGTTTTGCATTCGTTGGAAAGGTCTCGGGCTCCGTGAGGTTTATAGCAAAGAAAATTTATTAAATTTAACGCGGGTAACACCGCGGGGCACAGCTAGTTATATATAATAATAAATAATTTAAAATTTAAAAAAGCTAGGCAAACAGACATAGTCATCAAAAACTCGTAATTATTTCTTACAGTAAATCTGTTATAAATGAAGGCTTTTCATTTATAACAGATTTACTGTAACGAGTTTTTGATGACTATGTCTGTTTGCCTAGCTTTGTCAAAGGCCTCCTCCAAACTTTTGTCGGATTCTCTAACATTTTATATTACGTATTTTATATTGTTCTCCTCGTTCCCTTTTCCTGTTGCTTGGATACCAATGCACCTTGCAGTTTTGCTATATTTGAATAGTCTCCTTACTTTTAATACCCCATAAAAGGACAAATAAAAAAAATCCTGTCATTCTGCTCATCCGCATCAAAAGTTTGTCTTTATCCTAGGCAACGGGTTTTGCGGATGTTACCTAAACCCGTGAAATATTGCTCTTCAAGTTTCTATTGTCTAAGTACGCAACATGTTTATTATGGCGCATATTGTAGTGTTGCATAATACAGAAGATCCCTTCGTTGTGAGGAATGATGCTTTAAATGAATATTCATCATCATCATGTCAGATGAATGACGTCTACTGCTGGACAAAGGCCATCCCAAAATAAATTCCAAAATGGAGATAAGTCCATTATTTGGAGTGCACATGTACAGACACCAGCACATCCAGCTACCCCAATCTGACAAAGTTCTTTTATAGATTCTCAACTTTATCGCAAAAGCATAAGGTTCACTTGCAATTGGGGAAATTTGACAGATAGGGGTAGCTTGATGTGCTGGCGTCTGTACGTGTACAGAGAGACGCTGCTGCTCGTCTTCTGGGAGATATTCTCGGGTAATTCACCCCACGGGATAAAATTATATATTTTGCCTTCAGCCACACAGCCTATATGAATATTACTTTGTTACGAATGTAAGATTCTTCATTTCTTTCTTCTAAGTGACGGCCCTAAGATACTACGCTAGCTACTACTGACCACTCTCTAGTTGGATCAGCTGGCCCGTAGGTCAACATTAAACTACTCAAATTTTAATGATGATGTCACTTTCAGTCAAAGAATAAGTTGTGAGATTTAGACTGATACCGTCTCGGAATCTAATTTTATGTAGGTTAGAGGCAGTTTTTAAATCAAATCAACCGATATTTTTATATAAGTGGACGACAAACGAGCAAGTGGGTCACTTGAAGGTAAGTGATCACCGCCACCCATGTACAACATGCAACGTGCAACACCAGAGGGGTCCCGGGCGCCTTGCCGACCTTTAAAAGAGTGTTACTGACCCTTCCTCCCCCACACAAGAAATCATAGATTCCAATGATATATCTTGCGAAACTTGGTAAAACGAAAAGTCGGCTTTATTAGGTAACTACTTATGTATATGATAATAGATACGCAAATGAATATTTTGAGTTTAAATTAAAACTAAATGCACATTTATAGGCGTGATGTCGATATGGCGGGTGGACATTTATTGCTGATATCATGGTGCACTTAAAGTGCACAAGCGTGTGCCATACGTTTGCCATGATTATGTGTATATAATAATATTTATTTTCACCACATCAAATTCATCAAGTACATTTAAGTATACACAGTGTGCTTAAAAATACAGTATGTATAACATACTGGTACAATAAAAATATGAGAGTTCATTACGATGCTAGGTCACATAGATTTGTGTGGTGACTAGCATCTTCGCTAAATTATTTTTAAAATAACTTGTAATAAAGATGCTAGGCCCAAACTGCCTGAAGAGCACACTGACATCGGTAGGTAATAGTAATTATTACATTTATTTAATATTAGAAATATATATTGATTTATTATGATGATTAGGGTAGCTACACACATAGTCGGGCCGGCATAGTCGGTTCGGCAGTATTAGCCGTACAACAAAGCCGACCCGATGCAATTACTGCACTTGTTCGGCTTGTGCCGATTGGTCAGTTCATTCGGGTTGACAATCATACGATTCGGCAGGTACTTGTGGGACGACAAAGCCGACCCGAAGCAACTACTACATACGTTCGGCTTCATTCGGCTTTCATTCGATCCTCGCGCGTCGACCAACTCTGACGTCAGTAGATCAACACATGCGCAATGGCGTGGTCGCAGGAAAAAACACTACAATTTATCGAGTGCTATAGGAATTGTACAGAAATGTTGGTTCCATATTTGTATCTTCTTCTCTACTCTCTTCAGAACTATCTACGTTTATGCCCACGCCGTTAATAGCATTTCTTCTGGTACCTTCAAATGCGTAATGTTCGTATAAAAGTCTAGATTCGTTATTTCTTCTGAGAAAATTGTGTAGGTGTAATAATGCCATCACTACTTTTGCTACTTTGTTAGGTTGTAATTTGAACGGTCTTTTGAAGCAACAATACACTTTACTTAAAATTCCAAAAGTACTTTCGACCATCCGACGGGCTCGACTCAAGCGATAATTAAAAATTCTTATTTTTGATCCCTTTCTTCCTAAAGATAAGTAGGGTTTTATAAATCTTTCTGTTAAAGGAAATGCATTATCAGTTATAATCACGTACGGTGTGCGGCACGGTCTTCCAGGTAGCTCAGTATCTTCTGGCACATTCAACGTATCTATATTGTTCAATATAGTACTTGAAAAAACTCCGCCATCCGATATCCGACCTTGGCATCCAACATTAGCATAAAGGATATTATAATCAGAGTCCACAAGTGCCATTAAAACAATACTAAAGTAATCTTTAAAGTTGAAGTAATCACTGCCACTGTGGTTTGGTGCTTCAATTCGCACGTGTTTGCCATCTAATGCGCCGAGACAGTTCGGAAAATTCCATCTGTCATTAAAACCCTTTGCAACATTTTTCCACTTTTCTTCGCTATCTGGCATCTGAAATATAAAGCATAATTTATTAATAATTCTTAATTTTTCAGATTGAACACACTGCTGAAGAAAGCTTAGATAGTACTGCTGGTAGTACCCAATCCTCAGATGAACGCCCAAAGCGTCAACACAACGTAAATAATATCAAAGAACAAATCTCAAATGCATATTCTATTATGACAGAGGTATATCAAAATCGGAACAATAAAGACGAATTCTCCTTGTTTGGTGATCAAGTAGCTATCAAATTGAGAAAAATTTCTTGTCCTTACGCAAAAGTTACTGTGCAAAATAAAATAAATACCCTTCTAATGGAAGGGGAACTCGGACTATACGACTTAACAGAGACAAGGAAAAGGAATTCACGAAATATTACTGCTTCCTCCACATACATTCCTACTCCCATACGAAGTGATAACTCTGGAAGTTTCCATTCTGATTGTGGTAATATGAACTTTGCAATTTCTGAAGACGACGCGCAAGATTCGGGCCACAGAATTTTCCATCCTCCATCCTCCACGTACATTCCTACTCCCATCTCTAGACCTGACGAAGCTACTGATTCTAACTGTGGGAATAGCTTGGTGCCGCTAACTGACCAACGAGAATATTTATCCATGAATAATCAACCAGCTATGAATGATGAAGATAATTCTCAAGCAACGCAGCTTTCCCTTCCTGAAGCTATGGGACAATATTCGCGTGAGATTAATGATATGTAATGCTTTTTGTCTTAAGAGACGGAAGGCTGTGAAACTAGCGCCACTCGAGGAAAAAAATCATATCTTAGAATTAAAACTTTTTTTTAGTACTAATAATTGTTTGTAATAATATGTAGCCTTCCGCCTCTGAACACAAGATGCAAATATTATGTCAATTTACGTTTATTTTATTTGTAATTATCTGATAACGGAAAATTAAAAAAAAACAATCAAAGCTTTCAATAAATATAAACAAATACTATTAAGTGTAGTTTCTTAAATATTCCTTCAAACCTTTAATGAATATGAAGTCTTCTTACCTGGATACAGTCCTTCAACGCTGTGATCAAAGCTTCACTTACAACAGGTATTATTTCTGAAATACTTTGCTGTGAAATTTTAAATGTCTGCATCAAACTTACAAATGAGTCCCCAGATACATAATATCTTAAAATAACTCCGAGTTTTTCTTTTACAGTTAAAGCAGTTCTCCAATTTGTGTTATTTTTGGAAATTGATAGTCCAATCAGATTAACAAGTAATTCAAAATCACTACTTGACATTCTAAAAAAATCTTTAAATCCACCGTTACTTCTGTATTCTAAGTTTAACAGATCACAGTCATCTAGTTTTAATCTGTTAAGGAAATCTTCATTGTCACGATTTTGAAGGCTACTTCGCACCCAAAATCTTCGGGGTTTTAAAGAGCCAGCAAAAACAACAAAACTTGCAGAAACTAACAACACGTCGTCTTCGCCCCACATTCTGAGTTGAACTAAACATGCCGATCGGGTTGTGATTCCCGAACATTCAACTACATATATTCGGTTTTGCCGCCCGGCTTTGCCGATGACTGCCAACCCGCTTTGCCGGCCCGCCTAGTGAAAGCCGAACGGCTTTTTCTCGAACATGCACCTACATATATTCGATTTTTGCCGCCCGGCTGTGCCGATTAATGCCGGCCCGACTATGTGTGTAGCTACCCTTATTAGTGATGAAAAATAGAATAACAATTAAAAATTAACAAAGCATGCAAAAAATGTGTATGTGTGTGTGTATATGGGGGGGTGTGTGTGATATGATGTGTGATACATAAGACCTGTAGGATATGCTTTCTCTTAGTGGTAGGATTGAATTATCATTCATGATGAAGTCCATTGTCGCACTACGGTTAAAATTATACGTATTTAGGAAGTAGGAACTTATCGAGAGCATTAAAGCTTGATATCAAGTGGAACCGAGTGTCACCGACTCAAGTGTGACTGTTCGCTTACATTCACTCCTCAGCAAAAACATCTCTAAAGAACTGTTCTCACAGTTAATAGTTTCTTAACGGACTTGTTATTTATTTTCTAAAATATAATCTCACTCAGCCCTAACAATATAATTTGAAAATTTACTTAAATTACCGTCTGTTATTTGGAAACTATCTATGGTTGTCGTCATTCGTTCATGATCGAACCGTTAGATGTCTTCATAACAACTGTCATTGAAAATGACATTTAATTTTCGAAGCCCTTTGCTCACATCAATTTGTTAGAAGGTAACTAAAATAGGACTTTATTTTTGAAAGCTTAAGGTTGAAATCTCTATGACGTTTATATATGCAGGTGTAGAAGTGAACTTGACAAGGTCTTATAAGGTACCGCGACACAAAAGCTGTTGTTGTAAAATACCAATTTACTTTAACAATATCGCTATTTGCTCGAGTCGTTTTGTATCCTTTTAAGGGAACAGCGATTAGGTTGGCGGCATGGGTAATGTTTGACGTGACCAGACTTCCGGGGAGATAGCCAGAATAGGTACGTAACGTTCGGTGTCCTGGACAGTACATATAAAACGTGAAAGGTCGACTTTCTGAGAGAATGTTAATATCATAATTATTATCTAACTCCTCCTTTCTTTCTGATTAAATTTGTTGCAGGATCCAAGATAGTTAAAGAGATTCCCCGGGACATCCCAGTGCTTCAACGCTCAGTGTCAATTCATTGTGTGCCACTGTTGATTCTGGCTTACAGGAGTTGCAGTGGTGGGCAAGACGGAAGGACAAGTCCCGATTATCATAATTATTGTAAGATTGTGTATACAGGTCACGTCGATCCTTTAAACTTTTACTTTAAATTAGTGTGACACAAATAAATAGATCTTAAGGGACGTATAAAGTAACCACAAATAACATTAATTAAGTACTTATATTTATTGTTTAAAAACATTCAGCCAACTCCAACTTTTCTTTTACACAACCGATTGGAACAATTACGACATTAATTGGAACACTAACATACGCATTTTATTCAGTAGAATAATAATTATTTAGAAGAAATGGAGAAATCACGACACATATACAAAAACATATGAAGTTGAATTGATAACCCCGTCTTTTGAAATCGGTTAAAAGATTAGGTCAGCCATAAATGAATAGGGTTGCCATCACCAAAATTTGGCAACCAGGGCAAGATGCGTGACAACGCCGGATTTTGGAGCTCCGAACCCGGACGTCTCAACAGGCATAACCATCCTGTGACTCACTGCAAGTGCTAGTGTGGGTTCGTTTATTTGAACTTTTGAACCCAGACCGCTCCCCGGACGCTCTCTAAACCAGGACAAATCCGGGAAAGTTCGGACGGATGGCAACCCTACCTATGAATAACATTTTAACCTAAACATTACCATTAAGACACTAACATTTTCTAAAGTGCCTTGAGGTATTCACTGCTTCATCGGACAAAAGAAGCGAGTTTCAGTGTCAGTTTCGAGCGTTCATTGCCTGATGCTCTCACCAGTTCGTAAGTGATCGGCGAGGTTAAGCAATTAGCCTCGCGGTTCATAGATGGGTGACCGCGAAAATGGTTTAATTTCTGAGCATCTCTGTGCTTCGAACGGTATATTAAGCTGTCCGTCCCTGTTGTAGTCATTAGGCAACAATCGTTTAGCCGTGTCAGGTATAATTTTTTTAATGTATGATGTTTAATGGTATGATTTATACTCAATTGTTTCGATGTTCATGTCTACTACTTACATGCTCTGTAACAATATACTTACCCACATTGGAAATGATACTATTGTAACTCTGACTTTACTCTAAACTAAATTATAAGAAATTAGGTATGTGTCCAGTAATGTTTTAAAATTACAGTCAGTTATTTTTTTTTCCTTATTCTACTATCTTTGTAAAACTTACTATTTAAATGCTGTGGATATCTGTAATTGTTACAACACAAGGAATGTATATTAAAATAACTTACTGTCATAAATATCTCTGTGTATGTAATGTTGATATTCCTTAATAAATAAAATAAAAATAAATAAAAATAAAACACAGCTAGTTTAAAATGAAGTAACCTAAACTGCTTACAAGCAATATATTGTACAAGTAAAAGGTAAAACGTTAAAGGTATACTGTAAACTTTGCTCTGTGAATGGTATGAAATAAAGTGTATTGTATCTTATCTTATAATATAGTCAACAAATTAGAACCCGAACGGTAAAGGACATTACCAGACCTCAAAATATCTCTAAAATAATCAGTACAGGCCTTTCAATTGTAACTGTACGCGCTTAAAAGGATGCTGCCCATTCCGGTGGTCACCATGGTAACGGGATCGTCAATTAGAAGCGGATTTCATGAGAACCCTTTGAAGCGATACGGTATTGCACTGATATCATCGATACCAGTTTTAGGACGTACGGTCGCGGACATCAATTTGGAAGGTATTTAATTAAATTTCTTTTTTTTTTATTATGTCTTTATGGGCTTATTATGCAATCAGTTCTGGAACTATGAGCAGATGTGTTTTCTGGGTCTATGTTTTGTAGAGGGAATTTCTCTGTGCCGTAGAAATTCCTCTCTTCTATGATTAGGACATGCTTTCCAGGGCCATGAGTTTGCGTTTTTTTAGCCTTGTTCTGCTTTGTGGTTTTGATAATTGAACTGCCAGTGGGTTGGGATGATTTTCTTAGAGCTAAAAGCCTACCAAAATATTTTGATCATATAATGAAATGTTGAAAGCTGAGTGGTGACGGCAGAAAATATCAATTATTTTTTTTTATTAAAAAAGACAACGCCCGCGTTAGGTAATCTAATCCCTGTGTCGCGGGGTAGTTTACAAATATATAATAGACGGACACTACTTACATCCAGACTCAGAACAACTATTGGACGATCACCGTAGCCTAGTTGGTATTGCTCCTGCCTACGAAGCTGGTGGGTCCTGGGTTCGAATCCCGGTAAGTGCAAATATTTGTGTGATGAGCACGAATATTTGTATCTGAGTCCTGGATGTTTTCTATGTATATAAGTATTTATCTATCTATATAAGTATGTATATCATCGCCTGGTACCCGTAGTACAAGCTTTGCTTAGTTTGGGGCTAGTATGATCTGTGTGACATTGTCCCTAGATATAATATAAAATTATTATTATTATTTATGGGTCACACAAATAGTCGTCCGGCGATGACGGGACTCAAACCCGCGCCACGAAGCGGCGAGGCGACTGTCTTAGTCGTTGCGCCATACGTGCAGTCACCCTATCTCATCTCGTGAGTGCATAGAAGTCGACCCGTGGGATTATTTGCCAGAAGACAGACAGCAGCATCTTCCTGACTTCTATGATTATCATACTGGGATCACCAAGCCGTCTGCCAATATGGCCTATAACCATAAGAATCATCTTGGGGATAGACCATAATCGCGACGTATGGCAGATCCTTTATCTACCAAGGAGGTCAGGTCAGCTGTAGGGTACAACTTGAAGATTTCCATATTCATAGAGTCCGTAAAGTTATTACCACACCTGAGAATGTTCATAATAAACACCTATTCGAGAATATATTCCCTACAGGTCGCGGGTTAAATGTCTACTATTATTAAATTATTGACTTGTAAAATCACTTTCTTTGTAATTCTCTCTTGGTTAGTGGTCCATACAATTTTATAGAGATATTAAACGTACATCTGCGATTATGTGAGATAGAGTAAGTCCAATAAGTACTTCTTTTGTTTCTTTATGGTTCAAATATATTTTAATTTGTGTTAGTTATATAGTTTGTTTTTAATTTCAAATAACTTGTATGTATGTCAACTTTGTCTATGTTTCGTGTATGTTGTGCATGCCTTTAATAGATGTAGTTACATATAAGCATTGAATTATATAGTGAGCTAAGTATTTAAATGTTTTAGCTTTTGCTTTCTTGAACCACCACGTCCGTCTGTAGAAAGACGTTGCTAGACATTAACTATGGTTTTCGTACTGACGTGTTAAATGTACAGACGCCAGCACATCAAGCTTTCTCAATTTGTCAAATTTCCCCAATTAAATAATTAAAAGTGAACCTTATGCTTATGTGATAGAGTTGGCAATCTATAAAAGAAATTTGACAGATTGAGGTAGCTGGATGGCGTCTGTACATACAAAATTTCCTCCAAATTGTATATCGTCGTACGAGTGTGACCACCATCGCTGTTGAGACTTTGGACTCGCATTGATGAATGTCCTCTCCATTTCTTTTGGGTATTAACACTAAGCAGAAGCAGAACACAACGTCCCTAAAAACCGACTCCCTCTTGCATCTCTCTTTCAGAACGGAGTGATCATGTTAATTTCGTATTTTAATATTCAAAGTCATTCGATAATTCGGGGTAAGTAAAATTACTAGGAGTTAACTGTTAAACGGAAATTGCATATCAACCGAGAATTGCCAATTAAACACGAATAACATAAGCTATAGAACCAGAAATCAGTTAGGTGGTAGCTGCTACCCGACTATATGCTATATCCCTTATTTGCAATGTCTTACGACACCCATCTGTTATTTTTAGTCCGGAAACCACACGGCTTATGTTAGGTCTAAAATCTAGAATTAAAACGAATATCGTTTGTACTTAGACCCAAGCACCTTCTGTGTCTAGTCAATAAGGAATTTGTTTAAATATACATTTTATTTTAATTTAAGTAATTTTGTGTTACATATCTAACTCTTTTATGGGGCAATTAGATTCTATAAAAAAATTCCTAGTGATATCAGAGAAATGTCTACGAATAAGTTTAAAAGAACTATAAAGCCAAATTGTGTCGCAGGGTTTCCTACAAAACTTCTGAGTATTTAAATGACAAATCAGCTTGGGATTGAGTCACTCTAAATTCTAAATCTACAATGCGATTTTATGTTAAGAAATAAATATAAAAAAGGACGCCTACTGAGTTTTATGGTTACCATGTCATATACTACAGGGTAGGGTAAATAAAAATTGACGATTCCAACACAACTGTAATAATTATACGGAAAAAAATAATTTGGAATTTGTTAAGTTTTTCAATGAGTTTAATGTTCTTCTTTGCTCGATGAAAGAAATGTCGTGAACTAAGTAGTATAATAATATATCTCTGCCTGTGGCTGTCAATTATCAAGACCTCGCATCGCGCGCGACACTTTTTAGCGACGCAGTGCGACGTCTGGATCGTTATCTTGTCTGTAATTACTAGAAACATTTTACCAATCAACATTAACTGGGTTCCAAGATCTGCGGAGAACTGACAACCCCTTATACGGTATTATGGCGGTTTGTTTGTTCATCAGTCACTTTCGCCGCACGATCTCGTAAATTGCCACGCAGTTGTAAAATTGTTTGATTTATCAAGGAGTATGGTAGTAGGGTTATATTTGGACTGAGAGGAATTCTTGGAAAGGAATGGATTCTGTATACGGTAAATGCGAGGCTATTAGATTGAGAAAGATGATGGCCTAAGCTAATTATGGGCAATGGAAATGAAAATGTGGGTCAAACCAAAAAATACGATATTAAGCTGATAGCGTCTTTTCTTTTTCAAATTGATTTGAAAATATTGCTCCTCTAAAGCCAGGAAAACAGATTATACCTCCTTTATAATTTCACCGCCTCCAAACACAAAAACCTTTTTGCACATTGGCACTTAGTGTCCCGGGATCGCTTCTCGCGCAGGACAATTATTTGTGTGACCCATAGATACTTGTTTTGAGTCTGGATGTACATTGTGCCCATCAATTAAATATTAGTAAAGTACTCTACGACATAGAGATTCATTTCACTCAGGCAGGCGTTGTCTTTATAAAAACAAAAGAAACAACCATGCGGTTCTTCCCCAAACATGACGTCGGGATGTTTAGGAAATATATGTGTTAAGCCAATAGCGTTATACATATATTCTCAATCTGAGATGGACACCTTTATCAGTAACCAATAAGATAAAATCCAGACAGTTTCAAGTATTGGCTAGTACTAGGCTTTATAAATTCAGGCTGCTGTAGTCCAAGCTTAACTGGACCCGTGTATGAAGGACTACTAGCACTTGTAGGGTACGAACAACTCTAGTAATTGTAACTGTTGGCATGCTGAATAGTGAGCAAATCGTAGAACACACATACAAAGACTCACGCCTGTTTCCCAGAGGGGTAAGCAACAACGCATTTCCATGTGTTACGATCTTAGCCACCTCTTTTGCCTCGTATACTGTAGTGGTGTAAATCGTAGAAGTCCAGACGTAAAGTTAGGTGGACGATTTGAACATATGCTCGAAACAGCTTTCAACATAATAATAATAAAAAAAAATACAAATAAAAAAAAATATATATATAATAATATCTAGAGACAATGTCACACAGATCATCCTAGCCCCAAACTAAGCAAAGCTTGTACTATGGCTACCAGGAGACGATAAACATACTTATATAGATAGATAAATACTTAAATACATATTAAACATCCATGACTCAGAAACAAATATTCGTGCTCATCACACAAATATTTGCACTTACCGGGATTTGAACCCAGGACCACCAGCTTCGTAGGCAGGAGCACTACCAACTAGGCTACGGTGATCGTCAACATCAAAAGATTGACTTAGCAAATTAGAATTAATCCCAATTGCAAATGCGGTGTTCTGAGAACTAAGAAGTGAAGGGTCGTTCGATTACGATGAAAATGAAGCATAAATAGTCTCTTGGTCAATTTTCACCGGTGACCGCCTTGATTATTATTGAGTTTAGAATGTTCTCCATAAAATAAAGGCTCTAATTACCTATGTCACATTTTACACCATTTAAGTCAGCTCAGTTTACTGACCTTGTTAGTTTTGTAATGAGATCCGCCTTGGATATAGTTTTTGAATTTTTTTCTGCATCGGAGTGGTTAAGCAGTCACTATTAGAGGTCAGATGCAAACTGATCGTTTGGAAAACTCCTACAACACTAATCATACCAAATTATTTAACCGAAAAACTATGTTAAATTATTTATAATCGAAAGTATAAATATTTTGGTACAATTAACATACTGCCATCTGATTCCAAATTAGGCAGAGCCTGTACTATGGCAAACAGAAAACTGATAAACGAACCAATATATTACTAAACTAGCTATGCCCCGCGGTTTTACCCGCGTTAAATTTGATAAATTACGCAGCTCCTCCAACGTAGGCGAAAGCGTGATAATATGTAGCCTATATGTTGACCCGACCTCTTAATAATATTCATGCAAAATTTGAAGTAAATCCATGCAGTACTTTTTGAGTTTAGCCCGGACATACATACAGACAAACAGACACGCAGACAAAACTTCTAAAAACTATATTTCTGGCTTCGATATCTATTGCAGATCACGCCCCAAGTATCCTTTTTAAAATATTCAATGTACAGTTTTGTATATACATATTATAGATAAATTACACCTGGACACAACATATGCTTGTCAAAGAAATATTTGTCATGAGTGGGGATCGATCCCACGACCTTAGCAGTCACTAACAACTAGACGAACAGTCGTTTGCATGTTTTTAAATAAATAAAAAAGGTTTTTATTCACGTAGTCTTTAAAAAAGCGCTTGTAAATAGTCAGAACATGTTTGCAGTAATATAGTTGTATACATTATTATTTCTAGTAACATAGATATTTAGGTACACATTGTATGAAAACATTTATAAAATTTATTTTATTATAGCAATGATATTTAGCTGGCTCGTATTAAGTTATTGTCAAGAGATTATGTTTAATTATCTATTTTCAGTCTAATATTTTTACTACATATTGTCAATGGTTCTGTCTATATTAAGGTATTATTATTATGTCGGACTTTGTGTTAATAACGACGGTCGCGCTTTAATGCTACCACCGGATCCAATGCGCCCCAACTGAGAAGATCCAGCGAAACAAACTCAGTGGGTTCATCTACTACCGGTTTCAACACGACCCAGTAGAGACGGTCCGGCGAAACATACTCAAGCGGGCATGAACACACACTTTAAAACAGTAATCATTACCATCAATTACATTTCTTCGTCTCGTATTATATATTTTTTCAAATACCCAGTTCCAACCTGATCGCGTCACACACGCTCCACACAACTGACGAGCATTCCTGATGTATTGTGTGCAACAGAGATGTTTATCGTATGGACTATAAATATTCATAAAGTGTTATATACTGAAGTCGTAAATGTTGTAATGAGGTGCTTACCTCATTTTCGTATGAGAGAAGTGTTTGTTTCACGATGTTAGATGTAAATCGGTATTTATCACATCGTGCAGATTTACGCCGGCTGAATTTGTTTAAACAAATCTTTCAATATATTATGAGGGACAAGACGATAATAAACAAGTCTTGCAAGGTGGGTTTGACCTATATTTCGAAGATTATGTCTAAATTTATTATCTTGTGGCATCTATATTATTAATATTCAAAGATTAAGCGTTTAAAGATACTGCGTTGTCGTAAGGATGTGGTTTATCCATTTTCCTATTTATAATATTTTTTGTTTTAAAACTACAGTATTTTAAAACAGATTTGATACAGTTTTTATACGACGGTGTATAATTTAAGAATGAAAGTAAATACAGCTAGCCTCCTCAGAACCTCAATCAGATGAGCAATCTGCATCTTCAATTTGAGTATTAAAATAGAACAAGAAGTTCACTGACCCTCTAAAGTACCTCTAGACCAAGGTTCGAGTCCCAAAATGATGTCTATTGCACAAGTTACAATTTATTTTATAGTTTTATTTACATGGCTTTAATCTCTGCTCACCTTTATAGCTCGGTGAAGCAGTTGCTGTGTAGGTGACAGCAAAGAATATCATCACTTTAGTCCATCCCGTTGGGGCCTTATAAGTCGACCTGAGGAAATACCTCCAAGAGAACGGTCAGCGGCAGTGTCTCTCTGTGTACTATGACCATTATACTGCGAGCGCTAACCCGTCTACCAAGCGTGGCGATTATAGCATATCACTCCAAATTATGGACACAATTCCATTGTAGAAATCTTTTAGGGAGTCATTCAGATGACGATGATAATGAAGCAGTTATGCCCCCTTTTTATAAAGCAAGGGGAATGCCTACGCATGCCACCCGCAAAAAGTGTCT
Source organism: Pseudoips prasinana (assembly GCA_951640165.1). Classification (NCBI taxonomy): domain Eukaryota; kingdom Metazoa; phylum Arthropoda; class Insecta; order Lepidoptera; family Nolidae; genus Pseudoips; species Pseudoips prasinana. The sequence continues at coordinate 27,904,764 of OX621246.1, forward strand.
GCGGGTGGGTATGTCAGACTCGCACCGACTAAACCTAACCTGCCGTGGACTTCTTCTGGCGCCTGATGGGGGAAGCCCGGGGAACTCCGGTGCTCCCCGTTTGCGCCGTGTCCCAGATAGTCGGGACACGCACCCTTGGAGAACACCGCGCATTGGCCTCCACATTGCCGGCTACTGCCAGTCCGGCATAGCGATTGTACCAGTTATAGCCCCCTAGGCTAACTGTAAACGTCAGGTTAAAAAATAAATAACACAGCAATATAAAAAACACCGGCCAATTGCGAGTCGGACTCGCGCACGAAGAGTTCCGTACCATCTATAAAAAAAACTTGTGTGTACTTATGTACACGCGTTAGAAGTTATACTTCTTAATATACAACTTGAACATAGTTATCAATTTTCATACCACCTAGAACTAACTTCATGCTGTTAAATTTTTTGGTGTCGGTGTGCGCGCGCATCGTAAAAATTCACTCTCATAATTTTTCTCCATCGCGCCAAACGAAGTATAACTTCAACGAGCAAAAAATTCACGTTTGTTGTATGGGAACCCCCTTAAATATTTACTTTATTTTGTTTTTAGTATTTGTTGTTATAGCGGCAACAGAAATACATCATCTGTGAAAATTTCAACTGTCTAACTATCACGGTTCATGAGATACAGCCTGGTGACTGCCTGACGGACAGACTGCGAAGTCTTAGTAATAGGGTCTCGTTTTACCCTTTGGGTACGGAACCCTAAAAACGGCCGCCGCGAAAATCTAGTCGGTCAGTCGTAAAATGTTGTAAATACAGATAGGAAATACATTCTGCCCCATTCGGAAACGATTGCGCTTAATACTAACATTATGTCGCATGAAATCAAAGGCGGTAAACCAAAACTACAAAGTTGCTAAATAGTAAAATGTACATAATCCGGAGCTAAGTGCATTCGTGGTACTTCCATAGGTAATCTGTTAGTCCTAATATGATAAGACGTAGTGATAAGATACCTACTTCTGTATATGGTAAATAGATACCTATGAGTTTTATATTAGTAAAGATACGAGACATTAATAGACCGTCTTAAAGAATTAGACGGCTTGGTTGGGTAAGTTGGTAGTGGACTTGCCTTTCACGCCGTAGGTCGTGGGTTCGATTGGCACCCAGGACAGATATGCATGAACATGTCATGAATTATCTGGTTTCCATAGTACAAGCTCTGCTTAGTTTGGGATCAGGTGGTCGTTTGTGAAATATGTCCCAGGATATTATTATGTTATTAGTTTCTACTACGGCTGAATATCTCAATGTTCGCTAAGCCTTGGAAACTTTCACTGCTTCACCGGACAATATCGGCGAGCGTGGGCTCCAGACGTCTAGCAAAAAAAAAATGCAGATATAATTAAGTACCTACGCCGGAGGGCACTTCCTTTGGGGTTCGAACTTCGACTGTGAGACGTTTCTAATTTCGTTCAACAGAAAAAAATCACAAAATGATCTTGAAAAATGCTTAAAACAAAATAATTGTGATATAGTTCAATTTAAATTTTATATTCCACCCTTTTTATATTCGTGTTTTGGTAGTTTTCTGTTCAATCTATTTTGACCCGTGCTCATAATTTATAGGAGTGAAACTAGTGTCATAAGCTACAAGTGGTAGTTCAGCCTCTTAATCACTGCGCATTACATGCAGTCAACATCACAACACAACCACAATTAAATGCAATATCTTATTCTACAATGCGCATCAAGGACATCGACATTACACAACCATACATACATACATATACACGAGTTTAGTCTAAAGATAAGTCGATGCTGGTTTAGTCAGTAAACGGAGCGGCACTTGTTGAATCATAAATTTAAACATGATTGTAAACAAGCAACACTGAAGATGCGTCATGTAGCTGTGTATTGTTTTAATAGTGGAAGGGATTCTGGTAAGCGAATGTCAGGGCTTATATCCTGAGACAGTGACCTAGATAAACAAAATAATCGGACATGGCCAAATGAGCGCAATATCGGTTCTACCATATGCGAAACCTTAAGAAGGACTGTTTCATTTTACTATATACATTTTCACCCTTAGGGTTGGAATTTCTGAAATACCTCTGATATTATTATTTTTTTGCAGTAAACTTATTTTTTGGTAAGGCAGGGAGAAAGCCTGTGCATGCAACCCGTAAAAAATGTCTGCGGGTGGGTATGTTGGACTCGCACCTAATAAACCTTACCTGCCATGGACTTCTCTTGGCGTCTGATGTGGGGAGCCCCGGGAACGCGGGTATGGGTGCCCCCTTTGTACGGCATGTCCCAGATGGTGGGGACACGTACCCTTGGAGGGCTCTGAATTTCCCTCCCCTATAGGTGGCTTTTACTCTTACCCTATAGGTACCTCGCGGCGGCAGGCATATTCTTTGGTTTTCTAGCATCTTCTCATTTGAGTTACGTTCGCTTTGTGGAGATATCTGAGAGGAGCTATTTACGGAAGTTTTGTAACTGTCTCTCTAGGTTCATACGCAAATACTACTGGCCATAAGTGTTCACTTCAATAATCTTTATTAAATGCATAATTGAAGCGTCGACCAACACTGACAAAATTCTATTAATAATTGATAATATGAATCCTCAAAGCGTCGACTGACACTGACATATAGCAGTCCCCGGCCCTGATATGAATTAATCAGACTAATAATATGCTTCCCTGAATCATCCGATTGGTACGTTGCCAAGTGACAATCTCAGTTAAGTGCACATTGTTTTTAAATTACTTAATGTTTATTGTTTTGTGAGGGCGTAAAGTTGTTATGCGATTATTAGTCATGCCTATAAATATGTAAAAAGTAAAGCTTTTGTTTGTTTGTCAAACTAACATTTTTTTAAATAAATATATACAAAAAATTATAATATAATAATAATGATATCTGAGGACATTCAAACATGGTCATCTAAACCCAAACCAAGCATAGTTTACAAGCTCAAGGAAGAAATCAGTTATCTGGTTTCCATAGTACACTATGGAAACCAGATGACTGATATACTACTTCTCTTTTGTTAAAACATACTTATGTAGATAATTACACCCAGACTCAGAACAAACACACATGTTCTTGAACGTTCTCGAACCCACGACCTGCGGCGTGCAAAGCAAGCATTTACCAAGCACGCCACAGGCTCGTCAAAGTGCTGATCTATTCCCGGAAGTGTAGGAGCGACAGCTTCACATGCTCTCCCAAGCACAGGCTTTGTTCTTACCAGAAAATCCCAACAACATATGGCTCATCCCAGGATTTCAATCGTAAACCAAGGGTGTGGTAGAATTTAGTACTTTGAATGTTGACTTATCCTAAAATGTTCCAAATAATTTATGTTATTGATTTCAAGTAGAGGGGAAATATTTAGTACAAAAGCGTAATACTGTCTCTTGTTTATGCAACGAAACTATTAAATCGATATTTAAGGGCCTACCTTTAAAATAAAAGGGATTGTCGCTGCGTTTGTTACGAGCCGATAAATATATATTATTTAGTTTTACAACTACTAGTGATCCGCCCCGGGCCTCGCACGGTTTGGTAGACAGAAACATAATTTATATTTTAAATTACTACTTGACACCTAATGTTTTTATAGGTATTTTTGGATACCTTGGGTTACATAATTGTTATTTTAATATGAAACACATGGTCTGTATTTTTTTCCAATGGTCCGGAGTAATATTTTCGAAAACTTCTTTAATTATTAATTCAATTTCCGCTGTTGATTTGGACATATTTTTATTTCCCACTCTCCGCTTACCAAGACTCCATATGAGTTCAATTGGGTTAAGGTAACTGCTGTGTGGTGACGGCGACAAATATCAGAATCAGAATATCATCACCCCATCTCATCCCGTGGGGGGCGTAGAAGTCGACCCGAGGGAATATCTACCAGAGGACGGGAAGCAGCTTCCTTCTGAGTACTACGACCATCATACTGCGATCGCCAACCCGCCTGCCAAGCGTGGCGATTATGGCATATCCCCTCAAGATGATTCTTGAGGGAGGCTTGTCCAGCAGTGGACTTATTTAAGCTGTAATGATGATGATGATGAACAATGATATGGAGGAAGTCTTAACACCTCATGTCCATGTTCTCTTAAAATTTCATCAGCTTCATAAATTGGCTTCATAGTCTGTGCTTCTCCACCAAAACTAAAAGTTCTGCTCTGGAATAATATTCTTCTAATTCAATTTAAATACTAATATAGTATTATAATAAAACATTATATTACTCATCAAAGTATCAAAATCTCCATACCATCAATAAACAACTTACCTATAATTTTCATGACGATGTCTAAACACTCAATTTTTTCCTTGAAAATAGCTTCTTCTACTTTTTGTTTCTTCTTATGTTTATGGAGCATATTAAAAAGTATCTTCCGCACATTACTTTTAATGGTTTTATTCCTGATTCACTAATAAATCTTGAAAAATCGCACAGTTAATAAAACAATAACAACGTGTCCATAGACAAGATGTCATTATAGACAAAAGTGTCAGTGTTCCAACTTGAGAAAACACGAGGTTCAACTTTCATTAGACAGAGTCTACAAACACTCCCTGCTCAAACAATCTTGAAGTATATTGAAGCTATAGCTTTTTTTTCTTAGTCCTATAGGACTAAGAAAATTTCTAGCCCGCTCGATTTTTTATATAGGCCCTTAATGATCAAAGTTTTATGTACAAATTATAACATTTAAATCACTTCTATTAATTAGTATTCAATTTTATTGTTAGTGAAGCCTTGAATTAAATCAAAGTGGAGTGGGTGGCTGATGCAGAAGGCGGTACCTATACCTTTATTGTTTTGATTTAGAGTTAATTATTTTAACTGCAATATGGTGTTTTACAATAATATCTAGGGATATCTAGGGACAATGTCACACAGATCATCCTAGCCCCAAACTAAGCAAAGCTTGTACTATGGGTACCAGGCGATGATATACATACTTATATAGATAGATAAATACTTAAATACATAGAAAACATCCATGACTCAGAAACAAATATTCGTGCTCATCACACAAATATTTGAACTTACCGGGATTCGAACCCAGGACCACCAGCTTCGTAGGCAGGAGCACTACCAACTAGGCTACGGTGACCGTCAATATATACATGGACTTGGGATTGCCATCTAGGTGAAAAGAATTCCAGAGCTGGGTTTTACTGACGGGGGTATCACACTAATATTATAAAGGCAAAATTTGTGATTGTTATATTGTATGTTTGTTACTACTTCACGTCTAAACGGCTGGAACGATTTTAATAAAATTCGGTATGTATTTAGCCGACACCCTGGATTAACACATAGACTATAGTTTTTAAAGTTTAACACGGGTAAAGCCGCGGGGCATAGCTAGTAAGTAATAAAGATACGTCACGTCCTGCCTGAGTGGCGTGCAAATAAATAAACAATCTTGACTGGCTTGTTGGTTTAGGGGTCAGTGATCTTGGCTGTTAAGAAGAGAAGAAGTCGTGGGTTCGATCCCCAGGAATAAACATTTGTTTGACATGCCTCGGTGTAATTTATCTAAAATATATATGTATGTAGAAATTTATAAGTATTTTCATCAGTTGTCGGGATCTGCTTAGTTTTGGGTCCGAGGGCAGTGTTGGTTGTAGATTAAAAATTAAAATCTAATAATGTAAAATATTCTATAGTCTGTTTTAAACTACTACATATTATAGACCATAGTGTGTGCGCAAACACCGGGACACTTTCTTTTCCATTATTATTACTATCTAATAAGACGGCTAACCAACATGACCCGAAAGAGGTTAGGTACCAATTTTCAGACTCCGGAGTGATATTGACTTTTTTTTCGTAACACAAAATTCCCAATATTACCTCAAGGCCCGACCCTGGATTTCAACCCAGAACATCACCTATAGGAAAAAAATGAGGGGCAGTCTCTGGGGACTGCCGACGAAAACTAAGTAACTCGTTAATTGTATCGCCAAGCTATTAAATGAATAATAAATTTAAACGCACTGAGGTATATCTAGTAGATATATGTATACACAGAATACATATAGCTAATTGAGAGCGTCCGGTGACGTGAGTTTCATGATTTATGTTCGCCTAAAAAGTCTCCACCGCGCCTAAAGAAATTTTCACAGAAAAAAAAAGGGCGAACATAATTTTGAAAAATATTTTGACATGTGTACAATAAATACCACCCATAAGTCGGTAGACCTCTGCTTCGCTTTAAAGAGTGCACCAAGCGGGATATGGCCGCTTTTTAAATTGACCACTGTAGCTGGGAAAAGCTGGCTGAAAACAGAGTTGAATGGCGCAAACGTGTAGTGGAGGGTCGTAAGATCTGTGACGAAACCTGGTTCGGAGTACTTGCTGATAAGAGACAGAAGCGACATGAAAGCGGTTCGGCACCAACCACCGCAAACTTCTCTTGTCAGGCCTGCGGAAGGCTATGTCGCTCTCGCATCGGTTTGTTTAGCCACCAAAAGAAATGTCTCTCAGACAATGCGCCGTAAATCGTATGTAACAGACGAAAAGGCCATATATATAGTGTTCACTTACAACGTTGCTGACATACACTTCGAACGCGTTACAGAAATTCGTGACTTAGGAGTGGATTTGGATAGAGGTTTAACCTTTAATACGCTCATAGGTGCATTATGTAGTCGAGCTTATAAGTTGCTCGATTTTGTTACGAGGCAATCGTCTCAGTTACAGAAAAGAGAATCCATTCTTGTCTTATATTTTGATTTCGTCCAAAGTGTACTAGAGAATGGGGACCCATATGAAACAAAATATAAGTTAATACTAGAACGGATCCAGCGAAAATTTGCTCGTTATCTGTATAAAAACACCGGCCAAGTGCGAGTCGGACTCGCCCATGAAGGGTTCCGCAGCAGCAAGTATTTCAGTTGGTTAAATGAAAGGTAAATTGCGGTTTACAATTTATGACGCATTAAAAATAAACTAATTACTAGATATCGTTCAAACCAATTTTCGTTGTTAGTTTACATGTACAGACGCCAGCACATTAAGCTACCCCAATCTGTCAAATTTCCCCAATTGATATGGGAACCTTATGCTTTTGTGATAAAGTTGAAAATCTATAAAATAAATTTGACAGATTGGGGCAGGTTGATGTGCTGGCGTCTGTACATCATATATATGTTTTAGTTTTTTTATTCTCTTATTTTAGAAGTTACACGGGGGGAGGGGGGGGGGGGCACACTCATTTTTCCACTTTGGAAGTGTCTCTCGCGCAAACTTTTCAGTTTAGAAAAAAATGATGTTAGAAACCTCAATATCATTTTTAAAGACCTATCTATAGATACCCCACATGTAAAGGGTACGAAGCAAAAAAAAATGTTGAGTTTCAGTTCTATATATGGGGAACCCCCAAAATTATTATTCTTTTTCTATTTTTGTATGAAAATCTTAATGCGGTTCACAAAATACATCTACTAACCAAGTTTCAACAGTACAGCTCTTATAGTTTCGGAAAAAAGTGGCTTTGACATACGGCCGGACGGACAGACAGACAGACATGACAAATCTATAAGGGTTCCGTTTTTTGCCATTTGGCTACGGAACCCTAAAAATATACAATGACTAGCCTTACCTGTATCTTTCTCTATTCGTATCTGGCATAGTAGGTTTAAGCACACTCGAATTACGACGAAAGTGTGCTATAATGATCCATTTTTATCTACTACTCAATGGTAAAATAGATAACCCATCTTCGTTATCCCGTTGTTGCCTATTTGTTCCGGATCGGTTTACGAGATTACGCTCGCACTGATTGCTGGCTGCACCACAGGTACGAACATGCACTGCTCAATATGTTCCCTTTGTTTGCTTAATGGCCTGATTGCCAGTAAACCAGATGCTGACATTTTCTTATAAGATTGTAAATGAATTTATATGCTATTGTAAACTTTATTTAATGATGTGTAAATATAATAATAATGTTAATTTTCTATGGAGTAGTTCACCACACGATTTGGCTCCAAAACTATAAGTGTGGTGAACATTTGTTTAATAAATAAATAAATATCCAACGAATTATAAATAAAGTAAAAAATTAACCCTTGTGCCCAAAACATACGAAATTTGGACTGTTGTAGCCAAAGTTCGATCAATTACACGAGACTTTGTAGGCTTTCACTGCTTCACCGAACATAATTTGGCTAATATTGTTACGCTATTTTCAACCATTATTCAATAAGAAAACCACCATGCTTGTCATCATCATCATATCAGCCGAAAGACGTCCACTGTCGGACAAAGAACTCGCCAAAAATCTCCACAACTGCCGGTCTTGCGCTGCCCGTATTCAACGGCACCCCATGTTTGCCCCGCGCCTCAATATATATAATGCAATTTCATCATCGTATCAGCCGAAAGACGTCCACAGCTGGACAATGGCCTCCCCCAAGGATCTCCACAATAGCCGGTCCTACGCTGCCCGCATCCAGCGGCTTCCCGCGACCCACACAAGATCGACGGTCCACCGTGTAGGGGCCTGTCCACGCTGCGTCTTCCGGTTCGTGGTCGCCACTCGAGAACCTTTCTGCCCCATTATTATCCAGTTACTTTGGTGCCTGCGTATCTCAGCATTTCTGATTCGATCTCGTAGGGAAACTCCAAGCATAGCCCTTTCCATTGCTCTTTGGGTGACCTTGAGCCGCCTGATAAGGCCCATAGTGTGCGACTACGTCTCTGTTCCGTAAGTCATCACTGGCAACACACACTGGTCGAAGACTTTCGACTTGAGACACTGCGGTGTTTGGTACGAGAAGATAATTATTACGTAGCTTCCTAGGCGAGTTGGATTCTACGATTGACCTCCTTTTCGAAGTTGGACCTACCTAGTTGGATGGATTGTCCTAGGCAAATATAGTTCTCTACAACTTCGAGCGCAGAGTCTCCAACCTTAACTAGACCACTCTAGTTAAGGTTGGAGACTCTGCGCTCGAAGTTGTCCATCCACATGCAACGTGGATGTTGTTGTCATGTTCATTTTCAGACCCACTTGTTGAGAGACTCTGCTGAGGCCATCGAGCATTGTACCGAGCTCGTCAAGGGTCTCAGCCATGACTACTATATCGTCGGAAAATCTAAGGTAGGTGATGTATTCGCCATTGGATCATGAGAGTGATAATAGAATAGAAAATATGATGAATAGTGATAACAGAAGAATAACAGAAAGTGCTTGCGCATCGCGCTTGTGTTTGCGCACACACTTGACCACTATAATATGTCCCGCACAGATGACTAATCTCTGTTGAGACTGGCCGTCATGGCCGAAATTCGGTTAGGAGGACATTATTATTATTATGTGGTCTATGGTACTGTAGCCTTTTCGGAAACCGGCTTGTTCGGGAGGCTGGAAGTCGTCAAACCTGCGTGCGAGACGATTCGTAATGTCTCTCGAAAACAACTTGTAAACATGGCTCAGCAGTGAAATGGGTCTGTAATTCTTCTACAGGGTTTTATCATCTTTTTTGAAGAAAAGCACCACCACACTCCTGTTCCATGCTTTTGGCGTTTGACCTTCGAGTATGACGGAGTTGAATAACTTCTAAAGGGCCCGCAGGATCGGTGTACCTCCCGCCTTCCCAAGCTCAGCTGTAAATCCATCATTACCCGGCGCCTTATTGGTTTTCAGTTGTTTGAGAGCCATTCTAATCTCGTGCAGGATGACATCCGGGATATCTTGGGTATAGTGTCGGGTTAGTCTTGCTCTTGGATCTGAGGCATGACTATTGACAGGAAGTCGCGTTGTCGTGTACAACTGTCCATAGAACTTCTCGATATCTCCTAGCAACTCAGGTTTTGACGTGGTTTGGTTCTCCATCCTCAGTCTTCAGCCTCGTCAGTTGGCTCTGCCCAATAGACAAATCTCTTGCGAACACTTTAGAGCCTCTATTCCGCTCGATAACCTCTTTAATACTAATAGTATTAAATTGGGGTGTGTCGCGAGTCAGAGACTTTGCGATTTGTCTGTTGAGCTGCCTGTATCTGGCAGCATCACATGAGGATGTTAGAATCATTTTACGTCTTTCTTCCATAAGCTGTAAACTATAGTCGCAGATCTTTTTGGTTCCATTAGTACGGTGTATTTTGTAAAACTTAGACCCGGCCGTATGGACAGTTTTCGCGAACCTGTCATGGTATGCATCCACTACTTCGCAGTCTGCTAGGCATTCGAATCGGTTCTGAAGTTCGAGTTGAAAGGGTTCGGGGTCTTGGAGGTGGAACGGTATGGGACGGAGCGTAGACTTCATCAGTCGGGACCTCTCGCAGCCGCCGGGAAGGTAAACAGGTAACAGTCAGCCTCCGATACGATTGTACAGACGCCAGCACATCAAGCTACCCAAATCTGTCAAATTTCAAGAAAGTGAACCTTATGCTGATGTGATAAAGTAGAAAATTATAATAGTGTGTACGTAGACGTGGACATTTCTACGTCCAGACGTAGTTCCTAGGATGGGAAATAAGAATCGTAATCAACAAACCAGTGAGAGTTAGAAGCTTGAACCTTGTGAACCAGTGAAATGCCTAGGAAAATGTACAAAATAATTAATGCCCAAATGATAATCAGGTAATAATACCAACTGCAGTAACTATCACCTTATTTGGTGTGTTATAAATTACCTTTACCTAAGACAGCAGCTGCAACCTGTTACAAGACTAATTAATTGCTATAGGCAATCTACATCTTATAAGTATAATATATAATCTACATATTATACAAGAACAACTAATCTCAATTCATAAAATAAAATAAAATAATGACATTATTGTTTTTAAACTTTCCCGATTTGTACACATTTTTATATACTGTGGACACGGGTCTCATCGCGATAAAGATTTTGGTAAATCATTACCTTGGTTACCCGACGTTTCGGCATGGATTGCACCAGCCGTGGTCACGGGTCACGAGTCGACCCGTGTCCACAGTATATAAAAATAATGACATGTTTGAAATTCAATACAGACGAGCTGCTGCTGCCTGTGCGGAGACTCTGAAGCGACGCAAATATGGTAATTTGATAGGAAATTACATATTTGAGCCGTTTGGGGTCGAAACGCTTGGAACGTGGGGTCCGAGTGCCCGTATCGCCAGATTTCGAAGCGTTTGGTTGACGCTTCCCGTGACCAGAGGGCTGGCTTTTTCTTTGGCCAAAGAATTAGTTTAGCAATACAACGTGGTAATGCAGCCAGTCTTCTGAGCACATTTTCTCATGGCCTCGATTCGGAAGAATACTACGACGCCATCTGTAGTTAGTTTTAATTTATTTATGTATATAGTTTACTTTTTTGTAGATTTAGTTTTTCTTTCTAATGTAGATACTTATGTATATTCATAAGTTTATTTAGGTTCTTTGTTATACAGACGATATATGAAAAAATATGAAAAAAATGAGGTGTGCCAATGATCACATGATAAATAATATTCTGGGACAAATAATATCCTGGAATTCATACACAGCCATCTGAATCCTAAACTAGGCAGAGCTTGTATTATTAAAACAAGAGAACTGATATACTGCATATCGACGCATATTATTATGTTCTACAAGGGCGCAACAACGATTTTTCGTACAGTTTGTAATTTTATTTATAAGGCAGTCGAAATAAGCGTAGTTTGATCGTCACCTGACAAACTGTAGCATGATTGATTGCACATGTGGCGCAGCGGCTAAGACAGTCGCCTCGCTGTTTCATGTCGCGGGTTCGAGTCCCGCGCCGGACCACTATTTGTGTAACCCATAAATAGTTGTTCTATGTCTGGATGTAATTTGTTTCCGTCTATTATATGTTTGTAAAGTACCTCGCGACATAGGGATTAATTTCCCTAGTCCGGGCGTAGTCTTTAAAAAAATCTACATTCTACATATGCCTGCCTAACCCTATGTTCTGAAGATAACGACAGAGTTGTTGTTCACCAAAGGTGTGGATGTATTTGAGTTAGGCGGCGTTAGAACTTAAGCGACGATATACTACTTTTGTAAATATGTACATACTTATAAAGATAATTAAACGCAGACTCAGGACAAACAGACATGAAGCATATAAATATCTGTCGTGGGTGGGAAATCAACCCAAAACCTGCAGCGTGAAGGGCAACTATCTGCCAACCACGTGAGGTCTGTCCATGATTATGTTTATTTGTCCTGAGTCTGGGTGTAATCTATATATATAAAAATCAATGCCACTTTTCGTTGTAATGTTATAACTCAACAACGCCTTTACCGATTTTGAATTTTGCCTTTACGAATTTTGGTACAACACACGGACAAGGAAGGTTTGTACGAAGAGAAAATTTAAAAAAAAGTCTTGAAAAAGTGTAACATCAACATCTTTTAGCAAATTAAAAAAAAAAATGGTGAATAAATAAATTTAATAATCATTTTTTTATTACTATGCCTTATACGCAGCGAAGCACGTACCGGGCCGCTAGTTATCTATATAAGTATGTATTTACAAAAATATACAATATATTACAAGTTCTGCTTAGTTTGGTATCAGATGGCCGTTTGTGAATAATGTCCTATGAAATTATTTATCAAAAAAGAAATAGTAATCTTCGTTTTCTCAACACTATTAACTGCCGTCATATGTGAAGTTGGAACTATTAAAATAAAAAGAGACTATTAAAACAGAACACCTATTCAAAGCAGGCAGGATATCATGTGCTCTTAACAGACATTGTAGATATTTGCGCTAAAAAAAAAATAAAAAAAAAATAAACTGCAACATTCTCTGAGATCTGTGGAACGATAGGTGATGTGTCAACGGAACTTGCATGGCTCGATTTTACATACCAACTTTTTTTTTTAACAATAAATGTAATACTGCGCGATCGTTATCTTTGTTGCTATGATAATAATAACAATTTTAATATGTCAGCAATTTTAAAAGCGCAAAGATAAGATGGTTAATTTATATCGAATATCGCAATGATACATCGAGTAAACCAGCTTCATCTGATAAATAGGAGTGGTGAGACGCATATAATTACGTTGAGTTATTTTTATTGGTTACATGTAAATTGCTTCAACGCGAAGCTGGGCAAACGAATCGGTGATGAGCTGAAGTTGGGGCAATTTGGAACCGGGGATCGGAACCCCCGAGGCCAGATGTTGGCTAACTTCATGGAAAAGGAGGGACTCTTTATGATGAATTCCTTCTTCAGGAAGCTGGCACATCGTAAATGAACCTGGGTGAGCACCGACGGAAAAACTAGAAACGAGATAGACTTCATCCTGTCGACGAGGTGACAAGTATTCAATGATGTCTCTGTGATCAATGCGGTTAAAACCGGGAGCGATCACAGACTGCTCAGAGGCTCATTAAACCTAAACTAAAAGGATCAAATCGAATTAGAGCGTAAAATTATGGATAATAGAAAAATGTATTCATTATTGTTTATAAATGTCAAAATATCTCTGTATACTTCTGTGTGTTGCACCCCCATAGCGTAATTTATACTGATGTACCTTTTGTGTCTAATAAATATATATTCATTCTTTCTTTATATGTAGAAATAAATCTTTGAATAAACTGTTTTGTTTTCGTGATTTCCTTTATTACTATTTGTGGTAAAAGATCAAAGCGACAATGATTACGGTTGTTATCTATACGCTTCGTCCGCTCTACATAGATACATAGGTGTCCGCAAAAGTAGTGTAATTAGTGAGGCTTCGGCATGTTAAACTGTTGTCCCAGCTATAATTATTAGCTGACAGCCGTAAAGCTATGTCAGAGGCTTATCGAGAGTCTTGAAAAACTATGACCCTAATGTGACGAACTAAGTTCTACTTTCGTCCTCAAATTGTAAATAGATGCTGCAGTTCATACACCATACAAACAGAAATATATTCGTAATTATTACAATTATATTATGAACTAGCTGTGCCTGCGACTTCGTCCGCGTGTTAATTAGTTTATTTCGTTTTTTAAGTAAAATAAAACTTTTTCTAAAATTAAAGTAGCCTAAGTTACTCATTATTACATCAGCTACCAGCCAATAAAAGTCCCGTAAAAATTGGTCCAGCCATTTCAGAGATTAGCCGGAACAAACTGACAGACAGACAGACAAAAATTGTAAAAAATGTCATTTTGGTGTATGTACCGTATATATATTCATATTAATGTAGTAAAAACCGGTTATTTCGATATTACAAACAGACACTCCAATTTTATTTATTTGTATAGAGTATAGATGTATAGATTGTATATATTACCAAATTTAAGTGGAAAGAAAGGTAGAAATGTTCCTGGGTGGCAACCATGAACTGGAAGAGGCAGCGTAGGTAGGAGGAAAAACGATCTTGCAAGAATCACGGGAAGCTGCTGGATAAATATAGCACAAGTCCCATTATGAAGTCGTTCTTTATCTTACAGTGGATTTTTTTGGCCAACATGATGATATAAAACATTAGCCATGTTCTGTATAGGTTTTTTTTCGCCAGTACTAGTTAAATTAATGTCCTCCTAGTCGAATTACGGCCACGGGGCGGCCAGCCTCAATGGTGAATAGCCATCTGCGCGGGACTTATTTTAGTGCACTTATATGCGCAAATTCAAGGACTTTCCATTTCATCACTCTCATAATCCGATGGGACGACTAACGACGCAACCGGAAAGAGATCAGGTACAGCAAAGACGGCTCTACGTGCTCTCCGAGGCACAGGGGTATAATACTGCCAACTTCCGTACTTCGGAGCTGAAACTGAGATTTTTTCTTTTGGCGGGAATGTCGCATAATCACTTATGGCCGACCCAGGATTTGTACCCACCTTAACCGCGTATTACAACACTGAGTCAAGTTTTCGCTGCGTAAGCGAAAGTTTGATAACTAAACTCAAGAAAAAAAATATTTGTTTATAAAAATTGCCGCCGATTGAAGAACAGAATGTCGCTCAAGTATTTTAGAAGGAAAGATGAATTATATGAAAATCAAAGTCCTGTATTTGGAAACTCAAATACAGGACCAGCAGGCCAAACAGAAATCCCAGACGGTTATTTGGAAACCATTAATTCATCTGTAAATCCAGACAGGACTCAAACAAAATGGGGTGGCATTGACCCGTCAGTTCGGATTGTACTCGTAGTTCGTTTAATCAAGCGTTGCGTTTGTTTCAGTGAAATTGAGGACTTTCTAGTAACCTTCATAATATTAAACATCATGAGAATTTCCTTTGTATTTTATCGTTAATAAGGATATCATTATGTGTCAGCCAAATTCACAGCTGGACAAAGGATTACCCAAAAAAACCGGCCAAGTGCGAGTCGGACTCGCTCATGAAGGGTTCCGTAGCAGCAAGTATTTCAGTTGATTAAATGAAAGCAAATTGCGGTTTACGATTTATGACGTATTAAAAAAAACTACTTGCTAGATCTCGTTCAAACCAATTTCCGTTGTTAGTTTGCATGGTAATGTACATCATATATATTTTTTTAGTTTTATCATTCCTTATTTTAGAAGTTACAGGAGGGGGGGGGGGGGGGCACCTATTTTACCACTCTGGAAGTGTCTCTCGCGCAAACTATTCAGTTTAGAAAAAATGATATTAGAAACCACAATATCATTTTTGAAGACCTATCCATAGACACCCCACATGAATGTTTACGATGAAAAAAAAATTTTGAGATTCAATTCTATGTATGGGGCCCCCCAAAATTATTGTTCTTTTTCTATTTTTGTGTAAAAAGCTTAATGCGGTTCACTGAATACATCTAGACATACAAAGTGGCTGTGACATACGGACGGACAGACAGACAGACATGACGAATCTATAAGGGTTCCGTTTTTTGCCATTTGGCTACGGAACCCTAAAAATGAGGGGATATGCCCATAAATGTTACGCTTGGTAGTCGGGATAGCGATCGCAGTTTGATGGTCATAGTCCTTAGAAAACGCTGCTGCCCGGGCTCTGGTACGTATTCCCTCGGGACGAGTTCTACGCCCCCATGACATTATTTGCCGACACCACGTTGTATATCCTGATATTGAATTTATTAAAAATAGAAAATTTAATATTAAATAGGCATAAATATAATAAGCGAAAAATGAAAAGAATAGGCTCATAAAGTTTTTCGATATAACGTTTTAAGTTTTTGGCGGAGATAAAGTGGATATGCTCTAACCTTTTTTTTTCATTTTTTTGTATGGCAGACGTCGACAAGCGAGTAAGTGGGTCACCTGATGTTAAGTGATCACCGCCGCCCATGGTCTCTGGCAACACCAGAGGAGCCGCGGGTGCGTTGCCGACCTTTAAGAGTCAGAAAACAAGTGTTTCTGACCCTCCCCCCCACCGCGATGAGCTCCGCGACCTTACTCACACCCAGAAACACAACATTAAATTATTAATGTTATTATTAAGGAATGTCTTCTGTAAGGTGGAGGTACTTCCCCAGTCGGGCTGCTCTTCGAGCGAATGAACGCTGCGCCCTACCTCTCTTAAACCTTTTCACACAAAGTTATTATTAGTATGCCATTTAACTTCTATGGCTCCACTGCACTGCAAAAGTAGTCACATGTTAGTCCAGTATCGCCAGTTTTTTATCTAACATAATTTAGAAATGCTTATAACGGTGGTAGCATTATAGCGCGACCGTCGTTATTAACACAAGGTCCGTCATAATAATAATACCTTAATATAGACAGAACCATTGACAATATGTAGTAAAAATATTAGACTTAAACTATATAATTAAACATAATCTCTTGACAATAACTTGATACGAGCTAGCTAAATATCAATGCTATAATAAAATAAATTTTATAAATGTTTTCATACAATGTATACCTAAATATCTATGTTACTAGAAATAATAATGTATATTATACAACTATATTACTACAAACATGTTCTGACTATTTACAAGCGCTTTTTCAAAGTCTATGTGAATTAAAACCTTTTTTATTTTATTTTATTGCCCATCTCTGGATTTATCGTGTGCAGTGCAATGTGACGTATGCTTAACCTCATCGATGCCGATGGACTCCCTTATTGACCGGTGAGATCAACGCGATATGAGAACTCCTTTTTCTTTTACAGTTGCGTAGCATCGTGCGGGGCAGTATGCCAGTCGCCTTATAGGACCATGCGTGCTTTTATGTGAGTTGGTTGAGTGCTGTAAAGACGTCTTAGTCGCCATGGTAGCTCCACTGAAGTGTACAGAACATTATTACAACAGTATTTCATAATTTCCAAAAGAAAATCATATTCTTGTATGTGCAACACGTATAAATTTCATCGATCTTACATGAATAAACAACAAAATACAGATTTATGTTTAAAAAAAAAAAGTTATTATCATTATCATCATTACCATGTTAGCCGAATGACTTCCACTGCTGGAAAAAGGCCGCGCCATAAGATTTCCACAATGAGGTT
This sequence comes from Pseudoips prasinana, assembly GCA_951640165.1. Lineage (NCBI taxonomy): Eukaryota > Metazoa > Arthropoda > Insecta > Lepidoptera > Nolidae > Pseudoips > Pseudoips prasinana. The sequence continues at coordinate 27,922,181 of OX621246.1, forward strand.
GTGTTCCACAGTTAGAAGGATATGCTATAATCGCCGAGCTTGGGTAACGGGTTGGCGATCGCATATGATAGTTATAGTAGACAGAGCGACGCCGCTGACCGTTTTCTGGGAGATATTCCCTCGGGACAACTTCTACGCCCCCACAGGATGAGATGGATGAGATGGGGTGCTAATATTCTTTGCCGTCAGCCACACAGCCACAAATCAAAGTACAGACGCCAGCACATCAAGCTACCGCAATCTGTTCAGTTTCCCCAATTGAAAGTAAACCTTATGATTTGTGATAAAGTTGAAATTCTATAAAAGAAATTTGACAGATTGCGGTAGCTGGATGTGCTGGCGTCTGTACAATTCAATATGTAATTCAAATGAATTCCTTCTGTATGTGTAATACATATGTAAATAAATGTAGGTATATTATAATACAAATTCCTGCGCGTGCACTTGCTAAGCACATATAAGGAACTGCCATTTTATTTAAACTGCAACTCGTTAATATTGAAACATGGATTTTGAATGCGTGCTGCTTAGAAATGGTATGAGTTTAATTGATTGTCATTTGATAGTACATTTACGACCTCGTTGCAACTTTGTTGCGAAATTTATTTTGCGGCGGATACTTTGAGTGTCGAAGGATTGTTGGCTTGCATTCAGATAGTATACATATAGTAAATCTTTTAATTAGACAGAGCTATTCGGACAAGATGGAGTGAAATATATCTAAAACTGTAATATTGACTATTAAGAATTCGTTTTGCACACGTTCCGTCTATCGTATGCTCTTAAATACGACAAAGAGGACCGGCTGCTTAACGTGCCTTCCGAACTACAGACGCCAGCACATCCAGCTACCCCAATGTGTCAAATTTCTTTTATAGATTTTCAACTTTATCTTATAAGCATAAGGTCACTTTCTATTGGGGAAATTTGACAGACTGGGTAGCTTGATGTGCAGTCGTCCGTACATTTAAACATAAATGATAAGTATAATTAAAAGTATGAGAATCAAAACACTCCCGTGAACTGTGACTGGCATCATCATGCCCGTTAAAGATAAAATTGAATCACACTAATATTGTAATGGCGAAAGTTGGTGAGTGTGTGAGTGTGTATGTTTGTTACTTCTTCACGTCTAAACGGCTGAAGCGATTTTAATAAAATTTGGTATGGAGCTCATAGACACCCTGGATTGAAACATAAGCTATAATTTATTAAGTTTAACACGGGAAACCCGCGGGGCAGAGCTAGTAAATAATAAAAATAATAAATTAAAAAAAACTATTACAATGAATTGAAATTAGACGGTCATTAATTGCAGAGAAAATATAAACATTTCGACCAACGTTTTTCCTACTCATAAAAATATATATATATATATATATATATATATATATATATATATATATATATATATATATATATATATATATATATATATATATATATATATATATATATGTAATAAAGGCCTATATGATATGATCTTTTAGATTCTTCTTTTCTATATAAGACCACGCTCGCGCAAGGGAAATTATACCCTGTATGGCAATGGACTTTGCAAACTGGCAATTCGCGCTTAAGTTTTTTAAATTATAGTCAAATCTGACACATATTTTTTTCAGCACGCTATACTGAATAGTATCTGCTAAAATGTGCTGATAAAAAAACAACATTTTGTCCGTTGTCTCCAAATATCTAATCACACTAATAATATAAAGGCGAAAGTTTGTGAGTGTGTATGTTTGTTACTTCTTCACGTCTAAACTGCTGGAGTGATTTTATTAAATTTTGGTATGGAGTTAGCTGACACCCTGGATTTACACATAGGCTATAATTTATAAAGTTTAACGGGGGTAAAACCGCATGGCACAGCTGCTCTTTCCAAAAAAAAACTTGGTAGTTACAACTTCTTATAAATCTTATTTTCATTCTAACGTCGTATTTTCTACAACAAAAAGACTTAAGAAAGAAAAGTTCCTTAAAATACAGTTCTTTTGATATAGTTTCAAACTAACACGCTGTCAATTTTCATCAGTCCATAATTTGATAAGTACTAATAACTCGGGCAACTCCTTTGATGTTGCGGTGCGGTTATAAGTTAGTTTGTGATAATTTAATCACTGTGGTCTCTCGACGTCAACGGGCTTTGAAGTTTTACATAAATATCGTTAGTTTATATGCTTCAATGCTACCTCCTAGTAGGTGAGTCTGTAGTTTAATGTCGCCGCAACGGTAAAAGGTATTTTGTTATGAGTTGATATCACATGTTCCTAATTGATTGATTTTAAACTTAAATTTAACATCATAGAGTTCAACTATGGTGTTCAATATGTGAGCATATCCCAATAAAGGCTTAAGGTGGAAAAACTTGGAGGCGGTCTTTGTGACAAGATAAATATTGATCAAGGGAAGGGAAGAGGAAGAATTTAAATAAGCAGCATAGAACTATAATTTATTTTATTTTATTAATTAAACGTTAATAGCAATAAAATGCTTTATGACTATATAGTGTTTTGTAGGCATGATTGTATATATCAAAGGCTGTAACCTGAATTTAACAAATTTAATTACTAACTTTTTATAGCATTCGAGATAATTATCTATCTATACATATTTAAATAGTAATTATGTATAATGACTGTTAACAGTAAACGTTGGGAACAGGTATGTTAGTTTAATACCCTATAATTGTTATTATAATATATTAACATAGTGGTTTGTCCGTTGGAATGTAGAGTCGCCGGTCGGGAGTTCAAACCCGCGCTCCTTGGGTTTGAATTCGAAAATTAAAATAATTAAAACTTTAAATTTCTATAATTAAACCTATATATAAGCTTCACAACCACTTAATATAAGTTATCCCGACTGGCAAATCCTTCCACTACGATGGCAATCCCAAATTCATGTGGAAACTACACATCCACTCAAAAGTGAATTCATGGTCTTTGAGGCCAGAGGAAACAGTACAGGTAACGTGTTTCCCAACGTTATACTTAATGGTACAGCTTTGGGTAGGGTAGTAAAATTTAAGTACCTATTACATATGCTGACCTCTGACCTCAAGGACAATGACGACATCGAAAGGGAACGGAGGGCACTGGCAGTGCGAGCGAACATGATAGCTCGCAGGTTCGCACGTTGTTCGACAGAAGTCAAAATAACACTTTTTAGGTCTTATTGTACATCATTCTATACGTGCAGCCTGTGGGGTAACTATACTCAAAAATCTTACAGTGCCCTCCGAGTTCAATTTAATAATGCGTTCATAATGCTGATGGGGCTAGTGCATCAGGAATGTTTGCTGAGCATCGCGTAGATTTTTTCTACGCTACGATGCGTAGGAGATGCGCATCTCTGGTGCGCAGAATACGTGGCAGCACCAACAGCATCCTTCGCATGATCGCTAGTCGGCTAGACTGTATTTACGTCAATCATTGCTGCGCCATTTCGCATGGAATGACGCAGCAATGAATGGTAAATTTGTTATATTTGTTACATATTTACAAAAAAATACGTATTACTAACACTACTTTATAAGAAAATTGTTACTAACTTATTGAACACTAATTTGGTCTGAAAATAAAGTCTTATTATTATTAATGCGATTTTCTTGGCCAAGTTCTGGACGGACACAATTTAGATTGCCATCGACTCGCTAAGAAGAATATAAGCTAGCTAAATAACTGTTATCCTACCTATCCTTATCCTATCCTTGACGAAATCCTTCCCATTATCTGCCATATCCTCAATTTTTCGATTTCTAGTGGTGTCTTTCCATCCTTGTGGAAAAACGCACATATCATTCCTTTACCAAAGAAATCCCATCCCACTTCAATTTCCCAGTACCGTCCAATATCTATACTTCCTTTTCTATCCAAAGTTCTTGAGCGACTCATCCATAACCAACTCAGTGTGTTCCTACGCAAGAACAATCTCCTCAATCCTTACCAATCCGGTTTTCGTCCAGGTCACAGTACGACTACAGCCTTGATCAATGTTACGGAAGATATCAGGACAGGCATGGAAAAAGGCAAAATGACAGTGCTTACATTGTTGGACTTCAGCAATGCCTTTAACACGGTAGATTTTGACATCCTTTTGGCCATTTTACGCTCTATTAACATATCTCCAACGGTAATTGACTGGTTTCGCAGTTACCTGTTTGGACGTCGGCAGCGGGTTCGCATAGAAGACTCTTTCTCTTCTTGGTGTGATACTACTGCTGGTGTACCACAGGGTGGCGTTTTATCTCCTTTGCTTTTCGCTATATTTATTAATGCTATTTCGGACCAACTTATTTCAGCCTACCACCTTTACGCGGATGATCTTCAAATATACACCCAAACACCTTTTAACAAGCTATCGGAAGCCATTAATGTCATTAACAAAGACTTATCTCATATAAGTAAGTGGAACATAAGATATGGTATCAATGTTAATCCAGAAAAGTGTCAAGTCATTGTTGTTGGCAGCTCTCGGAAAATTACTAATGTTGATTGGTCCCAAATTCCCCATGTCGTTTTCAACGGCACTGGTATACCTTATACTGACAAGGTGAAGAATTTAGGTATTTATATAGACAAGACTCTTTCCTGGGGTCCACAAATACAAGAAGTTAGCAGAAAGATGTTTGCTTCTGCTAGTTCCCTAAGACGCCTACGAAACTTTCTCCCTACTGCTACCAAAATTGCACTTGCGCAATCCTTGCTTCTCCCTATCCTTGACTATGGTGATACCAGTTATCTTGATGTCACGGAGGACCAACTTGATAAACTTGAGCGACTTCAAAACTTCTGTATACGATTCATATTTGGTTTGCGTAAATATGATCACGTCTCTGAATTTCGCACTAAACTCAAGTGGCTGCCCATAAGACTTCGTCGGAATACTCACATTGTCACGCTTCTATACAGTATTCTGTTCAATCCCGCTACTCCTCTCTATCTCAAGGAACGTTTCAAGTTTCTTCACTCAACTCATTCGAGACTCTTGCGGTCTTCAGAAAACTTACGACTCAAAATGCCAGCGCATTCCACTAATTTCACCGACAAATCCTTAAGTGTACAAGCTGTGCGCTTATGGAATGCGCTGCCAATACAGATCAGGTGCGTTCAATCACAGCATGTATTTAAAAATATGGTGAAACAGCACTATTTGACGATATCTACTAGGCAATAAATATACTGCTTTCCTATTGTGAAATGATATCCTTACACTTATATTTGTAAATATATTTATACATATGTATATATCTATCTATTTATATGTATGTATCTATTTATGTATATGTATAGTCGTATGACTCTAGTTACGTATTCGTACGTAATATTAGATTAATTTAGATTAATAACTTCTAATTGCAATTAGTACATCTTCTGCTACCTTCATCAGGTTATTTTCAATTCTGGTCCATTCAACGCACAATGGTTGCCTGGAAGAGATCGCTTTTAGCGATAAGGCCGCCAATTGCATAATAAGTTTATGTCCTTGTTTGTAACCATTGTTATGTTTTACTTATTTTTGCAATAAAATGTACTTCTTCTTCTTCTGTTAAAATCATAAAATCGTTAATTAAATGTTCATCGTCATCGTCATCATCATATCAGCCGAAAGACGCCCATTGCTGGACAAAGACTCCCCCTAAAGATGTCCACAATTGCCAGTCTTGCGCTACCTGCATCCAGCGACCCTCACAAGTTCATCGGTCCGTCTTGTAGGGGGCCTGCCCACGCTGCGTCTTCCGGTGTTATTAAATGTTATAGGTAGGTATATTAATATTTTCATACAATCCGTGAACTTAAATATCTATATGTAGTCATCATCATCATATCAGCCGAAAGGCGTCCACTGGTGGACAAACGCCTCCCCCAAAGATCTTCCGCGATTCACATCCAGCGCTTTCAGCGACCCGCACAAGTATGTACATTGGTCCATCTTGTAGGGGGCCTGCTCACGCTGCGTTTTGCCGATTGAAACTAGAAATAATTATGTGTACTTGGCTGTACTACTACAACATGTTAGTTAGTTAAATACCTTTCGCGATTTGTACACATTTTTATATACTGTGGACACGGTCTCATCAATCCATGCCGAAACGTCGGGTAACCAAGGTAATGATTTGCCTATATCTTTATCGCGATTGAGACCCGTGTCCACAGTATATAAAAATAGTTAAATACCTTTTTTTTTGAAGACCAGTGACTCCACAGTCCACATGGTCACACGGTCGAACCACTATGTTAATCCATATTATAATACCAAATAAATACCAATTACAACTGACTTTTCGAATTCATGTTTGTATTAGATATTAATTATCTCGTCCTTGATTCGGTGAAGGGAAACATCGTGAAGAAACCGAATCTCATAAGTATAGGAAATCATAAATTTAATCGTGCTGCGCGCGGCGGCTTTTTCTATGCCGGTTGGGCATCCTTTACCAATAATGCTATAAAAGAAGAAACTTATGCCCTCTCATTGGAAAAGGAGGCTTACAGTGAGGATTGCCCTGCAGTGAAACAGAAATTGCCTGCATCATCAATCAGAATTTAAAGGAAAATTACGAATATTGAAAAAGAGCTATTCACAAAGTGGTAATAAGAATTATATTTTCTTCAACATCGATTAAATAATAATAATTATATCCTGGGACATTATTTACACACAGCCTCGCCTCCATCGCAAACTAAGCAAAGCTTATGCCATGGAAACCACATAACTGATATACTACATGTAATACTTTTCTTTTGTAAATATATACTCATTTAAATAATTACGCCCAGACTCACGACAAACAGACATGTTCATGCACACAACAGGCCCATCGTCACGGTTAAATAACGCATATGGCACTCATTGACGGCCTCATTCGTCTAATATAACGTTCGGGCCAATAATCGGCAAATCCCAATGGAGTCTGTTTATGAGCGCTACCGAAAACTCCAGCATTTTATGATGGGAGTTAAAAAAAGACCAGACAGATGTGCGCACCTATAATGAGGTAGTACGTATGGAAGCTCATAAGTAATCCTTACTAGTATCTTTATTAAATTAGTCACGTCTTTTGTCTATGGTTTAAATAATTAAAATGGCCAACTTCATTAATATAATATCAGCTACATACCCGATTAGACATCCATATCATACCATCAATATTCAAGAAGCATACAACAGTTATTGTTATTCAAAAACTGAATACACAAAACAGCTCCTTACATTTATAACCTCCTCGCGATTCATACTGCGCGCGCGCAGAATCAACTACACAATCGCGAATCGGAATAATCGGATAATCGTCAGCATCGATACAAAGACGAGATATCGATCGGTCCATTCCGATGCATCGATACGATGCGAGCTGACGTTGACAAATTGCATCTTAAACCACTTTATGGCCGACAAATTGAGGCTACCATACTCCGGCTACTTGTATTTATTACGAGAAATACGCAGAAAGATAAAATGGTAGAAGTGGCTTAACTGAGACAGGAACCAGAATGATCCTAAATAGAACTGGTCTCTTTAATTTATCACGGAAGCCAGCAGCCAGCTTAAGATGTGTCTTAGGAATTGAGCAGTAAGGGACATGATATAGCCATAGACGAAATATGAATTCTCTTTTAAATTGCTCATTAAGGATGCCTTCAATTATGGTCAAAAGTATTGCACCCGATTCAATGATATACTAGCCAAACTTATTTTATTATCATTCTTTATAACATAGTTAGTTTAGATGTATCAATTTAGTTTAAGTGTGAAACACTCAGAGAAAATAAGGGACACGTTAAAACCTGCCGATTAGTGCCGTACCCGGTGCGCGTTATAAACAGTTTTGTAGCTTGCCAGGACTATGTATGCTCTGTTATTTTTATACGAGCTATATTGGAGGGAGAGAGAGAGAGAAGTAATGGTATTTAATTAATGTATTTAAGTATTGTTATTAATTTCCATATTATTATTCTGAAGCCTTTATATGACGTGGTAACGTACCATGCAATGTTACCACGTCATATAGTGTAGTCATGGTTTGGTATATTTTTATGTGTGAAGTATTTCGTGTAAATAAATTAATAAAAATATATAAATATCTAAACAACTAATACACTGCCATCTGATCCCAAACTAGGCAGACCCTGTAATACGGCAACCAGACAACTGTTAAAAATACTTATAAATTTCTAAATAGGTACATACAAATTTTTGATCTAGAGAACTACACCAGACCAGACCTAGAGAAGCTTGTGACCTAGCAGTCAGGGTCACTATTAAGAAAACAGGTCAGTCAAAGGTTCCAAATTCTAAATCTAAATGATTTCGAATTTGGAATAAAAGAGGCATGATGATGCTTTCTTTTGTTAGAAAAACTGGCTATCTATTCATATAATAAAATCGTAGGAAAGTCTTAACTGTACATTGAATATTTTTTACAAAGGATACTTGGGGCGTGATTTACAATTGATATCGAAGCCAACAATATAGTTTTTAGAATTTTTGTCTGTTTGTCTGAATGTATGTCTGGGCTAAACTCAAAAAGTACTGCAGGGATTTAATTCAAATTTTGCGTGAATATTACTAAGAGGTCGGGTCAACATATAGGCCACATATTATCACGCTATCACCTATGAGGGAGGAGCTGTGATAATTTATAAAATTTAACGCGGGCGTTCTTAACAATTTCGTTAACACTCAGATTTTTACTTTTGCATTTATACTGCATTCAACACGTGTGTTGTACGTTCTAAATGCGTTGTCGTACCGGAAGATATTACTCAGGTTAAAATGATATGTTCGTTCTGGGATACTGATTGCTGAGGCCTATCGTGCCAATTCTACTAATTTCCTTATCCTGTGGAAGACGTCCCCAAAAGGAGAATTCTCTAGATAAGCTTATCGATTTGTTTTTATCGATATGATACAGATTACCCTTACGTTTGTAGTACCGATTGTGAAGCTGTTTATGGGGTGAGTTAATGTACGTGCCTCGTAAAGCGTTGATTAATGTAGCAGTTAATTTATCAGACCGGGAGGACGGAATTGATTAGGGCACATATTTTATTAAGAGGTAGTGATTGGAATAACGCGATTTATTATTGGAGTATGTATCAAACAAAATTTAATATTCATAGTTGAAGATACTTTGAATTTTTCTATATTAAAAAATTCAAAGTATCTTCAACTATGAATATTAAATTTTGTTTGATACATACTCCAATAATAAATCGCGTTATTCCAATCACTACCTCTTATTTTAAATAATAACACCGTAATTAAAGTTCTACGTTAGTGTCTCAAGTCGAAAGTCTTCGACCAGTGTGTGTTGCCTGTGATGACTTACGAAGCAGACGTGGTCCCTCACTATGGGCCTCATAAGAAGGCTCAAGGTTACCCAAAGAGCAATGGAGAAGGCTATGCTAGGAGTTGCCCTGCGAGATCGAATTAGAATGTTGAAATCCGCAGGCGTCCAGATGTAACTCACATATCCAGAAGTATAAGAACGAGTTGAAAACCATATTGTTACTTTGTACTGTTTTCTGTTTGCTAAGTCTTATTTCTGTATTGACGTTAAATTCATAACGTCAATACAGAAATAAGAAATCTAAAGTTCTTAAAATTTTATTTTGATACTGTTAGTTAAAATTAGTTATTCGTTTGTCGGTTAATTTAAGTGAGTTTAATTTAGTTTTTTATATGAAATAGATTGCAAGTTATATTTTAGTTTATTATTAACGTATGTATTGAACAGAGCATGCTGTGGCTTCCTGTAATTGGAGGAGCACACTGGAAAGGACCTGTATTTTTTGTTTTGAGAAGACATTGTATGTATGTAGCCTCTGTTGGAGGTACATAAAAATAAATAAATAAAGCTGAAGTGGCAGTGCACAGGGTACAAGGCCCATAGTTCGCAGTACCGACGGCCGCTGGGGCACAAAGGTTCTCGAGTGACGACTACGTACTGAAAGATGCAGCGTGGGTAGGCCACCTGCCTACTGCCACTTCAGTTTTGCAGTTCTTCGGGCTATGTCGGTGACTTTGGTTCGCCTGTGCATTTCGACATTTCTGATTCGATCTCGCAGAGAAACTTCGAGCATAGCCCTCTCCATTGCTCTCTGGGTAACCTTGAGCCTTCTAATAAGGCCCATAGTGAGCGACTACGTCACTGTTCCGTAAGTCATCACTGGCAACACACACTGGTCGAAGACTTTCGCCTTGAGACACTGCGGTATGATGGACGAGAAAATGTTAAGTAGCTTCCCGAACGCTGCCCAGCCGAGTTGGATTCTACGATTGAACTCCTTCTCGAAGTTGGCCCTACCAAGTTGGATTTTGTAGTTGGTTTTATTAATTAAATTAGTATTTATTTATTTATATTATACAGTTAAACGTGAAATCCTCTTAGCCTAACTTTAAGCATCGTGATAATATAAAACTTGAGAGGTGTCAATGGATACCCGGATGGAACGAAGTTATTTCTTATTAGTTACTATGTACAAAAAACCTGTATACACTCAACAAAAATAATCGTCGCGACACCACACTGTTCAATGCGAAATAGAAATGAAAATATCTGGCTTGCTTTCTATAAGAGAGAGAGACAGACAGAGAAACATGCGCACGCCACACAGCTGTAAAAAGTGTCGTGACAACTTTTCGTAAGATTTTTTTCCGTCTAGCCCCCTTTCACTACGCGCGATAAGGAACTTCGTTCCAATATAATTGATTGACTATTACTTAAAAAGTGAGTATGACTGGCAGATAGCCAGGTGGGCCAAGAGTTCATGCTACCAATTGTAACGTGTGCCGTTCAACAATCATAAGCGACAACGATAACAACGATCATAATGTAATGTGTACTAAGGCACGCCCGAAGTACAGTTGTCTAAATGCTTCTGCGTTAGCAGTGACAACGACGTATACCGTTATATCTATAACGATGTTTTTGGCACTAACCTGCAGGTTGTGTACATATTGAAACGAGCAGGGCTGCCCCCACGTTACTGGTTGTATTTAATACTTAACTTACCTCTAAGATGGGGAGAATTTACCTACATGAAGTTCTGGGTAGTAATAATAATAATATCTTGGGACATTATTCATACACGGCCATCTGATCGCAAATTAAGCAGAGCTTGTACTATGGAAACCAGATAACTGATATACTACATATACTGCTTTTCTTTTGTAAATACATACTTATATAGATAATGACATGCAGACTCAGGACAAACAGACATGTTCATGCACTCAAATATCTGTCTTGGGTGGGAATCGAACTCACGAGCTGCGACGTGAAAGTCAAGCATCTATCAACCATGCCAAACTGGCCCGGTAAACTAAACGGTAGTAAAATGTATGAGGAATCGACTCAGTTGACAGCATGATATGTTAACATTATTACATCAGGGGGGGGGGGGGATCATATGTGTATCACAACTACCATGGTCAATGGTAACCACATCTTTTGAGGAGGAGGGCATGGAAGCCCTCAACGGAAGCTGGGCTCACTGAAAAGTGGACCTGTCCAGGCTGCGGTGTATGCGCGAGCGAATCCCGTGGCCTAGACTGAATGTGGCTGACGAACACCGTGGGGTTTTAGTCGATATACTCAGCCCTACCATCTGGCTGGGAGTCTGACATACCCCGTCGCTTCCCCAGCGGCGGGACGATCCAGAAAGGATTTCCCCACGTTAAAAAAAAAACAAAAGAATGCCTTCGTTTGCCACACGCAAATAGTGTCTGAGGGTGGGTATGTCAAACTTGCACCGTCTAAACCTAACCGTAGTTTTGAAGTGTACTCATAAACGGTTGTTTGTGATTTTTATATCTGTTATATAACGTAACATAGATACAAAAAAACCTTACAGTTAAACTTATAGTATTGAAAATGTCCGTCTTTTAAAGTCGATAATAAACATACAACTTCACTTTTTTATATTTTAAGGTAATGTTGAGTGAAAATATTACGAAATCCAACAGTACCATTTTTTTCGAAAGAAAGTATCGTGATCATATCCTCTTCCATTCCAAATCCTAAATCAAAATATAATTTTGTCTAGTGGTTAGTGACCCTGACTGCTAAACTACAGGTCGTGGGTTCGGTCTCCACCCAGGACAAATCAGGACAATATTACCACATAATATTCGTCCAACATAAGACGTCCCGTGTCTACCAGTAGACGGGCAGCATCGCACCAGCTGGCATCATACTACGATGCCAAGCGTGGCAATGATGGCATATACTCCCATTCTTTCGGGAAGCTTATTCAGCTCTGGACATTCATGATGAAGTCAACATGTTAAACTGACAAATAATTACGACTACTATAAATACCATTATCACATTTTTATTCCAACTGTATAATATACATCCTGTAACACTCATGGAATGCAATTCATGGAATTTCACTTGTTAATGTTGGTATTTTTCGCAACGCCTTACACGCGAATTCTCGCGATTTTATCAAACTACTGTCCTTTGCATCTGACAGCCTGGCAACTAAGCGTCTATAAGAATACGAAATATTTATTTGCATTAAACGTTGTATTTATGTAAATTGCAGTTCAAAATAAATTGAATAAATTGTCATTTAGACACTTATTTTTCAATTAGATATACTCGTATGAGAATGGTGAAACATTAATAAAAAATTACAAAACAAAGTACATTTTAATTATTAAAATTATATATAAAAGGCTGTGCTTTTGCTGTGTGGTGACGGCATATAATATCATCACTCCATCTCATCCCGTGGGGGGCGTAGAAATCGACCGAGGGAATACCTACCAGAGAACGGGCAGCAGCGTTTTTCTGTGAACTATGACCATCAAACTGCGATCGCCAGCCCGTCTGCCAAGCGTGGCGATTAGGCATATTCCCCATTTTATGCGGAGACTTTTGTCCAGCCGTGGACGTACTTTGGCTGACATGGGGGATGATGGTGATATACAATATGTAACGTAATTAACGCACACCCTCAAACACCCCAATTAGAATATTATGTTATAGTCATAATACATACACTGAATTTTTAATTGACATGTGTATGCATTGTTATTTACTAAATTAGTTTCTTGGAATAAAGTTTATTTTTCTTTATTTTGTATTTAATGATGGAATTTGTATGAATACAAATAAACTGCGATTTTAAAAGTCTTATTACTTTGACTTACGGTCCATTACAATTTGTTTTGACTGTATAGGGTTAATATGACAATAATTTCCGTAGTTTTCATTATCTATACATATAATAAAATCGTAGGAAAGTCAAAACTGTACATTGAATAATTTTTTAAAAGGATACTTGGGGCGTGATCTACAATCGATATCGAAACCAAAAATATAGTTTTTAGAATTTTTGTCTGTTTGTCTGTTTGTCTGTATGTATGTCCGGGCTAAACTCAAAAACTACAGCATGGATTAACTTCAAATTTTGCATTAATATTACTAAGAGGTCGGGTCAACATATAGGCTACATATTATCACGCTATCACCTACTGGGGAGGAGCTGTGATCTTATCTATACATATAATAAAATCGTAGGAAAGTCAAAACTGTACATTGAATATTTTTTTAAAAGGATACTTGGGGCGTGATCTACAATCGATATCGAAACCAAAAATATAGTTTTTAGAATTTTTGTCTGTTTGTCCGGGCTAAACTTAAAAAAGCACTGCATGGTTTAACTTCAAATTTTGCATTAATATTACTTAGAGGTCGGGTCAACCTAATCTAATGGGAGTTACCTTTGTGATTAATGCATCGTTGATTATTATTTTACTTTAGTTGACTTACTGACTTTACTTAAGGACAATTGATTACATCGGGTAATTTTTTTAAATAACAGTAGCAAAGTAGTCTTTAGTATATTTCATAGCTTGGTTATTTACAGGTTAGGTTTTCTTTAATTTATATTGCTTATTTCTTTTGAAAGTTTTTTTTAGATTTAGCTAGAAATAAGTAGTTATATTGCTTATCATTCAAAATTGTCGCGGACGAAGTCGCGGTCACCAGCTAGTATTGGAATAAAAAATTACCTATATTAAAAATGACATTAATCGAATCAGTAAACGATCCTGCACAAACTATTTTCAGGATGTGCGTTAATTAAGTTACATGTTGTATAAATAGAAAAGCTACGTAGCTGGCCACCACATACCATTCCGTGGGTGTCGTAAAACGCGAATAAGGGATAGTAGGTACCTAGTGTATCCCTTATTATATAGTGTAGTCAGGCAGCAGTGTCAAGTGTGTACCGGCTACCACCTAACCGCGGTCACCAACTCGCATGCCAAGTGCGGCGGTGGTTAATGCAAACCCTCCAAGTGGCAACAATATAGAACCTTATGGGGGAGGCCTATGTCCAGCAGTGGACGATATCAGGCTGGTGATAATTACATTATTGTAATTTTTTCCCGCGTTAAATTTTATAAATAATTACGCGGTTTTACCCGCGTTAAATTTTATAAATAATTACAACTCCTCCCCCGTGATAGCGTGATAATAGTGTAGCCTATATGTTGACCCGACCTCTTAGTAATATTCATGCAAAATTTGAAGTAAATACATGCGGTACTTTTTGAGTTTAGCCCGGACATACATACAGACAAACAGATAAACAGACAAAAATTCTAAAAACTATATTTTTGGCTTCGATATCGAAAGCAGATCACGCCCCAAGTATCCTTTAAAAAAATATTCAATGTACAGTTTTAACTTTCCTACGATTTTATTATATGTATAGATTAGTCAGGTAGTTTTGAAATTACTCATTACATGTCAATTTGATATTAGTTTAGGTTTAAACCAAATTGCGGTCAAAATTACTTAAAATCCAAGAACTCTAAAACGTGTATCTACAAATGCTTTTCTATTAGTCCAATGTTCAACTTACCGTGAATCTGATACCTCATCTTTTCGAAATCTAGCAGCCCTAGGCGGTAAATAAGCTTCCATACATCGCGTTAGTCGGAGCGTGCGGACATCACAGGGCCCGCTATCTCGATCAAAGAGGCCGCCCGCTTTCGGCGCGCCGCATGGGATGCGGTTACACTGAGAGTCTATGAGAAAAATTTACGAACGCACGATATGTGGGAACTTTATGAGAACAACTTTGGTGAAGTCGTTTTGTGGAGTATAAACTAAAGTGTGTGTTATTCTTTTTAGTGTTTCTACGAATAGTACTTAGGCACTAACGGCTTATTTTCCAAATGTATGTAAAAATTGTTGGCGTGGTTGGCAAATACTTGTTTTTCACGCCGCAGGTCGTGGGTTCAATTCCCACCCAGGACAAAAAAATCTGTTTGTCCTGAGTGTGGGTGTTATCTACTATATCAAAATAAGTCCGGTTTTCCTTCCTGACGCTATAACTCCAGAACGCACGGACCGATTTCCACGGTTTTGCATTCGTTGCAATGGTCTCGGGCTCCGTGAGGTTTATAGCAAAGAAAATTCAGGAAAAATTTCAACAGAAAAGCGGGAAAATCTTCATTAACGCGAGTGAAACCGCGGGGCACAGCTAGTTATCTATATAGGTAAGTATGTATTTACAAAAGAAAAGTAGTATATGAAGTATATCAGTTATCTGGTTTCCATAGTACAAGCTCTGCTTAGTTTGGGATCAGATGACCGTGTGTAAATAATGTCCCGGGATATTTTTATTATTATTTATGGTGGTCAACTGTGAAACATACATGTTACAATTGTAGAAGACTGCCTTCTTTTTGGTCGTGGTGGTGGGTTCAACCGTAGATTACGAGATCCCAAGTCCAATTACTGGGCAGGTTATTACGTCAGTCTAGTGACGTCCACTGCTGGACAAAGGCATCCCCAAAAAATTGCAGACGGGTTTGCGATAAATAAATAATAAATAAAATAAAAAAGGTTTGTATTCACGTAGACTTTAAAAAAGCGCTTGTAAATAGTCAGAACATATTTGTAGTAATACAGTTATTATTTCTAGTTGCATATTACAGATATTTAGGTACACGGAATGTTAAAATATATATACAATTTATTTTATAATAGTAGTGATAATTAGCTAGCTTGTATTAAGTTATTGTCAAGGAGATTATGTTTAGGTTTAATGATTGAAATTTAGGTTTTTGTTTAGGTTTAACGATTGCAGTAAATGGTCATAGTAGACTGATGCTAGTGCCCGTTTCCTGGGAGATATACCCTCGAGTAGACTTTACGGCCCCCAAGTTTATAATTTATTTTTTCTTAACAGTAGCTGTTATCCTAAAAAGTTAAGTTAAGCTTAATTAAAATAAAGCAGTTGGTAAACGTACCCTAGTGTTAGCAGAAAGACTCGCACGCTCGAGTTACATAGAAAAATTTACGAGTTGTAAACTTTAAATTTATGCGGATAGTACACGGATTTACACATACAGATCTTGTCATCATAATAATATTATGTTAGTCTGTCTGTCGACAATAATATAACTGGGGTTTCAGTTCCATATGAACGAAATACGTTGTAGAAATTTACTTTATGAAATCTGAAACCGCGGCAATCCGTCGACATCTTAGTACAAGTCGTATTGAAATCTATACTAATATTATAAAGAAGTAAAGTTTGTGAGTTTGTGACGTTGTAAGGGGTAATCTCTGGATCTACTGAACCGATTTCATAATTATATCACCAATAGAAAGCTACGTTATTGTGGAGTGTCATAGACTATGAAAAAAACGGGCAGGGACAAAAATATTTATAACGCGGAACGAAGTCCGTGGGCACTGCTAGTACTACATAATTCCCTTATCTTTTTAATTAAGACATCACCCGTACTAAAGGAACTAACCTCAGTATCGCGGTGAACTTTACAAATATGTACTTAATTTATAGACGCACACCCAAACTCTGAACAATTATATATTAGTCTCACACGGTGAGATAAAATTAAATTTCAATTATTTTGAGACCCATATTACAACTTAAATAATTATCAAATATAACAAAATAATTACAGAACATTACTATTGACAGCATCAATAAGACAATACAAAGTAAGTAATTAATTTAAATTAATAAAGATTATTGTGTAATTAAAAAATATAATCTAATCTTAAAATAATCTTCCCGAATGTAAAAAATTTAAATTATTTTTATCATTAAATAAGAATTAATTGTTATTTAAATGGTAATAGCATTTTATTTAAATCGTACGTTTAAAAAACGTTTGTTATAACTATATTATCAAAATAAATGTATTAGTTAAGTATTTAGCAACTACAACTGTATACATTTGAAATCAATTATTACTTATTTGGTAATAATAATGGTGTTAATCTATAAGTGATTATGACACGAAAAGCTGTTATAATCGTTAGCTCATCATACCAGATGAAAAATCACTGCTCGAAAAAGAACCCCCAAAGATATCCACAATTGACGGTCTTGCGCTATCGGCATCTAGCGGTTTCTAGCGACACTCTCAAGAT
This sequence comes from Pseudoips prasinana, assembly GCA_951640165.1. Lineage (NCBI taxonomy): Eukaryota > Metazoa > Arthropoda > Insecta > Lepidoptera > Nolidae > Pseudoips > Pseudoips prasinana. The sequence goes on from OX621246.1 coordinate 27,939,618, forward strand.
CATCAGTATATTTTGTAGGGGGCCTGCCTATGCAGCGATATCCTTAATAGTTAGGTAACCTATCAAAAATAAATAAATATAAAATGTTGCAGGACTCAATATTCTTTCCGAATATAGTCAAATCCATACTAAATTATTTAGAGTGTTGCTAAAGGAATAAATACGGATTATAATATATGGAATTGGAAGGTCATGAAAGTCTCATGGTATGGTATTTTAGACAATGTAGCCTATTGAGTGCATCACTGCTTCCTAATTACATATTATAATCGCAATGATTATAACCAACGATTATTTAAACATTAAATGCAAGAGTAATAAAATAAAAATCTAAATTTTCGTATGGTTAGAATATATGCTTTCCGTACACACGGCTACACATCAAGCTATACATTTCCAGTATAAGCTGATCCTGCATTGTATAGGATTTCCATACCATACCATTTCCATACCAAAAAATAAAAGAAAAAAAAAGATATGTAAATTTAATCTTAAATGTCCACGTTTTAAAGGTATAACAATGTAATATAATAATAAGGTAAAAATAATATTTTAGTAACTTCTTATTTGTCATTTATTTTAGGATAAAAACAAAAATCTATGTACTGATGAAAATACACAGACCAATATATACACGGATGGATTAACTAATTTATTTTTGGTACTGTATTTGACTATGATTATGTACTGCATTATGAGCTTGACAAGTACAAGTGTATGTTAATACCCAAGTACTCAATAAATTCTTCATTATTTCTTTTTTTTTTTAATTGAATAGGTAATTGTTTATTAAATTATTTTAATATTGAATATTAAAATTACATACAATACACAGAGTATATACACAGCTCATAATACGAAGAAACTAGGAACGAATCAAACGGAGTATTTATATGTTTATGTGATCTTCAAAGCACGGGCTCCTGGCTGCTCGTCCTTTTATTCTTCGCAAAAAAATCAAATTACTTATTTTGTCCGGACCCAATATTTTAAACAAAATTTCCTGTGATTTGCGGTTGAATACTCGACCGTTATACGAACGAAGCCTCCTCTCGATTATAGCAGCTATTCCGATCTTATAGCCTTGAATAAGTGGATATGCGATTTGAATTGAATAGCTATCGATATCTTTTCCGCTAATCAGAACATTCGAATAAATCGCTATCGCTTAGACCCGAGATCTTATGCGGGTCTCATTGGTAGAGAAGATTTTATAACTCGCTTGGTCACTTGGTTGCGCTTCGGTCTCACTAACTTTTTCATTATCAATTTAACATTGTCTCTAATATTTTGAAAGAATAATATTAAAAAATACGTATGAAGATATTTATATAAATCTATACATATAATAAAATCGTAGGAACGTCAAAACTGTACATTGAATATTTTTAAAAAAGGAGACTTGGGGCGTGATCTACAATTGATATCGAAGCCAAAAATATTGTTTTTAGAATTTTTGTCTGTTTGTCTGTATGTATGTCCGGGCTAAACTCAAAAAATACGGAATGGATTTACTTCAAATTTTAGGTGAATATTACTAAGTCGTGTCGACATATAGGCTACATATTATCACGCTATCACCTACCCCCCGTAGGTGATAGAAGCTGTGGTAATTCATAAAATTTAACGCGGGTAAAACCGCGGGGCACAGCTAGTAAAAAATAAAAGTAAGAAAGAAAGAAAACAGATATAACATCACCATTATCCATCTCAGGTGGAGGGAAAAGAAGTCGGCCCTACTCTTTCAGTACTATGACCCTCATAATCGCAATCACCAACCGATCTACCAATCGTGGTGATTATGGCATATACCTCCGAATGACACATAATGGACACAATTCCTTTGTAGAGATTTTTTGAGAAGACTTTTGTCCAAGGCCAGGTCAGAAGTACCCTAAACCGGCGAGCTTGTATGAAGAATTACTAATTACTAGACATTAAACGAGGCAAAATAGGTGTGCAAAGATCGTGACAAATGGTAATCCGTTGTCTCTGCCTACCCCTCTGGGAAACAGGCGTGAGTATGTACTATTGTCCAGCAGTTGACGTCCTTCGGTTACATGATAATGATGATGATGTACGAAACTTGATCCTGTCTCTTATTCACCCTGGTTAACTACATAGACATAGTCGAATATAATTGATACCTACATTTATAAAAGCTATTTAAGGCCCAGCCAAAATAAAGTTGTGAATAAGTTTAATTTAATAACATACGTTTGTTTGTGTTTCAAGTGTGATGGTAATATATATTGATTGGCCTGTTGATCAGGTGGTTACTGACTCTAACTGCTAAGCCGAAAGTTGTAATACCTATCCCCATCCAGGTATTTGTTTGGGGTTATGAGCCTGATTATTTGTTCCGTATTTTGGTGTAATTTATTGATCATACTTCACACTAATATTATAAACCTTGTTTGTTACTTCTTTACGTCTAAACGGCTGGAGCGATATAATACAATTTGGTATGGAGATAGCTGAGGCTATAATTTATAAAGTTTAACGCGGGTAAAACTACGGGACACAGCTAGTAACATATATGTGTTAACATGTTGTGTATATTTTTAAATACATACATATTGTAGATAAACTACACTCAGGCATATAACAGATAGTCGTATTCTTCTCACAAAGATTTACCCTGTGTGGGGATGGAACCCACGGCCTCTGGCTAAGCAGTCAGGGTCACTAACAGGTAGACCGTATACACTAAGACAGGTGAGAGCAGATCACATCCAATTGGTTCCTTTTTGGGGCCTTTGCTCAGCAGTGGGACACAATGAAGGCTAGTATAAAAATATATTGCAATATTGGTAGGTAGGTATTAATACAAATTGGACAGTTCAATTTGTATTAATACCTACCAATATTGAAATACATTTTTTACACAAGCCTATATTGTGTCCCACTGCTGAGCAAAGGCCTCCCATGGTTTTCCAGATTTCACTGTCTTTTGCAATTTCAGGCCAGTCATTATAAAACGAGTTCAGGTCATCACACCATATCCTACCACGTTTGGGCCTACCACGTCGACGACGGTCATTTTGAGGAACCCAATTGGTTGAGACCAGCGCTCATCTGTCTGGGTGTATACGTGAAACATGTCCAGCCCAGTCGAACTTCAGCCTGGTAGTCTTTTTGCCAACATTAGATATTCAAAATATATTAAACTACTGCGCAATCGCAGTAGGGTTCGTACGTACCACGCGATCGCGTCAAGCACGGTTCGCTTTCAGCGTTCATACATCCCACGTACGTGCAGGCTCTGGAATGAATTACCTGCTGTGGTGTTTCCCCAGCGCTACATGTCCTTCTGCAAACGAAGTTTAAAAAGAGTATTAATCTCACGGTAGGCAGCGGTTTGCTGTGCCCCCTGGCAATGCGCATGTCCATGAGCAGCGGTTAACACTTACCATCAGGTTGGCCGCGAGCTCGTCTGTCTCCAAAAGCAATAAAAAACAAACTAGAAAAATAAAATTGTGTCCTTATACTCGTATATTCTTCATAAAACGATTAATTTCTTTGACACTTTCATCGTTAACTACTATATCTTTAGACAGCCAGTACAGGAAAGCTAGAAGTAGCTTTGATGGCGAATGATTTACGATTATGGGAGTGTTTATGTGAGTTATGGTGACAGTACGTCTGAGGCGAAATCATTTGTAATTGTCTTGAACATATTACAGCTGATTACAAGAGAAATGAATGGCCTGTTAGTATGGCGGAATAGCTAACGTTGACTGTCAATTGGCAATGACAGGTTATTAAGTATAGCTTTGAAATAGTCAACTCTAACGGGAGCTTATTTTTGTTATGGAAATGTTCTCTTCGCATTTTTTATAGCTTTTGGAGGCAGATGAGCTGATAGTTTAAGTAATTCTAAAAACTATATTTTTAAAGATTTCCAACCTAGAGTGCAAGTGTGGTTCTGTTCCTCAAACTATGGCACACTTGTTAACATGTCCTGCGTGTCCTAATGCCTGCACGTTACAAGAACTAATGGACGCTACTGACAACGCTCAACTCGTAGCTGAATTCTGAGCTCACTTAATTTAGATTGCCATCGACACGCTAAGAAGAAGAATTTGATGGTAAGTGGTAACTGCTACTCATGGACATTTGCAATGCCAGGGGGCACATAAAACCACTACCTACCGTAGGATTACTGCTCTTTTTATAGAAGGAGATGCATAGCACTGAAGAAACTACAATTTTAGATAACATTGTCGATTCTGGCCATTGACTTATATGTATAACTAGACACGCTGTTTCGAATAAAAACTCTGTCCCAGTCCGGCTATGCGCGAGGCGAAGGGCGCGGGCGCGGCGGCCAAAATTGCGCGGGCGCTGCAACTCAGTGAACAACTTCACACAGGTCAGCAGCAGATTCAGCAGCTTCTGGCACACATAGTTACAGTAGTAGGCGTGTAAGAGCCGACCAGAATAAAATAGGGAAAGGCCAGGAAAAATTTATATACAAGTTTTCATTATTTAATCATTTCTTTGGTCAACTTAAATTTTTTTCTTAATAATAATACAATTTTAAGTGTAACAATTACTAACAGTCCAACAGCACATGCATTAATTGTGAGTAAAATGTGTTAGAAATGTTTTATATCTATTTTTTACATTACATTACATATACATAAACTGTTTAAATTAAAATGATGATGAAGAAAGGCTAAAAATCTAAAACCACTATTAAATTTTCTTTTAAATCAAAGTAGTATAAATTAAATTAAAATTATAAATTGCACTACAGAGGAAGCATCACTTACTATAATTCGTGGTTACTATCTATACATATAATAAAATCGCAGGAAAGTAAAAACTGTACATAGAATTTTTTTTTAAAGGTTACTTGGGGCGTGATCTACAATCGATATCGTAGCCAAAAATATAGTTTTTAGATTTTTTGTCTGTGTCTCTGTATCATGCTATCACCTACAGCGGAGGAGCTGTGATATTTATACAGTTTAACGCGGGTAAAACCGCGGGGCACAGCTAGTAACTAGATAAAACGATTTTTGGATTTATTATGAACTAGCTGTGCCCCGCGGTTTTACCCGTGTTAAATTTTATAAATTATCACAGCTTCTCCCCGTAGATGATAGCGTGACAATATGTAGCCTATATGTTGACCCGACCTCTTAGCATATTCATGCATAATTTGAAGTAAATCCATGCAGTACTTTTTGGGTTTAGCCCGGACATACATACAGACAAACAGACACACAGACAAAAATTCTAAAAACTATATTTTTGGCGTCGATGTCGATTGTAGATCACGCCCCAAGTATCCTTTTAAAAAAATATTCAATGTACAGTTTCGACTTTCCTACGATTTTATTATATACTATATATAGATAACTAGATGTGTTCTATTGCAAATTTTAGATATAATTCTAACTAATAGGAGTTATGGTAATGGGTGTCTAAGATAATTCCTATCTAATTTATATTTGGTAACTTCTATTATGCGAGCAAAGCTTTACAACTATAAACTTAACCACTTTATATATTTATTACTTCACTTGAACATAGAAGTAAGCAAGTTAAGTATCTAGCTACTTGCATGTAGCTACCGACTATTGTCGGCTTTTTGTCCGTAAAACTCGACAGCTACGAGTAATAGTTTCTGAGAATAGATAATGCTACTATAATATTTTATTACTGTAATCATTATAACTTTCTTCATAATAAAATAATGTCTTGTCTTTATTTTTTATATAAACTTTCTTCATAATTGAAAAGACAACGTCCACACTAGGGAAGTAAATCCCTGTTGTGAAAGAAAACACACCCAAATTCAGATCGATAATTTACAGATCACAAGACAGGGCCGGTTTGAGTGGTTGGTAAATGCTTGACTTTTATGCTGCAGCTCACACCAAGCGCTTCAAACAAGATCTTCTGAATGGTTGTGCCTGGGGCCCTACCGGTAAAGTCACCGAACATCGATTTCTTAAATAGCGTTCAAATAAATAAAGGTTAAAAATGACTGAACCAATTTTTTAATCGGCTTCAACGTTGATATTCGATTCCGGACCATTTATGGCGCCACATGTGGTCATGGAAGGCGATTTAACGATTGATTAAGTCATTTTTAACCTTTATTTATTTGAACGCCATTTAAGAAATTGATGTTCGGCGACTTAGCCAATAGAGCCCCTGAGATCCCTAATAGAGCCTCTATCTCTCAATACGTCACATGACGATCTTCGAGAATTAGTTGTCTCACAGCAATGATGTTATCTTCAGTGAAGGCGGATTTTTCACTAACACTGGTATGTCCACGCTGGAATTTATTTATTTGTTCGTTGGTTACACACTTTTCTTAGTTATATATTATAGTATTTGTCAATGAGTAACCCAGATCGTTATTCACATCTTAAGTAAAATAGTCTTAACATGGAACTACTTAACTAACCACGAGTGAAGCTAGTGCTAATGGAATTCTAATTACAAACGATCGAGAGTCCGCAGTCACGGGGCTTCATTCCTGAACACAGATGATAGCCCTTCAAAACACTGAAGCCGTGTCATGCCTCTTCTTAAGTTGTAGAAAATTATTGCGATGAAAAATTCCATTTCGTACGTAAACTGACTGATTCCAATGGACGCGGTGACTAAACAATAGCATTAATCCTAATATTTTCAACTGTTTTGAGATTCAAAATTTAAACACATTCTAATATAGAACAGTTCCAAATTTAAAATTGCCGACAAATATGGAAACGACAGAACTTAAAAGGAATGCCTAGTATAAGTCAAGTATACCATACTTTTGAAACAAAGGTACATTGTACATAGTTGGGAACTGGTCTGTTGACCAAATGGTTAGTGGCCCGGTCAGCTAAACCAGAGGTCATGGAATCGTTTCCCACCCGGGACAACTCTTTGTGTGATTAACACAATGATTTGTTCTGTGTCTGTGTGTAATTTATCTATGACATGTATGTCTGTATTTAGAAATATATAAGTATGTTTATCGGTTGTCTGGTTGCCATAGGCTTTGCTTAGTATGGGATCCGATGGCAGTGTGTTAGCTGTCCCAAGATATATATATATAAGACTGCACGTGTGGTGCAGCGGCTAAAACAGTCACCTCGCCAATTCGTGACGCGGGTTCGAGTCCCACGCCGGGCAACTATTTGTGTGACCCACATATAGTTGTTCTGAGTCTGGATGTCATTTGTGTCCGTCTATTATATGTTTGTTAAGTACTCCTCGATACAGGGATTAAATTCTCTAGTGCGGGCGCTGATTAAAAAAAAAACTTGTGAGGTGTCAAGGGACACCCGGATGGAACGAAGTTATTTCTTATTATTATTTATGTACAAAAAACCTGTATACACTCAACAAAAATAATCGTCGCGACACCACACTGTTCAATGCGAAATAGAAATGAAAATATCTGGCTTGCTTTCTATAAGAGAGAGAGTGAGAGAGAGAGACAGACAGAGAAACATGCGCACGCCGCACAGCTGCAAAAAGTGTCGTGACAACTTTTCGTGAGATTTTTTCCCGTCTAGCCCCCTTTCACAACGCGCGATAAGGAACTTCGTTCCAAAATTGATTACGAAGTTAAATTAACTAAAACTTGAGTTAGTTGATGATGAGCCGGCTACCTTTGTTGCTTTAGAACAAAAGTGTCAACACAGTGAATCATAAATCGTGAGTCATGGCGGCGCGTGACACGATACAAGTACATAATAATATGTCCCATAGACAAACGTGCACGCCTAATGTCTGAATCAACCACAGCCATTGTGGAAAATATTAACAGACGCGTGTTGATTTTAACTTCTGGTTCTGATTCATCTAATGCATGTATGAATGTTTTAACGATGGAAGGGCAATTTTATAGAAAACTAGCTTTACCACGCGATTTCACCCGCGTTAAACTTTATAAATTATAGCCTATCGGGACTAGTCCCTCCCTCTTACCCAACACTTCAACTCCTCTAAGCCAGTATCAACAGTGGCCCACAATGAAATGAGACTGAGCGATGAGGCTCAGGTATATCCCAGGGTGTCGCTTGAACTGTCTGGGATCCCGCAACGCATTTAATCAGAAAGGAACACGGATAAGTTAGAAAATAAATAGTTCCACTTCGAATTATATCCTATTTGTTATTCGGATATATTTATTTATTTATTACAATCCAGAGTTACAAACATCTTTACAGGCAAACCCAATACGATGTTGCACTAATCACAGTAATTATATCTATATTATATCTATACATATACATAATATAATAAAATCGTAGGAAAATCAAAACTGTACAGGGAATATTTTTTAAAAACGATACTTGGGGCGTGATCTTCAATCGATATTGATGCCAAAAATATAGTTTTTAGAATTTTTGTCTGTGTGTCTGTTTGTCTGTATGTATGTCCGGGCTAAACTCAAAAAATACTGCATGGATTTACTTCAAATTTTGCATGAGTATTACTAAGTGGTCGGGGCAACATATAGGCTATATATTATCACACTATCACCTACGGGGGAGGAGCTATGATAATTTATAAAATTTTACGCGGGTAAAATCGCGGGGCACAGCTAGTACCTAGTACCTAGTTAAATGAAAATATCTGTTTTTGATGATCATATTTTGATATTGTCTTAATTTTTTTTTCCTAAAAAAGTATTAAAAAGCAATTTTAAAAATAAAGTAATAATTTATCTATCGTGGAACGCTATAACCAATATCTCATAAATATCAGGTCCTTTTTATCTAATTGTGAAAGCTTGTTAATGGCATTTATTTGTCAAAATCTATGTAAGCAATTGTATGTCAACAACATGCAATTGGTTTCATAGATTTTGATAAATAAATATATATAAATACAGTGAACGCAAATAATATAAATACCATAAATAAGCAACCCAAATAATAAAAAATGTATTATAATTGCTCAGACTTTGCATTAACACCAAGACTTAGTAGTTAGACAAAACATGTTAAATCAATTCAGGACACTTATACATTAATATTTTCTGCAGACATTATTATGTGTAGGTAATTAATTTTATTGTCACTGTCATTAAACATTGTCAGAATAATATTTATAGCTTATTGCAACTGATGTTTTTGAATTTTTCTTGCGTGCATTGTATGTAAAGCGGTAGGTGTAACATGATTTATATTCCCGGCTATCATAGTCTAGCGTTAGAATAAGCGTGATTTTTTAGTCACGTATTTTTGGTAGGTAATTTTTATAGTAGTTATAGTAGTTTATTTCCACGAAACAGCACGGAGTTAAACTCATCAAGACAAGCGTCAAATCCGCGGCGCTTAACCGACGCAGACACCATGGCTTGTCTGTGGGTCGAGCGCCACATCCTCACTAGCAAATCTTGGTGCAGCACGTGTAAATTGTTATGCAGGGACAGCAGCATCAACCGCAGCCACCGCCGCGGGGACCGCAACAACCACCACAAGGTCCGCACATGTTTCCATTTCTTGGTAAAGAGTACTAAGAAGGCCTAAAAGCAAGTTCTTCAGTTGAATTTGTCTATAGGATGTGGAAAGAAACTTTTTTGGTAAGATTTTAAAATTGTTGTTTTTTTGGTACTTTTTAGTGTATATCACTCAAGCGATTTGATTGTACTGTAATTCTTTTTACTAGGTAATAAAATATACATATTATTTCTGCATAACCCAAAGGTGGACTGCACTGCGGGTGTGTTACTTATAAAGGCTCTTAATTTTTTAACTAAGTATTAAGTTATTTTTGAAACCATTGAGTTGGTAAACAAGCAAGGCGTTCCATTCATTAGCGGGTTCCGTGAAGTAGTGAATGTAAAAATCATGTTACAAAAGCTTGTGATAAACATGGTATCACTTACGGGTAGTTCTAAACTGGCGCATGGCGCCTAGAGTTAAAAACATCCAAGTGGTAACTCTGACACTAGTGTAGGAGTGGTTCAAGACGTCCAGTAGGTCAAAAACTTTGTCTAACGACTATTACTAGAATCGACAGTTTATCGTGCCATCTGAAGCGTGGATATGCTTAGAAATTAAACCGAAGTATCAGTCTACTGGTGGATCTTTAGACTGACCTCGCGAGTAGGTTACTTAACCTCACCGACCCCTTACCAACCGGAAAAAGGAACTGGTTATAATAATAATAAAACCTTATTTCAGACAAGATAAGTCCATAATTTTTTAGTATTTTGGTGTTAGGAACAGTGGTACTTACGTAAATATGTTAGTATTGTTAGTTTTCACACGATAATTATTAACTAAGACCTAGGACTGTCTCCCGCCAGTATTCCGGGAAGGGAGAGTCCGTTCTGGTAGCGATCATTTTTAGAATGCTTTTGTTAATACCATGCAGGCGTTGTAGTAGGGATGCCGCTTTCTTTCGCATAATGGCATGGAAATCATCTGTGCGAGCCTCTGCGAACATTCCCAAGGCACTACAATGCCACGGCAGTCCCAACAGCACCCTAAAATCATTATTATATTGAACATCGCTATGAGCGTTCCATATATACAATCTCAATAATCACAACAATTTTAAATTGTATATCGAATACCACAAGAATGAACCGTGACGCATGACTAAAACGTTTACACCGTGTTCCTAACGAACGTAGACGTGTTTACAAACAATAATCCTAATTCTATACAACGAGAAGTATCAATGTCTCGGTAAGGTCTTCGACACACGATCGATTTTAATCGAAAATAATTAAAAACGGTTTTTAGTCACGTAGACTTTAAAAAAAGTGCTTGTAAATAATCAGAATATATTTCTAGTAATATAATTAAGTATAGATATTGAGGTACACGGATTGTATGAAAACATATAATATAAAATGCCTATAATGTATAATTTAATTTGATATATGTGCAATTAATATAATGTTATAAATAAATTAAAAGTATGTACCTACTATATTATTATATAAGAAAAATATTGTATGCCAATTTGGCGGAACTTGGCTGAACAATCTACTAATGTAACACCTCCTATACCTGTGTACACAATAAAATATATTTGTATCTGAAAAAAAAATATATATTTTATAATATATATATTTTATTTCATTATTTTAGTTTTGTTAGAGATTAATCTTGACAAAACTAAAATAATGACATTTGAGCAACGGACTAATAATTTCAAACCTGACATACGATATCATGACAAAGTAATTGAAGAAAGTAGCAAAACAAAATTTCTAGGGCTCGAATTAGACAGAGACATGTCTTGGAAGACACCCACTGAAAGTGTCAGTAAATAAATAAAATATAAAATAAATAAAAAAGGTTTTTATTCACGTAGACTTTAAAAAAGCGCTTGTAAATAGTCAGAACATGTTTGTAGTAAACGCTTATGTCAATATTCTTACGCTCTTTATAATTTAAGGAAAGTGGTAGATAACAAAACGGCAGTGACTGCTTACCATGCATACGTCACATCAACGTTACGTTATGCCTTGAGCCATAAATATAAAATACGTTTTAGGCCACATAAAAAGGCTATATATATAACAAAAATTTCATTGGCATGGCACCTAAAATATATAACAATTTACCGCACCACATTATTTCGGAATGTAACTATACAAAATTCAAAAATGATCTGACACAATTTTTGGCAGTTAGGGTTTACTATAGCATTAATGACTACCTTCTAGATAATTTCTAATCTAACAACTATATTTTTGTTATTTTTAAGGTGATTTATTTGTTATTGACCTGTGTAATTATGTATTTTATGTCTAATTAATTAATTTTATTTGTTTTCATTTTTATTTCACCTGTGTAATTGTGTATTTTATGTCTAATTAATTAATTTTATTTGTTTTTATTTTTATTTGACCTGTGTAATTGTATTTTTTATTGAATTTATTAATGACTTTTATATCTTTAGGTTTAGAATTGTGACATTTTATATTCATGTAGTAAATTCATGTGACATATTGTTAAATCCAGTTGCATGCCCTAACCGGCTGGACATAGCGATACAAATAGTTCACTAACACCTCGAAATATGTATTATTAATGTACCTATGTTCGCAATAAATAAATTGAATTGAATTGAATTGAATTAGCTAGCTTATATTAAGTTATTGTCAAAGAGATTATGTATAGGTTTTCTTATCCAAATTTGTTCTTTTAGATATATTTACTACATATTTTTACATTGTTTCTGTCCATATTAAAGTACGAATCCAATATTATTAGTATGGCGGACCTTGTGTTTATAATGACGGTCGTGCTTTAATGCTACCACCGGATCCAATGCGCCCCAACTGAGAAGCCCCAGCGAAACAAACTCAGCGGGTTCATCTACTACCGGTTTCAACACTATCCAGTTGAGACGGTCCAGCGAAACATACTTAAGCAGGCCTGAACACGGGATTTTGTGCACTTATTTAGTAAGACTAAAGTCTATTTCATAGGAGGTGGTCTACTTTTTAATTGTACAATTAACTACTATTGTCTAACGACAGAAACCGGTACCGACAGCTTGACGTGACCTCCAGAGCACGGAGACGCTCAGAAATTAAACCATTTGGACGGTCACCCATCTATGACCGACCACTAAGCTTAGTTGCATTACCTCGCCGATCTCATACAGTCGTGAATGCAACTTGTTATGAACGTCCCATAGACACACCTAAAATTATCCTTTTGTTCAAGAAAAATATTAAACTACAAGTATTAGTTATATAATACGACTATTAGAGATTCTAGGATTATCCTATCAAAACTGTGAATAAGTATAATACAGAGTACTTTAAAATAAATCGGCGGTCACCGTAGCCTAGTTCATAGTGCTCCTACCTACGAAGCTGGTGGTCCTGGGTTCGAATCCCGGTAAGTGCAAATATTTGTGTGATGAGCACGAATATTTGTTTCTGAGTCATGGATGTTTTCTATGTGTTTAAGTATTTATCTATCTATATAAGTATGTATATCGTCTCCTGGTACCCATAGTACAAGCTTTGCTTAGTTTGGAGCTAGGATGATCTGTGTGACATTGTCCCTAGATATTATAAATATTAAACAAATTAAAACGGTTTTTATTCACATATAGTTTAGAAAAGCAGATTGCTTTAAATAGTCAGTCAGTCATATTAATTAATTGTAGTATAAGATTGGACATCGAGTCACCGACAAAGGTTATTCGCAGTCAGTCTTAAATTGGTAACTGATAACAATCCGTCGTGTGTGTGTGGCGGTTCTTAAAATCTCTATATTTTTTATCCTCCGTCGATGGTTAATTATTAGTACGATAAGCTTTTTGTGAAAATTCAAATTCGAGATAGAATTCGGGATTCAGTTTTGATTATTCGTACATTTTCCGTTTGTTTTGTTTTTAACGTCGGACACAAAACGACAGGGTGTTATAAGTTTAACGTGTCTGTATGCGTCTGTCTGTGGAACCGTAGCTATCGAACGGATGAACCGATTTTGATCTTGTTAATTTTTAACCTAGATCAGATTGATTAAAGCCTGCCAAAAGGCCTCTGACGTGACTTGGCGGCTGTTATCTAACGACAACAACCGGGACCGACAACTTAATGTACCCTCTATGAAGACGCTCTATGATTAAACCACTTTGACGGCCACCCATCTATAGACTGATTACGTGCTTTAGTGCTTTACTTCACCGATCACTTACGGAGTGGCGAGTTCAACTGTTTATGAGATATTAAATAATCTTAATATCTCGTAATGTCCGTAGTGCTTTAGAACTGGCTCATCCAACTGTTGTTCAATCAAGACACTATCTATCAGTTTGTGTTTCAAATGAAGAAAGTTAGTTCTCCCAACTGTTACACATGCAATGTATTTGAAGATGATATATAATTTACTGATGGATTGTGTCAAGAACAATCAGGAAAGGAGAATTTTAATTAATGAGTTCAATTTAAATACGTTACAGATAGGTTTCATTCAAACAATTAAAAAAAAAGAGTTGAGCGCGTTGGTTTACCATAATCAATATGGTACACCAACGCGCTTAATTAATACATCGCCAATACATCTAAAACTCTTCTTTTAAATTAACTTTAAGGCATTTTTTGTAATAGTTTGTATAAGGTATGACGGGGTTAGTATCCATTGGGATAAAGACCCCATTTAATAAATAAAGATATTAAAATAAAACTTTTGTGCAATAAAAAGTGTATGCTAATACATAAGTTCTGAATAAATATTATTATTTCAATATTGTATGTAAGTTACTAATAATATAAAGGAAAGAAGAGTTTTAATAAATGAGTTCATTTAAATACGTTACAGGTAGGTTTCATTCAAACAATTTTAGCACAACCAAAGCCAGATGTGGCGAAAAGATTTAGCACGTTGGTGTACCATAGTCAATATGGTACACCAACGCGCTTAATTAATACATCGCTAATACATCTAAAATTCTTCTTTAAAATTAACTTTAAGACATTTTTTTTAATAGTTTGTATAAGGCATAACGGGGTTGGCGTATCTATTGGGATAAAGACCCCATTTAATAAATAAAGATATTAAAATAAAACTGTTGTGAAATAACAAGTGTATGCTAATACATAAGTGCTGAATAAATATTATTATTTCAATATTGTATGTAAGTTACTAATAATATAAAGGAAAGAAGAATTTTAATAAATGAGTTCAATTTAATTACGTTACAGATAGGTTTCATTCAAACAATTTCAGCACAACCAAATCGAGATGTGGCGTAAAGATTTAGCACGTTGGTTTACCATAATCAATATGGTGCACCAACGCGCTTCATTAATACATCGCTAATACATCTAAAATTCTTCTATAAAATTAACTTTTAGGCATTTTTTTAATAGTTTTTTGGCGTATCCATTGGGATAAAGACCCCATTTAATCAATAAACATATTCAAAAATAACTATGCTAATACCTCCTAAGTCCTGAATAAATATTATCATTTCATTATTCCATTATTGTATGTAGGTTACTAAAAGCCGGTATACAGTTAAAACCAACGGCAGTAAATCTAAATTTAACGTACGGGTGTGTAAAGATGAACGTTATAGCTTACTTACGACTTCTTAAAGTTATTTTAATGACTTAGAAATTACCTTACAACTATAAAATTTATTAAAACTGAACGTAAACTTAGTAATTACCGGTATGATTACCATGAGTATTCTTCACCTCATTAAAATATATATTTATATTGCTAACGTTTAAATTAGCGATATTGCGTAGTTAATACGGAATCCTTTTGTAAAATCTAAGTAACTGGCTATTAGAGAAAGAGAGAAAGAAAATTTGTACTCACACCTGTCTCTCTTGCCCTTACAGAAATATACGAAACGTAATTCTCTATCTTTCTATCTTCACTAACTTATATAACTCCTCTGAGCTGCCGGTCGCCTCGCCCAATCACACTTTTCGCAACGTTCTTTCATCACGCATTCACCACTCCCGAAGTCAATCATGCGTATAGAAGTATTACTTCAAAAATATATGTATATTTCTCAACAGTTTAAAATCTTAACTTCGAAAGCATTTTGACTCCTAATAATAGTGAGCAAAAACAGATATGTTTTTTTTTTCTTTCACATACATTTTATGACAAAGAGTATACACTATAAATTCCGTTAATTGAATAAAAACGTTAAATCTATATATTTTCTGTACATATATACATGTAGTACTCATACAGGCACACGGTCTATTGATGGGTGAACGTTAAAGTGGTTTAATTTCGCAGCATCACTGTGCCGGAGGGATGTTATGCTGTTGGTCGCAATTGTTCTCGTTTGACCTTAAGCCATGTCAGAGGCTTACTGGGCGACCACTGTCAATACCACAAAGAAGAAGTTTATTTATATCATGGACTTATTTTTAAATAGTCTATTTCCTACCTATGGTAAGAGTACATTATGTTCTTTTGTTTGTCATTTTACTGAAGGCAATATTTATTTCAAAAGCCCTTAATAAAGTGACATAATTAATTTCAATACTTACATAAAACTTAAGTAGCATGAATTGTTAGAAAATTTAAATTAGTTTTTAGTCTAAATAAAAACGGAAATATACAGGACACTAATGGGTAACAATTCGTTTTCGAGGGAAATGACATAATAAACATCGTGGACGTTCCAAAAATATCCAGAATTTGAGTGGTTTATGCTGGCAACACCGTCGTTATTTCTCTAGGGAAATATGGTGAGTGTTGCCACTCCCTGGGTGGTGGCGGGCCATCGGTAATTTATTAACAGGTTAAATTTCTAATTAAACCACGCCCATGTTTTAATATCTATAGGTCGTTTATTTCGTTTTATTACGTTAAGTAGTGTTAGAACATGTGTCTTATGGACTATGAATATTGGCGTAACAATAGGGTGCATCATTTCACACCTCGTTCTATTACTGTCATTAAATCGTTGTTGTCTTTGGTTTGAATTGTCAAATTGTTGAATTTGATTGTCTGATTTGAATTTCTTGGTGCATGTAACGTATTGAAACTACAACAAAATGAAAGATTATGTGCCAAAAATTATGTTCTTTTAATTTAGCAGTACATATTCAACGCACGCATGCGCCACACTAACTTATTCAAACGCTTTCGTTAATTGCCTCGTTGCTCTAGTGCCTGCGTGGCAGATGTGGTCCTGGGTGGCAAACCCGGGTTGGGCATTAAAGCGATTTTGGAATTTTTCTATTAGTCTGGACGTTGGCGGAGTTACACTTAATTTCCTTGGAGTAAACGTTAACCCTTTAGTCCTAACCTGTTTCGGGTCGTATCAGTTAGCCATTCCAACGGGTCTTGAGAATGAGAACTGTGTTTGTGCCGTGTATAGATCTGTATGTATGGTAAGTCTTAATAAAGACCGGCCGCCATTGTCAAACATCAAGAGGACATTATTATCACTGTCGCTCTCTTTTGCTTCACTTCCTTGGCATGACTATCTTTTTATTTCGCTACACACTATATACATATTATATCTCCTTCCTCATGTAACTAAATATACCTTAAGGTGACGCGTCATTAAAATTGTTCTCGCAAATCTCCTCCAATTACCGATTATCGAACCGCGCCGCCTAAGATGTTTCACTTCAAAAAGTATTTATATTAAAATGGCATTGAATCCATTAAAGCGGCGTTTTCAAACCAGTATCTTAAAATGCTTTGACAGGAATCTTTATTAATGCCGCCGGAAGCTATTTTTAAAACTAACCCAAACTTTCGTACGTATAAATAACTCAATTATTTTGAGAGTGTTTTTTGTAACTAGTACTTGGTGCATACAGGTTATGAAGTGTTATCGGGGCAGTAATCTGGTGAGTGTGTAATTACCTTAAGAGTAGTGAATTGTGGGGCATGCGGAGGGCAGCGATGCTACTTTGTAACGTTCTGAGACATTAGTTCTTAAACTTTTGAGCAAGCTTGTCTATTTTTCAACGTTTTTAGCTACTACTTTGGTGCATACAGTTTATGAAGTGTTATTGGGGTACTAATATGGCGAGTGTGTAATTCTTTTAAGGGTAACGAATTGTGTCATATGCGGAGGGCATCGATGCTTCTTTATAACGTTCTGAGACGATAGTTCTTAAACTTTTGAGCAAGCTTGTCAAGATTTTAACTTTTTTAGCTAGTGCTTAGGTGTACACAGGTTATGAAGTGTTATCGGGGCTCTAATCTGGCGAGTGTGTAATTACCTTAAAAGTAGTGAATTGTGGGGCATGCGGAGGGCAGCGATGCTTCTTTGTAACGATCTGAGACGATAGTTCTTAAACTTGTAAGCAAGCTTGTCAAGTTTTAAACTTTTTTAGCTAATACTTAGGTGTACACAGGTTATGAGGTGTTATCGGGGCTCTAATCTGGCGAGTGTGTAATTTATAGAAATTAAGGGTAGTGAATTGTGGGGCATGCGGAGGGCAGCAATGCTTCTTTGTAACGTTCTGAGACGTTAGTTCTGAAACTTTTGAGCAAGCTTGTCTAATTTTTTTACTTTTTAAAATACTTTGGCGACTTTGGGACTTTGGTGTACCTGCACAGGTTATAAGTGTTATCGGGGCTCTAATCTGGCGAGTGTGTATTAACCTTAAGACTTAAGAGTAGTGAATTGTTTGGCGAGGGTTCGTTGCTTCTTTGAAACGTACTGTGACGATAGTTACCAGTATTTTGGTGCATACAGGTTATGAAGTGTTATCGGGGTACTAATCTGGCGAGTGTGAAATTACCTTAAGAGTAGTAAAATGTGTGGCATGTTGAGAGCATCGATGCTTCTTTGTAACGTTCTGAGACGATAGTTCTTAAACTTTTGAGGAAACTTGCCTAATTAACAATTCTTTAAAAGTGCATACAGGTTATGAAGTGTAATTGGGGCAGTAATCTGGTGAGTGTGTAATTACCTTAAAAGTAATGAATTATGGGCATGCGGAGAGCAGCGATGCTTCTTTGTAACGAACTGAGACGATATTTTTTAAACTTTTGAGCAAGCTTGTCTCAATTTCAACGTTTTTGACTAGTACTTTGGTGCATACAAGATATCAAATGTTATCAGGGCACTAATCTGGCGAGTGTACAACTACCTTAAGAGTAGTGAATTGTAGGGCATGCGGCGGGCATCGATGCGGCTATGTAACATACTGAGACGATACTTCTTAAAATTTCTCTGTGACCATCTATAGAATGTTTTAAACTGTACAATACAGTTTAAAACATAAAATGTATATATATAGCATATATAGCTTTTTGTTTGATATAATAATGTCTATTTTACTTGAATTAAATAATATGCGGCGTGACCGCCCTTCATGATTCACACGTAACTCAAAAGTGTCAGAAACTGTTTGCTTTCTTTTTGTGTTCATTTGTCTGACAACGCCCTTTCTAATCAACTAACCAGCTCTCTAGGGAGCCAAAGTTTGGCGGCCACTGCGTTCCGCTTACAGACGGAGAAACATTTACTTCAAAACACGCGATGATAATTTATTCGGATAACTAGCAAACGGGCCCTAGTTTCATAATCATGTCAAATTACTACACACATAAATGATTATATGTATATTATGCTACGAGCAATTGTTGTAAATTGACGAAGACTCTTAAAAAAGAGATGAGTGAAGTTGGCTTCGTAATCAATGTCGAGAAAAAACCAGGCCTAGTTCTGCTAGGTTTTGAGTGTCATTAAATTTAATACAATTTAAGGCACATCCTAAAGAAAGGGTGTAACTTGATGAGTGACTATCTATATTTTCATTTCTGTCTTTTCAATTGCTGTTTTGATTTATCAATTTAAAATGTCTGGTATAAGTCTGAAATCTATCTTTATGTGAGTCTGTATGTTTGTGGATGTGTTTGTTGGTGACATCAAGGGAGTCAAAAGAATTTGAGTAAACCCATCCTAAAATCAAAAGGTCTGTTATAAGTTTAAGCCTAGGTATACATGAATTTGTGGATCTGTCTTTCTGTCTTTATAACTAAACAAGGGGAGGCAATTATTGCGCCTCTCTACATGATATATAAAATTTAGGCATTTGAAGTCTTGAGAGATATTACTAAAGAAGACTTGTAAGTATTTAGCCAATACTTAGAAGCCGTAGTTTTATACAAATGTTAATTTCAAATAACCAAATAAAAAGCAAAATGCTTTTCATTAGCAACAAGAAATTGTTGTCTGGAAAAAAAATGCAGTTAAAACATTTTCTCTTTTTAATTTGAAATTTATGTTTACCATCCATTCAGTATTTATTATCGTTACAAATTGATCTTACTACTTACTATCTGTTGCATGTATGAATTATTAGATAATTATTTTATAGTAAGTAGGTATTCATGTAGGAAAAATAGTTGAATATCTGGTTATTACCGGAGTAATCTTATACTCGTATTGGTGGTATACTAAACAGGCAAAAATCATTATGTTTATAGGGAACCATCACTGCACAACTCCGGTTGCCCACTTTATTCCGAGGCGATACTTACAAATTTTATTTTTTAATTTATTTCAGTTAAAATGATCATGTCAATAACCTAAAATTTGAGTTTGACTATCTTTCAGTATAAATAGGTAGCAACACTTTAAAAGTGCAGTTGATAAAGGGTTAAGTGATCCCTTTGTGCTGTCCAAATATGGAAAAATTTAAATACTTATTTGTTCTCTGTAAGTAAACTAATGATGGTAACTGCCGTCTATCTTTTTTTAATACCTACATACATAGACTCACGCCTGTTTCCCAGAGGGGTAGGCAGAGACAACGGATTTCCATTTGTCACGATCTTTGCACACGTCTTTTGCCTCGATTACTGTCATTATATTCTTCATACATGCTCGCCGGTTTAGGGTACTTCTGACCTGCCTTTTCTTGAGAACGTCTCCTTTTTGGTCAGAGAATGTTCGACGAGGTCTTCCCCTTCCGGTTGTTCCATTCACATATGCCAGGTATACTTCTTTGGTCAAATAATAATTTTAATACCTAATATAAATTAATTCTGAAATATTTTAATTACTCTAATGAAGTCAGTAATAAAGGTCAAACATATTTCTTAGAATCAAAATAATAAGAACGGCATCTCGATATCTTAATTATAATGAGCTACATCGTTTTTTTCTGAACGCATTTTAAACGAGAATAATTCCACAAAAATGCACAAGCCCTACTGTTTACTTACAAATTCATTAGTATGACATAATAATTGAAACAAAGAACAGTAAAATTAAACAAAGAAAACACACTAGCTACTGTAACCCATTTAAGCATAAGTTATTAGCCGATATAAATACAGTTGTCTTGTGTAATTTCGACATCTTTCTTAACCCTTTAGCTAACTTTTACGACCAGTGAGACGTTTTATAGGTTTGTAAAATATGAGCAGACAAAAGAACAAAGATACAGATTCTATTTTTGTATCTTTTTATGTACTTTACGGATTATAACAGTTGTTTATGGTTAGTAACTATTTTTGTTTACTTTTAATTTTTTCGATAAAATATATTTTGAGTAACATTATTTAATACACACTGAATTTGACGAGCTAGTTGTCGTGGTTGGTAATGCTTGCCTTTCACGCCGCAGGTCGTGGGTTCGATTCCCACCCAAGACAGATATTTGTGTGCATGACTGTTTGTTTGTCCTGAGTCTGGGTGTAAGTATATAAGTATGTATTTACAACCGAAAAGTAGTATTTATCTGGATTCCATAGTACAAGCTCCGCTTAGTTTGGAATAAGATGGCCGTGTGTGAATAATATTCCAAGATCTTATTATTTAAAAAAAAACTTTAACACGACTTTTACAATTAGGTTCAATCAAGAAGGCTATTTATTATTAACTAGCTGTGCCCTGCTGTTTTACCCGCGTTAAACTTTATAAATTACCAAAGCTCCTCCCCCGTAGGTGATGGCGTGATAATATGTAGCCTATATGTTGACCTGACCTCTTAGTAATATTCATGCAAAATTTGAAGTTAATCCATGCAGTACTTTTTGAGTTTAGCCCGGACATGCATATAGACAAACAGACAAAAATACTAAAAACTATATTTTTGGGTTCGATATCGATTGTAGATCACGCCCCAAGTATCATTTAATAAATATTCAATGTACAGTTTTGACTTTTCTACGATTTTATTATATGTATAGATGCTTTACTGGGTAATAGAGACAACAGAGAGCTCAAGCCGTCTAATAAAATAAAATTACAAACCTAGAACCTGAACACAGCGCAGTTACTGGCAAATGCATGGGAAGGTTAGTTTTAGGAACGTTTAGTGCTACTGTACATACTTACAAATCCCGTGTTCATGCCCGCTTGAGTATGTTTCGCCGGACCGTCTCAACTGGGTCGTGTTGAAACCGGTAGTAGATGAACCCACTGAGTTTGTTTCGCTGGGTCTTCTCAGTTGGGGCGCATTGGATCCGGTGGTAGCATTAAAGCGCGACCGTCGTTATTAACACAAGGTCCGTCATAATAATAATACCTTAATATAGACAGAACCATTGACAATATGTGGTAAAAATATTAGACTTAATCTAGATAATTAAACATAATCTCTTGACAATAACTTGATACGAGCTAGCTAAATATCATTGCTATAATAAAATAAATTTTATAAATGTATTCATACAATGTGTACCTAAATATATATGTTACTAGAAATAACCTCTCTCTCTCTTAGCCAGATGCTCTCACCAGTCCGTAAGTGATTGGCGAGGTCAAGCAACTAGGCTCGCGGTCAGTCCATTGATGGGTGACCGCCAAAGTGGTTTAATTTGTGAGCGTCTCCGTGCTTCGGAGGGCACGTTAAGCCGTCGGTCCCGGTTGTAGCCATTAGGCAACAGTCGTTAAGCCATGTCAGAGGCCTACTAGGCGGCTTGAACAACTCTGACACCAGGGTAACCACTGCCCATACGATAAGTAAGTAAGTACAACTATATTACTACAAACATGTTCTGACTATTTACAAGCGCTTTTAGAAAGTCTACGTGAATAAATACCTTTTTTATTTTTTATTTTATTTATTTTACTGTTACTCTATGTTAATACGCAATCACGCCAAGTTGTTCTTCCGATTGAGGATCGGAGAGAGATACAGGTAACAATACGTAACTATATGTAATTTACTCCAAAAATGTCTCCCTCTCAATATAATGGTGAAGGAGGCTGATCGCACGACTATTCTGAACGCCAGCGACCATGCCTCGCAGCAACTAGTATGTAAATTTGTCAACGTGGGCTTCAAACTCATCTCCCCTCTTTTTCATGGAAGTTGAAAAGTGTCACAGGCATACCTTAACTGTTATACTTATACTATCCAAACACACATACTTGGAGTGCCGTAGAATGAAACCCGCAAAACTAATAAAATTTTATATTACGGCAATAGATGTTATTGTGTAGTTCATAAGTATAATTAATGATACATTTCGAGTTATAGTGAAATGAAACGACTAAATAAATATTTAAGAACATTCTCTGATCGAATCGGAGACGTACTTAAGAAAGGTCAGGTCAAAGTACACTAAACCGGCGAGCATGTATTAAGAATATAATGTCAGTAAACGAAGCGAAAGATGTGTGCAAGGATCGCGACAAATGGAAGTCCGTTGTCTCTGCCTACCCCTCTGTGAGACAGGAGTGAGTCTATGTATGTATGTACGTATGTAAATAAATATTTTTACGTTAACGCGCTGATATCAGCTAAATTGGTGACTTTTCCCAAGTTTTTAAATAATACTACGAAGTTTATCTATCACAATGTCACCTTTAAAAAATACTCAAGTCTAATTAAAATGGAAAAATTGCAACTCAATTTCGATTCTTATTATGTAGTGCAATTTATGATTAGCAAAGAAATTGCTGTACTTATAAGATTTGTCATAATAAAGATTATATTATTCTTACTACCAATGATATTCCTATATTTCACGCTGTTTCGTAGCGTGTTTTGGCAGTTTTCTGATAACTCTATTTAGATTCGTATTTTATACGGACGAGACTGGTGTGAAACGATAAAATTCATCCTACTAATATTATAAAGGCGAAAGTTTATGAGTGTGTGAGTGTGTAGGTTTGTTACTTCTTCAATTCTAAATGGCTGAAGCGATTTTATTAAAATTTGGTATGGAGCTAGCTGAAACCCTAAATTAACACATAGGCTATGATTTATAAAGATTAATGTGGGTAAAACCGCGGGGCACAGCTAGTAAATTAATGATGTGAAAATACGAGTGTTGTCAGCCTCATAACTATAGCCACAATTACAGGATAAATAATGGTAAACCAAGTTGTACTGACATATTTAATTGATCTTATTTATTTGCAAATTAAGTATTTAACTCGGAATTATTTAATGACCTTTATAGCAAGGTAATTTATAACAAGCCTTGTTACTAATGATTTACATAACACCTACATAGAATTTGTTCCAATAAAGTTACAACTAACTAACAAAACATCAGCATTATGAAACACTACCATAATATTATGATAATAGATAAGGTTTATTCCACAAAGTGCGAGTCAAATTAGAGACAATAGTATTGCCAGCGGTAAATTTCAGATTTGCTATAAATCTTGTTGCGAAATATGTAAGTTTAACGATTGATATCGACAAAGGTTACGGTGTAGATGTCAAATCGCTGGATTTATGAACGTTTCGTAAGCTGTGTGGGATGTGACGATTGTCGGGAATGGTGTGAACGCGTATGTTGGCGGTGGTGTTGCCATCTAATAATATTTACTAGCCAGATCATAGGAAAATCCCCTCGAAGGCCAACGTTGTGGAAACCTTTGGGGGGAGGTTGAAGTTCAGCCATAGACGTCATCGGGCCGAATTATTTTAACATTAATCGTTCTGCTGCGATCATTACAAAATTTTATAATAACGTTTGCAGTTAGTTTAGTAGGCTTTCATTACTTCACCGGAAAATACTGTTTCTCTATTGTGACTGGAATATGTTACATGTGTACAGACGCTAACGCAGAAAAAATCGTATCGTGGCATTGTTTAAATTTCAAAAACTGGTATAAAATTGAGTTTTTATGTGTAAATTTAGTAGATTTTTAGACATAACAGCTTTGACGACGTACACAAATTGAGAATGTGCCTTAACGTCGTTAATTGGGTTAATTTCGTTTTCTGGGTTCAATCTAAATCTCCATAGAAGCGTCTTGTAAAGTCTCCACCGCTTTACTGGGGTAGGACAAGGACTATAGCTTGACTGTGACGACTTTACTTGACATTGACTTGATCACGAAAACCGACGATATTAACTATAATTATGTATAATATTGAAGATGGCTCATAAGGCCGAAGAAGCCAGGGCCGTGAAACTGAATTATAAAAAAATTAATTTGTTGGGACAATAACTTGCTGAAAATTGTAATCATTTTATAAACTGGCAACACCATAATATCATTAGCACCCGTGTGGGCCAACATTGAATAGCGATCGTAGGTGTGCAAGTCTTGTTATCAGATTACATGCAACCAACATTTTAAATTAGGTGGCAATTGAAACAAATGTTTATCTGATTGGTATAATCAATATGATGTATGCCATGCAATTCCCACAGCAATTGCATGGCATATATTAACTAGCATTAAGTGTGAATTTTGTGATACTGGATTAAATGTCAACTTGGGTGAGTTCCCCCATCATTGACCTATGATCTCCTACCTGTAGTCCGTGCCAACGTTCACACCCCGTCTGTAAAAATTATTCTTCTAATTAAGTGGCCCACTGAGCCTAAATTAGATAGATACAACCCTATCGGGATTACAGTAAGTACCTTATGAATTTTATGATGATTATTTTGCATTAAATGTTAACTTGGGTGAGTTCCCCCGTCACTGACCTGTGATCTCCTACCTGTAGTCCATGTCAACGTTCACACCCCGTCTGTAAAATTACTCCTTCTGTTTAAGCGGCCCACTGAGCCTAGAATAGATAGATACAATCCTATTGGGATTTCAGTAAGTACCTTAAGAATAATATGGTGATTATTTGCATTAAATGTTAACTTGGGTGAGATCCCCCGTCACGGACCTGTGATCTCCTACCTGTAGTCCATGTCAACATTCACACCCTGTCTGTAAATTTGGTATTTCTAATTAAGCGGCCCACTGAGTCTAGATTAGTTAGAAAGAACCCAAAAGGGATTACAGTAAGTACCTTATGATTTTTTTAGCTGCTCTGTGTCCAAGTCCCCCCGTCACTGACCTGTGATCTCCTATCTGTAGTCTATGCGAACATGCACACCCTGTCTGCACAATTAGGTCTTTCTAATTAAGCGGCTCACAGAGCCTTGGACCCTATAGGGATTATAGTCTTAAATTAACAAACTACTGATAAAGGGCATTGGTATAACTATCATTTTTCTTTTTCGGAAGATCTGCACTGCAGAAATGTAGCTGTGATAGGGCCATTTTTTATAGTACGCAGATTTATAGTACAACTTAAAAATGTATACTAAAATTGTTATATATTTTCTATCTTTCTTTTCTTTTCATGCATCGGTAATAGTTATTAAAAAGTTGTACTATACATTTGCATGATTATTGATAAGCTTAGATTTTTTTAAATATTTGGGCTACAATTTGCTATAAGACAACGTACATGTTAGCAACTTGTAGCAATATTTATAGTTAAAAATAAAAGCGAAATCATCAAACGTCCACCATATCTATTGTAAATATTTTAAATTAGTGTTACCATATTTTGTGTATGTTACACTTTATAAAATATCATCATCATCATCATCATTACAGCTAAATAAGTCCACTGCTGGACAAGCCTCCCTCAAGAATCGTCTTGGGGGGATATGCCATAATCGCCACGCTTGGCAGGCGGGTTGGCGATCGCAGTAAGATAGTCATAGTAATCAGAAGGAAGCTGCTGCCCTTCCTCAGGTAGATATTCCCTCGGGTCGACTTCTACGCCCCCCACGGGATGAGATGGGGTGATGATATTCTGATTCTGATATTTGTCGCCGTCACCACACAGCATTATAAAATATCACCGTAGTGCTAACAATGTTCACCACTAACGTCGCATTGCCATCGAAAATTAAGTGCTAAAATGTAGAATATAAATACGTGAAATCATATAATTAAATAGCTCAAGTTTACTTAATTTCAATATAAAAACTTTGTAATCGTCAGGTGTTTGACATCTATGTAGATATGGCAAGTCAAGAAGGTCACTCGGTAAGCTACAGATTTGCCAGACGCTTAGTTAGGAAACAAATTCTGCTATAACTACGTCTTTCTTAAAGTGCCCCGCGGTTTTACCCGCGTTCAATTTTATAAATTATTACTGCTCCTCCCCCGTAGGTGATAGCGTAATAATATGTAGCCTATATGTAGTTGTCCCGACCATTTAGTAATATTCATGCAAAATTTGAAGTAAATCCATGCAGTACTTTTTTGAGTTTAGCCCGAACATACATACAGACAAACAGACAAAAATTCTAAAAACTATATTTTTATCTTCGATATCGATTACAAATCACGCCCCAAGCATCCTTTTTGAAAAGTATTCAATGTACAGTTTTGAATTTTACGATTTTATTATACATTTATGTATAGATTTAAACGATAAGTTATGTTGAACAATAGCAACTTTAACCCTCAGTTTTATGCCGTAACGTTATCATAGTCATCATTCTCAGAAAAGCGCACTTCATTTGCACATAAAATTCTTGATAGCGGTATTAAAAGTTCCGTAGTGCATGTGGATTTCGTAAATTAATGACTTTCTCTCTTTATCGCATGGACAGTGGCTAACTGGCGACCTAGGCCTTTGAAATGGCTTAAGGATAGGCGAAATTTGTACAAAGCACGTTTTAATTTATGAACTTAACTTAAAAATTAAATTAAGAAATTCAAATTACCTAATAACACATCCACCTAGAACAAACTACGGTAAAAAGAACATTGAATTTGAAGGCGTGAAAATGTACAATAAATTACCAATACCCATAAAAGAGGCTAACACCATGTCAAGGTTCAAAAAACTACTAAAATTGTATATCTACAATATGTAAATATATATACGCATATATATGTTTATACAAACCTTAACTCTAAACATTTTTATGCAATAGTATTTTATCAACCTGATACCATAGATGCCGCATCCACTTTGATATTTGTAAGTGCATCCGTGTTTGGCCAGCGATGATGTTGTTGTTTTGAACGAGATTTATTTAATTATTTTTTAACTATTTAAGCACCTACTTCTAAATTTATTTGATTGTTGTATTGTATAAATTAAGTAAACAATAGCTATGTATGCTCATAATTTTAATGTTTAGTTATGTATATTTTCTCAGTAAGTGAATTTATTGTAATTCTTATGAGAAATAAAGTACTTCTTAATCTAAAACTAAAATTGGAAGCATTTACTAAAAATGTATCAATTAAGTAAGTTGTTCAATAAATTTACACGACTTTAGATGATTTCTCTTTTCTTTTAAAACATTACATTGGGCTTCAATTAGCAAAAAAATAGGTTATTTTACGGCGCGTACTAACAGAGTGGCGCGCGCGGCTTAAATTGCGCCAGAACACGCGCCAACGTGGCGTCGGTGGTATCCTGCCTCATCTCGAGTCCTGGGTAGGAAAAAAGGGCGGTTACCTCACCTACAGATTGATTCAGATACTCACTGGTCGCGGGTGTTTCGGTGAGAATCTGAGCCGGATCGGCCGAGAAGTGACGACACATTGTCACCTATGGAAGCGACCTGGACTCGACCCAGTATACGCTGAAGGAGTGCCCGGCCTAGGAGGCCGAGAGGCGAGTCCTGGTCGCATAGATCCATACTAATACACTACATAATTCATATACACTCTCATACCTACATCTATATCCATCTATATCTTTTTCACTAATAGATAATACAGTCACTCTCAAAATCATAATTGTTACTGTTATTTAAGTGACATAGTTATGTAATAGCCGCGGGAGGGCACTGGTGACTTGTAATACAGGTATCAAACCTACATCAAGCACCAGTCTCTCACAAAGTTTTGTCATATGCTGTGATACTATTATAATTGTAAACCTGTGTGTACTTTGTGAGAGAGAATAAATGACTTATTATTATTATTATAGATCGGCCGGGATCTGTCCCTACCAGCGCGATTCTGGCGGGTGACTCCACCAAATGTGACGCCGTGGTCTCCTTCTGTGAGGCAGTCATGTCAACCCATCTGCCAAGCATGACGATTATGACATATCCCCAAGATGATTATTAGGGGACGTTTTGGTCTAGCAGTGGACATCTTACAGCTGATATGATAACTTATTTTTTTAATACACAATATTGTTTTAAAACATGATTTACCTGCAAAATAGTGATAGAATTTAACATTAATTGTGCATTGTGATTTACTCTTAAAACATTGTGTCAATAGAAATGCTTGTATTCGAATTCTTAAAATAAAAATAATTGATATCATATTAATAAAATATGAATCGCAAAACTTATAGAATTAAGTCTTTGTTTCCGAGGTCAACAATATTATTATAATTTATTATTATAATAAGCAGCTATTATTGTAATATTATGGTAATAACGTTGTGTCGGAAAATCGATTGCACCCACTAGATTATAACTTTAATTGCGTTGACATCATCGTAACCTGCGATGAGATCTTTTTAACGTAAACTTTACTACATGATTTTAAAATGACTATAGATTATGTCATTACTGTATATACATATAATGACAGGATCTAAGGTGTACATATAAAGTTGTTCTTATCAGTCTGTAAGAGATCAGCAAGGTAAATTATCTAGACACGTCGTATGTTTATAGATGATTCTAAAGGGGTTATTTTCTGTGCTTGACTGTGGTTTGAAGGTTAGCCTCCAAAACACAGACAAGCAAAGTGGTTCTTATCAGTCTGTAAGAGATCAGAGAGGTAAATTATCTAAGAACACCGTATTTTTATAGATGATTCTAAGGGGGTTATTTTCTGTGCTTGACTGTGCTTTGAAGGTTAGCCTCCAAAGCACAGACAAGCAAAGTTGTTCTTATCAGTCTGTAAGAGATCAGCGAGGTAAATTATCTAAGAACGCCGTATTTTTATAGGTGATTCTAAGGGGGTTATTTTCTGTGCTTGTTTGTGCTTTGGAGGTTAGCCTCCAAAGCACAGACAAGCACAATCTTAACCACAGACAAGCTTAACCTAGGTTAAGCTGTCTATCCCGCTGTTAGTCAGTAGGCACAGCGCCGGCCCATTCGGCTGTAAAAATTATATCATCAGGGTGGCTACCATATGATGAAAAATAAAATAAGACCGAATCTTGATCTCCGTCATGGTTCTCTCTTCATTCCAATTCTCCATTTATTAACATAAATGGAGAATTTGAATTGGAATGAAGAGAGAGTATAACCCAAAATTGTTGTACACAGGTGAAAGTTAATTGCCACTTACTATCAGGTGGACCGTATCCCTTTTTTACGACGTGGTTAATCATGTCAGCCGAAAGACGTCCACTGCTGGACCCAGACCTCCACATATATTTATTTTCTATTTTTTTAAAAGACATCGCCCGCTTTATTGAATCTAATCCCTGTGTCACGGGGTACTTTACAAACATATAATAGATGGACACAAATTACATCCAGACTCAGAATAACTATTTTTGGGCCACACATATAGTTGTCCGGCGCGGGATTCGAACCCAGGACACGAAGCGGCGTGGCGACAGTTGTAGCCGCTACGCCACACGTGCAGTCTTCGCATGCCACCCGCAACAAGTGGGTATGTCGGACTTGCACCGACTAAACTTACCTGCCGTGGACTTCTCTTGGTTTAGGCGCCCCAGGAACGTGGGTATGCTGCTCCGGTGCCCCTCTTTTGCGTCATGTCTGGGACACGTACGCTTCGTCTAACGGTTTGTAGTTGCTTGAGATGCTTTCTGCTACTGGAGCAAAAGGCTTCTTTCTCCAGCAACTACAAACTACACTACCATCAGTAAATAAAATAAAATAAAAATAAAAAAGGTTTTTATTCACGTAGACTTTAAAAAAGCGCTTGTAAATAGTCAGAACATGTTCGTAGTAATATATAATTAATTTATAATTATTTCTAGGTACATATAGATATTTAGGTACACGGATTGTAGGAAATAATTTACAATTATATTTATTTTATAATAGTAACGATATTAAGCTAACTTAAATTAAGTTATTGTCAAGGATCATGTGTAGGTTTAATTATCATTTTTTTTTTAATTTTAGCTATATTTTTACTACATATTGTCTGAATGGTTCTGTCTTTATTAAGGTACGAATTAAATGTTATTATTATGGCGGACCTTGCGTTAATAACGACGGTCGCGCTTTAATGCTACCACCGTCTACGATCTACGAGCTGTACTATCTATTAGTTCTATGAGCCATGTGCCCTGGCCACTGTCACAGTGGTAGATAACATATATTGTATCTGAGCTTGTAGTAATGCTCTTGACTGAATTACAGCTACGACGAAATATGTCAAAAACGCAAACGACGTTATAACTGAAGCCGCCTATAGATCTTATACGTTTTTCCTGCTGAAATTCGGTCTGCTTAATGCAAGTGGCCATGGCTTACCTGGAACTTTTCCTATCTACATTTTCCTAAGTCTACTACTCCAAATATTTCAGTTTAGTACCTACATCCCTCGATTCGTATTACTTCGGTGTCATACCGTTCAACACTATTATCTACAATCACGTATTCACGATTTCCAATAAAATATCATAGCCATTAAGCGATTATCGATATACATGGGTACTGCGAAAGAATTTACCTATCACGACACTTTGATGTCACATGAAGTAGTTATTCTTCTGAATAGTCCAATTATCTTCAATAGTTCCACTATCATTTGAAAGCCCTGGAGCTGCTGTGCTAAGAGGCTTACATACTGAGTTGAAACTGACTGACTAAGTAAACTTTAGACATGTATAAAAATTTATTTCAGTTTAACATACAATAAAATAATGTCGTAGTAACGGCGTGGTTGGTAGATCCTTGCTTTTCACGTCGCATGTCGTGGGTTCGATTCCCACCAAGAACTAATATTTTGTGTGCATAGACATGTCAGATTGACGCGAGTCTGGGTGTTATTATCAATATTACGGGCCTGTTGGCGTGGTTGGCAAATGCTTGCTTTTCACACCGGAGGGCGGGGGTTCGATTCCCACCCAGGACATATATTTATGTGCATGAAAATGCCTGTTTGTCCTGAGTCTGGGTGTAATTATCTATATAAGTATGTATTTACAGAAGAAAAGTAGTAGTATGTGAGTTATCTGGGTTCCATAGTACAAGCTCTGCTTAGTTTGGGATCAGATGACGGTGTTTAAATAATGTCCCAGGATATTATTATATTTACGATAGAAAGTAGTACCTATATGTAGTATATCAGTCAGTTGGTTTCCATAGTACAAGCTCTGCCTTGTATGGGAGCAGATGGCCGTGCGTAAATAATGTCCCAGGATATTATTATTGTAATTATCTAAAATCCAATAAAACAACTAATAAAAATATTTTTAATCTATTCTTCACATCAAACATACATAAAATCAATCTCAGCGCCTGATGTTAATGTAAGTAAACAAAGAAATCTTATTCACTGTCGTGTCCACTCGTATTTGATTGGTGCGCCATCTGTTGGCAAGACTTTAATGTAAGTGTTGTTATGCCAGCCATCACAGTCTGCAGGTGTCAGTAAGATGGCATAAGTGTCTTCACTATGATAAAACGTAATCAAGGATCGCATACATTTTGTACATGTATGTCCAGAAGTCTGTTGACGGAGTATTTAACGCTCATGGAGCCAGATACCCCGTCGTTTGCGATTTAAGTTCCATGCGCCCATCAATTTAAATAGGTAGGTAACTTAAAGGTGTCTGGAACAACAGAGTTTATAGTTTAAGATACATTTATCCGAATTGAACTATATCTTTACTAATATTATACCGAAAAAGTATTTAATATTTTGTTTGTTTGATTTATTATTTTATTTTTATTTCATTTAATTCAACAACCAAATAGATTAAGAAGTGTTTCGTTTCAAAGTAGCGTGCGACGCAATTTGTCCTTAGCTTGTGAGCTGCTTTTAAAAAGTATTTTTGAAGTTATACTTCTTTTGGCGCGATGGAGAAAAATGATGAGAATGAATTTTTACGATGCGCGCGCACACCGACACCAAAAAATTTAACAGCATGACGTTAGTTCTAGGTGGTATGAAAATTGATAACTATGTTCAAGTTGTATATTAAGAAGTATAACTTCTAACGCCTGTACATAAGTACACACAAGTTTTTTTTTAATTCTTTATATGGGAAATACTTTCAGTGTGGACACATATAACATTTATTAAAATCGGTGGCTATCAAAAATGTTGAAAACGGCCAGAATGTTTTGTTGAAAAAATAATTATTGAAATGTTCAAATGAAGCTCGTTCATTGAAGCCTGATAAGGGTACTTGTTATAATATGTATATGTATTGCTGTAATATGTTTTAGCTAGGATTAGTTGCTGTCACAGCGGGATATGCCCATATTGCACAGCGCATGTTAATACATATAATAAAATCGTAGGAAAGTCAAAACTGTACATTGAATATTTTTTTTAAAGGATACTTGAGGCGTGATCTACAATCGATATCGAAGCCAAAAATATAGTTTTTAGAATTTTGTCTGTGTGTCTGTTTGTCTGTATGTATGTCCGGGCTAAACTCAAAAAGTACTGCATGGATTTACTTCAAATTTTGCCCGGATTATTTATATATTATTACTAAGAGGTCGGGTCAACATATAGGCTACATATTATCACGTTATCACTAACGGGGGAGGAGCTGTGATAATTTATAAAATTTAACGCGGGTAAAACCGCGGGGCACAGCTAGTTATTTATAAAAGGGAAACAGAGAAAATTCGCCATATTACCACTCACCAATGCCATACAAGAGTCACTCGATGAAGGAAGCAGTAAGTTCACATTTAATTTAGTTGGGTAATTACGTCATGAAGCATATCCCACATTTTAAATCATTATTTTTTTAAACAAATGGCTTCCTATGATGCAGAATGGTGTCAGAATAAACATTATATAGCTCAGATAGAACAACAATTAACTCAGAACTGAGACATTACTCTTCTTATTCTAATTTATTTAATGGTTTAATGTCATTCCACGTTCTCCACGCACCATTTAGCTAATTACAATTGAGAATTGATATTCTGGATGATATTTCTGTAGTTATATTTCTCTCTCTAGGTAATGATAAGCAGAATATCAAAACATTACTAGTATTGCTATCCAGTTATTAAGTCCATCGATTTACTTTGAATAGAATTTAGACGCGATGCTATCAATAATGATTAGTGGAAATCTATGAAATGATTAAGTTGACAAATGTATCGAGAAGACGAGGAACAGTTGCCACTTAAAAAACCGATGAATTCTAAACTAGGGACCATGGGGTAAAGAACCTGCTCAACACCATCCCATAGGTGGGAGAAATAGCTCTCAGCAGATAAGGTCGCAATAGCTAGAAAACATCAGATGAATGCACGGCATCTTCCCGTGTATTAATAACAGCACACAACGCACATTAATCCCGTGGAAGTCGCAATTAATAGTAATTATGGCTATATTTCTTCAAGACATTGAAACGAGCTATGTAGGTAGCAGATATTAATAGGATGATGAAAGATATTTTCTTGGAATCAGTGGTGAAGGATTGTAATGGAGGGTTCGTGGTTTTGATACTAGTTGGAGGAAATAATGGTGCTAAACGACGCAATTAATTTCGAAAGTACGCCACTTTGGGGAATAACAAAGTTTAAAATGCCAGGATACTGTATGTTGGCGGCCTGGACACCTTTAGTATTTTACTCCACAATTAGATTTTCTAGTAACTTGAGCAATAGCTTTGGGTCGTATTTTGTAAGAGAAGAAATCACTTATAATCCCAAGAAGGAATGCAAGAGACGAGATAAGATATAATTATATTATATCAGATAACACTATTAATAGGTAACATTTGTAAGTGGTATTTTAAATGATAAAATAATTTATTTTCTATTTTTTTGTACGTTAGTTATACATTTAGGGTTATCTAAGTATTTTGATTCATCTTAAAATACCATTCTTTAAAATTTTTATTGTGTATTTTTTTTACTTTTGCAATATGTATATAGAAAATAATATGTACGGTGTCAGTCACTGGAGTTAACTAGAATACAAGCACTGCAGCAATTCTTGCTGAAGATCCATGAATAACCATTTATGGTACACAGCAAAATTATCTTTCATTTTAAGTACTATAGTTGAAATTCATAGGTTCTGTCTGTCTTTCTTTCTAGGCAGATTGTGGAATCCTACACTGGACAATTTTGATATACCAATAAAACTGAAAATATTGTGGAGTTTTAACTAGCGACATTATCAAAAAAGCCAAATGTTGCTGTTTCGGGCTGATGTGAAACTATACGTTAAAAAAAATAATGATGATGATAATGTGCTGGTTAGAAAGACTTTCTTATTTCTTATAAATATTATCGACTGCAAATCTTTTAAATTTCTACTTTACAAAGTTTCGAACAATATATGAAATAAATATTAATGAAATGAATCAGAGTATGCAATGTGATTCAATATGTACCATTAGAATAGAATAAAATTATAGAATAGAATAGAAGATAGAATTAAAATTATCAGATTTTAAACTAATCATAAATTTAATTGTCAGGTGGGGGACCGAATCAACACTCTCTACTAGTTCGGGTTAGGTGACCTGCCGTTACCCATACTGTATTGAGTACTTTTGTACCAATGGTAATAGACGGAAATAGAGAGATTTGAATTATAAGGGTGTATATTTTTTTGACAAAGAATCTTTTAGTTTCTTCTACTCAGCCGTGAATAGTTGTGTCATAGACCATGTGCATTTTATCTACATCGACTTTTCCAAATATCTTCAAAAGTACCATCACACTAATATTATAAAGGCGAAAGTTTGTGAGTGTGTATGTTTATTACTCTTACACGCCAAAACTACCGGACGGATTTTGATGAAACTTTGTAGTAATATAACTTATATATCCGAATGACACATAGGCTATAATCTCAAAAATGGGAAATCATAAATTTAATCGTCCGGCGGGTCTCGAACCTGCACCATCTACCAATCCGGTATGGTGCAGGTTCGAGACCCGCCGGAC
The DNA here is from genome assembly GCA_951640165.1 of Pseudoips prasinana. Classification (NCBI taxonomy): domain Eukaryota; kingdom Metazoa; phylum Arthropoda; class Insecta; order Lepidoptera; family Nolidae; genus Pseudoips; species Pseudoips prasinana. The sequence continues at coordinate 27,975,308 of OX621246.1, forward strand.
GATTAAATTTATGATTTCCCATTTTTGAGATTAGATAAACGCTTTGCATTGCGAATAATGCTATAAAATTAAAACATAGGCTATAATTTATAAAGTTTAACGCAGGTAAAACCGCGGGCACAGCTAGTAGTGCATAATATCAATTCTCAGTTGGCACTGGTAATATCGAGCGTGGACAATGTGGAATGCCATTAAATAAATTAGAATAAGAAGAGTAATGTTTCAGTTCTGATTTAACTGTTGTTCTATCTGAGCTATATAATGTTTATTCTGACACTATTTTGTATCACAGGAAGACATTTGTTTAAGAATAGAATTGTTTAAAATGTGGGATATGCTTCATGACGTAATTACCCAACTAAATTAAATGTGAACTTACTGCTTCCATCATCGAGTGCGTATTATGTAGTAGTGGTGAGTTAATTGGCGACGCTTATTTTCTCTGCTTTCCTCATTGACTTATATGTATAACTAGACACGCTGTTTCGAATAAAAACTCTGTCCCAGTCCGGCTGTGCGCGAGGTGAGGGGCGCGGGCGCGGCGCCCAAAATTGCTCACTGAACTGTTGTCACAAATTCTCAATATGGGATTGCGCGTCTAGTAGAATACATATAGGTCAATGGCTTTCCTTTTATAATTTATAATAATTCATTCGCGGCTATACCGGTCCTTGCAATAAAATTTTGGGACATTAATTTTCTGGGACATTACTTACCCACGGCCATATGATCCCAAATAAAGCAGAGCTTGTATTATGGAAACCAGACAAGTGACATACTACATATAATACTTTCCTTTTGTAAATACATACTTATTTAGTTAATTTTATTGTAAATACATACTTATTTAGATATTATAAATTACACCTAGACTCAGGACAAACAGACATGTTCATGCACACAATTAAATTGACACTAGCGCAGTCCAATAGGGCACTGCGATATTTTTTTTTCTACGCACAATGTCACTCAGATCATCCTAGCCCCAAACTAAGCAAAGCTTGTACTATGGGTACCAGGTGACGATATACATACTTATATAGATAGATAAACACTTAAATACATAGAAAACATCCATGACTCAGAAACAAATATTCGTGCTCATCACACAAATATTTGCACTTACCGGGATTCGAACCCAGGACCACCAGCTTCGTAGGCAGGAGCACTACCAACTAGGCTACGGTGACCGTCATAAATGTTCATGATCCCAGATAAAAATGAGGATAAGTTGACAAAGTATTGTAATACACCCTGTTGCCAGATAGGAAATCACTAGAGCCATGTGCAAGCTTCCTAATCTCAATTCATGTTGAACACCGAAATCGGCCCGACATGATCGTATCTGCAACACGACTCGACACGCTCATGGGCACGCTCATTACCCCTACCATTGACTTGATACGAATTTTAAATTCTCAAATTAAGCTTAAAATATAAGTTATTTTTATGTAGGAATAGTGTAAAGTCATTTGCCTTTGCGCTTGTGAGATCACGTATTCGGTTTCCACGAGTAACAAAACTATGTAAAAAACTTGAGAGGTGTCAAGGGACACCCGGATGGAACGAAGTTATTTCTTATTATTTATTATGTACAAAAAACCTGTACACACTCAACAAAAATAATCGTCGCGACACCACACTGTTCAATCCGAAATAGAAATGAAAATATCTGGCTTGCTCTCTATAAGAGAGAGAGACAGACAGAGAAACATGCGCACGCCGCACAGCTGCAAAAAGTGTCGTGACAACTTTTCGTAAGAATTTTTTCCGTCTAGCCCCCTTTCACAACGCGCGATAAGGAACTTCGTTTCAAAACATCTGCCAAGTGCAAGTCAAATTGAGGATTCGGGCTTCTATAAACCTTTAATTATGCTACCAGTGATATTAGGATAGATTGCATTTATCATCATCATATCAGCCGGTTCAGACATCCACTGCTGGACAAAGGCCTCCCGCAACGATCTCCACAATGGTCCTTCTTGCGCTGCCCGTTTCCAGCGGCTTGCCCCGACCCTTGCGATACCACTTGACCTTGTAGGGGCTTCACGCTGCGTCTTTCGGTTCGTCTGCTAAGCGTGGCAATAATGGCATATGATTCATGTGTTCATAAAAAGGGTTATTATTTAATAAAAATTTAATTAAACTTGTGTCAATTTATTTGCACAAACTATTGTAATCAACGTATAATGGCAAGATATGGAGGTAATTTTCAATGTACAATTACGAACTACAATAAATAATGATTTATTCTTTTTTGAATACTTGACATTTACAGTTACGTCTGGCGGGAAATAATTCTTTACTAATTTGTTAGATCAGAAATTTTGGAAAATAATTTTATTTATAATCCAGTGTATCCAATTAGGGCGGTTCCTAGTTACATCTAAGTGTAACTTATCGAATGTCCTTTGGGTAAAACATATTTCCGTAAAATTATTTATAGCTTTCTTGGGTAAATTCACGACGTTGGCGTGCAGACATGTTTGAAAGCAGTTTATTAATGACCTGGATTAAACTAGTAAATTATTATTAAACATGTTTGCTTTACTTAGTTGTAAGTAAAGCATTCTTTTTTCTTTAGAAGTGCATCGACTTTGGTTACATGTGTGTTGTGGTTAAGGTTGTGCTATGCCCCAGGTGGTTGGGACACGGACTCTGGGAAGGTTTCAGTTGGTCTTCTAGAAGTGCTGACTCCTGCTAGTCATACAAATCGACTGCACCAGTCAGATTGCTGTCTTCCCGGAGCTGCTTGCAAGTGACAGCAGTAGAAGGCAGTTCTGTAACTGCCGCTAGATTCTCAAGGGGTAGCCCACTCGAATTTTAGGTTCAATTCTTGCATTGGAATTTTCCTCTCTCAATGTTTGCCTAAATTATGTCTCATTGACCTGGTTTATATTGTTAAGATAACACACCAGGACACAAAACTCTATCAGCCATCGATTCATTAGTTAAGTCAAAAACCCACGGTCAAAAGTTTCACTCTACCAAAAAGCATAGATGTACAGGAAGTTGCCTATAAATGAACTTATTATTCGAAAAATTATAAAGACTTCGTCCAACATCTCGTCTTATTGCGGCAAATAAAATAGAATTATGTACAGGGTGTGTTGTGTAATAAACTGTTTTTTTTGTATTGTTTATTTATGTATTCGTTTTAAGACAGTTGGTTTCCTTATATATATATATATATATATATATATATGTGGAGGCAGGACGGCTTGAAGGCTCTTCACCACAACTCATCCTCTTATAATTTCATGGGTAGGTGAGGGCGGAACAGAAATAAATTACTTCAAATCACAATCAACGTAATTCACAAGAATCACGATTTAATTAGATGTTTAGTGATTACTACAATGTAAAATCAATCAAATGAAATCTTAAAATATCGTGATGGCGAAGATTCTCAGCGATTCGTCACAAGCGTGGTGCGCGGGCGCCGTCTCGTTCAAAAGTGACTTCAAGATGGCCGCCCACACCACCATCGACAATGACGCTTCGCAAGGTTGACATTGACAGTCGTGTCAACCTGACGTTTTGACGTAAACGCCGTCACGGCCGGACTGACATACGACCGTCCACGGGCGATTTATCTGAAACAAACTAAGATAACTGCATAGTCCGTTCGCTCATCCTGACTTAATAATTTTCATCAGTATACAAACACTAAAAACATTTAATAACTTGGACTAACCAGGCAAGTGTACCGCTTAGTCAACCGTGAGGTGTGACTCGGACTACACTTCAGTAAGACCAGTCGAGAAACGCATTAGATATCATAACTGGCTAGAATTTAGCCCAGACAGCACATTTTCGTTCTTGTGAACATCTAGACAAGCCAATCCTAACAAGGATGTGACCCGGACGACACAATTCGTCTTACACTTAGCAGGCAAGCAGCCAGAACAAGTCAGTCCTCCCGAGGGAACCGACTCGGACGACACAATTCGTCTCGGAAATAGCAAGCGATCATCCATGACAAGTCAGCCCTCTCGAGGCAACTGACTTGGACGACACAATTCGTCTCGGATATAGCAAGCGATCATCCATGACAAGTCAGCCCTCTCGAGGCAACCGACTCGGACGATTATTTAAGTATAGCGTTAAATCATGATATCATAACGTAAACGACGATTGGGTTGTCCATGAAAAACAACGAAACATTATCGTAAGCTACAAGAATAATTAACAACATTATTAAACAGTTTTGCTCGAAATTTATAAGCCGTCTGTAGCTTGTGAGCAATCAGCTCATGAGTCATAAGTGAGCAATCAGCTCTAGAAACGTATAAACATGGAACTACTCACCAAAATGTCCTCTCTGGTGTGTTAACGACGTAGACGTTAACGGGCATCTCTTGTGATCACGTTGTTCATTGCCACGGTTGCACTTCGAAGCTAAATGGCCACAGCGTAAACATCAGCGATGTCTGGTTTCTGGTCGCAGAAGACCAGGTCGCTGCCGGCGTTTTTGACCTTCTCTTATTCGGACGACACTCACATGCACCATGTCCTAGCTTGCCGCACTGAAAACACTTTAAAAGCACTTTAAAAAAACAATTTAAAAACACTATAAAACCACATTAAGAACGATATAGTTTCGGATCGTTTTGCGTCTACACAATTATATTCAGCTACTTGAGGCGCATTCCTTTTCATAAAAGTAGACGGTTTCAATTCTCGCTGCAGCTTCTTTCTCGTAATAATCTCCGTATTGAAAGCTAATCGTTGTAGGTGGTTGTGGAATTTTGACGAATGTGACAGTGCAGTGGACAGCAATGTAGTCTTCGCTCATATTTGGCCATTTTGAGGTTTATGTATGGTCACGCTCAGATATTCGTTTTCCTTGCGTTTGCTATTTTGCAGGTTAATGAGGTCAGTCACGGGTGTTTCAACACTATCATTCCGTGGAGTAAATAACTCGAATCTGCAACCACCGCATCTCAAGGAACGATATTTGTGATAGCCACTGCGACGCCGTGCTTTTCAGCGCACCATAGCTATTATAAATGATTTTCACCGAAACAAAGATCAACAGTATGCCAAGCACGTGCGTTTGTGTTAGTTTGGGGTCGAAATTGGGTAGCTTCATATTGTGGGCGCTCACTTGATTTTTAATCGCTTCCATCAGACTCAACATCCGGCTATTTTCTAGCTCAAACATTTTTCGAAAAATTTCTTCACCATGTGGCTTATCTTCGGTTCTTGATCCCACTTCTGATGTGGAGGCAGGACGGCTTGAAGGCTCTTCACCACAACTCATCCTCTTATAATTTCATGGGTAGGTGAGGGCGGAACAGAAATAAATTACTTCAAATCACAATCAACGTAATTCACAAGAATCACGATTTAATTAGATGTTTAGTGATTACTACAATGTAAAATCAATCAAATGAAATCTTAAAATATCGTGATTCTCAGCGATTCGTCACAAGCGTGGTGCGCGGGCGCCGTCTCGTTCAAAAGTGACTTCAAGATGGCCGCCCACACCACCATCGACAATGACGCTTCGCAAGGTTGACATTGACAGTCGTGTCAACCTGACGTTTTGACGTAAACGCCGTCATATATATATATATGTTCGCATTAACTTTAAAGAACATATCTATGCATATAGATACTGTTAGAAAATGTTAAATTCCTGCAGTATTACATAAGGGCGTTTGACGAACGAGCCGATGCCATAACTCTTTTTAGGATGTTTACACACTTATTACATAAATGAAGTTACATTATTAAACTTACGATTAAATCCAGAGCTTTTTTCTTTCACTTTGAAGAATTATAAATACTAAAAGGATTAGACATATCTGTTTTAAGCAATTGTATGAACGGTTGCAAAAGCGTAATTCCGTTTAGTATTAGCTATACGTCATTTAAATAATACTTAAAATTGCTTGTGATTTAGTCATTATAGTGAGATTCCTTAAAAATAACTTCAAGAATGTGCAATTACAATACCGGTTGAGAGCGGCAGAATTGTACCTCTATAATAGAGGGCCCCCTCTATATATTTTTGGCTTTTGTTCGAGGTAAAGTCTAAGAAAAACGGAACACTTGTTTTATTATGACCTCGTTGACACTTACAAGCATAAAACATTTAAGAAATCCGACACGAAAAAGTTTTTATAATTATGGTTTAAGTTTGAGCTATGAATCAAGCTTTAACTTTTATGTTAGAGCAAATGCATAAAAGTAAGGCTACTCTTATATTAATAGTAAAACTCACACTAACTAACTAACTTAAACTCAAACCCTTTGAATGAACTGACTTAGATTATTGTAAATATTATTTTATCGTTTTTTTTTATAATTACTTGTTGCATGTTCAAACTAAAATAAATATCTTTTTCATTGATTAATTGTTGGTTCGTAAGATAATATTGGTACTATTTTTTCTTCTTAAACCAAACTAGAGCAAATGCAGAATGTTATTCCCTTTAGATTTTGTTTACTATGGTTAGAGTCTATTTTGAACAGATAGTTAAAGTAGTCGTCAACATGTACCAGTAAACACCCTGTATATAATGCTGCATTGATTTCAGTAATTGGTTGGCGTCAGTAATTGCGTGTTATCAATGAAAATAATTTACTGTTTACTGCCTTGTTTATTGCGATAATTATTACTCGTAATTTCATTTTGTTGCTCATTAAAGATTTTATTTCACTGGTTTCGTTAGGGTACAGCGGATAGAGCGAGATGTAAAGACGATTATTATATAATGTCTTGTACTAAACCAAAACCTTTTATCGTAGGAACCAGAAAATAAGGTATAGGGTCGAGCTAAGAAGTGCATTTAAGATTTTACGAGCTACAAAAACTCTCAGGATACTTCTGGAGTCAGGAAGTTAAAGATGTTGTAAGATCTCATAGATTTACGCACTCTCGGAAGCTTGTGCCCCCGAGAGTGCGTAACTGTGAAAATATTTTTTCATGAAAAGTTCAATACAAACATTTTGTTTAACAGAAAATGGCTAAGGGCAGATGTAATGGCTTTTAATGGCTATTTCAATAAAATTGATTTCATTAAAGTATGTTAGTAAATGTACGATTTACTTACAAACAAATAAAGTAAATAAGTTTAAAAACTAACAGAATTATAATATTAATATGATCATCATGATATCAGTCTAAATACGTCCTATTCTGGACAAAATCCTTGCGCTACCCGCATCATCTCACAAGATCATCCTATGCTGCGTCTTTCGGAAAGTGGTCGCCAATCGTCAACCTTTCTGCCCCTTCGGCAGTCGCGTTTATTTTACGAGTTGTGTGTCCCGCATACTGCTACATCAGCTTGTCTATTTTGTGTGCTATGTGCTACTTTGTGTGGTTTGCCTGCGGAGTGCAAGATTTCTGATTCAATCTCGTAGGGAATTTCAATTCTTCGCTATTGCTGTTTGGGTGTTTTTGCCTTGGGTCTTCTTATATGGCCAATTTAGTCCATATAACTTAGTAGTCTACTCTTATATGAGTTTAGTGGCCGTAACTTAAATTTGTTTAAAATATTATTTTCGATTTACCGATTTATGTATTTACTGTAGACATCTACCAAGTTTCACTCAAAAATTTAATTTAGTTATATACCTATACCGACAATAATATTTTTATTCAAATTCAGGTTACGTAACTGATATAGCGGACGGAATAGTAGTTTCCCTATTTTAAATGAAAACTGTCGCAATTTATATTAATACATAGATATTACCTATAATTATTATTAAGGTAGAAGAAGTGCGTTCCATCCCCACCCAGTAAAAATTGTGGCGGCGATTTGTGATGAATAAGATTATTTGTTCTGCGTCTGGGTTTAATTATCTATAATACACTCAACGGAACGGAATGTGTCCAAGGGGCTTTATGTTGTTTATTATCAAAGTGAGACGCGAAACATGGTGGTTTTGAGAGCAAAACTTAAATACTAAAAAAAAAGTGAATTAACTTTATTAAAGTTGACAAAATTACAAGACAGACATTGAGGTCTAAATTTGAAAAAAATTAAATTTTACAATATAATGCTGTGGTACTTAAAATTACTCTGGCGCTGATGACTGACTGCATGCCAACAGGCATTCTTGGATGGATGATGGAATACGTTTTAATATCCACATGTGTGGTTCTGATCTAAGTATCTGTCTATCTCTACATTACTAATTTATAACGTTACAATTAAAAAAATAGACTGCGCTTTTGTTTTGTTATGCAGAAAATAATATAACCTCCTTACGTGGCGCAGTAGATAAGGTTTAGTCGCGTAATTATTTCAGCTCTTACGTGTTTCTTGTACGATCTCTGCAAAGGATAATGATCTGTGTGATCCAGAAATAGTTGCTGTGTGTTTGTGGCTATGAACTGTATATCTGTAAAGTGCGTTACAATGATGTACAGACGCCAGCACATCAAGCTACCCCAATCTGTCAAATTTCCCCAATTGAAACTGAACCTTATGCTTTTGTAATGAAGTTGAAAATCTATAGAATAAAATTGACAGATTGGGGTAGCTAGATGTGCTGGCGTCTGTACATCACAAGTGGGGGCGTTCTTATAAAAAAACTGTTATTATTTAATTAAGTTTTACGTTAACTGTCGTTTTAGTAACTTAACTACATTAAAATGTTTTGAAAAGTTTTATTATAACGTTTGGATTATATCTGCAGAACCATTTATCGTTGTTATAGTTCTAGCTTGGTTAAAATTTTCGTTTGTTCTGTTTCTTCATTAAACAAAGTTTTATTAGTATTGGATGTAATAAAGCCGTACTTGATTTCAGTAATTAAGGCAAGAGTTAAATCAATTTAATTAATAATTACGCTGTGAATGTCTTAATTAATAATTATAGTTATAATTTTATCTACATTAACATTGGTATCTTTTTTATGTATTATTAAATACATAGTTATTATTATTATGGCATAGCTATTATTTGGATATGCACATTATTTTTTATGGCTAATATAAAAATGTTATAGCTCGGCGATATTTACAATATCAATTAGCCATCATAAATTTTGAATGATTTATTATCCAAATGGTCGTTACGTAAATGGTATTATTTTTTTTGTTTTTTTTTAGTAAGAATTATGGTTTTATTTGTAAATAAAAGCCTATGTTTGTACTTTTGTAATCAGGCTACTCACATATTAAAAATATTTACCTCTTTAATAATAATGTCCTAAGACTTTATTTACACACGGCCATCTGATCCCAAACTAAGCAGAGCTTGTACTATGGAAACCGTACTACTTTTCTTTTTGTAAATACATACTTATATAGATAACTAGCGGTGCCCCGCGGTTTTACCCGCGTTAAATTTTATAAATTATCATAGCTCCTCTCCCGTAGGTGATAGCGTGATAATACCTAACTAAATGTTAACCCAACCACTTAGTAATATTCATGCAAATATTGAAGTAAAACCATGAACTACTTTTTGAGTTTAGCCTGGACATACACACAGACAAACAGACACACAGACAAAAATTCGAAAAAACTATATTTTTGGCTTCGATCTCAACAGCAGATCACGCGCAAAGTTTCTTTAAAAAAAATATTCAATGTACAGTTTTGACTTTCCTACGATTTTACTATATGTATAGATAACACCCAGAATCAGTAAAAACAGACATGTTCATGCACATAAATATTTGTCTTGGGTGGGAACCGAACTCACGACCTCCGGCGTGAAAAGGAAGTATTTTCCAACCACGCCAACAGGGTTGGTTAGAGAAAGAGATCTATATGGAGATAATAGAGTCTGCTCTATCTACTCTGTCTACTACTAATGAAGACGGTCATTTAAAAGTTGTTTCAATAACTGATATAGATATAAAAATAATGATATAGAGCCATATCAAACTATCACGGAAAACAAAATATTACGTAAATTAACTAACGTCAAAAGGAGTATTTACATGATTGCTGTGTGGTGACGGCATAGAATATAATCACCCCATCTCATACCGTGGGGGGCGTAGAAATCGACCGAGGTAATACCTACCAGAGAACGGGCAGCAGCGTTTTTCTGTGAACTATGACCATCAAACTGCGATCACCAACCCGTCTGCCAAGCGTGACGATTATAGCATATCCCCCATTCTTTGGGGAGGCTTTTGTTCAGCAGTGGACGTACTTTGGCTGAAATGATGAAAAGAAGTATATCAATATGACAGTTATTTTTTTTTTCATGTATGTTACGCTATTTCTCCCAAGTTTGTAACTTATGTCTATAATATTTTAAGCTATTGCATAGCTTCTATCGCGGGCCTTGAGCGTGGGGACCGAATCCAGAAATTCCGTAACGAAGAAAACCTAACACCCCCCACTCCGACCGCCATCTATCGATAAATACCAGAGTTAGTTAGTACTCTATATACATTCATTTCATAATTATTATCACAAATGCAGTATTATAAAATAAATAAATAATTATAATTGCATAAGTTGATAAAAATGCTATGCAATAGCTTTACCGCGGCAGTCTCCGAGTGCCACACTTTTTTTTTATTCGATGGGTCGCTTATGTTGTTTGGTAACTTAGCTATATAATAAAATACAAGATATGCACTAAGAGTACCTTTGTATAAAATAAAATGTAAAGTAAAGTAAAGTAATAAAGTAAAATATTTTAAAAGTCAATAGTAGGGGTTATTAGTGGACTTCGCACGATCCGCACTAGTGAGGTTAACGAATAGCCCATTGGGTTCGTCACTACTCTGCAAGGCGGTCGTGAGCACTAAACTTAATGCTTACACGCCCCAGTTTAACTCGTACCAGATTGAGGCGTTTCACGACTTATGTTTGCGGCTGATGTTGCGTAATGGTTCGATTGTGTGAAACTGTCTTTACGACAATTAGGGTTGGCACTACTGTAAGCTTAACTCACATGTTACTAGAATACTTTTAAAGGTCGTCAGATTGACTAAAGCTGGTCTTATGTTGTCTTATTGTTTGGGTTCTGAGGATATGCTCTCTCAATCTAGACACTTATGTTAAAGCGCTTGTTATTATAAAGTACTTGCTTTATCAAAGACAAAAGACTAGATAAAAGTTTAAGTTTATATATTATGTAGGTACCATTCGTTTAAATAATTTAAAATTATGTATTAATTTTATTATTATAGATAAAACAGTATTCATGCTCTCTGGGTTATATACAGACAGTACATCCACCTACCCCAATCTGACAAATTTGCGGCCGATGAAAAAAAAAAAAGTTTTTAATTAGTAAAGAAACAGTTGCCAATTCTTTAGTTAACGTAGTAGTAGTGACGTAGGTAGATATATGAATAATTTTTATGATAATATTTTGTGTGCTCTTGTGATTCGACGTAAGCCAGTTCCACTACGTTTCCTGAGTTCAATTCCCACATAGGACAGTTGTCCTATGTGGACTATTTACTACCTATTAGTATTCGTTCTGGGTCTGCGTGTGCTTCGTGTCCGTCAATTACGAGTATGTGCTGTTTAAAAATAACTAAATGTGCACTTTCCACAAAATTATCTTCAGATTCCAAAGACCATATAAGTGAGAAAGTAAGTTAGCTGTATAGTGAGTAAAAAGTATATGTGAATAGGAAACCATAGATCATCCTACTAACTTTTTGCTTGCTCGTAAGTTATTTGTTATGTTGTCTGTGCGTGTTCTCCGCCAAAAACTGGAGGAAGTATTTGGCATAGAATAATGAGAACTTCCAGGCATAACTTATATAACTAGGTACTAATTAAATAGCAATGTTTGAGATCGTAAATTTATTATTAACTGACCTAAAAAAATGAGGAGGCTATTTTATGGTACCCGATTGCGAGCTGATTTAGATTTTGTATTTTAAGTGAATGTTATAACACAGAGACTGGCCCGAATAAATATTATTTGAAACAGCTGAGATGGTTTGGGCATTTAGAAAGGATGAATGAAAGAAGATTGACAACAGAAGTATACCTGGCTGTGTGAATGGAACAACCTGAAAGGGAATACCTCTTAGAACATTGTCTGACCAAATCGCAGACATTCTCAAGAAAGGCCAGGTCAGAACCGAAACCGGCGAGCATGTATGAAGAATATAATGACAATAAACGAGGCTAATAAGGTGTGCAAAGATCGTGACAAATGGAAATCCGTTGTGTCTGCCAAGCCCTCTGGGAAACAGGCGTGAGTTTATGTATGTATGCATGTATGAAACAGATTACAACCTTAGAATTTATAAGGAAAAGTTGGTGGAATGTTTTTAAGCCATAACTATGGTTTGTTAAGCATTGAAAAAGCTTTCTAGGTCCAACGGTTTCCGGCCTATAAAGAATAACAGGGCCACCCCATACCATCCCGTGGGTATCGTAAAAGGTGACTAAAGGATACACCAGGTAGTCGGGCAGCAGCGCCTCCTGCCTGTGCAATAACTACCACTTAACTGGGGATGCCAACTCGCGTGCCAAGCGTGGTGACTACGGCACACCCCTCCAAATGGCAAAGTTATAAAACCTTTCGGGGAAGCCTATTTACTTCCTTACATATAAAGTAGGTAGTTCTTTATTTCCGTGTGAATGTAAAAATAAGTCTCTCCTTAGCTCAATTGTCCTTACTTTCTTTGTTATAAATCGGAACGATTGGAATTGGATTTTTAAATTACAACTAGCAACACTAAGACTGCTAGTTCAAATGGGAGTTTTTGGCGCCAACGCGGAAAAAGACGCATCGAGGCTATGTTTTATTTTCAAAAACTGGTGTAAATTAGAGTTTTTATGTGTAAATATGGTGGATTTTTAGACATAACATCTTCGACAACGTACACATGTGGAGGAAAGTGCGATATTGCCGTGAATTGTGATTTTCCGTGTTGTAACCAAAACTCCATAAAAGCCTCTAGTTAAGTCTCTACTGCTTTACTGGGGTTGGACAAGGACTATGTATGACTTGACTGTGACGGACTTTACTTGACAATGACGGAAATAAATGATATAAAAATATATTTACAGAAGGCTCATAAGGCCAAAGAAGCCAGAGCCGTAAAACGGAATTAAAAAAAAAAAAGTACAAATGAGTTTCAAAATTGTTGACCGAATGGACATTGGTCTTTTAGAAAAGAAAGGCGTGGAGTGTAATGATTCTTTAAATGCCAGTGTTAGTCAATAGTTAGGTGTAGAGAGCGAATGTAAAATTTAGTGCAGTCATAAAATTTGACCACACTGTGTGAATAGTGGAGCACATGTTCGTTTAAAAAAAGGGTTCCGTGTCGCCGAATGTGATTGAGGTATATCCTGGCTAAAAATAATAATAAAAAGTTTATGTACAGGGTTCATTAGATACTATAAGGAAAATATATCAGAATTTTCCAAAAGAACTAAGGTCTCTATGTCTCGACGTTCTCTGTTGTGTTGACTTTACGGAGTGCCGTAGTCCATGTGGACTAAAACTCCTTAAATAAAGAAAAAAAAAACTAAGGTCTCTAAGGTCCAAGGGCTGTCACAGACGACTGTGTGGCCAGTACTTTGTAACTACGCGGATAAGCTACTAAAGATAAATAGATTAAAAAAAACCTTTTAGCAAGTATTTTAAATAGCTACTAACAAAGAACACTTATACAAGCAAACAATACTTTTTCTTAACACCTGTATTACACGCAATATCTCTCTAAATCATTTGCCATTAAAAAATAAAAAAGATAACATTTCAAGTGAAATTCCAAACACAAATTATTCTGCGAAAGCAAAACGGAGTGGGAACGAAAAAATATAATTAGTGAAGTGGATTCTCACACGAAGGGGAATAATTCTAACACCTTATTTGGAGGGTATCCATCATTTTGAAACTAAATGATATCGGATATAATATTCGTTGATGTTTAATGCACCTGTCGGATTGTAAACAATCATTTTTATTTCTTTTTAGTCAAGACCAACCATCCGTCTCAATAGTTCTTAGTGGCTGGCTGGTCTACTCTACAGTTTTTTGAATTGTATTTTTCGTTTATTGTGCTACAAAATGTTTATTACTTTTAATATAACTAATTATGTTTACAAATAACATTATAATAATTAATAGTTCCTAAAGATGTATAAGCTATTACTATATAAGTAAAAAATAAAAACTACATTAAAGTTTCATAGATATAAAATAAACTAAATCTAAACAGCGTCAAAAAATTGGGGTCTAAATGCGCGCACCCTATTTCGGGATGACCCTATTTCGCGGCTGGCCTTTATTTTGGTCAAAGAATCAGTATTGTCATATAACTCTTCTGGGTACTTCTGGCTCCACCAAGAGAAGTCTACGGCAAATTTGGTTTAGTCGGTGCGAGTACGACATACCCTTTCAACATACACTTTACTTGTAAAGCACACTAATAAGCCTTTTTTTAAAGTCTTTTTTGTCTGGGGTCTGCGGGTCCCTTTTTGCGGGTAGCATACGATGGCCCTGCTTTATAACACAAAAAAAAACTTAAAAAAAGGCTTATTACTGAGCTTTACAAGTAAAGTGTATGTTAATACCCAATGCTGAATTAATTTCATCTAGTCACGTAACGTTTAATAAACTTTGCTTTGTGGTTTAATGATATACTTTTGGTAAAATAATACCTTAATATTTAACCGTACGGCTCCTTACAATGTACTTCTGAGACAGAAGCACTAGCAGTGTCTGGAACTGATGATCCGTGGTGTGCGGTTAAAGGATATTAAAGTACACCACTTATGTCCCCACGGCAAGCTTCTTTCTCCAACAATGTTGCAGAGAGAAGCTTCACAAAAGTTAGACAAGTAATTTGTTCGGCTCGGAAACATGATATAATAATAATATTCTGGGACATTATTTACACACGGCCATCCTATCCCAAACTAAGCAGAGCTTGTACTATGGAAACCATATAACTGATATACTATTTTTCTTTCGTAGATACATACTTATATAGATAATTATACCCAGACTCACGACAAACAGACATGTTCATGCACATAAATATCTGTCCTGGGTGGGAATCGAACCTCCATGGTGAACAGCAAGCATTTGCCAACCACGCCAACAGGTATCCTTACTATCTGTTGTCATGTTCTAAAACTACTACCTGTATGAATTATTAATTAGCTTCGAGAAATGTTCTCAAAACTATCTAAACAGCTCCTAACAAAATATTCCGACTAGGGACAACCCTTAAAGATATTTAGTCATCTGCGTCGTCGTAAGGTTGTAATTTATTGTTTTCGATATCAAAATTTAATGTTGATTCAATTTTTCAGATCTTTTTATTACTAGTGTAAACAGCGGACTTTAGAAGTAGTTAAGCTTGTTTTGGTTATTCAAAAAATGTTAACACTCTTAAGGGCCAGCGGTAAATTTTAACGCGTGATTGGAACGGGATGATATAATAACTTACGAACGCGTGTTTTGTGATTCTTAAAACGCGCGGGCGAGTAAATTCAGATACAATAAATATAAACATTTATAACTAGCGACCCGTCCGGCGATACTAGAAAGATAAATTTGTATTTGGAACGAAAAAAGTGTCATGGGGATCGCGCAATAGCCGAGTAGGTTGTATTATCCCTATTAAAGTAACAAGGTTTTTAGCAAGTACATTGTTTTTAATTGAATACTTTAATATTAAATATGAATTTGGAGACAACTAGCAAGTGGGAATCCCTATCCGGACAAACCGGAGGTTAAACGCTTTAAAACACTACCGCTGGATCATCGAGACTAGAGATGTGCCGTTGCCGGCAACATTGCCCGAAGCGGGAATTTCAGTGGCATTATTGCCGGGAATGGAAATGTTTGGGAATATGCTCACATTAACTACCGACGCTGCTTACAATACTTAAAATAAGCATTTAAAAGCCTTTTCTTCATTATATACTGTTAAATATTGTTTTGAGTAAAATGGCCAATAATGCCAGCATGGAGCCAATGTTGCTGGCAATATTGGTATTTTATTTATTGGCAGTGGAAAAATTGAGAACATTGCAGGTAACGGGAATATTGCCACCAGGACATCACTAATCGAGACCGTAAATAACCGTAAGTAATATATTTAAAGAAAATGTCTTAATTGCTAACTTACTTACATATCGTAAGGAAAGTGTGCCTACGTGTCAGAATTGTTCAAGCCGCCTAGTAGACCTCCGATATGGCTTAACAACCACACACGGTTACAATACGGGACCGCCAGTGTAACGTGACCTTCGAAGCACGGAGATCCTCAGAAATAAAACCACTGGTCGTCACACATCTATGGACCGACCGCGATTCTAGTTGCGTAACCTCGCCAATCACTTACGGACCGGCAAGAGCGTCTAGCTATGAGCGCCTCCTTAATTGCTTATAGACAATGGATAGGCTGCATGCGAACAAAACATATTTAAAAAAAAAATAATTAAAAATGTAAACAATAGAATAGTTGTGCAATATATTTGCACCTATTTTGAGAATATAAGTTTTTTTACAAACATAAAAATGAGGCCACAATTTGTTAACAATCCTTTAGTTATTTTTTATAAATAAACTTTTAAAAGTCTTGTAAATATAATGCAAAACTTTTCTATTCTATAATTGTTTTAAATAACATTGTCAATTACTCAAAAAAACATGTATGTTCCACACATTAAGCCTATTCGATGCCCTTAAAGCCTGTCTGTACACGAACAACAAATTTAGCTATGATTACATACAACACCACGGCCCACGATGCTAATATTATAATTAAACTTTAAAATCTCGAAGCCTTCTTAACTACTAAATCATTCAGTTACGATAATGTATCGTTTTAACTGGAAAATTACAGTTTAAATCGCCGACATGACCGAATTGACGATTTAAGACCACGAAGTGTTTTGAAGCGATGTAAATTAGATAGGAACCCATGTATAATTCATGGTGAAATGAACGAGCTGCACCTCGATGTAATCTAACTACGGCCTAACGGACCAGTCTAAACACCGGTTAATTAATAAAAAACTTATCAAGTGCGACTTTGACTCGTGCATTGAGCGTTCCGTCCTTTTTTTAAGGTATTTATTTTATTCTACTATTAATACACAACAGAATGAACGTGCAGCGGTCAGTGACAGTCGCCTCGTAATTTAGTTACCTAGATTCGATTCCCGTGCAGGACAAATATTTGTGTACGTCATAAATAATTTTACTGAGTCGAGATGTATTTGTGTCCGTAAATTATATGTTTATAAAGTACCCCGCGACACAGGGATTCATTTCCCTAATGTGGGCGGTATTTAAAAAAAATCTCTGTTACCCATTAATATTAAATAGGTTACGATATGCTTAGAGACTAAACTGAGTTCCTAACCGTGTGTGCTGCAAAAGTTAAAGCAGACAGAACATTTGTATAGAGTAAAATTAAGGAATTTATAGCTTATTTTAGTTATATTTGACTGAGTAAAGTGATTTTTTAATTATTTAATGAAAAATAAAGAAGTTGAACAAAACGAGAAGTGATTTATATCTATAACTTGTTTACGTATTGACTGGCTCTTTGACAAAGTGGCAGTTTGTGCAACTGCAGATATGGAGATACTTGACGACAAGGTATGTTATGAAGATTTTTCTGTGAAGAATGTTGTCAGTAACAGACTAGAGTCACGAAGTTAGCGGTGTTACAACCCCGTGTCACAAAGAACATGAAGCTGTTGCTATTTCCGGTTGTTTCGTATAGCCCGCCCTATCGAATAATTAGAGCAAAGAATAGAGAGCGCAGTATGTGAAAACATTATTGGGTATCACGCAGGTGGCTAATCTTCATGGAGGTCGGCGTCGTGATTGACTACATTGAATATACTACAAACTTTTATCACAATCCATTTAAGGTTTTTAATATTAATTGTCAATACTTATAGCTTTAATTATATTTTACTAGGTACATCGTGACTGAATGTTTTTCTCTATATGGAGCTAAGAATTCCGTACTATAATTATACAACCGGATATATGGCACCCCAATAGAGAAAACCCAAATAGAGAGATATAGAGAGAAGAAACAAATTCAGTGGGTTCATCTATTACCTGAAGCCGGTAGTAGATGAACCCACTGAGTTTGTTCACACGGCAGCACGGTTTGGCGACACATACTCAAATGAGACCAGCGCAATCGAGCACAATATCTGCTCGATCGGTTGTTTTTATTTTTACTACAGAGGTTGAAGTCACACTATAAGGGTTCATGTTTACTATTTTGGAACGGTACCCAAAAACCATAAACAATATATCCATCCCACGCAGAAAGTTACAGTAAAATATTTCAACAACAATTTCAATTTGTTATTTATAGAAGTTTGTTAGTCTGTTTTAAAAGGGGACACAGAAAAACTGCTTTATGAGCTCGTTCGTTAATAGCGCAAAAAATATGGCGGTGCTCTTTAAAAGTTGGTTAAATATAGGAAGGTTCGCTTGGAATCCTAGAGATCGCAGGGCCGGACCAAGGTTACACAGTATGGGGTTATCCCGCTGAGTCGGTGACGATAATTATATGCTTATTCCTATTTTTTTGAGGGAGCAAAAGTTTGTTACGTGCTGCGATACGTACTTTGTTAATGTTTTGGAAATTATAAAAGAAGTATTCTTATATCTGTAGTCGTATTTTTATTCAGCCTATTTACATTCCAATGCAATTACATAAACACAATTATTTTCATGAATTAACCAACAATAATATCGCCGTCAAAAAACATCGCTTTCTACTTAAAAATGATGGTATTATTTTTAGTATTTAAACATCTTTTGATTTTATGTTCTTGTGTTATTTTTATATAACTTTAATCCAAATTTTAAAATTTGGTTTTAAATCGCAATTGTTAACTAGTTTTAAGATATAGCTTTCTTTACTGTGTTTTGTTTTGTTCATTGACATGTTTTTTTGTGAATCTTGTATAGATAAATCTGTAGAAATTTATCACTCTCTTAATTTGAATAAGTAGTCCCATTTACTCTAGACTAAGGTTAAGTTGCTGTTGTATCTATTATAATAAATTAATAAGTACATATCACTTTTAGTTTTTACAGTCCACATTCAACAGGATACATATGGTATTTAATAAAAATGTTCATTATCTATTTGTTTCTTGTAAGGTAAATTAAAAAAAATCAAATGTCAAGTTATAGAATGCGGCTTTCACGCCACTATTAAACTTGCTAACACGGAATTTCGCAAATAACTTAACAGCAGCAACGCTAATTAAAGTCGCTTACCGTGACACGAACAATTCATTATATGTAGTGCAGTAACAAGGTGTTGGTACAGCCCTGCAGTGCTGAGGAATGCCGGTTGGTATCCCAAAAATGCGCTGCGATCGCCACGAAAGAGGCCACGCCACGCCGACAACTACAGATTTTATAGACTCTAATTACAAGATAAAATTGAATGACGGTGAAGAACGTCGGCAGAAAAGGTGTGAGACCTGCTAATTGCCCATAGGACCGTGGTCCGTACATCTGAGGAGCGACTAGAAGCCGTATAAACGACTAGTCGTATAAATATTAATACCATTTTTTGTTAATGAAATGATTAATTTTTATTGCTGGACCGGTCGAATGCCTCTCTGGATGGGTGCTCATTTTTATGGTGGTACGGTACCATAGCAATTAGCGATACTTAATACTATATGATACCAATTTGTGTAATAATTAATGTAATGTAATCTTGAGCTTCGATGTGGTTTTTAGTTTTTGGTGAATTTTCCTCATATTTTAACGCTTTAAATGTCGAGAAAGTACGACATTAACGGCGTTAACGCGGCACACTTTTTTATTTAAACTGCCGTATCTAAACATTAGAAATCTACGAACCTATTTTAATGTAATGTAATCTTATGGTTCGATATGAGTTTTAGTTTTTGTTGTTTTTTCCTCGTATTTTTTTCGTTCTCGTCATTAAAAGCGTTAATGCGGCACGCAATTTTATATAAACTGTAATCTCAAAACATTGGAAGTAAATAAACTTATTTTAATGAAACTTGATATATGTTTAAGTCGTTATAAATGAATAAAAAGTTGTAGTAAACATTTTCGATGACGAGATTTGAATTTATTTTATTAGATAATATACATATTTCGAAAATGTTTTCAATCTTTTTAGACCGTGATATCCGGCTGATTTACTTTTTCATTTTTTTTAACTTGGAGGTTTGTTGTTTTTTTTTTAATGATGGCATAGCCTACGCACTTAATATGATCGTGGAGGATACAGAGTGTGCCTGTGTTTGCGCACAAGATGATGTACTATAACATGTCCTGTGTAGTTTTCTGGACTCCGTTAATCTTTAATGGAGTATTTAATGATCTGAGAGATTGACCGTCGAAGTAAAAATAAAATATTATTTTAATCATTTTTGTGAGCTATTCCGGTAGTTATGGTTGTGTGTGTAGAGGATTTCACATACAAAATACCAAATTTTTTTCTTGAGCTAATAATATTGACGCTTTTAACGTGTTTCTTTTGCTGCGGTAGCGAAAATAGCGTTTACTTTACGTTTTATATTTAATTCACTTCAACTAAAATACTATATCTAAAACTTCAACTTTCGCTCTTTCAAAGTTATCTGGAAAATAGACGTCAATGTGTCAGAATCGGTGAATGGATCAACGATGAACTTACTATAACACATGGTGTCCCTCAGGGCAGTATTATCGGCCCTACATTATTCCTTATATATATAAATGACCTATGTCAGCTAAATCTTGAAAATGGTTCCATTTATACCTATGCCGATGATGCTGCCTTGATATTTCAAGGTGAATCCTGGGAGACAGCATTCGAACATGCTCAACGTGGTCTCGACACTGTCACCGACTGGCTAGCACAAAACTTACTGACGTTGAATGTCGAGAAAACTATGTTCATTCCCTTCTCCCTATCCGCCAAGGGCACTCAAGTCTCCACCCAATACCATTTGGTAGCTCACTCCTGCACTACGAATGCTGCTACTGTATGCAGCTGCCCCAATTTAATCAGGACCAACTGTGTCAGGTACCTTGGTATAAAAATAGATGACCGACTCTCCTTTCATCCTCATATTGATATGCTGACCTCCAGGTTGCGAAAACTAATTTATATTTTCAAAAATCTTCGCCATGTAGCAGACACAAAAGTACTCCGAACCGTATACCTGGCTCTTGGGCAATCAGTAATTAATTATTGTATTGTGGTTTGGGGTGGGTCTTCCAAAACACACTTTCTGCAGCTCGAGCGGGCACAAAGAGCTCTTCTAAAAGTGGGATGGCGCCTCCCCTACAGGTTTCCCACCAGCGAACTCTATCTTAAATGTAACGTCCTCTCCGTTCGAAAATTATTTATTCTTAACATTATTTTAAGCACTCACTCCCAAACTTATTACGATCCCTCAAAATTTTTAAATCAACGACGGAAGTACACTGTTTGCCCTCCAGTACTAGTAACTACAACTACGGCACAACGTTTCTATTGCTTTCTGAGTAGCTTCGTGTACAATATGGCCAATAAAACGCTGGGTATATACCCTATGCGTAGGACCAAATGTAAATACACAGTTACAAAGTGGTTAAGTAACTTAAACTACGATGAAACAGAAAAATTGATGCAAACTCAAAAATAAAAATTATTAGAACACAAATACACACATTCACACACTCAACTCTCACACAATTTTTGATTTTTTGTTTTATTTCCTATTTTGCCTTGTAAGTGTAAGTAACATTGCTAAATCATTACAAATTTTAGTAATGTTACTTTTCTCTCAAAACTTTAGCTTATAACTTTGTTTAATTTGGAATATGTAAATAAGCCTCTAAACTTTATGTCCAAGACGGGGGGAGCCTGGAGATCTGTTATACAGGTTTCGAGCCTAGTACAGACTCCAGCTCTCTCAAAGGCTTTTTAAATAAGTGCTTAAACAATGTTTTTAACATAACAACACGATGTATGCGCCTTAAGAGAGAAATAAACCATTATTTTATTTTTATTTTTATTTTTATAATTACAAAAAACTTGAGAGGTGTCAAGGGACACCCGGATGGAACAAAGTTATTTCTTATTATTTATTATGTACAAAAAACCTGTATACCCTCAACTAAAATAATCGTCGCGACAACACACTGTTCATTGCGAAATAGAAATGAAAATATCTGGCTTGCTTTCTATTAGACAGAGAGAGAGAGAGAGAGACAGACAGAAAAACATGCGCACGCCGCACAGCTGCAAAAAGTGTTGAGACAACTTTTCGTAAGAATTTATTCCATCTAGCCCCCTTTCACAACGCGCGATAAGGAACTTCGTTCCAAAAGAAAATGGTACAGAAGAACAATCACAGTTGTAGTATCACTTTAGCCTTCATACAACCAATATTTTACAGACATATTCTGGTATAATTAATGTTTTTAAACTTTCGCGATTTGTACACATTTTTTATATACTGTGGACACGGGTCTCATCGCGATAAATATTTAGGTAAATCATAACCTAAATATTATATATATAACCAAGGTAATGATTTACCTAAATATTTATCGCGATGAGACCCGTGTCCACAGTATATAAAAATATTCTGGTATAGTATGACCTGATTACAATTGTGACATTTAATACAACTTTAGATTGATTTCATTGCGACGGGATATTTATGACGGGCCTGTTGGCGTGGTTGGTAAATGCTTGCTTTTCACGCCGCAGGTCGTGGGTTCGATTTCCACCCAGGCCAGATATTTGTGTGCATGAACATGTCTATTTGTCCTGTGACTCCTGTGTCTGGGTGTAATTATTTAAATATGTTTTTACAAAAGACAAGTAGTATATCAGTTATCTGTTCCATAGTTCAAGCTCTGCTTAGTTTGGGATCAGATGGCCGTGTGTGAATAATGTGCCTGGATATTATTAAATATAATTTAATATCCCACACTAACATGCTATTGTATTTTTGGGGAACTCTCAGGCATGCAGGTGAGGAACATGAGGTTTTCCTTCACCAATTTAAGTAGGATATCATTAATTTCATAATCATCATCATTGTCATGTCGGTCGAATGACGTCCACTGACGGAAAAAGGACTTTACTTGACTTGACTTGACTTGAATTGACTTGACTTGACTTGAAAAAAATTAAAAAATTTTAATTTAATAAAATGTCCGTAAGTTTACAATGCATCCATAATTTGGAAACATATGCCATACTCGGCATGCTTGGCAGATGGGTTTACGTTCGCAGTATGATGGCCATTGCAGTCAAAGAGACGTAGCTGCGGGTTCCTTGGTGGTTCCTAGATGAGGTTGTATTTTCTGTTACCGTCAGGCACAAAGCAATATTTCCAATACTCAGGCTAAGAAGATTATTCTTTCTGAGCCTGAGTATTGGAAATATTGCTTTGCGGCTGACCCTGTTAACGCTGTTATCAGCGCCACCCCAAGCAATCCCGTGGGTGTCGTAAAAGGCGACTAAGGGATACACTATGTAGTCGGACAAAACGCCACCTGTGTTCTAGCTACTACCACACTGCGGTCGCCAACTACCATGTCAAGCACGGTGACTATGTCAAACCAACAAATGGCAACGCTATAAAAACCTTTGGGGGACACCTATGTCCAGCAGTGGACGATATCTAATAATGTATTTCTAATAAGTACTGACATGAATTCGAAACGTCAGTAGGTTGTACTTGGGTTTGTACTTAAAAACACTGACTTCATAGCCCCACGGTCTAATCACTAGCTTATCTCCTACTTTGCAAGTTTGTTTAATTCCGCAGGTCGTGGGTTCGATTCCCAACCAGGATAGACATTTGTGTGTATGAACATGCTGTTTGTCCTGAGTCTGGGTGTAAATATCTATATAAGTATGTATTTACAAAAGAAAAGTTGTATATGTAGTATATCAGTTATCTGGTTACCATAGTATAAGCTCTGCATAGTTTGGATCAGATGGCCGTGTGTAAATAATGTCACGGGATATTATTAAAAATAAAAAAATGTAATTTCTAATACGTACAGTGGCGCCTTGCGTTTGTTCTTAAAATCACTGACTTCATAGCCCCACAGTATAATCACTACGTTATCTCGTACTTTGAGGGTTTGTCGGTTGGCTTCGTCGGTAGATACTTGCCTTTCATGTCGCTGGTCATGGATTCGATTCCCACCCAGGGCCTCTACCGGCTAAGTCTCCGAACATCGATTTCTTAAATGGCGTTCAAATAAATAAAAGTTAAAAATGACTTAATCAATCGTTAAATCGACTTCAACTTTGACAATCGATTCCTGACCATTGACAATCCAACGATTGATTAAGTAATTTTTAACCTTTATTTATTTGAACGCCATTTAAGAAATCGATGTTCGCCGACTTAGCCGGTAGAGCCCCTGTACACATATTTGTTTGCATGAACATGTCTGGGTGTAATTATCTATATAAGTATATGTTTACAAAAGTAATGGTACACGTCGTATATCAGTTAACTGGTTTCCAAAGTACAAGCTTTGTTTAGTTTGGGATTAGATGGCCGTGTGTTAATAATGTCCCAGGATATTATTATGATTACTTTTATGCGTTTACGTTGATGGGGCTGCCCCGTTTCTGCAGTCTGTCTGGCATGCTCATGGAGGCACACGTTGATGCTTTCCATGCCATCATCCGGAAAAAGTCCGTCTCATTGCTCTGCAGAGTTCGGAACAGCTCCAAACATAGCAGGGAGCTATGAGTCTCTATTAAATATTATTGCGAGTATATGCCAGACGAAGACCGGTCTAGTCTCTAAATAATAACTTTAGGTATAAGATCTCTTTGTTTTACTAACCCACTATGGTCTTAACTGCTCCGAAATAAAGATTTTTTATTTATTTATTAGACAAACCTTATCCGGAGACCTAAAAAGTTCAATATCCTGTGACTGTAAAGTATATGGTACTGCCGGTTCGTGCAATCTCTGATCACCTGAGTTCGTGCCCGAGTTACATTTACACCAATCATTACATATCATCGTGAAATCTGGAACTGCTAAAATCCAACGAGGTAATACGTCAGCGACATGGTATTTCCAACTCCTGGACGTCCGATGGTGTTATTTATGTTCTTTCTGGAGGCGTTCGATACAGAGCTGTCACGATCGAGGACCTCAACAAAGTTGCAACACCGGAACATGAAGATGTGCAGGAGGCTATCGCTAAGAGCTCGATGTCGACCCAGCCGTCCGTAGCCACTGGTAAGAGCCGAAGGGTCAAAAAGTAAGCTGTGTTGTCATGGTGTTTATATCAGCAAGTGTTCTAAGTCTTGTACCACTGTGTAGTTTTGTTTTTATCACCGTTCAATGTTAGTTATTATTGTATTAGATACGGTACCATACAATTTACACTATTTTGTTATTAGATTTGTATACTTTTCTTCATTTGTTCTTATGTTTATTTACAAATTGTCTCCGAACAATGTGAGAATGTGATCTTTTTCATACGACACACTTGACACTTACAACAAACCGCGTTCCATATCGTATTTTTACCAATTTGTAGCATACTTTTTTAATATTCCCCATTATTTTAGTCTTTTTGCTTTTTATATTGGGATGATTAAAAACAAAACGGTAATATTATTTTTAATTAGAACACTGTACTGGTAGGCATGTAGTAGTTTTTGCTTGTAAATAATAATATATTAGTAAATATTAGATTAGGGTTAAATACATATTTATTTATTTTTTATTTTTATTGATAGTATTCGCATTTTATGTCCGAAACTGAAAATGATGATAGTGATTCAGACACTTACTATTCAGCATGTAGTGATGGAGACAGCTCCATCATTATTCCTTCACTTGCTGACTCTCTCGAATCCCAGTTCTCTGATGTCTCACGTAATTTTAATGTGATTCATATTAACGCCCAAAGCATTCCGGCTCATTTCCCCGATATGCTGGCAAGCTTTGAATGTAAAAATATTCATGCAATCCTTGTATCAGAGTCATGGCTTAAGCCCTGTCTCCCTTCAGCCTCTTACTCACTTCCTGGCTTCCAGCTCATCAGAAATGATCGTGTTGGAGCGGGGGGTGGGGGAGTTGCCATTTATCTTCGGAGTCATATTAACTTCTCTTTAATCAACTTGTCTTCACAGCCGCCGCCACAGAATGCTGGTGAGCATATATTAATAGAAGTTGAACTGCATCATACCAAAATATTACTTGGAGTCTACTACTGTCCTTCTCTTCGTTTTAATTTCTTTTCCTCCTTTGAACTTTTACTCGAAACTTTTTCTCCATCTTATAGCCATACGATTATTATGGGAGATTTTAACACGTGTTTGTTAAAAAAGGACTCCCGCGCCTCATCTTTTGTTTCCGCTGCAGAATCTAGTAACCTTTTTATTCTTCCTCTAAACTCCACTCATCATTTTCCAAACTCTATTCCTTCCCTTCTTGACGTCATCCTTGTCACTTCGAAAGACCATGTATCTAAGCACGGTCAGTGTTCTGCTAATGCCTTTTCTCACCACGATCTTCTCTTCCTTTCATATAAAATTCGCCCTCCTAAGCTTAAACCTAAAATTATTCTACAACGCAGTTTTGGTGGTATGGAATTGGATCGTCTCCGAGCCGATGCAGTTCGCATAGATTGGTCTCCCCTATTAACAGCAGAATCTATTGAAGAACAGGTTAGCATATTCAATGCAAAATTAATAAATCTTTATGATGTACATGCTCCTATTCGTGCAATTAAAGTCAAACACTTACCTGCGCCGTGGCTTAACAGCGAGATAAAGGATCTTCTCGTCAAAAAAGCGTTAGCTAAATCTCGATTCACAAGCCGACCTAGTGAATACAATCGAGAAAAATATGTTGCTTTAAGAAATCATTCCAATAAGGTGTGTAGGAGTGCACAACGCCGACATATTCACAACTCCGTCGAAAATGGAGATCCTAGCAAAGTTTGGAAATTTCTAAGATCATTGGGAGTTGGAAAATCTCGAAATGACGCTACTCTGAATAAACAAGATATTGACTCCTTAAATAAACATTTCTCTTCCTCGCCCAATTTTGACAGGGCAACTAAAGCCAGTACTTTAAAATATCTTTCATCTATTCCTCCTCCCAACTATTCTCCTTTTACTTTTTGTCCATTTACTGATTGTGACGTAAAGAAGAGTATTGTATCCATTACGTCTAATGCCGTTGGAGATGACGGCATCACCCGTAATATGGTCCTGCCTATCCTTGATGAAATCCTACCTGCCATATGTCACATCCTCAATTCCTCCATAACACGCGGTGCTTTCCCATCTGTTTGGAAAAATGCCAAAATTATTCCTCTCCCCAAGAAGTCCAACCCCGCTTCCTTTGGTGACTATCGCCCAATTTCAATTTTGCCTTTCCTCTCTAAAGTGCTTGAACGCCTTGTTCATAACCAGATCAGTGCTTTCCTTACCAGAAATAATCTCCTCAATCCTTTCCAATCTGGTTTCCGTCCTGGACATAGTACAACCACCGCCCTGGTCCATATTACGGAGGACATTCGATCTGGCATGGAACGTGGAGATCTTACAGTGCTAGCACTACTGGATTTCAGTAACGCATTTAATGCCGTGGATTTTGACGTATTGCTTGCAATCATACGCTCTCTTAACGTATCTCCAACAGTAATTGAGTGGTTCGACAGTTACCTGTCTGGCCGCCGGCAGTATATTTGTATTGATGACACTCGTTCTTCTTGGTGCAATACTACAGCAGGCGTGCCTCAGGGCGGCGTTTTATCTCCTCTACTTTTCGCAATTTTCATAAATTCAATCTCTAATCAACTTCTCTCCTCCTACCACCTTTATGCGGATGACCTTCAAATTTATTGCCAAGCTTCCAATGACAAATTATCAGAAGCAGTCGACGTAATAAATGCAGATCTGGCTAAAATAAGCAACTGGAGCCGTGCACACGGACTACAAGTCAACCCACTCAAGACACAGGTCATGGTGGTTGGTAGTTCTAGGATGATATCTAGGGTTTCCTGGTCACAACTACCACAGCTTAATTTCGATGGCAATATAATTCCCTTAACCGATAACGTTAAGAATCTTGGTCTCTTTTTCGACCGCTGCCTATCCTGGGATATCCAAATGAAGAATGTTAGTCGTAGATTGTATGCTTCCTTTGGATCTCTACGTAGATTAATAAATTTTTTACCTATTACCACCAAAACTGCCCTTGCACAATCGCTTCTTCTCCCAATACTAGATTATGCAGATGTCAGCTATCTTGATCACACTGAGGCCCAGCTTGATAAACTTGAGCGTCTCCAGAACGTCTGTATAAGATTCATATTTGGGCTCCGTAAATATGATCATGTTTCCGAATTTCGTACTAAGCTCAAGTGGCTCCCTATACGCCTTCGCCGGAATGCTCATACTCTTACACTTCTCTACAACATTATTTTTAGTCCATCCGCTCCCTTTTATCTCAAAAATCGGTTTTCTTTCCTGCATGAGTCACATTCAAGATTGCTGAGATCGTCGGAAAATCTCAAGTTAAAAATGCCAGCGCATTCTACTAATTTTCTTGACAAATCTTTTTCCGTACAAAGTGTTCGATTGTGGAATGCACTGCCTTTAATAGTGAGACGTGCACAAAGTCTGCAAGAATTCCAAAGACTTGTCAAGAATCACTATCTGTCACTACAAGACTCACAACACAATTAGGAACATAATACATTATTTGTATATATTATATGTATTTATTAGTTGTAATATGTTTATATTTTTCTTTTTCTTTTTTCATTATGTGTACCCATAGGTACTATTTGTACTGTATCTGTACACCGACAACTGCCCCTCTCAATAACTCCATTCTCCGATCTTTACTTTGGTTGTCTGGAAGAGATCACATTTTGTGATAAGACCGCCCATTGTATACTTTTAAGGTTTAAACAGTTTTTTTTTTATTTTGTAATACTTTGGTGTACAATAAAGAGTTTATCTATCTATCTATCTATCTAATACGACAAGTAATGAAAAATCCGTGAGGTTATATCACGGAGTGTTTACTCCCACCATCTTTTGTTGCGGATTGATTTACTAATAATATCGTAGTAGAAGTGACAACCTTATATGTAGTTTGGCGGTAGAATTGTAAACAGATTATGTGGGCTTGGGTTATACATAACAAACGAAACAGATATACACACGCACACACACACACGCGCGCGCACACACACACACTCACTCATCATCACTAATTTAAATAAACAAACGAGGCGCAGTGGTCGAGACCGTAGCCTCGACACTTCGTATTCTGGGTTCGATTCCCGCACAGGACAACTGTTTGTGTGACCCGTGGGTAGTTCTTTTGAGTATAGGCGTGCGTTGTCTCCGTTTAAAATTTAAATTTTTCTAATGTCATGGGTAAGCAAAATTGTCGTATGTCCCCACTCGTTTGTCTAGCGGTTACATGTTCAATCACAAATAATGTGAGCTCTTAGATCCAAATCCCGAGGGGGTCCAAAAATGTTAATCGATTTTTTCTGCCAAGAAAAGCCTCGGAGGACACATAACACTTTCGGCTCTGCATCTTCCCCGCGGTGATCTCTCCCTGTATCGAATAGACGTCTCATTGGATTTTAACAGTGCGGAAAAAAGTCCTGCATCGTTGGCTAATCACCATTGTGAAGAGCCGCTGTTGTCGAAGTCGGCCAGGACCACTTATATTTTATGAGAGCCAATTCTAAGGTTCAATTAATTGAGGCTGAGATGATATTATTCTCAAAGTTTAATTATTAGTTTAGTAACAAAATTTCACTCGAGAACCTTTCTGCCCCAGCGGCCGTCGGCTCTACGAGCTATGTGCCCTGCCCACTGCCACTTCAGTTCAGTTCACTTCGAGTGGCGACCACGAACCGGAAGACCCAGCGTGGGCAGGCGCCCTACAAGATGGACCGATGATCTTGTGCGGGTCGCTGGAAATCGCTGGATGCGGATAGCGCAAGACCGGCTCTTTGAGGGAGGCCTTTGTCCAGCAGTGGACGTCTTTCGGCTGATATGATGATGATGAACAAAATGTCCATGGGGAATATTTTCACTGTCCTGGGTGGAAATCGAACCATTGACAAACCACGCCCACCGGCCTGATTTTGTTAAATTTGTTCAGTTTGACAGCACAGTTTCGTCCACTATTTATGCTAGATCTTGTATGTATAATAAGACTGACGACAAAATATTAAGTTCCCAAACCGCGCACACGTGTTTCCCATTAGACAGTTCAAACAAAGTAAAATTAATGAAGTAATTAAATCAATTGTCACGACTGTAGCTGAAGGGGCCGGATGCACGTCATGACGTCACCAACGGACAGACGGACAAACATGAGCGTGTGAATGTTTGGATATATCACGTTCTCGGTGGAGGAAAAACGTAAGACGATAAGTTGTAATAAACATTCACGAATTATCATTAATTATTGTTTACATTTTTAAATGCTCTTATTAGGATACTGTCTACCCGATTGTAGGTGGTTACTGTACTATCTGTTGCTTGCAACACATATGCATAACACACTTTCCTCCCTACCAGACTTTAGCAAATTTAGTAACTAACCGTTAGTAAGGTCCCCTAAGGTAAAACTAACACGAAAATACTATTAGTAATGTATTCTGAAAGTTGAACGTACTTCGTCAGTCGAGTTGCTCATAAAGCATACTTAATCTCGCTTAAATCTTACTATCGTTTATAGCAACCCAGTGGTTGCATTAAATACCTTAAATAAAGTTAAAAGATAAGGAAACTCCTGACTGACTCGACATCAAATTATAGATTTTCGAAATATGTGTACAGTATTCTGTAACAGAAAGAAAAGATATATAAATGAGTTTCTATCGAAATAACTTAGTAATTTGGATTATTTTGCATAAATAAAATAGAAAACAAAGTAAAAGGTACATACATTCTGTCTATTAGATGTATGATTTATTAGACGGTTTAGTATTAATTGGTTAGTTTTGTACTTACATCAAACAATTATGTTACAGAAAAAGCAGGTGTGAAATGAAAATATTTAGGTTTAAGTACCTAAATAGTTTCATTTGTTATATAGTTTGTAACATTGTAATATAGTACTTTATTATTTACTAGCAAATAATGGACTTATATTTATATATTACATTAAAATGTAGTTCTAGCACGCTTACTGTTCATATAATTGCTGTAATTGGCCATTTTGTTTGTAATTGTGTACAGTAATCTCATGTATAACGGCTGTTGTAATCGAAACAAATAAAAATAATAAAAATAATTAGTTATAAACGAGTGAATCTTATGTTATTCTGCCGCTGAGGGTGCGTCGTAAACTTTTAAGTTTTGTTGTAAAACGCGTGTGGTCGAGTTTTTCGGTAAGTGGGTGTTGAGATGTTTTACGATTCTGGGGTTAATTTTAGTGTAAAGCATATTAATTAGGGTGTATTTCGCACTTGCAAATGTACAATGTTTTAAATAATTATGTAGTGTTAACATTCCACACGTTCTAATAAATATGCACATACACATCATCATCATCAGCCGAAAGACGTCCACTGCTGGACAAATGGGGAGTGCCCAAGGATCTCCACAATGACCAGTCCTGCGCTGCCACATTCAGCGGCTTTC
This sequence comes from Pseudoips prasinana, assembly GCA_951640165.1. Taxonomy (NCBI): domain Eukaryota; kingdom Metazoa; phylum Arthropoda; class Insecta; order Lepidoptera; family Nolidae; genus Pseudoips; species Pseudoips prasinana. Next base: position 28,006,868 of record OX621246.1, read on the forward strand.
TGGGACCCTTGCAAAATCGTCGGTCCACCTTCTAGGGGGACCTGCCTACGCTGCTTCTTCCGGTTCGTGGTCGCCACTTGACACACACAATTACTTATATCCTGTGCCAAATTTTCAATTCTTATATTACTTATGTATTTCGTGCATCTAACAGCTTTTAAAATTATGTTTAGTTATAGTTTCTTTTTTAAGACTACTAGGCACTAAGGAATTTAATCCCTGTGTCGCGGGGTACTTTAAAAACATATAATTGATGAACACAAAGTACACCCAGACTCAGATCAACTATTATTGGGTCACACAAATACTTGTCCTGCGCGGGATTCGAGTACAATTTTTATACCTAATATAGGCAATAGTATCTGTCAAATTATATAATGCGTTCATAGTATTTCATAAAATTAGTGAAAGTCTTAAGTTCCCATAGTCGTTAAGAGTAAAATTATTTGGCGCGAACGAGTGAGCAAGATCGCGGTCGTATTTCTTAGCCGTCTAGTCGCCGCGACCCGCTAGACTGCCAACTAATGCCCCTCGGATTTTTATATATCAATGCTCGGTCCGCTTAGTTTTGTTTAATAAGGGCATTTGATAGGCAGTATGTGTCCAAGACACATTTTTTTAATCTACGAATATCAAGTTTAATTAAGAATAGAAAAGATGTGCAGTAGATTTGAATGACTTTTGATAAGTTTAGTTTTAAAAGACACTAAAGGATTGTTTGTTATTAAATAATATAATATAATAATATATCTAGGGACAATATTATACAGATCATCCTAGCCCCAAACTAAGCAAAGCTTGTACTATGGGGACCAGGCGACGATATACATACTTATACAGATAGATAAATACTTATATACATAGAAAATATATACATAGAAAACATCCATGACTCAGAAACAAATATTCGTGCTCATCACACAAATATTTGCACTTACCGGGATTCGAACCCAGGACTACCAGCTTCGTAGGCAGGAGCACTACCAACTAGGCTACGGTGACCGTCATAATAAACCACTTGTTAGCAAATAGTAGGCACATTATTTAATTTTAAAAAAATATGGTTGGCCTGTTGGTCTAGTGGACGCTGACTACAAAGCCAGAGGTCATGGGTTCGATCCCTACTTTATTTTACTTATCTTAATCTTTGTGTAATGAGCACGAATATTTGTTCGGTGTAATTTATCTATAATGTGTATGTACTAAGAAGTATATAAGTTTGTTTAGCAGTTGTCTGGTTGGTATAGTAGGTTAGATGGCACTGTGTTAGGTTGTCCCAAGATATTTATTTATCTATCTATACATATAATAAAATCGTAGGAAAGTCAAAATTTTACATTGAATATTTGTTAAAAGGATATTCGCGGCGTGATCCACAGTAGATATTGAAGCCAGAAGTATAGTTTTTAGATTTTTTGTCGGTTGGTCTCTTTGTCTGTATGTGTGTCCGGGCTAAACTTAAAAAGTACTGCATGGATTTACTTTAAATTTTGCATGATTATTACTAAGAGGTCGGGTCAACATTTAGGCTACATATTATCAGCGCGGGGCACGGCTAGTGTATTAATAATTGCACATTTTTCCTATTGTTCACCTTTTGTATTCATTTGTATATTGTTGCCGATTTTGGTACAAAAAGAATGTGTGCAAAATACAAACAAATATTTTGCACACAATCTTTTTGTACACATTCAGCCCGTCTAATGGATATATGCGCCTACTTTTTTTATATGTCAAGGGGAATGCATACGTATGCAACCAGCAAAACGTGTCTGCGGGTGGGTAAGTCGGACTCGCACCGACTAAACCTAATCTCCCGTGGTCTTCTCTTGACGCCTTCGAAGGGAGCCCTGGGAACACGAGAATGCTGCTCTGGTGCTCCCTTTTACGCCATGTCACACATGGTGTGGGACACGTGCCCTGGTTGGACAATTGTCTTCCAGGATTACCGACTCCTGCGAACTTGCACAGCGACTGCGCGACAATCAGATCGCTGTCTTCTTACAGCTGCCTGCAGCTGGCGGCAGTAGAGTCAACTTCTGTTACGGCCACCGCTGCTGCGAGGGGGCTATATATGCGCCACCTTAACTTTCAATATAAAATCGTTGCTTGGTATATTTGCAAATGCAATACTCTCATAACCAGAAAAAATATGTTCCGGCTATTTCGTATTTAGTATGTTTAACTTCCTTACTTGGAAGTATGTCAAATCAAACTGAAGTTTAAATACCGGTTTTATACTCGTAGGTAATTAACGTTTAGACCAGTTTTTGCTTTATTTATTTAAAAAATCATTATTTACAAATACAAATTTGGGCAGGTGCACCTGCCCAAATTTGTGCGCTTTTCAGATATGCCCAGTCTAGATTAAGCAGGACATATTACGGTGCACACGTGAATGCAGTCACACGTAGGTCCCTTACTATCTTAATCCAATGAGTCAACAATCCGTCACAACCACGTTCCGTCAGAGACCCGCCAGAAGTGAAAATAACCATATCACCTGGACGAATGGTACCGCCGTGCGATTCACAAGAAACTTTTCACCCCGCACTACCTCTCTGTGGAATCTAATTGACTTTGGAGGTATTTACGATCCGGTATGAATGGCAACCTTCAAGAAGCGAGTCTATTCCTTTCTTAAAGGCCGGCAACGTAACTGCGGCTCCTCTGGTGTTGTGAGTGTACATAGGCGGCTGTGATCGTTTACATTGGGGTAATCCCAAGCGGATTACCCCAATGTAAACGATCACAGCCGCCTATTCAGCAGCTCATTTACCGGGGAGAGATCAGTGTGCCTGACACAGGGGCACTCTCTGTTCACTTAAAATACAATATATGTATATCACACAATATATGATGGATTTCATGCTCTCCAAAGCACGGTCCTTTAACACTACCGACTTAAAAAGCTACTACTGGATTTGCCTAAAAATTGCCAATCACAGTTTCTGGTCCAACCTGGCATTTAACTCCGACACCAAATTTTTTGCGGTTGAACACACTGCCCTTAGTCTCGCCCAAAATTAAAAAAAAAATGCCCAAGAAGTACCTACAGATGCGTATAAAAAACAACGTTTTAAAAATTGCAAGCTAAACGATTGTCTAGACCAGCCCCTACTATGTGCTCCAACTCACTACCATTCCGCCCTTGTGAGTCGTGACCCCCGATCGTTCGATGAAGTCATAAATTATATAATGCATTGGAAATTGTTTCTCGCGGTAGATAGCCGTGGCGCACCTACTAATCGATTACGGCACGCCTGGAGCGTCCGCAAAAAAGATTTATGGGATCGAGCATCGAGATCTCGTTTGCTGAATCGATTTCGTCTTATAATAAGTAAGGAACTGTTTGAAGACGAATAGGGGGTATGACTGCCTTGCTCATACCGGATCAAATAGAATGAGAATGAGCGAGAAACCGGTAAATAAAAATTATCTTTGTTTACCTGTTTTTAAGAACTGTAATTGCTTTTGCTGGACCTACAATTTTGTAAAGAATTAAAATAATTAATAATGATCATGCACCGTCTTACCGTCTTGTGTGCACACGTTTCGTTCACTTATTTTCTCGTAAATTATTTTAAAAGTAAGTTTTATTTTTATAAGCTACGTGTATTTATTAAAATTACTGTTATTTTTAATGCAATATTTACCAAGCTTGCGAATAATCGATTGGAATAAAGCTATAAATTTTAACTTATTACTGTACGCTCAAAAATTGTTTTCCGTTCGCCTCTTATGATTTTTTCGATAAAGATCAGACAGGGCCGGGTTGCGCATGTTAAATATGCAATAAACGAACCGACATAATGATTTCCATATTACATTGTGTCTTCATATTTAAATATCAATTACCCACTCGTAAGGAATAATGACGAGTGATTTTTAACGTTGGTTAGCAATACCTAGTTTGACGTTGGACAAAGGACTGAATAATCATTTTTATACAAAGCAGATGCAATTAAGCATTTGATTGACAATCATTACTTATGAAAATGCGTGTCATTGCAAATTATTATATGGTTGCGAGAATTATAACTTTGCCGTCAAAATTCAAAAGAACTGACTGTTAAGTTACTAAATATAAAATTATCGGATAGAACGCTTATTTTTTTTATTGCTTATGGAGGCAGACGAGCTATCGGCCCACCTGATGGTAAGTGGTAACCACTGCTCATAGACATTCGCAGTGCCAGGGGGCCCAGCAAACCGCTGCCTACTGTGAAATTAATACTCTTTTTAAACCTCGTTTGAAGAAGGACATTCCAGAGCCTGCACTTAGACTAGATATAATAGATTTCAGACAAAAAATAACTGTCAAAGATGTAGCAGATGGTGACATAATCTCTCAACTTAGTATATAACAGTTTATACACATCTTACAACTACCGCCTTTTCCATCTTACTTTTCCTTGTCCACCCAACGGTTGTATGGAAAAGATCGCTACAAAGCGATAAGACCGCCGATTGTACCTGTATTTGTTTATACTAAAGATAATGTATTGATTTCCTGGTGCAATAAGGTGTACTCTATCGGTCTATATATCTATCATACAACTAAAAACCAATTTATTTACACAAACAAACCATATAAAAAAAAAGAAATGCGTCATGTAATTCAATTGTTCTTAAAATTATAATATTTTGCTGATGACGCTAATGAGATAACTAATTTGATGTGGAATCAGTATTTTTGCTAAGAATACGGATTTTTTGTAGGACTTTTTGATTTACAGTTTATTTATTAGTGATACTTGTGAAGTAAATTAACTAGGTCATCAGAACCAAATATTTGTCACTTTCAAAATATTTAAAGTATCCCTTTAAAAACATTCATACATAAAAACTTCTTTTGTATCAAATAGAAAAAATGTAGCACTTTCGACGACATAAATATCCTGGGACATTATTTACACAAGGTCATCTGTTGCCAAACTAAGCAGAGCTTGTACTATGGAAACCAGATAAGTGATATACTACATATGTACTACATATTTACAAAAGGAAAGATAAGTGATATACTACTTATCTTTCCTTTTGTAAATACATACTTATATATATAATTACACCTAGACAGAACAAACAGACATGTGCACACAAATATCTGTTCTGGGTGGGAATCTAACCCACGACCTACGGCGTGAAAAGCATGCATTTGCCAACCACTCCAAAAGGCCCGTCATTACAACGAAACTTAATTTCATAAATGTGTGTAAGATTTACTTTTGAACAGCGGCGAGTGAGTCAATTAGAAAAGATGAATTCGATTCTTGCACGCGTTGTACGCGCTAAGATTGGAAAATATATTACTGTTTTATAAAACACAGATCTTACTTTAACAACCGAATTTGACACAGTCAAATTTATATGGGCTACAAATTAGTCCCAAATCTATCGTTTGCCCCATATGATTTTGTTTTGGAAAACACATCAGGAGGCTACCGGCTAAGTCGCCGAACATCGGGATAGTGTTTGGCGTTCAAATAAATAAACGTTAAAAATGACTTAATCAATCGTTAAATCAGCTTCGACGTTGAAAATCGATTCCGGACCATTTATGACGTCACATGTGCTCATAGAAGCCGGTAGCCCCCTTTATCGGATATAAAAGATATTAAACAACTAAGAAATTTTGATGAAAACTGAAAAAAAACATGCAGTTGAAATAATAACCTACTGTATGTATGAACTTTTTGCAGTTGCTTAAAGTTAACAACAGGTTCTTTTTCTTATTCCGTCTCTGTAGCAGTGCGGCGCGGGCGCAGTGTTTTCGCTCCAGGGAGGTCTACACATCGTCCACACCTTAGGGTTAACTTAAGAACAATATTTTAAATTTTCGCCTTTTCATCGCCGTCAAATCTTATGATTTCATCAATGCGGCAACGCCCTCTCTATAAAAAGCCGATAATTATAAAATATTAAAGTGAAAGGTCGGTTTTGTTTTATATTGTTATTGAAATTGAGCTAAAATTCTCTTTTGTAAGTTATACGATGCAAAATACTTGGCGAAAATGGAATAACACAGGATTTTTTTATGTAAGGCGCTTGGTGCTTTAAAATGTTCGATTGGAAATACATAACATAGGTATGTTTATTTATTTCCTATTCTGTTTAAAATAGAGAAAGAAAAGTATGAAATTTTGTGGCTGTAGCAGTATGGTATATTCATCAAAACTCTTAAGAGGCTGACAAAGGTACGGGACAAAACAAAGAGAACAGAAAACTAGCAAAACATTTAAAATTTTTATTTTATAAAAAAATTATAAATGGTGACAGTAAAATATTTATGAAATATTTTATTCAACAACGTTTATGCTAATAATAATATAATAAATGTAATGATATCTAATAATATAATAAATATAGGTAATATAATAAATGATAGGTCTCCATGAACGCTGGACAATGACGGTTGATGTTACCATCCCGCATGATGCCGATCTTTTGAAGTCTGAAAAAGACAAAGATATTTAATTCTTGAACCTTGTGCGGGAGGTTGTCAGCATGTGGAATGTTGACTCAGCTATTATTGTGTCATAGTCGTTTTTGCTAATGGCTTAATAGCAAAGAGCCAAGAAAACCATCTAAAGAGGCTTAAGTTGGGTCAATAACCAGATCCAAAGAGCAGTGCTTTTGGACACGGCTCGCATTGTCAGGAGGTTCCTGTCTCTAGAGCCGTAACCTTCGGTAGCATAGACCACGTTCCTGTTACCGGTTGCAGATACTATTTTTTTTATTTTTTATTTATATTTTATTTATTATTGTATATTTAAAAATGTATTAAATAAGAAAGTTTAAAATAAAAGAAAACAATAATATATAAATATTATAATAACAATTTTAAAGGAGAGCTTATTTTGTTTTAAGCATATTTTTTGAGGAAACTTTTTGATTTCTTTCTATTAATTAAAAGATGAGAATTATTAAACATGATTCAACTAGAATCATGTTTCATCATCATCAATTAAATTCTTCAAAATATGGTGAAATTTGGCATCTATTTTTAAGAAGATGAACATCGTCTGACTAAAAACTTGCGGTCAAATCAATCACTCTGTTGTCAGTGCCTTAACAAAAGTTTCACACTACACACTTAGCACCAAGTTATACAAGTACCAAATTCCTCGGATATTTGTTAAGCATATTTATTGGATTTTTATTACCATTATACGAAGATTTTTGATATGCAATATCGATAACATACTTGACCACCCAAAAGTCATATGGGATATTTAGATTCTTTAAAATTGAAATAATAAAGCTTATTATTCCGTAAATAACTTTTGGCCATCAAGTAAAGAATGAAACAAAAGCTTTACAGTGTTTCTTTGCACTTAATGCCGCCATAACAATATCGTAAAATTTAAACTGTTGATCACTGCCAAGAGATTTCATCACCGCCCTTCCTATATAAGGCGAAACGTTTTTAATAACACAAAATGTCAGTGGAGCAGAGAACGGTGAAATCTGATCGCAGTTTGAAACTGGGGAAGGCATATCTGCCGTAAACAAAATACGCAATAACAACTTCATTTATAAATCTAACTAGACGAAGACAAATTGGAAAAGTCACACCACGATGCTCGACAAAGTTCTGGCTACAGATGACGGCCTTATTGGTCTAGTGGTAGGATGTTCAACCGCAAATAATGTGGTTCTGGGCTCAAATTACGGGTCGGACCATTAATATTTGGATTTTTCTGCTTAGACAAATTCTCAGTATCATTCTTAATTTGGACCTGAATGTGCCTAAACTCTTTCCAGTCCTATCAGCTACCTGTCCCATCGGATCATTAGAGGGGAGAAATATAAGTGGCCCGCGCAGATTTCAGAAGGCTGGCCTCTAATTAGATTCCTCCTGATTAAAGAGCCAATATACGTTTCCAGGTTTTGAGACTCTTGTGTTTTGAATAGTTCAAATATTTAAATTTTGTTTATTTTTTTATGTATCTAACCAAAGTAGAGTATAAACGAAATTGAATTTGACTCATTGAACATGCACTTGTACTTATTAAAGACAAAAAGTAAGTCTACTACATCCTGCCGTAATATTAATTATAAAATTCGTTTCTAAAGTATGATGTTAGAAAGGTATAACGTAAGTCCGACTGCCTGCCACACAAATAATGTTGAGTAATTACAGTAATTGTTTTGTTGCAATTATAATGTTTTAATGGAACAAATTAATTTATTCTGATACACTGAGTAAATGTTGAGCGGAAACGGCTCTTCATCATCATCATGTCAGCTGAAAAACGCCCACTGCTGGACATAGACCTTCCCCAAAGATTTCCACAATTGCCGGTCTTGCGCTATCCGCATTCAGCGGTTTCATCGAGACGGCCCTTAAGTCGCTTAAATTAGTAAAGCTACTGGTTTACTAATTTAAGCGACTAACTTATGAGAACTAAATTAATAGTTACTACCTCATTTTAAACTTTATATTGTTGCTATAAGAGCTAAAACCAATAAATTATGGATATAGTATATGATATGAGTTAAGGGTTGAACCAAAAATTAATAACTTAAAAGTCAAAGGATTTTTTAGTCTAGAGAAGAAAAAGTGAAAATATCTGTTAATCTAAAGCAGGAAAAGTGAAAGGATTTGTTACTCTAAAGCACGAAAGTGAAAGGATTCGTCACTTTAAAATAAATACATTTAAAAACAATTTTGTAAACTATATTGTTGTTATAAGAGCTAATACCAATAAATTATAAATATACTATATAACCGGTTAAGGGTTAAAGGTGAAATTAATAATTTAAAAGCGAAAGGATTTGTCACTTTAAAATAAATTACTTTAAAAGTCAATTTCGTGTGTTTGATTGAATGCAGTTAATTGATATTTGACTCTTCACCGTTGAAATGTACCTTCTTTGTTTAACGTAAAAGAAAAAACCTGTTGACATTGACATTTTGAGCCTTCTGTATATCTATTTATTACATCGAAGTGCAATCTTCATTGAAGACAAAATGAACACCCGGTATGATGGGAGTGGTTGTGTGGCCAGCCAGTAATTATGAACAGACAAACACAGCATATATCTTGCACACACCTAGTAATTATATGAAACGTTTGCAACATTTCAATTAACCACTAAAGGTCGCATAATATTCATGTCTAATATAAATTATTGTTATTGGGTTAATAATATTTTCTTTATACATCATATTTATGTTTTCTGTGTGTGAGTTTTTGCCTTCACTTTTACCCCAATCCTATGAAATTCGATACCTGGGCGATTGAACACCGCTATGGTCTGTTTGTGGCAACTCACTTTTACTTTTGACATAACGATTATAGTTAGCTTTTGAGCTTTTCCTTGCTTCATTGGACAATTAAGATGTCTAGTAGAGTGCGTGTACAAACTAAGTGGTGACTATCGCGGGTGCCAGTCACCCCTTTGCGGTGCAACCTTGAATCAGGATGGTAACTGACAGTTATTTCTTTTAGTGGGTTGGTTTTTGTGGTAGCCGTATGGTTTCCAGCCAAGAAAGAATAACATGGCAACCCCATATCAGCACTTGGCTGTCGTAAAAAGCGACTAAGGGATACAGCAGGTAGTTGGGCAGCAGCACCACCTGTGTACTTTCTACCACCTAACTGCGGTCGCCAAGTCGCATTCCAAGCGCGGTGACTACGGCAAATCCCTCCAAATGACAACTTTATAGAAACCTTCGGGAGGCCTATGTCCAGCAGTGGGCAATTTCAGGCATATGATGTGGGTTGGTTTTCAGATACTTTGTGCAGCTATCGCTCTAAGTTAATACGAAGACGCGGGATACCTGTTCAATTGAATAACATGCAAATGTATGTATTATTTATTGTATAATTAATATATATATATATATATAAAATATATAAAATATATATATATATAAATAAATAAATATATATATATATATATATATATATATATATATATATATATATATATATATATATATATTAGTATATATATTTTATAGTATGTAAGTAGGTATGTATATGATATGTATCTGTGTAATTTATGTACCTTCTATATCTTCTCATCTACAATATTTTTATACTTTAGTGCACCTACCATGTTTTCTCTGCATCACCCCAAGGTTGACTGGTAGAGATGCCTTTGGCATTAAGTCCGCCTTTGTACAATTCTGTGCAAGAAGTTTTAAATAAAAAAATAAGGTTCAGTGGAGCAATGGAGATCAGACGCGTTAGCGGTTTTACTCTCAGCCGGGAAGTACAATAAATCGGCTATGTGAAGGAAACCTTTACTATTACACTTGGTACGCAGTACGGTTCCGACTGGGTTTGGGCTTTCGGTCAAGAATCACATCGCTTTTCTTACCTTAATTTTCTACTTCCTAAACCATTCACTTAGAGTTGTAGCAAATAATGTATTTTTTATTAATAAAATGTGTCATTAATATCACATATTAATAAAATTGGTATGATTGGGAGATTATGACTTTTTTACAAATAAGTCATAATCTTACTTATTTGTACAGATTATGCTATCTATCTCAAAGGAAAATTAATTTGCATTCTACTAAAATATAAAATAATAATTAATTTCTTGGACCACAACACACTGATGCTAAACTAGGCAGAGCTGGCTGGCTAACAGACAGCTGGTAAACATTCTTATATATTTTTAAATACATACATATTATAATTAAACTGTATACCAATTTTAGAATTAATAAAGGTTTATCTTACTTAATCTTAAAGTTTAAAGTAATCTCATATTGCGGTAGAACGGGATAGCTGGCACGATCGAAACTTTTAGGCACCAGTCTCTCACAAAGTTAGGTTCTAACTTAGTACCCCAACCATAATTAATATGTATTTGTTTTAATTAGAGCATGTATTTCTTTGTGAAGAGAAAATAAAAGAATTTTGAATTTGAATTTGATTTTATGTGTCTCTATGCCACGAGGGTGTAACACAATTTGCTTTTTGAAGCTAGGTTGCACTAGAGAGGGCTCCCAATTCTTAATATTTGGATAAACTTATCACAATGTATTGCAATGAGTAAGTATCACATATCAAATATCCATTAAACAAAAATAAGTCAATCCCAGCAAACCAAATACTTTCAAATAAAATGCAACGTAGACAATTGATGTTATAGTAAAATCTCCATTGTGTGAATGAGATAGCAAAATTATTCTTTGGAAAATACTGCTAGGAGAAAAGAGATAGCACGCAGTGCAATGTCCATTAAAGAGGGTCAACGTAGGCTTGGGGTGTAATTTCCCCCCATCACCCCGAGGCGAGTTTGTGGTCGTCTTTTTAATTTACTTTTGGATTTCAGGGGTGGATGTCATTGGAAAAATGGACGCAAATTGTACGATAATTTTTTTTGCAAATATTTTGACATATGTCTGTCTTATTTAAACTGGGTGATCATTTTGCCACTGTTTAAATTTAAATATATATCTTTCAGTAAAATAAAAAAAAATATGATTTTTCTTTTTGAATGTTGTTGTTGCTACATCGGTTCGTCAACACTCGAAAACCTTTCTGGTTCTTCTGGGGATTTCGATATTTCTATTCTATTTCGAAGGGATACGCCAAGAGTACTTCTCTATTGCTCTTGATCGATCAAGATGTAGCGTGGGTAGACTTTGGCTTACCCAGTTACATTTTGCACATGGTAGACTGCCTTGTTGCTTGATTGGCCAATGACCCTGATTACTTCGTCAGCGGTCGTGGGTTCGATCACTACCCAAGGCAAATCATTGTGTGAAGAGTATGACTGTTCTGATTGGGTGTAATTTATTAAGAAATATATACCTAAGTAAGTTTATCATTAGTGTGGTGGCCATATAGTACATCAAATAGCACTGTGTGAGTTCTCATAAGATATTTGTTTATTCATCATCATCATCATGTCAGCCGAAAGACGTCCACTGCTGGACAAAAGCCTCCCCCAAAGGTCTCCACAATTGCCGGTCTTGCGCTATTCGCATCCAGCAGTTTCCAGCGACCCGCACAAGATCATCGGTCCATCTTGTAGGGGGCCTGCTCATGCTGCTTCTTCCGGTTCGCCGTGCCGTTGTTTATTATTATTATTTAATTAAGATGTCTGATTGAAAATATTGGATTCCATTCATTCATCATTCAGAATTGACAATTTTGTATGATTTTTATCAAGTTTTTGAGATACTTTCGGCCATAGCTATAGTTTAACTCAACTCTTACAATAGATAATAAATATCTTTTATACATAGACTCACGCCTGTTTCCTAGAGGGGTAGGCAGAGGCAACGGATTTCCATCTGTCACGATCTTTGCACACGTCTTTTGCCTCGATTACTGTCATATATTCTTGATACATGCTCGCCGGTTTAGGGTACTTCTGACCTGCTCTTTCTTGAGAACGTCTCCGATTTGATCAGAGAATGTTCGAGTTGTTCTCTTTTATAAAAGAGAATAAATTAGCTAGTGTTGCGCTACACAGCGATTAACCACAGCGAAGACCTCACAAAATAATTGGTACACCTTGTAGAGGGTCTGCCCACACTGCATCTTCCGGTTCGCAGTCGCCACCGCCACCTAGTTTTCGATTTTTATCGGGCTATGTCGGTTTTGTGTACCTGCGGATTTAGACGTTTCTGATTAAATCTTACAGATTGTCCATCCGAGACATTGTCGATTGGGTGTCGGATTTGGTGGTACGAACATACTGAGAATTAATCTTCTATAAACTGTACATTGATTTTTTTTTAAAAGGATACCTGGGGCGTGATCTACAATTGATACCGAATAAAAAATATAGTTTTTAGAATTTTTGTCTGTATGTATGTCCGGGCTAAACTCAAAAAGTACTGCATGGACTTCAAATTTTGCATGAATATTACTAAAAGGTCGGGTTAACATATAGGCTACATATTATCACGCTATCACCTACGGGGGAGGAGCTATAATAATTTATAAAATTTAACATCTAGGGCACATCTAGTTTATACAAATAATGGGCAGGCCGCCTACAAGGTGGACCGACGTTCTTGCCAGGGTCGTGGCTGTGTGTTTTGTAAAGTACTGGTACTTCCTCAGTCAGCATCCTTTTTCAACAACGCGAGACGGAAAATATTAGAAATTACTTACCAGACTAATTGGTAGTGCTCCTATCACCGTAGCCTAGTTGGTAGTGCTCCTGCTTACGAAGCTAGTGGTCCTGAGTTCGAATCCCGGTGCAAATATATGTGTGATGAGCACGAATATTTGTTTCTGAGTCATGGATGTTTTCTATTTATATAAGTATTTATCTATCTATATAAGTATGTATATCGACGCCTGGTACCCGTAGTACAAGCTTTGCTTAGTTTGGGGCTAGGATGATCTGTGTGACATTGTCCCTAAATATATAATAAAAAATAAAAAAAACTAACATGTGAGAATTATGACTAACCTAACGTGGTCGTGGATCTTAGCACCAGTGGTAAGTGTTAGATTTTGTTGTAAATTCTACAGCTGCAGTTGATTTTCGTATCGTATAATGCAGAAATAATGTATTTTATCCTTGCACATGGAGAGAGCCACAGGTATTTTTATTGTTTTCATTTTCCTTAAATTTTCCTCTGTGGCAACCCTATGATCTCAAGACAGCGTCGCTGGGAGCGCGGCGTCTTATCAACGAATTAATTCTAGACTAACGAAGACCGGGGGCGGTTCACGATTAACACAACCACCCCCAGTAGCACAGACCTCATAAAGTTTAGAAATTGCTACGGATTTTGGAAACACTTTATACAAAATTGCGAGATTTAAAATATTCTATTCCTAACATGAATGTCATTCCAATTCATGGTAAAAAATATTGTTACTATTATGGAACCTACCGTTATTAAGTATATAGGTATAAATCAGTGGGTATTATAGTATGACTATCAGGAGCAATTTTTTTGTATAATATACCTAGGTGAAAAAGCAAGCGGGTCACCTCATATAAAATTGCAACAACAGAGGGGATGGAAGTACGTTGCCGGCCTTTAAAAGGAATAGGCTCCCATCTAGAAGGTTGCTACGACATGCTGGATTGCTAGTAGCTTCGCAGTTAATGGATTGCATTGATTAGTGAGCCATAAAAATGTTTTTATTTATAAATTACAAAGTGTGCATAAATTTAATATTTGATTATTTACAAAAATACCTAGCTTAAAATATGGATCTTCAAAATTCAGTGTTTATTACGCTAATTGTCAGTTTAATCATGCCGACCATTCTCTGGGCTGCTTTAACAGCCCTTGGAAATGGTCCGTGAAAAACTGAATCAAACTGTTGGGTATCGTACTGGCGCATGTAATTTGCTTTATATATTGTCCTTCTTGCATGAGCATATTTTTGCGGGCGGGAGGGCGGTGCAAATTATATCCCGTCATGATTAAACTGACAATTAGCGGAATAAATACTATTGATTTTGTATTTTGATTGTTATGGATTTCCGCAAAGTAACGCCTGATTCCATTAAGTATAATATGAAGCATATTTTATTAAATGTTTAATAGCAGTTTTCTTTCTTTTATACTTTCGTGTGTACAAAAACAGAAATATCACCATTCTGGGTTAACATGTCAATTGTTAACCCCAGTGTTGTGTTATGTTGTTAAACCCAGAAAGCATCAACATAAAAGGATATATTAATTATTCTTGGGTGACTTATTGAAATAAATAATATTGAAAAAGCTCCTAGTCATAACAGTCAGAAGGTAAAATATCTGTAACTATATGACGTAAGTTTTTCACTTAATTTTTGAAACCTTCATTTAATTTTTTTTTCTTGTCTTCTCTAATGGTTATGAAGCCATCGCGCCAAGGTCCGAGCGGGTGGCATATTAAGACGAAGTTGGAAGTAAAAAAAGGCGAAAAAGAGTTTTATATTCTCTCTCGAATGGGAAGAAATAGGAAAACCTTTCTCATTTAGTTCTCCAGTGCAAGTCGGAGTGCCGTGGAGAACACACAGCCATTTTAAAATTATCCTAAATTACTTAAAATTTATTCGAATTAATGTAGTATTATAGTGCTAATTTGGATAACGAGATTGTGAATGTTGATATGCATACCATAGTGATTGCAGTTCTAAGAAAATGTGAGCAGTTGCAGTGTATCGTGATGTGGTTTTTGTTGTTTACCTTTCGGTAGCACGTGTGATGCTGGCAACACAATTTAAAGGTACCTGTGTGATTTGAGAACCAAATAGAATTCACTGCCCTCATTTATTATGATCGTATTTTTATGTAAGTATATGTTATAGTTTTGTTAGATATTTTATCCTGTTTAATTTATATGAACAAAATTTGTTAGGTACGGATTATATTCTAGTTCATGAAAGCTTACACGGCTCTAGATAATGTTGAATGTCTTTAATATTACTAGTGATCTAAAAGTAATGATATTATATGATATATCTTGGATCCTACACGTTTTTTATTCTTTGCGTAATATGAAACATAATTAAAGTTTTTGACAATAACAAACATACCCATATACATGTATACTAATTCTTTACATATATAAAGTCTGCTTAAAACGAAAACAATTTACAAATACAACCATATTATTTGACAACTATAATTTAAATTTGTTTATAGTCAAATATTTTGATCGTTTGTTATATAAACTAGTAATTCGCTGAAATAGGCTTTTATGTTTAAAAACTAAGATTATTTCGAAATTAAGCAATGACAAAGACCATCGAGGCGGATTGGACAACTATGACACTAAATTAAATACAACGTATACGTATAAAGTAGTAAAAGAATTTACAATATTACATTAATCGCATAAGTACTAATTAGTATTTTCTAAATTATAGCGCTGCGCTGTGGCAGATATTTATTTATTTACTTAAGGGCATCCAGTAACTGTTACATCCTCTTCAATCTAAAATGCTTTAATCAATACAGTAATATAATCTAAATGTACAGCTTCTAAAGGTGCCACAACATGCTCAATGACAGTAACACTAATTAAAAATAAAAACAAGCTATAGGCTAGTCAGTATCCTCATAATGAAAACACTTAAATAAATACTAGGTATTTATAACTAAAAACTATTAATATTAGGTACACAATGCATAAGATGGCTATATGTATGTAAGTATATACAATAATAATAATATCTAGGGACAATGTCACACAGATCATCCTAGCCCCAAACTAAGCAAAGCTTGTACTATGGGTACCAGGCGACGATATACATACTTATATAGATAGATAAATACTTAAATACATAGAAAACATCCATGAGTCAGAAACAAGTATTCATGCTCATCACACAAATGTTTGCACTTACCGGGATTTGAACCCAGGACCACCAGCTTCGTAGGCAGGAGCACTACCAACTAGGCTACAGTGACTGTCATATATATATATTATTGTTACAGTATTATTTATTACTTAATAATAACTCTTGTAATGCGTTTTTCGCCTCTGTGGGTAACATTTACGCCAATGATATACTTAAAAACCTAAACTCCACACAAAAGTCACTAGCGCAAAGAGTTGTACGTGATAATGATTCCCCTCTGAATTCTTTTATCTTTGAACCAACCGACCGCTATGAAGTGGAGGGCATAATTCATGGTTTGAAAGTAAATAGCGCTCCAGGATTAGACAATATTAGTAATTCACTGATCAAAACTATAAAGGATTATATAGTAGAGCCTCTAGTATTAATCATAAATCAAAGTTTACTAACGGGAACTGTTCCCATGGACTGGAAAACTGCGGTGGTGGTACCCATACATAAAGGGGGTGAGTCGAATTTGCCCGATAATTATCGTCCCATATCACTACTTCCCGTGTTTTCTAAAATTATGGAAAAGGTAGTGAACTCGCGTTTGGTTAAGTACATTACAGAAAATAACATCTTGTCAGATTTTCAGTTCGGTTTCAGACCAAACAGGTCAACTGAAAATGCTGTCAGTGTCCTTGCCAATGAAATTGTCTCTCATTTAGATAAAAATCACGTTTGTATTGGGGTCTTTTTAGACCTAGCTAAAGCCTTTGATACCGTCTCCATTCCAATCCTTTTACAGAGGTTGGAAAATATCGGAATCAGGGGAGTTGCTCTGGATTGGTTCCAGAGTTACTTAACTGAAAGGCAGCAGTGTGTTAAGGTAGATTCTTGGCTCAGCTCTATGAAGAAAACATCGTTTGGGGTGCCTCAAGGCAGTGTATTAGGGCCGACCTTATGTCTGCTATATATCAACGAACTTGCAACTTTACCTCTAAAACATGCAAAAGTTGTGTGCTACGCCGATGATACAGCCGTAATTTTTCATGGTACTTCTTGGAGTATGTGTTTTGATAATGCAGTGCAAGGCATGTCTAAAATAGCCAAATGGCTCAATTACAACCTGCTCACTCTTAACACATTAAAAACAAAATTCTTGTGTTTCCATAAAACCAGCGCCTCCTCACCAACCTCTACTCCAGACATTCCGATCCATACGTGTGACCAACATCAAACAAACAGGAACACAACATGCAACTGTAGTAGAATCCAAAGATCGCGGTCTATTAAATATCTAGGCGTAGTACTTGATGAAAAGCTTAACTTCAGAGATCACATAACTGCTTTATCTGCCAAAGCTAGGAAACTTATTTACGTCACAAGACAACTTAGAGATGTGGCTAGTAGTGAGCTTTTGAAAACTATTTACACCTCACTTTGCCAGTCAGTCCTCACATACTGTATCAATGTATGGGGTGGTGCAGCCACAACACATATGATAACTTTGGAAAGAGCACAGCGATCAATACTAAAAGTGATGCTAAAGAAACCCATCTTATTCCCGACATCAGAACTCTACAAAGCGGCGGGCCTTTTGAGCATACGTAGATACTATGTGGTTAATGCAGTTCTGTGCACTCACAGAACTGTAATGACTTCGAATAACTACCCTAATATGCTTAAACAACGAGTTTTTAAACTGCCCGTTCCAAGTATAAAAACATCTTTTGCGAAACGTTTTCAAGAGTACATGTTTCCATTCTTGTATAACAAATTAGTAAACAAGTGCGGCATTAAAGTGAGTACTTCACACGAAGCTCAGAATAAAGTAAAAAAATTCGTTTATGAACTAAACTACAGTGAAACTGAGCAACTACTAAGATCTCTAATTTAAACACACATGCGATTTATTACGACTACACACACACACACTTTATACATACACACACATACACTTCATACATTAATTATGTATTATTTTTAGCTAAGATTAACAAAACTTATTTTTTTGGTATTCATAAATTGTATGCAAGTAAATAAATTAATAATTTAATTAACCATCATAATCCTTAGTCAACATGTAATAATAATGGAATGTAACTTTTATTTTATAGTTAATAATGATATAAACTGTGAGCTAGTCCTACCAGGCAATCGTATTTTGTATGATAACCTCGATACAGGCATTGCCTAGTGAGGCTATCATTGTACATCAACCATGTAAAAAATGAAGTGCTAATAAATTATTATTATTATTATTTTCTTTTTGTTTTTTTTTTCTCAGCTATTGCTGGCATTTCTTATCATTTACGGGCAAACGCCAAGTAAATGACAAGGAGTTAGCTAGTCATATTATTATGTCCGTCAGTTGCGTTATTGTCGTCGTCTAATTGGAGGAATTTTCTTACAATGCGGCAAGTATTTAGTATGGCCGCCTTTTGCCTTAATTATTATTATTATTATTATTATTATTAATAATCTTAATACAGTATTTCTAAAATTAGTAAATTTTTGTTAAGGCATGGGGAATGCCTATGCATGCCACCCGCAAAAAGTGTCTGCGGGTGGGTATGTCGGACTCGCACCGAATATACCTAACCTGCCGTGGACTTCTCTTGCCGCGTGATGGGGGAGCCCCGGGAACGCGGGTATGCTGCTCCGGTGCCCCCCTTTTGCGCCATGTCCCAGATAGTCGGGACACGTTCCCTGGGAGGACTCTGGATTGCCCTCCCCTATTGCCGACTCCTGCCAGTCCGGCACAGCGACTGCGCCACAAACAGATCGCTGTGTTCCCAGAGCTGCTTGCACGTGGTGGCAGTAGAGGACACTTCTTATATCTCATCATTCATCTCGTCTAGGCTCATAGACTAGGACGTATTGATGATCAAGTAGACAACGAGTCAGCTGGGTCTATATAAAAAAAAAATTGCAGCTATTCCGCATCACACTAAAGAAGATTCACGTAAATCGGTTCATAAATCTCAGCGTAAACGGTGTACGTACTTAAAAGGTGCGCCGACATGCGCGTCCGAAAACGCACTTATTCACGCGTATTAAACCTTAGCCTGAAACTGTCCTTAATACTCGTATTCACGCCAAGAAACACTTGAACAGTATGAGTCTAGCCAGACTGGCTAAGATTTAAAAACGTCCGTGCCAAAGACAATTACATCGTCCACATAAACAAACATTTTGTTACAAAAATGATCATTAAATGAAAACTACTGGGCCAAACTATATAATTTTTTATGGGACCAAATGGAAACTATTCCGCATCAAACTAAAGAAAAATCACGTAAATCGGATCATAAATCTCCGAATAATCGGTGTAGATACATAAAAAAAAATATATACCGGTCAACTTGAGAACCTCCTCCTTTTGAAGTCGGTTAAAAAGGTTTTTATTCACGTAAACTTTAAAAAAGCGCTTGTTAATAGTCAGAACATGTTTGTAGTAATATACTTAGTTGTATACATTATTATTTCTAGTAACATAGATATTTAGGTGCACATCCTTCTCTTCTTAACTTTCTTCTTTCTTTCTTTTCCGTAAAACTCTTTTCTTTTTTGTAAAACTTAATTTAAACTATTGCACAACTTTATATGGTACACATTGTATTGATTGTATGAAAACATTAAAAAAATATATTTTATAATAGCTATGATATTTAGCTAGCTCGTATGAAGTTATTGTCAAGAGATTATGTTTAAGTTTAATTATCTAGTTTAAGTCTAATATTTTTATTTCATATGGTCAATGGTTCTGTCTTATTAAGGTAACTAGCAAAAGACTGGCTCAAGATTCAGGGTACAGCGGCGCATCGAGGTATATGCGTAAGAACTCGTAGATATAAAAATTGTAACAATGTTGGGCCGTCGTATCCGTTACGGAGTATTTTATAGAGAAAAGTCATGTCATGGAGTTGTCGTCAAACCATCAGGCTATCCATTTTAAAGTTCTGCAGTTTGTCTGTGATTTGGAGTACACGGAAAGCTGTAAGTCCCGGTTATTTTTTTTCATTCGGGTCTAGTCCCTCCCTCGTACCCACCACTGCAACTCCTGTAAGCCAAGATAAAACAGTCGGGGTCCCGGTTACCGTTGCAGTCGTTAGACCATAGATCTCGTTAAGCCGTGTCAGAGGCCTAGATTTGTTGAAAAATTCTACCACTTCCCATGCTATAAAGAAAGAAGAACCGGGACCGACAGCCGAAGCACGGAGTCATTCAGAAATTAAATAACTTTACTGGTCACCCATCTATGGACTGACCGCTAGCCTAGTTGTTTAACGTCGCCGATCACTTACGGTGGTTATCGGTGAGTGCATTTAGCTATAAGCATAGCCTCATTGCAGAACATATATGTTTAAAAAGTTTGCAGTTTAAGTTATACCTGTAATTGTAGTTTCTTAAGTAAAGGATTTGATGGGCCTGTTGGTGTGGTTGCCAAAAGCTTGCTTTTTACGCCGGAGGCATCGTGGCATCGATTCCCACACAGGACAAATACATGTTTGTGTGCATGAACATGTCTGTTTGTCCTGAGTCTGGGTGTAATTTATCTATATAAGTATGTATTTACAAAAGAAATGTAGTATACCACTTATCTGATTTCTATAGTACAAGCTCTGCTTAGTTTGGAATCAGATGGCCGTGTGTAAATAATGTCCCAGGATATGTTACATTATACATATTATATTAATTCGTCTGTAAAAACCAAATAAACAAATAGGCAGCGTGACCAACAAATCGTTCCCGATATGAATCTCATTTTACCGACTCCACATTTTTTCTCTCAGTATTACGGTACGCTAAATATAGTACTTGAAACAATAATCCCCAAAACTCGGGTCCACATTCTTATAAAAGTGTACTGAACCTTCGTTATCCCTAAAATCCACACAGTGGAAAATTTCATTTCAATAGGTTGCTTCGATACCTCATTGCAAATAACTGGAGAGCCGGGCTTAATATGCATTAAGGGTATTCCCGAATTTCTCGAGTAAAAATGTATGAGAGGAGGCCAGGCGTGACGTATAAGTGGATTACGTGTTCTATCTCGCTCTCTCAGCTAGCGTCGTCTTTTTTTCTAAATCCTGAAATGGCCTTAGTAGAAAGTATGGAGAGAACTTTTTAAGGGTATTTTTGTTATGTATATATAAAATTAAGCATTAAATTAAAGGTATTCTAAATATTCTTGTATTGATAATGTTCCCAAAATACTGACAGCATTATCACGCTGTATGGCAATACCTATTTGTTGGGCAAAATATAAGCCAGCATTCTGGGAACGTTTCGCCTCAACAAGGCGTGCAGCTATTTCTTTATACATAATTTTGGCCGCTGGTCCCCATGGCCCTAATGTTTCTACCCCAAAAGGCACAAATATGTAACCGTTATCAAGTGAACTATATTTGCGCCTCTTGAGGGCCTCAGCCGATTCAGCCGCCGCGCCAGCCTTATTTTGGGGACCGGGAAGATGAGACGGTGCAAGGGTGTCAACCCAGGTAGCGTCCCAAACCAAAGGTCACCCCATCCTCCAAGGAATGAGAGTCATCCCGTCAGGCCTCTTACCATTATCACGCATTAAACCAATGGGTTCTAAAGTGGCAGCGCAATTGGCGGTGGTAAAAGCACGCCGGATGATGTTGTTTAAATTAGCGTGGCGGGGAATACGATCAGCACTTTTTAAACAGGATAAGCCGTGGAGACCAAGCCGGTCAACGGCATCACCACACTGGCGCGGTGTTATGTATGAATATATTAAATATGTCGTTTTTATAATTAAATTCCGCCCGCGGTTCTACCCATTAGTCGGCCATCTAAGTTATTTTCTGTACCTAAAACAGTTTTTTATTTGGATAGGGTATACTACTCCTTGTATCATCAGCTCTCAGCCAACAAAAGTCTCAAAATCGATTCAGCTATACCCAAGATTAGGAGAAACAAACAGACAGATAGACATAATTTTTAAGCGATGTTTCGTTATTAGAACAGCATATATGGCTTTTTTTTAGCTGTTCGTTTGAAATTAAAAACGATTGTTTTATTTCATTTATTCAATGACAATATTTAAATTGTGTTTGAATTACATAAATAACAAAAACAATTGCAACTTATGTTGATAAATTAACATCTAAGTAAGTAAGTCAGTAATCATAGAAGTAGAATTGGTCTGCTGTGTCCAGTCTATCGTAAAAGATGACTAAAAGGGTCAAAGGTGGGTTATTCGGTGAGGCGAGAGCGGAATTATAATGTCCAATTAACGACCTCGGGAAGGACGGCAGTGTATGTACTCGTAAATTCTGGCGTTGTAGTGGCAGTGTGGGAAAAATATACCTTTGCAGAGGAGCTGCAGTACATTGCTGCAGGGAGAGACACCGGCATGTTTTACAGAAGTTACCGGTGCCCTTCCATATATAAATGTCGACGATATCACCGTGTAGTTTTAGTCGGTATGAGTCCAACATGACCCGACATTCTCCCTTGACGACAAGTATCCATCAATAGTTTTCCCACGTCAAAACATAAGATCAGTAATCACCTGGACAAAATGCATAACACAATGAATCCTGCTAATATTATAAAAGTTTGTAAGTATGGATGGATAGGTGGATGTTTGTTACTCTTTCACGTAAAAACTACTCAATGGATTTTAATGAAATTTCACAATAATATAGCTTATACATCATAATAACACATAGACTATTTATAAAGTGTTAAAATATTCCGAACACATTCATTTATTAAAATTGTTCACGCCATTATTTTTCTTGTATCTTGTCATATGCCGTAAACTTTTAATATATTTTGGACTGTAATATAAAATCATAATTTATCTATAACAACCTACATGGTAAGCAGATCACTCTTCGTACTCTTCGTCAACCTTAGATTTAAGGTTTTGAGTATAAAAAATAAAGTCTCTTTCCATATTTATGTAGCTTCCACATCTTTCGATAGGAGACAAAGGCCGTGGTGATGTAAGCATATTTTTCAGCTAGCACTCCGTTCGGAAATCAATACCGTTCGGCCAGACGAACAATTTCACTAGCATCATCTTTACTGTTGCAAATCTATCCAGTAGTACCTAACTTTAATTGAAATGTATGAAAGCCTAGTGGTTAGACTAGGTTTAGTGACAATCTGTTAAACAGTTTTTGTATCTGTTCCAATGGTTGGTATGGAGAGAAACGTAATAATAATATCCTGGGACATTATTCCCACTCGGCCATCTGGTTCCAAACTGACCAGAGCATGTAGTGTCGAAATCAGATTACTGATATACTGCATTGAGTACTTTTCTTTTGTAAATACATACTTATATAGATAGTTACACTCAGACTCAAACAATCAGACATGTTCATACACACAATATCAGCTGTCCCGATGGGAATCGAACGTTAAAGGCAAGTATTTAAATAATAACTTTTATTTTTTAAAATTTATTATTTAATAAATTAAAGGTCAATTATAAAAATACACTAATACAATACAATATTTAAAAATAACATACAGAACAATTACATTACAATACAATGCAACATAACAATCAAAACAATATTCCGACATTATCCCGTACATGTACCATGTCACAGTGAGACATGCAACAGCGCCTTCGCCCAGCGATTCGACTGCCAGAGTCGAATCGCTGGGCGAAGGCGCTCAGGATACTGTTTGGGCTGACCCGCACTCTGCGCACCAGGTATCTCCACCGCATTTATGTAGAGTTGTAAGAGTTATCTTCACCAGGATTACCGATGTTATCAACCAGAATTCCAAGACAGCAATATTTTTTTCATACAAATAAGACTGAAATATACAGTTGGCTCAATTGATCTCTTCATCTATTCGCCGCAATTTACCGACAAGTTTATACAGTCTCGCCTACGAATATTAATGTAATTTCATGCCTGCCTCGTCTCGATCATTTTTCTGTACCGTTGCATTTAAATTTGATTTTCCCAGGCTGGGCCTAACTGCATTTCAAACTATACGATGGGCTGCAATCACTGTTGGTAATACTATCAACACGGATTTATATAAATGGATACCGACTAGGTATTATGTAGATATCGACTGGACTCTTGGACTAGTGGTATAAAAAAAAAACAAAATACTTTATACTTATATATTTTCCCAGGCTGGGGTTAACTGCATTTCAAACTATAGGATGGGCTGCAATCACTGATGGTAATACTATCAACACGGATTTATATAAATGGATACCGACTAGGTATTATGTAGATATCGACTGGACTCTTGGACTAGTGGTATAAAAAAAAAACAAAATACTTTATACTTATATATTTTCCCAGGCTGGGGTTAACTGCATTTCAAACTATAGGATGGGCTGCAATCACTGATGGTAATACTATCAACGCGGATTTATATAAATGGATACCGACTAGGTATTATGTAAATATCGACTGGACTCTTGGACTAGTGGTTTAAAAAAAAAAAAAAAAAACAAAATACTTTATACTTATATATTTTCCCAGGCTGGGGTTAACTGCATTTCAAACTATAGGATGGGCTGCAATCACTGATGGTAGTACTATCAACACGGATTTATATAAATGGATGCCGACTAGGTATTATGTAGATATCGACTGGACTCTTGCACTAGTGGTGTAAAAATAATTATAAAAAAAATAATTTACACTTATATATATAGATAATTTACACTTATATATATAGACGGTCACCGTAGCCTAGTTGGTAGTGATCCTGCCTACGAAGCTGGTGGTCCTGGGTTCGAATCCCGGTAAGTGCAAATATTTGTGTGATGAGCACGAATATTTGTTTCTGAGTCATGGATGTTTTCTATGTATATAAGTATTTATCTATCTATATAAGTATGTATATCGTCGCCTGGTACCTATAGTACAAGCTTTGCTTAGTTTGGGGCTAGGGTGATCTGTGTGACATTGTCCCCAGATATTAATGTTGCACAGGACAACTATTTGGGTGACTGATAAATAGTTGTTCAGTGTATGGATGTACTCTGTGTCCGTAAATTATAAGTTTGTAAAGTACCCTGCGACAGAAGGATTAGTAGTTAGTACATAGGTATGTTGTCTATATATTTACACTAGCAGTGCCCGCGACTTCGTTCGCATATTTTGTAAGGACTCCGTAAATGTTACATCAGAATATTTCGACGTATTTATTTATGTTGTTACCTTGATTTATGTTAAAGTGCAGAATAGTCTGACCCGCTGCTTCTGGTAGGACCGGTGAATTATGTGTATTTGGAGTTTGGGATCAGACGGCAGTGGGTGATTTTTCCCCGATATTGGAACGAAGTTCCTTATCGCGCGTTGTGAAAGGAGGCTAGACGGAAAAAATTCTCACGAAAAGTTGTCATGCAGCTGTGCGGCGTGCGCATGTTTCTCTGTCTGTATCTCTCTCTTATAGAAAGCAAGCCAGATATTTTCATTTCTATTTCGCATTGAACAGTGTGGTGTCGCGACGATTATTTTTGTTGAGTGTATACAGGTTTTTTGTACATAATAAATAATAAGAAATAACTTCGTTCCATCCGGGTGTCCCTTGACACCTCTCAGTTTTTTATTATTTGCTGTGCCCCGCGGTTTTACCCGCGTTAAACTTTATTAATTATAGCCTATGTGTTAATCCAGGGTGTTAGCTAACTCCATACCAAATTTTATTAAAATCGCTCCAGCCGTTTAGACGTGAAGAAGTAACATACACACTCACAAACTTTCGCCTTTATAATATTAGTGAGATAGAATAGACAAAATCCTAAAATTGCTTGTCCAAACCACATACTTATTCGAAAAATGTCCAACGATAAAGACATCGTATGGGCAGTGGTTGCCATAGTGTCAGAGTTGTTCAAGCCGGCCACTAGGCCTCTGACATGGTTTAACGACTGTTGACTAATGACTACAACCGGGACCGACAGCTTAACGTGCCCTCCGAAGTGCGGAGACGCTCAGAAATGAAACCACTTTAGTGTTCACCCATATATGGACTGACCGTGTGACTAGTTGCTTAACCTGTCACTTAAGGACCGGTGAGAGCGTCTTACTATGAGCTATAAAACTTATTATTAGTAGTTTATTTTCCCACAATGTTTTTTTTTTGTCATTTATCTACTATATAAAACTAAGTTCGGTTTTCCTTCCTGACGCTATAACTCCAGAACGCACGAACCGATTTCCACGGTTTTGCATTCGTTGGAAAGGTCTCGGGCTCCGTGAGGTTTATAGCAAAGAAAATTTATAAAATCTAACGCGAGTAACACCGCGGGGCACAGCTAGTTCTCTTATATTATTCACATTACAAAGCAATGTAACAAAATCGCCAAACTGTTGCCAGTTTGTTGGCGATAATGGCGCTCTTACATATTACTTTTATACATATATTTTTATTTTAGGTAGTACTTTTTCAGTGTTTTTTTTAAATGATACAGAACTTATATTATCATCTTTTGACGAGTTCCTTATAAAATCTATGTTATCAAAAATTGTTGGAGTTAAATATTGCCTAGTTCTTTTACCATAATATTTTTTTACATAAGGTATGTTGTTCGCGAGTTTACATAGCTGTCTGCAGTTACAGATGAATATATCATCTCACAATACGCGATTATAGTGTAATTATATCAAATTTCAAGGAAGGCCCTTAATAATGCCCGCTAAAATGTTTTCACCGTAACTCAGACTTCCGTTCAACATGGCCAGCCCACTGCTACTTTTGCTTCGCTATTCAATATTTTAAATAAATTATTGATACCACAGACTATAATAAAATTTCTAGATTACTGTCTGTGGTACTAGAATATTTGATCCATATCAGCACCACTAACATGCTGTAAAAATATGTGAAATACTCATACAAGAATACAAACTTATGACCACTGTAAAACTATGTTATGCATGTCATTGCTTATGTTACTCGTGTTAAGAATATTCCACTGTTTCTCAACTAATGTACAGACAGCACAACAAGCTACCCCAATCTGTCAAATTTCTTTTATAGATTTGCAACTTTATCACAAAAGCATAAGGTTCACTTACAATTGGGGAAATATGAAAGATTAGAGTAGGTATCTTGATGTGCGGGCGTCTGTAGAATGCATTATCAGCATCGACTAATAAAAAAATCGCACTGAGTGCTACTTACAAATTCGTATGTAGATAGTTTGTTAATCACAGGAATCATCAACTCTCGAAGATTTTTTAACTGATTTCAAACTTCTGTTTTACCCTTTGTTTTTTGTATATAATATATTTTGTATATATATTTGTATTTGTCCTTCGTTGTTTGTGAACAAATTTAAATATATTTATTTGGTAGGAAATCCTTTTGTGATGGTTTCTTATGAATTGAGTCCGAAACAAATTACAAACTTAGGATTTATACAGAAATGTTGATGTTAATACTATATTTTTTGCTGTTCTGAAATTAATAAGTGAAGTAATTAAAAGTACCTATGTTTGCGCTCAATTCGACTATAATGTATTGTAATTCTAAAAACTGTATTATATGTGTTAAAATAATGACAAATTTAATGACAATATTAAATTATAACATACTAATCCCAGATCGTAATATCTATTTATACCTTTAATTAAATATGTATAACTTCATTAGTTTGTTAATTATATAATAACCTAGTATCATTAAATGTAAACATGTTCTGACTATAGCATAACCAAAACTGTAGCTTGGCTTAGAAAACATTAATTTTAATATAAATATATAATTTTTGTACTCATTTTAATAACAAAATAAAAATATTATTTCTTACTGTTAAAAGAGCTTTTTAAAGTATATGTGAATAAAAACTGATTGTAAACATAAAAAGGAATTTGAATCTAGTCTATTCCTTATGTAATTCTCTTAGGACAGATTCTCAACTATAAGAACCACTGATCAATCCTTACATTATCATTGCAGGTACAATGTAAGGTAATCATTTAAAATGGAAATTACATGAAAAAATTGTCTCCTATTAGACTATTAAATGTGTACTTTACCTACCATCTTTGGTAGTCATTAATATGCATTATATGTATTTTAGTGCCAATTAGTGCCTTCGTACACGATACTCCAACGGTATTCAATTAGTTGAGTGAGTATCGTACATGAGTTTTCATATAAGATATTCTAAAGAATTTAACAATAAAACATAATTAGTTTACATTAAGTTTGAAAGGGAGATCGACTACTGTCAATATTTTTCCGTCTCACTTTTTATATGGACCCAAAAATTTTTATGTTCCGTTTAGTTTTCAACATTCTCTTTTATATATCCCTTGTTCTGCCAATTAAAAATAAAACAAAAATAATATGGCCAAAAAGGTGCAGCCTTTTAGGAGTTATGTATTACATACCTTCAGCAATTAATTGTAATTTATATATATTATCACCATATTTATAATAGTTATAGATTTTATTTTAAATATGATATGAGTGTGTATGTGGGGCATTAAGTTCCATACATTGTGTAATGTAGATGTAATCGGAAACTGTTGAGAATTCCCTTGAACTTGTTAAAACAACAGTAATTAATTTTAAGTGGATTAATAAATTTATATTTTTCTCATTATGTCACGTCAAACAAATCATGTACATAATAGCCGGAGTAGTAAGGTACAGTGAACTACAGAAGTGCTTCACAATAAAAAATTATTATACTAGAAATGTAATTATTATGCCTTATATTTACGGGCCGGTTGGCATGGTTCGTAGATAATTGCCTTTTACATCGCAGGTCGTAGGTTTAATTCCCACCCATGACATATTTTTTTATAAATATAGCTTATAAACTCCTACACTTCAGGCTGATACTGAGAATAAAGTATTAATTTTTTGCCTGACCCGGGTTTTGAATCTAGGGCCTCGTTATCTGCGGTTAAATACGCTACCGCTACACCAACGAGGCAGTCAAATTAAAGTCTTTAAAATTGTATATTATTAATAAAACACGCTAACAGAGTAATTATATCATTCCGTTCAGATCACACGCAAGGCTGGACCCTTCATTTTCAAAGTAAACCCTTTACTATGATCATTCACACTATGCACCGTGCGTATTAGTCGACTCTATCCCTATATGAACATAAGTTCACAAAACATTCCCCAAACAATTAAAATTCAATATTGCAATCTACTGTTCGCGTTTTTATTTAGTCTCGTTTAAGTTGCTATAAAAATTACTGCTCAAATAATGTTCCCTTTGAAGTCCAAAGTTGAGCGAACACTTTAACGATCTATTGTTTTTTAGTTTTTCATAAAAAGCCATGAATTTAACTTCGTGCGTTGGAAAGTTCAGGTTTGGAATGAAATGTTGACAGCAATTGTTTTCACAGTATCGTGCGTTGCTGATTTTGAACGCAACTGTACGGAACTGGCTTTGAGAATCAACATCACTCGATTAATGCCCTTGGTATTGCAAGTGTTCATTGAAAACGGTGACCACTTAGGTACAAGCCATAGGTATGCTTGTATGTTTGTTTGTTTATTTGTAAATAAAAGGAAACTATTCCACTACTCGTAAGTGGTAAAAAATATGTGGTGACTTCTTATATCCCATTTGACTGCCCTGTAAGTCTAGTGGTTGGTGACCCTGACTGGTAAGCTGGTGGTCGTGGGTTCGATTCCCACCCGGGACAAATTTTTGTGTGATGAACACCATTATTTGTTCTGTGTCTGGGTGTTATTCATCTACATATAAGACGCATGTTTTTAAAAATATACACACATCAACACAATCTAGGGATATTGAACATTTCATTGATTATCTAGAAAACTATAAACATTTTGTTATGACTGTAAATGGAAGAATTAAAGATAATTTCATGGCCGATATTTAAACATTAACAACACGATGCGATTTTGTTTTTCTAATTAATAAAAGTCTTAAATTAATTAAGCCATAGAAAATTACTGAGTGAACAAAAACATTTTATTCTTATAAAATTATTCAATCGAATTAAATGAATAAAAATCTTACCAAATCTGATAATCAGTAATCGGTATTTCCTCCTCTAACATTAATCACACAGCGGCAACGATTTTCCATACTTAAAATTAAGGTGTCAATGTCTTGCTGGGGTATGCAGTCCCAAGTTCTTTTTAAATGTTCGAAAAGTTGTTCTTCTGTTGTCAAGTTGGGCGGAAAATCCCTCAATGCTCTTCGCTGTAACATGTCCCAGGCGTGTTCAATTGGGTTTAAGTCTGGCGACTGTGGAGGCCAATCTAATACCTGAACATCGTGTTCTCGAAGGGCGGCCCTCACCAGCCGCGCTGTATGGGAAGGTGCATTGTCATGCATGAGCTGAAATTCTTGCCCCGTTAGGGCCCTGAGCGGGACAATGACACGTTCTACTACCTCCTCACGGTATCTATGGGCAGTCATGCTGCCCTGAATCCAAATGAGTTGGGTTCGTCCGCCAATTCGTATTCCTGCCCACACCATAATTGTCCCGCCTTGGTAAGAGTGGACCTCCTGTGGATGTCGGAGACGGCTGACCCTGCCTGGAGTTCTCCAAACGCGTGTTCGTCTCGAATCTGGATGAAATCCATAGCGGGACTCATCAGTGAACAGCACCAATGACCATTGTTGATCACTCCATGTCAAATGTTCTTGAGCCCATAAGAGTCGCCTACCGCGATTGCCACGTCGCAGCGCTGGGACTCGTAGCGGTCTGCGAGCATGAAGACCAACTTCATGCAGCCTCCTTCGCACGGTTTGGTCGCTCACCAGCAGCTGCTGACCCTCCTGGAGCCTTTGCACTAGTTGCATCGCTGTGATATTGGGTAGTCTTCTGGCGGTCATTTGGAGAAATCGATCCTGTCTCTGAGTGGTAACACGATATCTACCTGTGTGCCGTTCTGCCACATCTCCAGTAGCGCGATAACGTGACCACAGCCTGGATACCACATTTTGGCTTGTGCCCAGAGACTCAGCAACGACGCGTTGAATAGCACCGTTTTGTAACATGCCAACTGCCCGTAACATTTCATCTCGACTCAAATGATGGCGTGGCATGACGCTAAAAAGCTTACACAACCAATTGAGAAAAGAAAATAAAACAATTTATCAGGTTTTCTTCAATTAACACGCAAAAAAAATTTTAATGCAACTTCTTGAAATTAGATACAACTCAAGATTGCGCTGTGCTTTGCGTGTTTTCATTTGTTTCTCATTTTAATTTTTAAATTTTGAATAAAGAATAGACAAGGTTTAAATCTGTAAATAAACTTTTTAAGGAAACTAAATAGGTTTTAAACAATAAAGCCATGTTTGATTTCAAAATAACGTATCCCTAGACTTTGTTGATGTGTGTATATGTAAGGTTCTCGAGTGGCGACCACGAACCGGAAGACGCAGCGTGGGCCACTACAAGATGGACCAATGATCTTGTGCGGGTCGCTGAAAATCGCTGGATGCGGATAGCGCAAGACCGGCGATTGTGGTGATCTTTGGGGGAGGCCTTTGTCCAGCATTGGACATCTTTCGGCTGATATGATGATGATGATGAAGTTTATCAGTTGTCTCGTTACCATAGTCAGGCTTTGTCTAGTTTGGGTTCTGTTGGCAATGTGTTAGTGGTTCCAAGGTATTATATTATATTATTAGCTAACTCGGCGAACTTCATTCCGCCTAACAGTCGATTCTTTAATTTTATTGTTTTTTTTATTATGATACCTACTTTATTTTATTTTTATTTATTCCAAATTAAGTTGTATTTTTATTGACAATAGCTGTACCCGCGCTTCGTCCGCGTGTTAATTAGTTTATTTTTGTTTTTCTTAAATAAAAGTATTTTTCGAAACTAAACGTAATCTTAAGTTACTCCTTATTACCTTTATTACATCAGCTACCTGCCAATAAAAGTTCCGTCAAAATCGGTCCAGCCATTTCAGAGATTAGCCGGAAAAAACCGACAGACAGACAAAAATTGTAAAAAATGTGATTGTGGTGTATGTACCGTATTAGATTTACAATTAAATTATTTAAATGTCAGATGTAAAGGAAGTGTGAAAGGAAAAATATTTTACCTTTCAAAGGGAATAAGGGAATAAAATTTTTGTCAAGAATTTGGTCTATACAGATTTTTTACTTCAGCGTCGATATAATGGTACTCTTAAACACATCGCATAGCAATGCCTCATTCAAATTTGTCTCATTCGTGAATGCTAATGGTTCGAACGAATGCTGAATGATTTATCGAATAGATACTGCATGAGTGACGGGATGGTAT
The DNA here is from genome assembly GCA_951640165.1 of Pseudoips prasinana. Taxonomy (NCBI): domain Eukaryota; kingdom Metazoa; phylum Arthropoda; class Insecta; order Lepidoptera; family Nolidae; genus Pseudoips; species Pseudoips prasinana. The sequence goes on from OX621246.1 coordinate 28,039,336, forward strand.
GGTTCCGTACTAATTATATATTTACAACAGCGTGCGTTTCTCGTGCGTCATACTAATTTAATATAATATAATATTTTTTAACTAGATTTAATATTATTGCCTGCCTTTCTAACTACGTTAAGGGCATGAACAGGACCGAGTTTTTAGTCATGAAATTTATTCTTATATATTTCTAAATATATAATAATAATAATAATATCCTTGGACATTATTTACACATGGCCATCTGACTCCAAACTAAGCGGAGCTTGCACAATTGAAACCAGATAACTGATATACTACTTTTTTTTTTAATACTTACCTATAAAGATAATGACACCCAGACTCAGCACAAACAGACATGTTCATGCATACAAATATCTGTCCTAGGTGTCCCAACCAGGACATATATATAATATGTATTCCCTACATATTATATATAAATTACACCCTGACTCAGAACCAAATATTACATTGAATATAAAGAATATATTGTACAACGGGTGGTTTTATTGTAATATAAATATATTGAATACCTAATATTTGGTTAGTATAACTTCATAAAATGTATATTAATATACAATAGCAAGGTAAAGGAGCAAGTGGGTCACCTGATGGTAAGTGCTCACGGGACTTGCAAAGGAGTGCTTTGAAAATGTGGAAGGGACCCTAATAATTTGCAAGTGCAGTGGTCTAAGAATTCTAAACGTGCAATAGGAATTATTTTTGTCGCCAAATTCTTAGTATCACTGTGATTAGACTTGGCAAAAATAATGGTTGCTTAAATGATCCACGATGGCATTAGGAATAATGATTATAAATACAATTGTACAATACGTAATGAGTTCTTTGGAAATCTGAAGTACTAAGTGATTTAAATTGATAAGAGAAAGCCATGGACGTGCCTAAATGTATAATTGTTGCAATTTATCTTACTATGGATTTAGAGGTCGCAAGTCTAACCCAAGGCACGAACCACTTAATTTTTGGATTTGTGTGTGTGTGAATAAAAGATAATAATCTCGAACTTGAAACGGTGAAGGAAATCATCGCGAGTGAGCCTTATGCCTCCGGGTTCTCTAAAAATGCTCTTGGTGGTATGTCAAGTTTGCCAACCCGTACTACTCTAACGTGGTGAACTATGCCCTATACGCTATCATTGTGACAGGAGGTCTTTGCTCTACAGTGGGAGAGAGAAGGGTTGTAACTACCATCATATTTATTTAAGATGACCCATTTTAGATGTTGGCATGAGTGAATATTTTTTTCTAAGCAATTATATAAACTGAGATTGATATAATCCATTTAATGTCCTCCTAGCCGAATTGCGGCCACAATGGCCAGTCTCAATAGAGATTAGCCATCTACGCGGTACATATTATAGTGCACAAGTGTGTGTGCAAATTCAGGGGCACCTTGTATTCCAAAAATCTTATGATCCGATGGGACACGACGGGAAAGAGGTCAGGTACAGGACTGACGGCTTTACGTGCTCTCCGAAGCACGGGGGAATAATACCGCCAACTCCCAGACTTCGGGGCTGATTATGGATTTTTTTTCTTTTTTACAGAAAAGTCCCAAATTCACTTTTAGCCTGACCGGGGATTTCAACACAGGACGCTACCGCTAGACCAACGAGGCAGTCAAATACTACTGCATTTATCAGGTCTCCGAAGTACCTACTAATGGTTATAGCTTAATATTGTTGATTAAGTAACTTACCTTTATTTTTCACAGCTCCAAAAGCTTGCCGAATTGAGTATGTGACATTAATTGCAAATCGGTCGGCATTAATTGCAACGTCTATATGTTCCTAAGATCAGAATATTAAAATAATTTTGAAAGTCGTACCTACCTACCTAAAAATACTATACTACGCGGACAAAGTCGCGGGCAGAGCTAGTAGTTTATATTGTTTTATTTCATAAGTAATGGGTAAAATCAAGATTTAAAAATAGATAAAGTTTAAGTAAAGAATCTTTCCATTCATCCCCTACTATAAAGACTTAAGAACTTTCAGTATATTTTGTAATATACGTATCTCCAATAAGACCTACCTAGTTACCGTAAAATGCCTGGTCTATTTAACCGTTAAACATCTACAAAGTTCATCTACTCTCACATTAATACGAGACAGCGCGTATTTCCCAAGAGTAGCTGTGTCGCGGACTATAAAGAAATATCACTCTGAGTGCGTTTCGCGGCGCTCCTTTTATTCCCTTTTGCGTTGCGATAAAGCATTCTTGATACTTGTAGAAAAATGGTAAGTGTCTCACTTTGTATCAGCATGGCAACCAAAACACGTCTACTGCTGAAAAAGGCCTCTTACAAAACATAATTTCATAGATATACCGTAATCACCATGCTTGGCAGACGGCACAGTATGATGGTCATTACTCTCAGAAAGAAGTTGTTTTCTTTTTTCTGGTGTCGGGATGACTTTTGACACCTCAACGAGGTTTTATAGTTTCATACAATGTTTTCGGGGCTATAGATGGGATCTAAGCACTTAAACTTCTTAACCACCTCTATCATATTTTAGGCAGGTTGTTCTTTATATTATTATTCATTATATTTATCTATGAATTTTAAAATTATATAGACATGAAATAAGATGGTAAAATCGTAAAAATACAGCGTATACTTCAATTCACTATTAATCCAATTATATAATATTAGTAAACTTAATACCTCCACTGCTGATTTTAGTTTTAATTCGTAACTGTAAGTTATTTTATATTTAAAACGCCTTTGGTAATTATAAAATGTATATTATAGTTCTGTCAATATAATACTTTTATTGTCTCTCATAGTTAAACATTTTAAAAGAAAAGGGACTAACTGAAATAGCCTACCTTACCTAAACAGCGACAATAATATCGTATTAACATTGTTCAATTATCTTTAGTTTAAAAAATTTTAACAACAACAATTGACTTTACCGATCTTTCGTATATTCCAATGGTGATAAAACCAATGTGATTTAAAGTAGTTCTATCGTAGTTATTAGAGACCTAGGTTCAATCACTCTGGTTGCTCTAACAAAAATATTATTATGTGATTTTTCTGGTAAAAAATAATTGCAGCAGCCCTGAGTAAGAAAGTTGGTAGTGGTTTAGCTGTGTGACTAGAGGTCACTTAAAGCCATCGGTGTCGCGCAGGATCTTTCCCCGGTTGCTGTTGTTTTTATTTATTAATTATTATTCTAACGCATCTCCCAGTACTTAGATAAATCATGTAAGTACGAAATGTTTTGAAATCTCTGTACTCTAAAACACGTTATTTTAAATGTAATAGAATGAAATCCATTTACAAGGCGCGCCGTAAATATCTGTTTTAAAATAAGTGTATTAGAAATTTTTGGTAAAGTAGTTAGAATAAACCTACCATTAAATTAGCAGCATCTAAAATGTAAAGTCGAAACAAAGTAACATATTCTTAGAAATCAGTGTATAGTATTTGAAGCGATGCGGAAGTTAATTTACTATAAATTAATCACAACATTCAAACAGACACATGCGTACAGGTCAAGTGCAATGAAACAGTGTAGTTGCACCAATAAATCACCGAACGTATTCGGCTACATATTAAATCTTAAAAAAAAACACTACTGTTCACTGTTACGAGTATTACTCCGAATAGAATGATTTTGTTGCCGGATAAACAAAATTTTGGCTCGATGCCTACACGTGTACAGTTTTTGGATTCATGTTACAAAACATGATTTGCTTGCAGTTTACTAGGAACACCGTCCATTGTTTTATTTCAATTGGAAATACCGGGTTTCGACACAATCGGCTGTATTGATTGCGTTCGGAACTTTTACGTTGGATAAAATGTTTAGAGTAAAAGTTTTGCGTATTCTCGATTGGTAGATTTGTTATTTTAAATAATAATAGGTAAAAGTAAGATTTCATTATGACTTGCTTACCGCAGTGTCTCAAGTCGTAAGTCTTCGACCAGTGTATGTTGCCAGAGATGAATTCTGGAATAGAGGGTAGGTCTCACACTATGAGGCTCAAAAGAGCAATGGAGAGGGCTATGCATGGAGTTTCACTGCGAGATTGAATAAGAAAATTTGAATCCAAAGTTTTCCTCCATGAACCTCCATTTGCATTCGTATCTGTAAATTGCCTTTTCTCATCTTCACGTATTAACGTAGAGTGACAATTTTAGAAAACTTTTCTATTAATCGTCTGTCTCATGCATTTTCACGCCAGTAACCACCCTGAGTCAAAATTCAAACCTCAAAGGATATGTATTTGTCCCCTGGCACGAGTAAAATACTTCTTTTCTCATCTGCTAGATGGCTCAGCTCGCCTTTATTGACCAATGGTGGTTTAATCCACATAATATGGGTACAGAGATTTTATTTTAGATGGCGTTTACAGATAGCCTAGGTGATAGCCTCCTATCATCTGCTTCACCGGTCAATAAAAGTGAGTAAAAGCGAACGAATAACTATTTCGTATGATCTTGGTTGTGTTTTTTTTGGTTTATAAGACTTGTTGATAAATGAAAATCTGCCTCTTTGATTGTATGACTGCCCTCCAGCTACTAGAACTGTGTAAATAAGTGACTGCAGCTCGATCCCCATTTAATAAAATAGTATATTTATTTTTGTTTTCGACAACAATATAACGAACATCAGCATCTAGTAACATAGCAGTCTCAAAAGTACTATACGCATCATAGTAATCTGAAAAATCGAATACATTAATCGAAAGTAAATATACTTTTTATAAAATTTTATATTTATACTCTAGCGTTATTGGTAATGACTTTCAAGCTGCCGGTCGAGGTTCGATCACCACCCAGGACATATATTTGTACGCATGAACATGTCTGTTTGTCCTGTGTCTGGGTGTAATTATCTATAGAAGTATGTACTTACAAAAGAAAAGTAGTATATCACTTATCTAATTTCCATTTACAAGATCTGCTTGATTTGAGATTTGATGGCGGTATGTGAATAATGTCCCAGGATATTATTTTTATTACTACTTATAACGAACGGCAAAATTGTATGAAAAATAGGTTTTATAATTTTACTGATAAGGTTTACGAACCTTGAGCTACTTCGTATAAAATACGTAAACGATAAAATATTTAAAAAGTCAACCGTTTAAGGATTTTTCGTAAAGTATCAAGGTTATCTGGGTGAAGTAGATTAGAAAAAATCCATTTCAGCTCAACCGAGAGACACTACATAAGTAGGATTTGGCGCTTGGAAATCCTGACAAAAGAGAAAAAATATGCGCCAGAAAGAGAGGCAAGATATTGAGTAAATGCAATGTACATAGCAAGTAAATACATTGAGCATTCAATATAAATGGATTACAGGCGACGGGTCAGGCAAGATATTAGTTTTACAGTTCCGTCGATATAAATATAAACTTTCAAGACGATATCAGGAATAGATTTTAGGGTTCCGTACCTTTACTGGTCTATTGGTCTGGTGGTTAGTGACCCTGACTGCTAAGCCAGGGGTCGTGGGTTCGATCTCCACCCAGGACAAATGTTTGTGTGATGAGCACGATTATTAATTCTGTATTTAGGTGCAATGTTTCTTTAATATATACTATCTAGAAATATACAACATGTAACGTAATTAACGCACATCCGCAAACACTCCAATTAGAATATTAAGTTGTAATAAATTATGGGATTTGTATGAATACATAATAATACTGCGATTTACTTTGACTTACGGTCCAAGTCAATTTGTTTTGACTGTACAGGGTTAATATGACAAATTTCCGTAGTTTTAATTATTATGGAATAAAAAATTACCTATATTAAAAATGATATTAAATCGATTCAGTAAACGATTCTGAACAAACTATTTTCAGGATGTGTATTAATTTTAACAAATATTAAAAATAGTCGCTCGCGTACGGGTCTGATTCGTACTTTGCCGGTTCTTTCTATCCTCAATGCTCTTTTACTTAGGTAATTAAAACCGGCCAAGTGCGAGTCGGACTTGCGTACCGAGGGTCCCGTACAAACCTGTAGGTATTACAGTAAAAGTTCACCCATCAAGGCAATATGAGCTTAAAGGCATTTATAGGCCTCAGTATTTAATATGAATTTCAATTTGATACCTCTACGCGTTCATATGGAAAGGGTTAGTTTGCTTCAAATATTTTTATTATTTCTAAAATAAAAGATATTTCTAAAATAAACGTAGCCTAAGTTACTCCTTATTAGATCAGCTATTTACCAATATAAGTCCCTTCAAAATCGGTCCAGCCATATCAGAGATTAGCCGGAAGAAACATACAAACAGACAGACAAAAATTGTAAAAAATGTTATTTTAGTGAATGTACCGTATACATATTAAAACTTGAGGTGTCAAGGGACACCCGGATGGAACGAAGTTATTTTTTATTATTTATTATGTACAAAAAACCTGTATACACTCAACAAAAATAATCATCGCGACACCACACTGTTCAATGCGAAATAGAAATGAAAATATCTGGCTTGCTTTCTATAAGAGAGAGAGAGAGACAGACAGAGAAACATGCGCACGCCGCACAGCTGCAAAAAGTGTCGTGACAACTTTTCGTAAGAATTTTTTCCGTCTAGCCCCCTTTCACAACGCGCGATAAGGAACTTCGTTCCAATAAACATGTAGTAAAAAACGGTTATTTCAATATTATAAACAGACACTCCAATTTTATTTATATGTATAGATGTATAGATTATGTTGACCTTGGTGCTATTCGGATACATAAGCTATATTACCACAAAGTGTCATCAAAATCCGTTCCGTAGTTTTAGCACAGAATAAAGAGTACTTTAGCGTGAAAGAGTAACAAACATCCATACATCCATACTCACAAACTTAAGTATTTATAATGTTTGTAGGATGATTCGGAAATTTTCTAGACTGAGGTACATAAAAAACATGTTCGTAATGATCTTTACATATAAAGAAGAGGGGGAAAGGGGGTCAAATCTAACCCGTCGCAATCCGCTCCAATATTGAACCTATTTGAGCAGCATCGATGGAGGGAAGGTGCCGGCAAAGTAGAATACTTACAACCTAGGGATGGCGAATCGACGGCACGCGTGCCAATTATTGCCATTGTATTTTATTTTTAGGTGAAATGAATTTACATTTATTTACTTTTTGGAGTTTTTAATAGAAATAAGGTGATTCTTAACTGTTAAATTGTAATATGACGACATGTCTGCGACCCGTAGTTAAGACGTCTGAGCGTCGGTCAGTGAGTTTGTAGTCAGTAAGTTGACAGCCTAATTAAGCTAAGTTTGCCAATGAAGAGTAAGCATTGATCGAAGTAGTCAGAGGTTTTAACTTTATGAAGAAGCACAGGTCCTAACAGTACCCCAGATCTATATCATGCGAACCGTTCTTCATAGACATAAGAACCTACATAAATAAAGTAAAAAATGCGTAGATTTCTCGAGAAAGAATTATGCATTATGCGAGCCTACTGCTGTACGAACCTCTATTGCTCAAAGATTTTACCAATACCGAGGTAGTATGCTTTACAATAAAATAAACTAAATAATTTTAATAGGAAAATGCCGAAAATTTCAATGTCAAAATAAGATCAGCAAGTGGTTACTTAAAATGGACTATACTGAAACTGAAAAGATCATCGATCCGTTCCAATAAACCCGTTTCCATAGTGACACAATTTTATATTGTAACATTATATTCATATTGTCATTCTATTATCAACCTAACTATAAATTATATATAAATGGGTACATAAAATAAATATATAAAAACATTATATTAATGGATACTTTTGATGATATATTGTGATATACATCCCAACATACACACACACGCCCACACACACACACACACAGTCACGTTTATGTAACTGTACGTTGACAATAATTAAGTACGCATCTATTTTGGGGGGGCCTGGAGTGCTAAGATACAGGCCTCGGCTTAGTTTAGACTCCAGATCTCCCACGAGTTACATATTATGCTCTATAGTTTGACAACACTATTTTTGTTAAAATACATTGTAATTTGTGGAGATAACATTTTTGTATTTGTACTTTTGTATTTCTGGCATTTGCGAAATGATTTCAAAGTATGGTTATGCCTGTGCTTCCATATTCAATGCAATTTATAAAATATTCGTATTGGTTAATTTGGTAATGATTTTTAAAGTTACTCATGTGTATGATGTAGATGTAGATTTTACCCGACACATATAGGTTGAGACCCGGTCTTTACCTATATGTGTCGGGTAAAATCTAAACTTACATAAAACTATATTTACTTACGTAAGTTAAGCCAAAATTTTACAAAGTTAAGCTGTACTGCTTTCTATGATTAAATTTTTATATTCCGTCATTAAGGCGCTCATAGCTAGATGCTATCATCACCGGTCCGTAAGTTATCGGTGAACTTGAATAAGTTCACCGATAACTTACGGACCGGTGATGATACGTTGGCGGTCACCCATCTATGGACTGACCGCGAACCTAGTTGAATAACTAGGTTCGCGGTCAGTCCATGGATGGGTGACCGCCAAAGTATTGAATGTCTGAGTGTCTCCGTGCCTCGAAGGCTACGTTAAGATGTTGGTCTCGGATGTAGCTATTAGGCAACAGTCGTTAAGCCAAGTCGGAGGCTTATTGGGCGGTATAAACAACTTTGACACTAGGGTAACCACAACCCATACGATAAGGAAGTAAGTATTCAGTCATTGAGTTTGTACTTATGAAATTTAGGATTTCCTGTATCTTATAGTCTTCTTATAGTTAGCTTATAGTCAGCCCTAAAATAGCGCTACCTACTCGATGTGTAATAAATTATTATTATATTATATTTATTTACATCCTGGATTATAGCGGTCACACTGGCCAGATATATTTTTATGAAGTTTCACCATCCCTGCTGTAACAACTCAAGCTACGAATACAAACGTTTTTTTCCTTTAGCAATGTCAGCTTTTCTTATTTATGTTTATTTATTTGTTTAAGTGGATTGGAAGGAACTAGCGGTCGCTTTGAAAACCGGGTAGATGAATACATTCGTACTGTTGTCATTGGCGTAGGTAAATAATTTAGGGGCATGATTGAATAATTAAATAAGAAATTATAGAGTAAGTGTTTGGTATAATTATTTATTTATTATGTATACATTGAGACAGAATGCCATATTTGGATATTACAATATGATTTTCTGAAGCCAATAAAAGGGAGAGGAAAGGTTTAGTCAATAAAAACTATGTATTGCAAATAACGTTTTCCTTAACAGGTGAACGGACTTGGATTTGTATTTAAATGGTTGTTATTCGAGTTGAAGTTACTTGGACACAGATTAAAAAGTTGTCGTCAATGCGTCTCGTTTCCAGGTCTTGTGAAAGCCTCTTATTAGTATATCATTGGCGTATATAGGTAGGGGGCTCGAGTGAATGATCAAAACAAAAGTAGCCTAACCTACCCCAATAAACAAATTATTAATTGAATATAACATTACTTTTTTCTGAGGCCTACTTCTGAAAATGATTTTTTACTAATACTTATAGTACAATTATGGCTTACATTACTTTATTAAGTGTTTAAATTGGGATTAATCTAGTAGAAGTAGCTAAGGAATAAATCAATTATTGCCAAATATTATGGGTATATTATCAAATAATTCTATGAAGGTGCCCCATGTACAACGTCATTTTATTCGGTCTCTTAACAGTCTGCCCCTCCGCTGCCCCATTCCAGAAATTAATAAGTTACGCCAATGCTAACGGTACTTATAAAGCAGTGGTCAATACAGTTAATATTTATTTATTTGTTTTGTGTATTACTCATTTGTTAACAGGTTTAGTTTCAGTTTGTTTTGTATTTAAATAGTTGTTAAATTATATGCTTGAGAACAGGTTGAAAAAAGTTGTTATTGCATGCTGTTGCATGTTATATTTAGTACCGAGTATTATACTTATTTAGTCAACGATAGACTTTAAGTTTAAGGAAAATTGACAATATGAACAGGATATCAATAGGCTGAAATATCAGAAAAATGGCGACTTGGCGAGTTTCAGATGAATGATGAACAGAAACTTACAAACTCGTACAGATATCATTAACCCCTATTCAACCCGCATAGGGGGTGAATGTTTTAAAATACTTTCTTAAGCTCATCTACGCTTTTCAAATAACTCAAGTGAAAAATTCCATGTTTCTTGTACCTATACCTTGTCACTTACTATACCTATAGTTTCCCACGTTCAACAAACCTACCACACGTCAGGTTTTTTCCAAATTTAAATAACGAAGCTTTGTGCTTTTTTCCTGACTTCAACCAGGTGAAACATGCTAAATTCAATGTGAGTTTTTTTAAATATTGGTAGCTAGCTGCAAGAGATTAGTTTCGGGGCTGACGCGGCTGACCCCAATAGAAATAGGAAAAAGGTGACGTAGAAGAGATTTATTGTATGGATATTACGTAAATGTTTAACTGTTTTATTGGAAATTTCCTCTTAAATGCAAAACAATGAACCTATTATTTCCTACATTAAAAGTCCGGCTATTGTGGAAATCCTTTGGGGAGGCCTTTGTCCAGCAGTGGACATCTTTCGGCTGATTGGATGATGATGATGATGATAACAGTAAAATATGAATTATATATCTTGACTGGAAAAGGCGATGTGTGTAAGATGTGTGTAAGTTTAGATATTACCCGATAAATATGAAATAGATATTCTTTGTTCAATTGTTATATATAAATGTGTTATGTGAACTATCTGTAAATGATTGCTATCATATACTTAATTTAAAATTATTGACTCTGTCTCAAAATGAATAATGTTATTGTTTCGAAGTTTTTCTTTTGTATACCTAAATATAATCTAAAATAATAAGCATTCAGACAACCGATCGAGCATATATTGTGTTTGCCTACTAAATAATTACTCTAATTGGACCAAATCCCGTGTTCATGCCCGCTTGAGTATGTTTCGCCGGACCGTCTCAACTGGGTCGTGTTGAAACCGGTAGTAGATGAACCCACTGAGTTTGTTTCGCTGGGTCTTCTCAGTTGGGGCGCATTGGATCCGGTGGTAGCATTAAAGCGCGACCGTCGTTATTAACACAAGGTCCGTCATAATAATAATACCTTTAATTTAGACAGAACCATTGACAATATGTAGTAAAAATTTTAGACTTAAACTAGATAATTAAACATAATCTCTTGACAATAACTTGATACGAGCTAGCTAAATATCATTGCTGTAATAAAATAAATTTTATAAATGTTTTCATACAATATGTACCTAAATATCTATGTTACTAGAAATAATATCTAATGTATACAACTATATTACTACAAACATGTTCTGCATTTACAAGCGCTTTTTTAAAGTCTACGTGAATAAAAACCTTTTTTATTTATTTATTTATTTATCATATAGGTAGAGACCGGGTACATACACATTTACTAGAAAAATCCACATAGTCATACTTATTAAAAGAATGAATACGATCCATATACCAAAAAAAAAAATAGCATTTATATTGTCACGTACGGGCTTCGAACCTTAGTTCCGTGATCTTAGAGGTAATCCAACTGTCCCAGTCGACGCCAGTAAAAGTTCCTTTGCTGACACTAACTTCTTTTTTAATCCCCTGACCCACCGCTCGCCACAATAATTATTATTTGGAATACTTGTATAATAATAATAATAATATCTAGGGACAATGTCACACATATCATCCTAGCCCCATACTAAGCAAAGCTTGTACTATGGGTACCAGGCGACGATATACATACTTATATAGATTAAAAATTCTCATGGCCATGTTTCCTATGTATTTAATGCTTAAATACATAGAAAACATCCATGACTCAGAAACAAATATTCGTGCTCATCACACAAATATTTGCACTTACCGGGATTCAAACACCAGCGTCGTAGGACCACTACCAACTAGGCTACGGTGACCGTATGATATATTAAACAGAATAATATTACTATAAAGGGCACATTAGACAAACCGCAATAATATCCAAGACTATATTTAAGACTAGCTGTGCCCCGCGGTTTATCCGCGCTAAAATTTATAATTTATAGCCTATGTGTTATTCTGATGTATAAGCTATATAATTGTAAAGTTTCATTAAAATCCATTTCGTAGTTTTTACGTGAAAGAGTAACAAACATCCATCCATTCATACTTACAAACTTTCGCGTTTATGATATTAGTAGGATTAGCACACACAAACAAACAGCAACGTAGCGACAATAACGTGGTAAGCGACTTTGTTATAGTTTGATTAATAACGATAAACTAAATGATACTTATAGCCTCAAAAATAGATGCAGTAAGTGTGTTATTTAATGTAATAAAGCGTATAATGAACTATTAAAACCTCACTGAAATAGTCGTTAAACTTAAACTAATGTTTTAACGGTCGTATACATTTTGATCACTGTTTCATTAATATTCATTCAATAGCTACTATTCCACTTTAGAAAAATACTTATAGATATAATAGTACCCTTTTTATCCGTAGTTAGTAGACCTTTCGTGACAAGTCCACATTTAGTTAATTATACAAATGAATGAATGCCATCCAAACTAAAAAAACGTATTAACAAAGTTTCTAAGTAAACCGCAACTATATTGTATAAAATTGACTTCTATAAAGTGTTGAATTTACAACTTTCGTGCAAACTTAAAAGGAGTGTAGAACAAAAGATCGCGTCCATTAATAAATACTTCTTACCACATGAAACTTTAGTAATATTGCGATAGTCTGAGCGAACCTTCATTCATATCAAGTCACGGAACTAAGTTTATAATTTCTTTTTTTTTCTTTTTTTTGTGAACAAATTTTTGCGGCACTGGAATCGGTGTAATGCCGTGTTTCGTATGCATTTGACTTTTTAAATGTGCTCTTTGCATTCGGAAGTGAGTGTTTAATCCTAGTGCCGGTTCTTCGTTCGAAAGAAATTAAAAAAGTTGCAACTGCTTTCGTTCTTGTGTTTTTCGTTGTACTTTTAACCTTTTTACAGCTATTGAGGAAATTCCGCAGTTGGTATTTTTGTTCTGTAATTAACATTGGGATTTATTTGTGTTGTTGGTACTAAAGCTTTGAGTGTAATGTTCACTAATTTGCATTTGTAAAAATGGTTTATATCAGTTTCTTATCTCGCTGTGTGATAGTTTGCGTTATTTCGTTGTAAGTGTTGTAGTAATTTTTATTACTTAAATATCTATTGTTTCAAATTTCAAACTGAAGTATGTTCCAAGTAGGTAACGTCTCAAGAATTTTTTTGTAATAAATCTTTTACTTTTGTACCGTACATAAATTATACTGTAAATGCGTTTGACCGTAAGCAGATAAAAGATCTGAGATGGATAATTTTGATTGTAAATGTGGAAATACTTTCTTGGGACTTGTTTGTGTCATACTCAAGACTGAACACAGTAGAATTGAGAGATCTGTGTGTTGCTAGGGTATCATACCAGGCGGATTATTATAAACTGTCAACAAGCGTGCTGAGTTATGTAGACTTTTATAAGGTGCGATTCTCCCAGGCCGTTTTGAGAATGTATAGCGATTAGCATTTTAGACTAGATTGCGGTTAAAATGGCTAAATGCATATTGATGAAACAAAACTGAAATAAAATTAATTTTCAGAATTGAATTCATTTCTACCGGTTGGAAGCTAAACCTATATTTTTTTATGCCAATGTCTAAAAAAGCTATCCAAGATATAAAGAAAACATTCCAGCATAGACAAGCTCATCGGAGACGGAGGGAGATGTGTGTGCTGCAATTTGTGTTGCAAAAGTCTAGAGTACAGTTAGGTACGGACGGCTATACAAGCTATATGGACAAATAAAATATCTTATCTTATCTTATCTTATCTTATACATTTCCAATATATATATTTGACGGTCACCGTAGCCTAGTTGGTAGTGCTCCTGCCTACGAAGCTGGTGGTCCTGGGTTCGAATCCCGGTAAGTGCCAATATTTGTGTGATGAGCACGAATTTTGGTTTCTGAGTCATGGATGTTTTCTATGTATTTAAGTATTTATCAATCTATCTATATATCGTCGCCTGGTACCCATAGTACAAGCTTTGCTTAGTTTGGGGCTAGGATGATCTGTGTGACATTGTCCCTAGATATTATTATTATTATAATATAAGCTGACCTGTCATTGTTTGGAAATACTATACAATGCGAAATCAGTTTATACTGGAAATGTATAACTTGACGTTTAGCCGTGTGTACCACTTACCATCAGGTGGCCCGTATTCTAATTTCCGATTCATTATTGTAAAAAAAAAGAAATTTATAGCCTAGTATATCACAATACGTAAGAAAAGCGCTATAGGAGCACACAACGATATATAAAACACAATCTCAGTAACATATCCCGTCACATATCTTACAAACATGCTCCTCCCCCAACTCTTTCGCTATCGGTTCATTTTCCCCCATTTTCCTCATTTTTCCGATAACTCTATTCGCCAATAGTAAGTACGTGTGTGGAGGAAGGCGGGGCTACATGGACGATATTGCGAATTCTTTCTTTGAGGTGTAGAATTCTTGTACAGACGCCAGCACATCCACTACCCCAATCTGTCAAATTTCTATTATAGATTTTCAACTTTATCACAAAAGCATAAGGTTGACTTTCAATTGGGGAAATTTTACAGACTGGGGTAGCTTGGTGTGCTGTCGTCTGTTCAATGTGTTATGCGCCTTTATTAGCTTCAGGATTTAGTAGTCCTGTATTTTTACTAATGTCAGTATATGGAATGTGGGTAGGCATTACAATTTATTTGATTGCAAAGTGTTCTAATCATGTCTTTTTTATGTTTCTAAGATGAGAGACAATGAAAATAGCTAACGGATTGCAGATAGTTCCTATTCACTGACTAAATTAATATTTCAGATTCGTTATTAATTCTATTTTTTACATTTATTTGTAAAATCATCGATCGCATGGCATGCCATGACGGGCCGGTTGGCTGCAGGTCGTGGGTTCGATTCCTACTCAGGACAGATATTTGTGTGAATAAACATGTCTGTTTGTCCTGAGTCTATCTTATTAGCGTCTACTCTGTCCACTCAGGCTAAAAGTAAACTCGTGTTTTTACTCGAAGGGGGGGGGGGGGGGGGCAGCCTCCTTAGAAAATGGACCGATGATTTTGTGGGGGTAGTGGGAAGTCGCTAGATATGGTGATCTTTAGGTGAGATACGTTTTTCGGCTGACACGATATATGGAATATCTTATATCACGAGGCAATAGAGGTATGTAAAGATCGTAACGAAATCCATTGTCTCTGCCTACCCCTCTGGGAAACACACGTGAGTCTATATATGTCTTGAGCTTTATATTATTATCACGCAGTTTTCAGAATACGACTTTATCTATAAGGCCGGCGACACACTCCCCTCTCGTTTATGAGAAATTCTTTCTTTGAGCAGGCGAGCTTGCTACGTAAATTGATTCCGACGCGTGAACTTTGTTGGGGCTACAAGAACACCGGTTTTATAAGCGTAGGCAAAGAGATTATTTGGCTGTCAATAAAATGCCAAAGAATGATTCTGTACTATCCAAGGACTTTTTCATTTGTAACTTTATCTTATTTATATATTCTGTTTTTATAGCGGCAAACTCTGTAAACATTTCATGTATCTACATATTATGCTTCATGAGATACAGAACGCAGATGGACAGACGAACGCAGAGCGGAGACTTAATAATAGGATTCGGATAGTTCCCTTATATATAATGAAGCATGTCTTGTGAATTTACCTACAGAACTACAGAATTCAGTTTAGTTACCGTTGAAGTTAGTAATGTATTAAAATAGCACTTGCTGCTTATACAATAAGGGCAATTTGGAGATGAAAGTGTTTTTACATCTAGCTTGGTCTGTACCTAGGTACCAGGCAGGTAATGAACTAGAAAAGTGGAGATAATAATCTAAAGAATATGATAGTGCCTGTGTCCGTGTATTTTAGGCGCGGGAGTTCATGGTTTCGATTTCCACACCAAACAATCTTTCTGTAATTTTTTTTTGTGTCGGATTGGTTGAGGAGCGTATCACTACTAACCTAACCGTCAAAAATTCCCGTGAGTTTGCTACGCCATTATAATCTTTATTTCTTTATTAATGCCGTTAAATGCTAACAAACATTTTTAATTACGCGGCAGTCTTACCGAAATGCATTTACAAAAATAGTTGTATGTCTCTACGGGAACATAGACATAAGCTTTAAGCTTATATTACCCCATTTGTACATCGGGGGTTACAAAGTATAGTGTACTACCGTTTAAAAAATATTACGGTAGGAATAACCTGCATTATATGGTACAGTCGTTGATATTTCAGTGGATACACATAGACCCATAGAGCTGCTCTATTACGCAGGCAATATGGTTGATTTTCGTAGTGCCAGTGAAACCACTTACGTGATGGCCACTGCAACTATGCTTAATGGTTTCTCACTACACTTGGCTGGATTCATTCTCAGTAAAACTCGGCTATGCTAATGCTAAAAGTACCTCCGATGTGCTACATCAACTGCACGTTGGGGGCACTCATTTTATTGCTCACATGCCGGCTTTTTTGCTGACTGGGGTGCATTATATACAAGATTTCACATAATTCGTGGAGGAAAGTAAAGGAGCACTATGTACAATTGAAGCTGAACACCAGTTTGTGAAAAAGGAATATTAATTTTTTAGCTCCTAATACAATGCATCAGTTATTTTTTTTGTTTATTCGGTTATTTATTTTTATGGTTCAATTAAGTTCCTTAAGTTAGGACCACTAATTAACCACCTTAAACGATATAATTTATCGCATCAGCGGGATCGGAATTGTAACCTAACCTAGTTTAGGTTAGAACTGCGATCCCGTCAGGAACGACTTGCTACCAGAAAAGTAGTTTAGGTTAGAAGTGGAAAGCTTCCATCGTCGATGCACTCATGTAGAGATCAGTGGTAAATTAGACCGATCGTTTGTCGCATTTCTGTAGCGTCGAAGTACTGTCGTATTTTCGTTCGGCACGTCAGCGTGAGGTCCAGCTGCAGTATGCCGCAGACTGAATAATGGTGAGTCGCAGAATTAAGAGGTTTAATCGCACATCCATTTGTCGAGCTTAAGTAATGCCCCTTGTTCTTGGGTGTCGACGATTTTGGTACAAAATGAAAATTATATTTACACACATTTAATCTATCCAAAACTCTTACGTATCTGCATCATCTAGAGGCACGTGTTGTTTGCACCACACTGTCTACTAACGATGACTATTGAGACTCATTTACACATTGGCATTCAAATAATGTAATCGTGCAGGAGGAGCATCATAAAAATACTTTCACCATCATAAATTTTCATTGATGTATCGCAGTAATTAAAAGGTCAGTCACATTTACGTCTTAATTCCGAAGACAGATATAAATACAAGCTCATTAAAGTCAGTGCCAGCGTCGTACGTATCTTCGCAATTAATGCATTGTTCTGCAAATACTCTACGCCAAGGTACGGCGCTTCTTAGAACTAGTGGCACAGTTAAACCCATTTTTTATTCTATCAAGTTGCCAAGCAAGCCAACAGCCAATTGCAGTTACCAGTCTGTGACCATCAAAGTGGTTTAATTTCTGAGCATCTCAGAGCTTTGAGGACACGTTAAGCTATCGGTCCCGGTTGTGGTTAGACAGCTATCGTTAACTGCAAAGGCCTACTGCGTCTAACAATTGCCCATACGATAAGGAAAGGAAGAAGTCAAACAAGTTTACGGCCCATTTCATCGTAAGCAGTTGCAGCACAGTATATGACGCGTTAAAGGATGAATCCTCCGCACCCAGTCCCTGATAAGAACGGTTTCAGGTTCGAACATGAAAACTATTTTTGGAACCCATAAGTTGTTAATGATGCCCCCAGCAATACTCTGATTAATTTTCGGAATATTTGTCGTCTTTAACAAACAACCTTATAAGCATAATATTATAACCTAGGGCACAAGATGTAGGTAGATCGCATCAAGATTTTCTAGCTGCTTGTAGATCCTCTCCTTTCAATAGCTTAATGGATGGTTGTACAAATCTTTTGTTTGTATGTATGTATTGGGGGGGGGGGGCATTTTTGATGTATTGGAATGCATGTTGGAATGATATAAAAAAAAAATGAAAAATGAGATTTAAAACAAATGAGCTCGTCACGGTTTTCGTGGCCCAAAACTCACCGTTAAATATTAGCTGTGAAACTTAATATGTGAGCTACAAGCAAAAATATTTGGCATTTAATTTGCGAGTTTTCGCGAAATTAGTAACTTTGCCTGTTAGACTCAATGTTTCTTATTTGTTACACTACATTGGTTTTTAATACCTCTTGAACCTTTTTAGGCTTAACAAAAGTTTTCGTCTAAATCACTTGTTTAATATATTTTGTAGGTAAGTTGTTTTGAAGGCTGTGCTACAATAAATTTGTTATACAAGTAGACGATTTTTCGTAGTAACTTTTTAATAGTTTTGATTAAACGATAATACGGGAAAATTCAGAGAAATGTTTTAGGTGTACAACTATTTTATTTTAAGTGAATTCTGAATAGAAGGTTGTATTTGGAGAAGTGTGTTATTGATTTCTTTTGTAACCTTTTATAGTTTTGATTACTAATACGGAGAAAAAATGCTAGAAGGAATGTTTTCAGTTTTGTTGTCTAAAAGTATTTCATTTTAAGCGAATGATTAAACAATGGTTGTACTTACTTGGACTAATTTATGATGGAGGTAGGGTATTGTTACAACTTTTTATACTTTTAATTGCAAAAGAGAAAAAAATAACGATAACTACATATCGGCTACCATTTCTTCGCTCATAGCTAGATGTTCTCACCTGTCGGTATGTGATCGGAGGTTAAGCACCTAAATTCACGGTCAGTCCATAGATGGGTGACCACCAAGTGGCTTAATTTTTGAGCGTCTCCGTGTCTCGGAGGGCACGTTAAGCAGTCAGTCCCGGTTGTAGTTATTAGACAGCAGCCGTTAAGCCATGTCAGAGGCCTTCTAGTCGGCTTGAACAACTGTGACACTAGGGTAACCACTTCCCAAACGATAAGTAAGTACCATTTTTTTTCTACGCATTATAACCACAGCGAACATACGAACATTACTATTACATTTTACGAAGCAATTTCTGATTTGTACAGTTTTATACAAAAATATAAGTCTGATATAAATTCAATATGACGGATCGGGTTGGTAGATACTTGTCTTTGACGTCGCAGGTCGTGGGTTCGATTTCCAACCAGACAAATATGTGCATGTGCAACATGTCTGTTTGTTGTGGAGTGTGGATGTTGGTTGTCTATATAAGTTTGTATTGACAAAAGATAAGTAGTATATGTATATAGTACGTCAGTTATTCGGTGCCCATAGTACAAGCTCTGCTTACTTTGGGATCAGATGGCCGTGTGTTAATAATGTCCCAGGATATTATTATGTAGCTACATTACCAGCAAGTATCATGGGCTGTATTTTATTACCAAAAATCTAGCCTAAATATACCCAACGAAAATTACAATAATGTAACCAAAAATTTTTACTTACATAATAGTCTCACGCCTGTTTCCCAGAGGAGTAGGCAGAGGCCACGGATTACATTTGCCACCATCCCTACATACTTCTTTTAACTTTTTACTGTCATTATATTCTTCATATATGCTCGCCGGTTTAGGGTACTGACTTTTTTTGAGAACATCTCCAATCTGGTCATACAATGTTTTACAAGGTCTTCTTCTTCCATTCAAACAGGTCAGGTATATTTCTTTTCTACTTCTAATCTACTTTCATTCAATCTTTCTAAATGCCCATACCATATCAGCATACCTTTTTCAATATTTGTATGAACATCCTCTTTCACAACACAACTATTTTGTATTCTGCATGTCAAAGTCACACCACACTATCTAAAGTACCTACTAATCCAAAATACTAATATATCGACCCATGCAAAGGAGGGTCGGGTCACGAGTACTTCATATACCTATACATAATAGTTCAGAGAATTGACTGCCTCGTTGGTCTAGCGCAGCCGCAGATAATGAGGTCCTGGGTTCAAATCCTGGGTCGGGCCGAAAGTGATTTTGGGATTTTTCTGTAAAACGAAATAATCTTAATATAAGCCCGAAGTCTAGGAGTTGGCGGTATTATACCCCCGTGCCTCGGAGAGCACGTAAAGCCGTCGGTCCTGTACCTGACCTCTTTCCGGTCGTGTCGCTAGGCGTCCCATCGGATCATGAGAGTGATGGAATAGAAAGTGCTCCTGTGTTTGCGCACGCACTTGAGCACTATAATATGTCCCGCGCAGATGGCTAGTCTCCTTTAAGAGTGGCCGCCGTGGCCGGATCTCGGCTAGGAGGACATTATATTATTATTATTACTTCATATATTACCTTTACAAAGCTATTATACAACATACTAATATTATAGATGCAAAAGTTTGTAAGTATGGATGTATAGATGTATGGATGTTTGTTACTCTTTCACGCAGATCTGCCAAACGGATTTTGATGAAACTTTGGGTGGGTATTATAGTTTATATAGCCGAATTATACATAGGCTATAATTATATAATGATAATTGAGGCGGTCATAGCTATATACTCTCACGGGTCCGTAAGTAATTGGCCAGGTTAAGCAACTCGGGTCGCGGTCAATCCATAGATGGGTGACTACCAAAGTAGTTTAATTTATGAGCGTCTTCGTGCTTCCGTGGGTACGTTAAGCTGTCGGTCCCGGTTGTACCCATTAGGCAACAGTTGTTAAGCCTTGACAGAGGCCAACTAGGCGGCTTGAATAACTTTGACACTAGGGTAGCCATACGATAATAGGTATAGGCTATATTTTGTAAAGTCAACAAACAGCTAGTTTTTTAGGTTTACTGTAGGTTTGTTGTAAAAAGTCATATATTTATAAGCATTGTAAATGGACATAACATTTAGCATTGTAAATGGACATAGGTTAGAAATGACTTAATCAATATCAATCATCAATTAAGAAATCGATGTTCGGCGACTTAGCCAGTAGAGCCCCAGCACAACCATCTACCCCAATCTGTCAAATTTCTTTTATAGAATTTCAACTGTATTACATAAGCATAAGGTTCTCTTTCAATTGGGGAAATTTGACAGATTGGGGTAGGCTACAGTTATGTTATATCACTTACGACCTAACATAACTGTACGTACGTTACGTATAGTGCCACAAACTTATCTGGCCCGGTGGCCAAAAGTAGAACTAACGGCGCCAGTTGGAAATGTCAATCAGCTGTTATTCCCTGGCATTCCTGCCATTGATTGTTTGTTGCGCGTATTTATTTTTCTTTTTGTGGTTTTTAATTGTGAAAAATGCCGAAAGCTTTAAAAAGTAGAAGAAAAACACCTGCAGGCACCAATTATACCCTTCAATAAGTTGTATGAACGCGTAGTTGCTGCTACAGGTTAGTGTTGTCAGCCTCTGAAAAAATACGAAACTCCCCCTCGCACTTTAAATTTAAGTACATATTTTAAAATATTCATTATTTATTTAATTTTTGCTATTTCCATTGTAGGTGCCGGGGAGTGATTAGTAAGAAAACTTGTGAAAGAAAAAGAGCAAGCAGATGCAAAAATTTATAGCAGATCAGAATATTGGTAGATCGAATTCTGAAATGCCTACATTGATTGCAGAAGCTTTTGATAAAATAACAGTCAATGAATGGCAAAAGCATTGCAATCATGTAAAAAATATTGAAAATGAGTATCGAAAAAGGGATGGATACTTAGACGAGCCTTTCATCAATCAATTAGGTAGTAATAGTGAAAGTGAAAGCAGTGATTATGATAATGATGATGATGAAATGACTTCTGAATTAAACAATTCCGTTGACAGAATAATACCTGGAGTATCCCCGTTAGAAGTTAGTTAAATGATCATAATTATTGTATAAAAATATAAAGATTTGTAATGACAGTATTTGTTCGCTTTTTAGTGAAGTAATATTTACGTTACATTGTGCATATTATTTTTATCCACTTTATTGCAAAAAATAGTTACTAGCAACACTAAATGCGATAACAGCGACGCTGCCAGCGGGCTGTAGTCGTAAGTGACATAACATAACTGTATGTTGCCAAAAAAATATATATATTTCCTATTTTGATGTTCAAAGCTCTTTGACGATTGTTGATAAATATTATGCGTAAGTTACGTTATTATGTTGCTTACTGTACTTTCTAGTTTGCCTATTCGTTTTAAGAGCCGTCAATAGCTGTACTTGGCTCGTTCATTAAACTCGAGAGAATTTCAAACGGCTTACAGCTAAAGAGCCCAGAATTTTAATTAGTCGCTACCTACTTATTTGAACGCTGACGAAACATTCAACTCATTAACATACGTGACGTCACAGCGCGTTCAATTAGTTTAATAAGTATTGAGTGTTTTATATGAGATTTGATGATGATATATGGGGCTTGTTTAGTATATAACAACAAACAAACAAATATTCAAACACACCTAAATAGTTATAAAGTAATAAGACACAAAGAAATCACACTAATATTATAAAGGTGAATGTTTGTGAGTGTGTATGTTTGTTACTTATTCACGTCTAAACGGATGGAGAAATTTTAATAAATTTTGGTGTGGAGTTAGCTGACAACCTAGATTAACGCATAGGCTATAAATAATTTTATTTTTTATTTCAAAACTTTATGCACAAAGTTGTACAGAGGTGGACTTAATGCCGTAGGAATTTTCTCCCAGTCGACCTTGAGGAGGTGCAGAGATTAAACAGTAGGTAGGTGCACTAAGTAGAGATTGGATAAATATTCGATATATAATTAAAACTGCGGGGCACAGCTAGTACCTATCAATTAAAAGGAATGATTAAAATCGATTCCAAAATATCGAAGATATCTCGTAACGTACATAAAAATGCGAACGGTTGAACTGAGAACCACTTTCTTTTGAAGTCCTTTAGTAATTGAAAACTTTTCCCTTTATCTATCTTCTATACATATAATAAAATCGTAGGAAAGTCAAAACTGTACATTGAATATTTTTTTAAAGGATACTTGGGGCGTGATCTACAATCGATATCAAACCCAAAAATATAGTTTTTAGAATTTTTGTCTGATTGTCTGTATGTATGTCCGGGCTAAACTCAAAAAATACTGCATGGATTTACTTCAGATTTCGCATGAATATTACTAAGAGATCGGGTCTACATATAGGCTACATATTATCACGCTATCGCTTACGGGGGAGGAGCTGTTATTATTTATAAAATTTAACGTGGGTAAAGCCGCGGGGCACAGCTAGTAGATAATAATGTCATAAGTATACCTGACATGTGCGAATGGTACAACCGGGAAGGGAAGTATCAACATCAACATTCTCTGACCAAATAGGAGATGTTCTATCTAATCCGACGAGCATGTATGAAGAATAGAATTCCAGTAAACGAAGCAAAAGAAGTGTACAAAGATGACAAATGGAAATCCGCTGTCTTGTCTCTACCCCTTAGGGAAACAATCGTGAGTGTATGTATGTATGTGTATCAGTCTCATTCACTCATCGTTCACTTGTCATCGTCTAATTGGTTAATTAATAACTTTTAATTTTATTATTAATTATTAATAACTCATTCTCCGTTTAGAAACCATTTATCCGTCTTAACATTCATTATACTTTTCATTCAAAACTAATACTTACATTCCCACATGTATGTCTTTATATTATGGAGATTTATAAGGCTCTCAAATAAAAAATTAATTATTAAAATGGATTCCATATACAGCAAAAATCGTGTAACATATTATTAAATGAAATATAAATGAATCAATAACCTATATCAGGAACCAGTCTCCAGGCAAAGTTGGGTTCTAATTTGGCAGTATTGCCATATCATTAGTAAATTCGTCATTAGTTTCTAGATAAATCTATTCTTTGCGACGTGAAAATAAATATATTTTGCACTAGGTGCGCCCCGTGGCTTTACCCCCGTTAAACTTAATAAGTTATAGACTATGTGTTACTCGAATATATAAGCTATATTACTACAAAGTTTCATCAAGATCTGTTCCGTAGTTTTTGCGTGAAAGCGTAAAAAATATAAATTCATCCACACATCTATACATCTATACTTACAAACTTGTGCATTTATAATATTAGTATTACGACTGAACGTTCGTGTTGCGGGTTCGAGTCCCGCGCCGGACAACTATTTGTGTGACCCACAAATAGTTGTTCTGAGTCTGGATGTAATTTGTGTCCGTCTATTATATGTTTGTAAAGTACCCCGCGACACAGGGATTAGATTACTTAGTGCGGGCGTTGTCTTTCGAAGAAAATTGTTTCATTTGAATCTAAATAATCTCCTTCTTTGAAAGTTGAATAATAAATCATATTATTATCTTTTCTCTTTATAATAATAGTTGAAATAATAATATCATGGAGTTTAATTTCATTAGACTCCTAATACGATGATTATTGCTCTCTAAATTCAACGTTCCCATTTGGAGTGTTTACGTAAGTCATATTTGATGAGTAATGGATATGACAATGACATTCTACTAATGTTGTTCGAGTGGTTTGTCCACTCTACTCGGAATCCTCAAGTATATTGTTGTACGAGTTTTGAAAGAGTTTGAAGATGTTTTTTTTTAACAGACTTATGTCACAATATTAATGTAATGGAGCTATTACTATAATAATAATAATAATTTATTTAAGCTCCAACAGTATAAAATTACAAGTATACAAAGCCTACTTTTAAGCATATAATGCCTGTGTTAATAATAACATTATTTACACACGGCCATCTGATCCGAAACTAAGTAGAGCTTGTAATATGGAAACCAGATAACTGATATACTACATATTATACTCCTTTTCTTTTATAAATATATACTTATAAAGATAATTACAACCAGACTCAGGACAAACAGACATGTTCATGCACACAAATATCTGTCCTGGGTTGGAATCGAACCCACGACCTACGGCGTGAAAAGCAAGCATTTGCTAACCACGCCAACAGGTCCTTTATTAATGAAAAACCATGAGATTTCATGTAACATTTCTGCACTGTTTTGGTTCTAGGCAGAACATAGGTCCTTTGTGATTGATTAGTAGTGATTAATGATAACATTACTACGTGGTCGAATGAAAAGCTTTTTTCTTATTATTTTTTTCAATTAAACCAATTTAGTCGCAATTCACCTCTACAAATACAAGTACAAGGTGATGGATGACCTGTCTAGGTTTTTTTTTTGTTTTTTAAAGATTAATAAAAAGGTTTATCTTTAAAAAAAAGGTGCGGTCACTTACAGACTAGTTAGGGCACCTGGCTATAAATGCCTACAGACAAAAATGTACTTTTAATATATAAGTATGTTTATGTAAATCGTATATAAGTACATAACGTTGAATATTTGACTGTACACTTACAGCTACTGCCTTTTTTAACTTACTGTTTTCCTTGTCCACCCAACGGTTGTCTGGAAGAGATTGCTACAAAGCAATAAGACCGCCGATTGTACCTGTATTTGCTTATTTGTAAGACATGTATTGTTTCTTTTGGTGCAATAAAGTATTACTTGTACTATCTATCTATCTATCTAATCTGGCGACCTTTGCCTTTTCACCATTTCCTATGGGTAGAACCCATGGGAAATGGTGAAAAGGCAAAGGTCGCCAGATTAGATAGATGGAAGTACCTACCAATATTTTTTATTCATATATGATCCCTGGCTTCTTCGGCCTTATGAGCCATCATCAGTAGTATATATTTTCAATAGTTTTCATTTCCTTGCTTTCGTCATTAAGTCAATGTCAAGTAAAGTTTGTCTCAGTCAAGTCATAGTTCTTGTCCTACCCCAGTAAAGCTATGGAGACTTTAGAGGACTAGAGGCTTCTATGGAGTTTTAGAGTCAACACAGGAAATCACAATTCACGACAGTATATATGGCACTTTCCTCCACTTGTGTACGATGTCGAAGGTGTTATGTCGAAAAATCCACCATATTTACACAGAAAATCTCGGTTTTCACCAGTTTTTGAAAATGTTACAATGCCTCGATGAGTATATTTCCGCGTTGGCGCTAAAACTCGGAAGTATTAATAACACGTGACTGTCGCCTTGTATATTGCAAGTGTCGTAATAATATCATCCATTACATATATTTGTGAAGTACATTGAATTGGATGTGTATCCGTCTGTCAGTGTACTTTTCGAATGGGCTTTTATTAAGAATACCACCCTTACTGGTTTGGGCATTTAGAAAGGATGATTGAAAGAAGATTGAAAAAAAAAGTATATACATACCTGGACTGTGTAGAACATTCTCTGACTAAATCGGAGATGTTCTCAAGAAAGGCCAGGTCAGAAATACTCTAAACCGGCGATTATGTATGAAGAATATAATGACAGTAAATGAGGAAAAAGAGGTGTGCAAAGATCGTGGCAAATGGCAATCTGTTGTCTTTGCCTATCACTCTGGGAAACAGGCATGAGTTTATGTACTGTCACCTCTATCATGGCCAAAGTGTATCCACCAATACGGTGTGGACCATACAAACAAAACTACTAATAATCTAATTCCACGGACAAAAAACAATCATAATTTCATTTGTCTGAGTGAAATTGTGGTCGCTTGGCCACACCCAACTCATTGGCAATCGAAAGCGAATCAACTAATGTCAACAGTAGATATCCATGAGTCATTGCGGCTCCAAGACCCATTCAGAAGGCATTAGACATAATAATTTGCGTATACCTGTCTATTTGTTTGTTGGAGAAATTTAAGTCGAAATGTAAGTAGCGTTAGAAAAAAAAAACAATTAAAGAATTAAGTTTGACGACTTTGCTAAGCAGAACGACGCGCAGCCCTAAGTTCTCCCGTAATGAGTACTTACTACCTTAGAAACTTAGTCCCCAATTTAGTATGTGAAACTTAGTTTCAAAGGTAATAAGTGAGAAGTTAAGTAATTTTAAGTGAGTGGTTAAGTTTAAACGTAAGAAGGTCGTTAACCTTTATATATTTTAAGAATTGATGGTGCAGCCTATTGATGATGATGTTTTCCCGGCTGAATTTCGGCCACGCGGCTTCTTTCAATGGAGATTAGCCTATTGCGCATGACATATTATAGTGCACAAGTGTGTGCACAAACACAGGGGCACTTTCTATTCCATCACTTTCATGATCGGATGGGACGGCTAGCGATACGACCGGAAAGAGGTCAGGAACAGGACCGACGGCTTTACGTGCTCTCCGAGGCGCGGGGGTGTAATATCGCCAACTTCCAGACTTCGGGCAGATACTGAGAAATTTCTTTTTACGGAAAAATCCCAAAAATCACTTTTTGGCTCGACCCGGGATTTGAACCCAGGACCTCATTTTCTGCGGTTGAACACGCTACCACCTCGTTGGTCTAGCCAACGAGGCAGCCTATTACTGTGTCATCAATAATTATAATTGGCAGAGCATTGCTCTAGGTCATAGCCGGCAGTCTAGCCTAGTGCGGGTAGACTTCACATGCCATGAAGAACATTTTAGAAGAACTTTCAGGCAGGTTGGCGTGGTTGGTAGATACTTGCCTTTCATGCCGCAAGTCGTGGTTTCGATTCCCACCCAGGGACTCTACCGGCTAAGTCGCCGAACATCGACTTCTTAAACGACGTTCAAATAAATAAAGATTAAAAATTACTTAATCAATCTTTAAATCGGCTTCAACGTTGACAATCGATTCCGGACCAATTATGACATCACATGTGCTCATGGAAGCCGATTTAACGATTGATTAAGTCATTTTTAACCTTTATTTACTTGAACGCTATTTAAGAAATCGATGTTCGGTGACTTAGCCGGTAGAGCCCCAGGACAGATATTTGTGTGCATGAACATGTCTGTCTGTCCTGAGTCTGGGTGTAATTATCTATATAAGTATGTATTTACAAAAAGTAGTAAATTTATTATCTCAGTTATTTGGTTTCCATAGTACAAGCTCTGCTCAGTATGGGATCAGACGACCGTGTGTGAATTTTTGTAGTCCGTGACGCCTAGCCAGGTTTGAAGTCGTAACTACTGACTCCACAGGCCACCGGTGTAATCAATAGGCTATCTCGACTCATGTTGAATAACTATTTGTTAAATAATATTGATTAAATAATTATTTGAAAAAAATCAAGTTTCCTTTGTTAATTCTAAGTTCGTAATAAATTTAGAAAACATCCAATATTTCATTTATTTATTATCATCATAATAGCTGTAAGAAGTGCACTGCTAAACAAAAGCCTCCCTCAACTGCCATAATTGCCAGGCTTGGTAGATGGAGTGGTCACAGTATGATGGTCGTAGTACTCAGAAAGAAGCTGCTCTCCATATTCCGGTAGATATTCCCTCAGGTAGACCTCTTCGCCTCCGTGGAATGAAATGGGGTGATGATATTCTTGTATGTGCCGCCGTCACCACACAGAAATTTATTAAAGAAAGAAGAAAGAAAGATTTTTATTCAAAAATATCACAGACAACAAAATATAAAGTAAAACTAAAATAAAAATATAAAAACCGGCATGAAGTGTTCCGTAGCAGCAAGTATTTCAGTGGATTAAAAGTAAATTGCGGTTTACGATTTATGGGGGACTCCCACGGAACTTTAACTTTAAATATAATATAAAACCTGCCTCCGAAGCTGGTGGTTCTGCGTTCGAATCCCGGTAAGTGCAAATATTTGTGTGATGAGCACGAATATTTGTTTTTGAGTCATGTATGTTTTGTATGTGTGTATTTATCTATCTATATAAGTATGTATATCATCGCTTGGTACCCATAGTACAAGCTTTGTTTAGTTTGGGGCTAGGATGATCTGTGTGACATTGTCCATAGATATTATTATTATGATTAAATAAGTCATGGACAATTTAGCTCTCTTATAAATGAGTGATAAAATAAAATAAACACCTATTATGACCGATAAAACAAACAAAACAATATAGTATCTAAACCCTAAACATTGATTTATCTGCTAGCACCTGATTGTATGAAACAAATGAATTAATCCATGTATATTATAATATCTATCAAAACTATAAGTCTCTGTGCTATAGTAGTGATTTTACCGACCCTACCAACGTTAAAGCTTCACCCAAGAGTATTGACTGTTCAATCCGTATATTTGCGCATACGGCTACCGCATTCCGCCTCAGAACAAATATTGTAAGTAGGCTTTGCGCTTTTCATTGCTCCGAAGAAATAAATTAAGATAGAATGGCATCATTAACGCTTCCTGTTGCATGTTTTGGAAATGTACTGATAAGAGAATAAAACTATGCTGCCGTGTATGGAAACTGGCGAGATAGTCAGAAGTAACCCTGGTTATCTTTTTAATGTTTGAGCAATGCCATCTATTTCAATGGCATATACATATTTATATGTAAGATAGCTATTCCCCGCGGATGCATTCGCGACGAACTAAAGAAATACAATTAAAACTAATGTATTATTCGGATATATAGCCGCTATTTCTAGAAAGTTTCATCAAAATTAATTTCAAGGTATTTGCGTGAAAGAATTAATAACGCCCATTGATCCATATTAATATTAAATAAGCAATTTATTTATCTTAGGTAAATAATGTCTATCAGCATCATCATATATCAGCCGAAAGACGTCCACAGCTGGACAAAGGCCTCCCCCAAGGATCTCAACAATAGTTCTACTCAACGTCCTGCGCTGCCCGCATCTAGCGGCTTCCCGCGACCCTTGCAAGTTCGTCGGTCCACCTTGTAGCGGGCCTGCCCACGCTGCGTCTTCCTGTCCTTCGTATATTTCTATGTGTTGTATGTCAATTACCTAATTTCTATTGGTATACATTATTGTGTTATAATAATAATATTCTGGGACATTATTTACACACGGCCATCTGATCCCAAACTAAGCAGAGCTCGTACTATGGAAACCAGATATACTACATGTTATACAACTTCTCTTTGTTAAATACAAACTTATATAGATAATTAATATAATAAAGATATATTTTTCTTCTTACTTTCTTTACTGTTCCAGTTAGATATATATCAGTGTGCGCTCTTTTTGTGGTCCACGCATCAGTGACGAGTGGATAAGCAAGATCGCAGATGTCGAGTGCTATTGTGATGTACTCGTGAATTATATTGCGTTTGTTCGAACGTTAGCTTCAATTGATAGAGATGTGCTCACATGAATCATGGTTCACACCACAATACTATCTAACTTCGAGAATCTATCAATACAAGGTGCCCAATAAGGAAGTATTATGCTGTAAAAAGAAGTGTGGAGTTTATATTCAGATAACAATTTATATATATATTTATATATATATATATATATATATATATATATATATATATATATATATATATATATATATATATATATATATATATATATATATATATATATATATATATATATATATATATATATATATATAAACTCGTGGGAACGCAATGGTTATAATTCATTTTAATCGTTCAAATGGCGGCGACGTGGTCCGCCACCCGTCACGTCTCGTTTCCCGGAGAGGCGAAAAGTGGCCAACGGAGAGCCGTTTTGCTACGTTGAATGTGGGAGGAGGAATAGAAGGTAAGATGGACGAAGTATGTCAGCTGATGAGTGAAAAGCGGATCGATGTGTTGTGTGTGAATGAGACGAAGCGGAAAGAGTGTGATACTACAACACACGGACAATACACGGCATATTGGTCTGGAGTACCGAACACCCCCAGAGGTTGCCAAGGTGTGGGTCTCATTCTTTCCACAAGTATGTCTGAGTGTGTGACTGAGTTCGAATGCGTGAACGCAAGAGTAATGTGGTTGAGAATGAAAGTTGGTATGACCCGTATCTTCCTAGTAGGAGTGTACGCTCCTGTAGATATGGGTGCAGTTGTAATACAGCGAGAACAAGAGGAAAGAAAGGCATTCTGGGAGACCCTGAGAGATGGGTTGCGGTTAAGTCAGTATAATGAAAGAGTAATAATGTTAGGTGATTTTAATGGATGGGTTGGGGTAAAACGTGATGGTTTTGAAAGAGTACTAGGTCAATTCGGTGACGAAAGTGAGAATGAGAATGGGTACAGTCTGCTTGAGATATGTTTGGAATGGGGTCTTTGTGTTACAAATACTATGTTTGAACATAAAAGAATCCATACGTTTACACGAGAGAGGAAAAATGTGAGAAAGAGTATGATTGACTTCGTGATTGTAGATGAAAGACTGAGAAAGAATGTTCTAGACACAAGAGTCTATCGTGGGACCGCAATCCATACAGACCACTTTCTGGTAATGAGCCGAATAAGTGGTCTATTCAAAGGATGGCGCCACCGAATCCCTGAGACTAAAAGTGTACTTGAGAGAATAAAAGTAGAGGAACTGCAAGAGGAAGAAGTGGCAGATGAGTACAAAAGTAAGTTGGTTGAGAAGTTTGAGGGATCTGAAGACATAAGAGAAGTAGAAGAGCTATGGAAGGTAGTCAAAGAAGGTGTGGTGAGTGTAGCTGGTGAAGTATGTGGTGTAATAAAGAGACGAAGAGGAAGAAAGATGAAGAATATTTGGTGGGATAAAAGTGTACAAAAAGTTGTATGTGAAAAGAAGAAAGCGTGGTTAGACTGGCTAGCCACCAGAGCAAACAAACGAATGCATAAGGCGACGAATGAGGATATAGAAAGGGCCTGGAATGATTATAGGAAAATGAAAGGAATTGTAAAGGATGTGGTGAATGAAAAGAAAAATGAACAAAAGGATAATTTTGATAGAAGGTTGTCTAAGGATTTTCAGACGAACATTAAGTTTTTCTGGAAATCCGTTAGATCAGTAAGAGGCATAACTCAAACCTCAGAACTGAAATCCATACGAGACCAAGATGGAAATATAGTGAAAGGGGAAGAATGCGTGTTAAAACGTTGGAAGGAGTATTTTGAAAGTTTGTATGAAAGAGGTGTAACAGAGAGTGAACGTAGTTCACTAAGTATAGACAAGAACAAATGTAAAGATGACATTGGTATGGATGAGATTGTGAAAGCTATTAAGGGTATGAAATCAGGTAAGTCACCAGGGTATGACAGGATAACTTCCGAGATGCTGAAGGCTGGACATGGCGTCATAGCGAGTCAGCTGTGCAGCCTATTCAATTTATGCTATACCACCGGCCAAGTGCCAAGTGATTGGTGCAAGGCTGTCATCGTACCTCTTTACAAAGGGAAAGGCTCACGGCAAGACTGTAAAAACTATAGGGGCATTAGTCTACTCAGCGTCGTTGGTAAGTTGTATGCAAAAGTATTGGTTGAAAGAGTTGTGAAAGAAACCGATGCGAAAATATGGGATGCACAGGCAGGTTTTCGGAAAGGAATGGGATGCACGGATCAGGTCTTTTCTCTGCGAAGCATAGTAGAGAAGTTTTTGGGCAAAAACCAAAAGGTTTACTGTGCCTTCGTAGACTTAGAAAAGGCCTACGATAGAGTGTTGAGGAGTGAACTATGGTCGGTACTGTCCATGTATGGGTTGAACGACAACCTTGTTCAAGCACTAAAATCTCTTTATAGGGATTCCAGAGCTTGCGTGAGGATTAACGGGTCATACACCGAGTGGTTTAGCATCCAAAAGGGTGTTAGACAGGGATGTGTAGCGTCACCGTGGTTGTTTAACCTATTCATGGATAGCTGTTTAAAAGATTTGAAAGAAAGTGAATGCGGTGTAAGGATGAATGAGTTACTCATCAAATGTCTGCTGTACGCTGATGATCAAGTTCTACTTGCATCATCTGCGGACGAGTTGCAGGTGATGGTAACAAATATGCATGAAGCTTTTGAAAGGAAAGGGATGAAAATGAATGTAGGTAAGACGAAAGTAATGGTATTTGAGAGGGATGAATACACGACAACGTGTGATATTGTGATTGGAGGAGAGAAAGTCGAACAGGTGAATGAGTTTGTATATTTGGGAACTTTGTTTACGAGAGATGGGAAATATGAAAAAGATATTGTTAGAAGAGTAAATGCGGGGAATAGAGTGAATGGGGCACTACACGCCTTTATGAGTAGCCGGCAAGTATCAAAGAAGGCTCGACTAGCCGTGCACGATGGAGTGTTAGTGCCAACTTTAATGTATGGAAGTGAAAGTTGGGTATGGCAGAAAAAGAATGAAAGTAAAATAAATGCAGTGGAAATGAGAGCTCTGAGAAGTATGTGTGGTGTGACTTTGAGAGACAGAATTCGAAATACTGATGTAAGAGAGCGTTGTGGTGTGAAAGAGGATGTAGTCACAAAGATTGAAAAAGGCATGCTGAGATGGTTTGGCCATTTAGAAAGGATGAATGAAAGAAGATTGACAAAAGAAGTATACCTGGCCTGTGTGAATGGGACAACCGGAAGGGGAAGACCACGTCGAACATTCTCTGACCAAATTGGAGATGTTCTCAAGAAAGGGCAGGTCAGAAGTACCCTAAACCGGCGAGCATGTATGAAGAATATAATGTCAGTAATCGAGGCAAAAGAAGTATGCAAAGATCGTGACAAATGGAAATCCGTTGTCTCTGCCTACCCCTCTGGGAAACAGGCGTGAGTCTATGTATGTATGTATGTATATATATATATATATATATATATATATATATATATATATATATATATATATATATATATATTTATATATATAGATAAATACTTATATACATAGAAAACATCCATGACTCAGAAACAAATATTCGTGCTCATCACACAAATATTTGCACTTACCGGGATTCGAACCCAGGACCACCAGCTTCGTAGGCAGGAGCAGTACCAACTAGGCTACAGTGACCGTTGAATCGTATCTTTCGAATGCTAACTTCAATGTTTACCCGTGTGGTTTCCGGCTTAGAAAGAAAGACAGGGCCACCACATATCATCCCGTGGGTGTCGTAAAATGCAATTAAGGAATACACCAGGTATTCGGGCAGCAGCGCTAACAGTGTACGATAGTTAACACCTAACTGCGGTAGTTAACTCGCGTGCCAAGCGCGGTGAAAACCCCCAAACCCCTCCAAATGTTAATGTTATAGAAACCTTTGGAGGAGAACTATATCCAGCAGTGGACGATGTCAGGCTAAATTGTAACTTCCACTGATTGAGATGTGCTCAGATTAATCATAGTACAGATTACAATACTATCTAACTTTGGGAATTTATTAATATAGGGTACCCAAGAAGGAGAAGGAGGTTTTCAAAAAAAAGATTAAAAATTCAATTTACAATAAACTAAAATAAAAAAGGTTCATATTCACGTAGACTCTAAAAAAGCGCTTGTAAATAGTCAGAACATGTTTGTAGTAATACAGTTATTATTTCTAGTTACTTATTACAGATATTTAGGACTACGGATTACGGAATGTTAAAACATTTATACAATTTATTTTATAATAGTAGTCATATTTAGCTAGCTGGTATTAAGTTATACATATATATAAGTTAAACATAATCTCCTTGACAATCAAGGAGATTATGTTTAGGTTTAATTATTGAAATTTATATTTTACTACATATTGTCTTAATGGTTCTGTCTATATTAAGGTATATAATAAAATTTTCCAGTATCCTCTTCAGGGTGATGAAACTTAGCATTTTTTTCCCTCTATGAGCTACGCGAACTAAAAAGAAGGTAAGAGAGACCTTCGTGATATTACCTTCTTTATTTTAGTTTTTAACATGATATTTTTTTATACCTAATTTAGTTTCATATCTTTATATTGTAAGCGGTTAGATTCATTGTAATCTTGTTATAGAAAAGCGGAGCTTCACAAGCCAGATTATTTGTATAAATGGTAGGTCCAACAACTTGATATTGTAATAGACTTAAGTTTCCTAAATAAACTATTTCATTTGAAAGACGGACCGCATAGATTCTTAGCCTCTTCGATCGTTTTCGAATGTAGTACTGCCAAGGGAGCTCGCCTACATTTCCTGGCTCGAGACCTGGTCAAAATGAAGAATTATAAATTTTGCTGGACTGGGTACGGCCACGTTTTTGTGAGAAGGAATGAAACATCCCCGGTCATACTCATTAAGAGTGAAAACCAGGTTCAACAACTGTTACAGAGCATATGACTATTAAGTTTTAAAATATTTCCAAGAGCGCTTTCGTACTTAACGTCCTTTGTCTATACGCAAAACAATACTCTACCGAATCTGAATCTAGTGAGTTATATTATGCTTTTCAAAATAATTATTTCTTACATAATAATGTTTAACTATATACTTAAGTTAGTGCATGCCCTATGTATAAGAATGTTTCACTCATCTGTATGCTACTCGAATATTTTTTATTATTTTAAATTCATAGACATAAGTATTTATATCATACTGCTTGTATCACTCATACTTTCACTCACCCTTTGTCTGTTTTTAATCAAAAATATGAATATAATTTCTCTATACACGATACAGAAAACTTATGGAAAGTATAGTTGTGTGGATTCTATCTCGTCCCAGATATATAATACCATAAACGCCATGATACACCTTTTCATTTATTATACATTTTATGGATAGTAATCTAATAAGGTCACAAGAATTGGATAATATAGAAATTGCGAATTCTGCCGTCCTTAATGTCAACCAGTTACCAACTCTTATGCCATATGAAAACTCTTATTTAACTGTAATTACCCAAAACATTAGAAGCATATACAGCAACTTTGACGATTTGCAATTAAACTTGTCTGATATTGAACTGGACTTAGACGTATTAATACTGACAGAATGCAGACTAAATCCAAATAAACAAATACCGTTCTTAAATAATTACACATCCTACCACACGTCGAGTCAATTGAATCAAAATGACGGCGTAGTAGTATATGTCAAAAACAAACATCAACCTTGGGTCAGTGAAGTAAAACTATCACACGCGTCTGCTCTCCAAGTCAATGTTGCAGATTGCACGGTTATAGGTATTTACCGATCTCCGTCAAATGTATGTGCCGATAACTTCATAAACTCACTTAATAATCACTTAGAATCAATCAATGCAAGTAAAAATATATTTATTATGGGTGATATTAACATCAATCTTATTGTAAAAAGCTCTGAAACATCTCAACAACGCAGGAATAGATTAAATTATATGAATATGTTGTCCATACATGGTATTGTTCCGGGACACTGTCTACCTACCAGGAAAGAGAGCTGCCTTGATCACACATTTCTTAAAATGGATAAAACTAAAATGAAAGGATTTACTGCAGTTTTGAATACTTCTATCACAGATCATGCCATGGTACTCTTAAGAATAACTAGCATAGGTAATCAAATTTACTCTACTAAATCACACATTATTACAGATTACGAAAAAGCTTATGGCTGTCTTATTAACACAGACACGACATTATTTTACATACTAACTGATCCAAACATTTTATCGAACAAGATAATTGATGCTATTAAGTACTCTCTCTTTTTAAACACTAAGGTTGTATATGTCTCTGGTAATAAGCGTACATTAAAGCCATGGATATCTAATGGTGCTCTACGGTTAATTAGACTTAGAAATAAAATGCAGTTAAAATCTAGAAATGAAC
This sequence comes from Pseudoips prasinana, assembly GCA_951640165.1. Classification (NCBI taxonomy): domain Eukaryota; kingdom Metazoa; phylum Arthropoda; class Insecta; order Lepidoptera; family Nolidae; genus Pseudoips; species Pseudoips prasinana. The sequence continues at coordinate 28,075,910 of OX621246.1, forward strand.
CCTATAATATAACACTCAAAATAACTTTTAAGCGACTGCGTAACTTTTGTACTAATTTAATTAAAAAGCTAAAACGTCAATATTACAGGAATGAAATACAAAACTCCGTCAAAAATTCTAAAATACTTTGGCGTAAAATTAATGAGATAACTCAGTTTAAGGCTTCTAAATCTTCAAGTTCACATCTTCTTAGTATTACGCCACATCCCCTCGACTCTATCAATCGCGTTAATAATTTCTTTGTAAATATAGGCAAGATATTAGCTGAAGACATTATACAAACAGGGCTACTGGACATAAATCAACTCAAGTCCACGTCGTCATCCGTCATGTCTTTCGGTTTAATTGAGACTGATCCCCTAGAAGTAGATGGCATACTCATGGGACTAGACTCTACAAGTGCGCCTGGATGGGATGGTATACCTACTAAATTCTTAAAAATGGCTCGAGATTTTGTAGTTCCCCTTATATCCCATCTTGCTAACCTCTCTTTCAGAACAGGTATATTCCCGAAAATTCTTAAACGATCCTTGGTCACTCCGGTGCACAAGGGTGGGGATGTGTACGACGTCAGTAATTATAGACCGATATCTGTCTTACTGGCTATCTCAAAAATCTTAGAAAAATTACTAAATAAGCGCCTCACTAATTACCTAGATAAATACAATCTTCTATCAAAATCACAATACGGCTTTAGAAAAGGAGTTTCAACCCAAGACGCTATTACAGCATTGACAAGTGAAATAGTAGCCAAAGTAGATAATGGTTTTAAATGTGTAACAGTGTTTCTAGATATAAAAAAAGCATTTGATACCGTTTCTGTCCCCATCCTTCTACAGCGGCTTGAAGCAATGGGTATTCGTGGAACAGCTCTCTCATTGTTTGAAAGTTATCTCAGTGAAAGAACACAACAGGTACACATTGATAAACTGACTAGTAATGAGGAGCAAGTTACTTTTGGTGTCCCACAGGGGAGTGTTCTTGGCCCGACACTGTTCTTGATATACATAAACGAGTTATGTAATATGACGAACAGTGGAGGACTCATATTCTCTTACGCGGATGACACGGCGGTGGTTTTTTCTGGAAAATCCTGGGACGAGGTGCGACATACTACTGAACGCGGGCTCTGTATCATGGCGAACTGGCTAAATACTAACCTTTTAACTTTAAATGTTGTGAAAACCAATTTCATTTGTTTTACGCCTAGTCAAAGGTCACAGCCTGGTGTTGATTTTGAAATACGAATCCATCAGTGCGCCAACTACTTTCAGGACAATTGCGGGTGTCAAAACGTCGCGAAAGTCTCTACCACAAAATACCTAGGTATAACGATCGACCAAAGACTGTCGTGGCACTCTCACATTGAAATTGTTATTAGTCGTGTAAGAAAGCTTATTTGGATATTTAGAACACTTCGCCACGTTATGTCTTCCGAGCTTCTGAACGGGATATATATGGCTTTGGCACAATCTATCATCACATATGGATTTCTGTGTGGGGTGGTGCCATAAAAACGAAATTTATTGATCTAGAAAGGGCGCAAAGGTCTCTTATAAAGGTCATGTACTTCAAGCCATACAGATACCCTACCAACGAACTCTATTCGATAAGCAATTTACTGTCCGTCAGGAAATTATATATTTTGAATGTAACTTTAAACCTCCATAAGAGGCTACCTTACATACCAACTTGTCGGGACAGGAGGCGAAAAGATAAAGTAGGTCATTCTTCCAGAGTGCGTACTAGTTTTGCACAACGGCAATACAATTGTCAGTCTTCTTATATCTACAATAAAGTAGATAAGGAATTGAATATTTATCCTACACCTCTCTGTAAATGTAAGAAGACTTTGGCATTGTGGTTAAAGACACTAACCTTTGATCAAACGGAGGATATCCTGATCAGACTTGGTTAGATGTGGAAGAGCTGAAACAAACTGGCTTGTTGATCTAATTAGTATCTACCTGTGTATAAGGCTGTGTTAGGGTGTAGTGAATTGTATATATATAAAAAAGTAGCAGTATGTTTATAAAATGTTATTATTATTATTATTTTTTTATATGTTTTGTGTTTTCTATTATTATTACTATTTTTATACCTTAGTCTAAGATTTGATGTTTATTAGGTCTCACCATGTTATTAGCAATTAAGGAAAGAAGCGAGTCAACCCCACCACAAGTATTAATTTAACTTACTGGGATTGACTCATATAAGAATAAGATAGAAATTAAGAGCTAATAAATAAATAAATTGAAATTGAAAATTGAAATTGAATGAGTTTGGGAACTTCTGGGAATATGAGCGCCTTAATTAAATTGGGAAAAAGAAAAATAAGTTTTTTGTCCAGGCGCTCCCACAGACACAGAAAAAAATAAATTTACAATTTGTTATACCACATTGTCTAATATTCACTCAGATAAACCTCTCAGCAACGGTTCTTCTATTGTATGGTGTTTGACCACATCTATAAAACAGACCATTATTCACTGCGCTTTTACGATTTCCGCAGGCGTTAAAAACGGTTAATTGTATTGTATTATTATTGTATTTGGTTCTTAGTTTCGTGAAAAACCGATTAGCTATTAAAGCTATTTTGTAACGATATTAAAAACATAGAGGTTATCAAATCTACGCGTATGTTGACGATTTTTTTTAATTACATGTATTATGTCTCTTGATTTCTTCATTGTTAGTAAAAACTTCTTTATGAGCGTTGAGCAGTTTTAGTTGAACAAAGATCATGGAACTCGCGTCGTCGTTACGTCACGGTTCCCCTGGGCTATATGTATGTACAACTATTATATTGTAGATTATTTAGATTAAAGGTGTAAAAAAGAGTTTTCACTTCCATCAATAGTCCCCAAAGGCTATCCGCATGTTTTCTTTTAGATTGAAAACACTTATTTCATTGTTGAATATAATGTTTTTTTCCAATTAGTTGTCATAGAGAAAAGTTTCTGCTTCTGTAAGCGATCACCAAACCATTAGCCAGGAGAGCTTATCTTCCCAAATGATGCACAGAATTCCATTGTGAAAATACTTGGCGAGGCCTTTGTCTTACCGTGGACAGTTTTCAAATTATATGATGATGCAGAAGTTTTTTATACAGCAGTGGTTATACAGACGTGTAAAAACCTTGAAAATTTACCCTGTCATCCGTTAGTGCGTATGCAACCGCATCCGAAGGCTAGACATAGTGATACTATACGTGAGCCCTGGGTCCGACTCAAACGTCCGGTTCATTTGACACATGATGTTACTATGTCCACGTGATTTCGACCTTGCAAATGCTACCTGACTATACGGATAAAAACACTTCGTAATAATTTATTACATGTCCTAACCTAAAAAGATAAAATGTGGTATAAAGCTTAAAGTACATAGAACGTACTTATCTACCCGATTCTTAATCTATTTTCATTTTAAATTATGATACTGTGGGTTAAACATGCGACATGAATAATTTTTCAGAGTTGAACAAACTCCTACAAATTAACATCGACTTTACAGAAAAAAACTTCTAATTACAGCATATTAACGTACATAACAAAAAACTAGATTAAATAACCTTTTAAATGATATATTAATATCTATAAATCCCATACATAATTACAAAGAAACACTCAAAAGAAATCTATAACTCTTCGCGAAATATGTCCATTTCAAATAGGGTTGCCAGATGAAAATTCGATTAAGGAGGACCTATATGTCTAAAAAGGAGGATTTTCTGTAAAAAGGGAGAACATTAAATGTTCTCCCTTTTTACAGAAAATCCCCTATAAATAAAACGATTTCTTTATAAAAATAATATAATTCACTTTTTTACATTAAATTTTAATCATATTTTGCTGCGCTGCCAATTTTTGCAAGAAGTTCTTGGTTTTTCAACAAATAATTATGAAAATCTTCACATGACATGCTTTTTAAATTATATTGAGTAAGAATTAAAGATTTAACTGACTGAACACTTAATCTGTTCCTCTCTTTGCTCCACTGAGTATTAATCAGTGAGAAAACTCTTTCCACATTCGCGTTATGTGCGCTTATACAAAAATAAAACTCGCAGATCTTAAGCAGTTCTGAGAAACATTCAATGTTTTTAACACTTTTGAAGTAGATTGTCCACTGCTCGTGCAACTTCAAATCATAATACACTTCAGCAGAATCATCTGATTTGGATTTAAGAAATGACATTAGGTTACAAAATTGATCGTGTAGGTAGCTTAACATCGTTAATCTCTACACCTCTGATACTCAAGAACTCAATGCACGGAACCAAATCATCATATTTTAGGTTTGCGTTATCTTTCAGCAACGTCATCCACTCGAAACATTTGAAATCTTCCCAGGGTTTAATCCATTCCACCAAATAATCTTCACAAGCGTTGTAAACTCTGTAAAATTCGTTAGAAATGGTCTCGGCATCATCATTATCACGCAATAGCTGTTTTACTCTTAGCGGCAAAAAGTTGTTGTCTTTTCGATTTCTAAGCGAATGTAGTACGGATTGAATTATATTTGAAATTTCCAGTAGGGAATAATGTTTTTCTTCGATTTTTGCCAAATTTGCTTGGTAAATAGACATAAGAGAATGCGTGAACCATAGATATGCTTCTGCAGCTTGGTTTTCAAAAAACGTTTTTATAATATGTGGTGTTCTTGTTTGGCTTAAGAAATATTCTTTTAATGCTGGATAGAGCTTCAAAATTCTTTCTACACATGGAAACAGACTAAGCCACCTTGTTTTACTATGCTTTAGCAAAGGCTGGTAATTGATTTCGACGTAATTGCAAAACTCTTTTAGTGTTTCTGTTCTTACTGTGTACACAGAAAAATAGTTAAATATTTTCAATATTATGGATTCAATGTCCAGTTTCATCAAATCGACACCATTGCGAAGGCTGTTGTGCATAATATGTGCAGGGCAGCCAATCCCTATGAGATTTTCTTTCCCCAAACTTTCTTTTAGGCGCGTAAAAACGTTTCGACCTGGGTTTCGGTTCACACCCCCAAAATTTACATTTGCATTATCACCAACAAATGCCACACACTTTGGAGTCAATTGGTGTGCATTAAGTGTTTCGTATACAAGATTTGCAATAGAAAGCGAAGTTTCGTTTGGTAGACTTTGCAAATCAAGAATTTTTGTTTCTATTCCATTTCCGTTCCAGTTAAAATACTGAATTAATATAGGAAACAGTTTTTCTGCACCATGGTTGCTGGCGTCTGTGGCAACAGAAATACATGAAATCTTCCTCAGGGTTTCAATGATAGACGTAATAGTATGTGGAGCAACAACTTGATTTATTATAGCCTCTGTCTTAGTTTTCCCGCATTTAAGATTTTTCGCCGTTTCAGAATCAGTAAACATTTTTCTTGTTAAGTTCGCCGTACATTCCATAGAATTGTATGATTGATGGTGCTTGACTGTATGGAAGGCTAGTGACCCCTCTGCGGCATAGGTGTTTTTGAGAGTCATTGAAGTAGAAGGTTTAAAATAGCTGGTTACCTTGGATGACGAACCTGCTGTTCGTATCATCTTCTTATGCTTTTCCGTAGCTACGTGTCTTTCTAAAGCAATACTGCCCTTGTTGCCAACATCCACATGGCAGTCGCAAATGGAACACTTGGCGTCAAAATCGTCCCGTCCGTTTATAAAACATGGATATTTGGCTTTCAATACTTCCGTGAATTTACACTTCCTCTTACTCATAATGAAAACTCATAGACTACGTTTCTACTTACGAAAATAATTAGTAAATCACTGTTATATTTAATTATTTTATATATTTACTCGTCGCGCACGCTAAAACCAACGAATTGTTTGCTTGCAAAGAGACAAGTGTGGAATTGCGAATGTATGTACGGTGGGGGGTGGGGGTTTGGCGCGGCGCGGGCCGCGCGGCACTCAAACCCACGCACACAGTCAGTACCTACGCCGCCGCCCGCCACCGCACACGCTCGTTTAACCTTTGGCCATGCCCGATGCACAATAAAGCAAAAGGAGGACTTTTATTAGGTAAGGGAGGACCGGAGGACAAAAGATGATAAAGGAGGACATGTCCTCCCTTTGGATACCATCTGGCAACCCTAATTTCAAAGAGCCGTCACTGGTAGACGCCACTTTACGATTATTTTGGTTCTTTGACATTTCATTTTGGCGGCCCCACTTATTTTTTTTTTAATTCTTTACTCTATGCTCTTGACCATGGTGCTTCGATTCATACCAATTAATACCTCAATTTGCCACAGGATGGCATTGATTTCAACTATTGAATGCGCGGGGACTTTAGTCCCCGGGACGTAGGACCGTCTACCTGTCGCGGGGCCATATGCACCCGTGGCCGTGTTAGTTGACACGACAACATTTAAGTGGAGTAGAGTACACCTTTATTCTGTTCCATAAGCATCTCGCCCTTACGTACTACACTCCAGGTAATAACATTATTATGTTAATGTTGTAGTAGTAAGGTTGCCTGACCTCATCGGGGAAGAAAGAAAGAATAAAAACTTTTATTCATAATACACAACCAATTCCAATTACGTAAAACGAAATATTATTTGATATTATTATTTTGATGATCTTGTGCGGGTCGCTGGAAATCGCTTGATGCGGATAGCGCAAGACCGGCAATTATGGAGATCTTTGGGGGAGGCCTCTGTCCAGCAGTGGGCATCTTTCGGCTGATATGATAATGCTGATGATGATGAAACATCCATGATGCCATATCCAGCATTAGCTTACAGCAAGAATTGCTACAAAACTGGTATGCTAAGTCACAGCAAGAATTTAGCAATGCGTGTGCAATATGTGTTGCAAGCGTCATAGGTTATAGTTACTGCTTGAGTGCCATGCGGTTGTATGCTGACGAATAGTATAAAAACATTTTAAACTTTTATATGTATAAGAAAAGATCACTAATATTGAAATAGAATACAACCACTTATTATAACCTCCTTTTGTCTAAAACCGCCGAGTTCTCGTATATTTTCTCCACAAACCGTTGTAAGAGTTGATTAACATTTTAAAATTCCTCCTTTCCTTTGTCCTTAGCAGCCAATAGCGAGCCGCATTAGTATTCCAACCTCATACAATCCTGATTGATTTTTTTACTGCCCGGATTTAGTGAAATGTATTGCATACTTATTAGATTTGTGAGAGATTAGAGTTAAGTATTGGTATATACCTATACCTCTTTTTGCCTGGTCTGGTGGACTAGTGGTTAGTGATCTTGAATGTTTAGTCGAAGATCGTGGGTTCAATCTCCAAACAAGACAAATCTTTATGTGATGGACAAGGTTATTTGTTCTATGTCTGAGTCTAATTTATCTATAACTATATGTGCCCCGCGGTTTTACCCGCGTTAAAATTTATAAATTATAGCTATGTGTTAATCTAGATTGTCAACAAACTCCATACCAAATTTTGTTAAAATCGCTCCAGCCGTTTAGACGTCAAGAAATAACAAACATACACACTCAAACAGTCACAAACTTTCGGATTTATAATATTAGTGTGATTTAATTAAGAAACGTGTATGACTATTTATCAGTTGTCTGGTTGCCATAGTACACGCTTTGACTAGTTTGGGATCAGATGGCAGTATGTTAATTGCCTTAAGATATTTATTTTATTTTGTCTATTCATTTCTACTCTTCATCACCACCTTTTATATAAAACTCAGACTATTTGCTGAATCAATAATGATTTTTAGTCTTTTTTTACTTTCTTTTAACATTGTCATTTAAAGTTAGCCTAGGAGATACCGTCTCTATAGTGTTCGACTAGACGGGCCTGTTGGCGTGGTTGGTAAATACTTGCTTTTCTCGCCGGAGGTCGTGGGTTCGATTTCCATCCAGGTCAGATATTTCTGTGCATGAACATGTCTGTTTGTCCTGAGTCTGGGTGTAATTATCTATATAAGTATGTATGTATTTACAAAAGAAAATTAGTATATGCTATAAGAAAAGTAGCTCTGCTTAGCTTGGGATCGGATAGCCGTGTGTGAATAATGTCCCAAGATATTAATTAAATCACAGAAAGCCACATGAGTGTATTACAGCGAGCGGAATCAATTAACTGCGGAGGTATAGTTATATTTAAATGTCTTCAGAACCGCATCTTGATTATGTCCGAATGAATGAGACATTTGTAGATGAATGATTGAATGAATTTATTTTATTCAGATTTGGGGAGGAAGCGAGTACTGAGCACACGCAGGGTCCGCGATGGAGCATGTTAATGGTCCTTTGGCAATGGCTCCGCGATGGCTTGACTAGTAAGAGACTCAAATGGCATTTTAATTAAGTAACTAGCTATAACCGGCATACGTTGCAACTTCAAGCAAAGGAAAATTAGAAAAACAAATTAACACGAAACTTAGCAGAATCGTTCTAATACGATGATGTCTGAAGATTTAATAAAAATCGCTTTTGTTCGCATATTGGAGTTCATAGAGATTGGTTCTTATTTATATTAATTGGAAATATGGGATCCTGATCTCTTTCCGAGTAATTTTTTAGCATGGTTTAACTATGGGTGTCTAATAACTTCAAGTGGAACCAACCGTTTGACTTTCCCCTTTGTTCCAGTTTGGAGATCATCCATCTATATTCTGACCGTGCAGCTAGATACTTTTGCTCGTAAAGTTTTGTCCAGTGAAGCAATGAAAGTTAATTGTAATCAGAAAGTTGAGAAAGACTCAATGTCGTTATTCGACTCGATAGTCTTTTAGCAAATACCTAATATATCATTTGGATATGACTTTTGGATCTGACGTACTCAAATACAAAAGCTCAAACGCAAACGATATTTTCAAAGTACACTAGGATACTTTGCAAATAAGAAACGCAAGATAAAACAAGCTGATGATGATAATGACAAAGATACACACTTAAATAATGAACAGGATTAATGACGTAACAACTGACAATACTTTGGAAATAAGAAACGCCAAGATAAAAGAAGCTGATGATGATAATTACAAAGATACACACTTTAATAATAAACAGGATTAATGACGTAACAAAAACACAATTCCCAGCATAAAAATCTAATGAACGGGCCATAATTTCCTCCCTTGAATGCGTAACAAATCACAACAGCTATCTGTATCGACCTGCTCCGACCTACCCCAAAATCGATAGCCTAAAAATCTAATTACAGACAGGCGTAAATTTGGAGCATCGCCCTATTGATTATAAGCGACCTTGTGAAAAAAATTAAGTCAAAGACTGACCCAATTTGACCGAGTCTCCCCCACCGTTCATTGCCAAGTTTACATTGAAGGCGGCCATTAAGTGGAGAATAAAACCGGCGTCGCTTAGTTGAGAAAAAGGTCTTTAATGAGAAGGAAGTCGGAGTGTTTAAGATTTGTTACGCGAGCACGCCGATTTGGTACTTGCAGGAACACTTTACTGATACTGCCTCGTTTTTCTAGCGGTAGCCTGTTTAACCGCGGTTAACGAGTATCCTGTGTCCGTTTTAGTAACACTTTTTAGTCAAAAAAATAATAAGAATTCTGTCAAGAAAAACGCTCAGAAGCAGCATGGACTATGAAAGATGCCGGTATTCCCTACCCGTGTCTTCGACACCTACGTAGTATTCGATAGGTCACCCAACCATGTTCAGGAAATTGATGTTACACTTACCAACCACCAATGAATAGCATATGAGTATATAATACACACTGTGTCCTATGTATATTATACTGTGTGTGATTAGTCCCCATTGAAATTTACCAAAATCCACCTCAGTTGAAATTCAGACAGGAGCATTAACACTAAATTTAAAAAAAAACCTTAAATTTCAAATGAGTTTCCAAAGGATAACTTATCTAAAATTCAATGGACTCATGACATGATTTAATAGTAATGACCGTCTTGACCTGAAATTAGACAGGGTATGTATAGGGTATCATATGGCGCTGCGTTACTTAGTTTGTTGTTGTTTGCCAAACGGCTTGATCACCCACTTGCTTGTATTGTCCAATAAAGTTGTGAAGGGCTCCTAGTCTAACTATAAACATCACGATAAAAAGATTAATCCTATATTATTATAAATGCGAAAGTTTGTGAGAATGAATGTATGTTATTGTTGTTATTCTTTCACGCAAAACCTACGGAACTGGATATTGACGAAACTTTGTAGTAATATAGCTTATATATCACTATCTAGCACATAGGATATAACTTATTAAGTTAAAGGAAACCGCGGGGCATAGCTATTAAAGTTATGCTATGAGTTAGCATTTAAGTCAGCTCATAACTGAAATAACATAGCCTATTATAAACTAATCTAATACATATAAGCATTCGCCAACCATTCAGAAGAAGAACATTATATATATATTTAACTTTTCTTGCATCAACATTGACGTTCCAACTACTTATGATTATTTTAATAAACAATTGATTGATTACAACTTATGTAATTAGCATATACTTACTTCTATAACCATTTGAGATAGAGATATGGGCTTAATTAAAAATTACTGGAGGGCATTCCTACCGGTCGTTTGTCAAAAATAATGAATGTGGTTCTTAGTTTAACTGTACGCGTACAATAATAAAAACAGGTTTAAAAATGACAAATGAATGAGACTAATTTAATGACACTTGAAAAATTTGTTCATTTCCTAATCATATTATTCTTTATTTTTATTTACATGTCTAGTCAGTGCGCAGCGACTTTCTCGGCTTTTAAAACTGGTATATTATTCACATAAAGTGATCAAGACTGCGCGGTCGAGGTATAATTAATAAAAAGAATTAAAAAGGAGTTCGAATCAACGGTCGCGTGCCCCGGAGGCCAACGTCCTTTAGACAAGATCGCCCCCTCTACCTCCGTCCCGCTTCAATTAACCGTTTAATCCATAAGTTCGTCTCTTTCACCCCCGGGGATGTTAATATCGTGTTACTTAATATCCTTCTGGGACATCGTTCGGATAATAATTTTCTGAATATTGTTGCTCTCGAATACGTCAAAGATTTTATTTTATTCCTTTGTTTTCATGGAAATTGTTCAGTCCAAATGATTCAAAAGAACCGTTGATGTGGAAGCCGACCGCTATCTTCGCTGATTTCAGCTCCGCTCTGCTAAATGCGTAATATATTTTTTGTGTACGTTTGAATTGAGTTTCTTTTTTGATATACGACAAACCGTATCCGATATCGGAGCCGTGAGTTAGCAATAAAAGTAAAGCATGTCGAAAAATATCGTTAAGTAGCACACGCCCGCCCCTTAATATCTTCCACGCGGCCGCACCCGGCGCGCCGTATCGGAGAATTTTCATCTGAATATTTTCCTTTCTCATTGTCGTTATCTGAAAAATATGTTTTTCGTACGGTCGCCGTCTCCCCGCGCCCCGACGACCCTCTAACTTGCAACCCAAAAGTCCTAACCTCCACACGTGAGCGGCTGCAAAATCAAATGTGTGTCTTCAAAAGCAAAGTTGACAATCTTTTCCACGCGAATAATGTCACGTTGCTCTCGGATATAAAAGAAAAATAGTGAGTGCGGCGGGTCGAGAATGAAATCCTTTCGCGAAGGTGTTAGGGTAGGTATTTGTTTGTCGTGTGTCGGCGGGTGGCGGGCGGCACCGGAACCGGAGGGAGGGTGGAGGGGCAAATGGACGGAAGAGAAGCAAGGCAAATAACTTCGCCCTTCTGTACACATGTATAGGATAGCTCGGAGGGCGCACAAAAATGCTCGCAGCGCCGTTTCCAAGTTTCACAATGAAACGTTGAGTATTTTTGTCATTTGTCGTCATAAAATCTCTCGTCTAAAGAAAAATTCGCGTTGAAATGTTTTTGTCGTTCTCAAGTTGTGAGAGATATGTAGGAGTTTCTGCATATGAAAGTTTTAATATCGTGGGAGAGTGTTCCAAATGTTTACAAGCCAAGTGGGAGATTAGAACCAAGCACGGGAATGAATTTATAGCGTAATTATACTTCTTTAATCAATTTAGTACCATGAAAGGGAAACTAGAAAGGGGTTCCTTATATGAAATTATTAAAGACTATGCAAGTATATAATAAAATACAAAAAAAAATATAAACTAATAACACCTTCGCGAAAGAAAATCGAAAATGGAAATCGCTGGATGCGGATAGCGCAAGACCGGCAATTGTGGAGATCTTTGGGGGAGGCCTATGTCCAGCAGTGGACGTCTTTCAGCAGATATGATGATGATGATGCAAGTATTGCTTGTATCTGTGCAAATCAAAGTTTCTCGGTAACCAGTTACACAAGGTTGTCATGAAAATTGTCAATTCCCGGTGGTAGAAATGCTGGTTCTGGACCTGCCGGATGATCCTATTTTTGAGATTAGGTTTACGCTTTGCAATGGTAATCCTATTCTACTTCCTACTAATAATAGGTCTTTACCTATGAAATTGCCGTTTTGTATGAAAAAATTTAAACGAATTTTTTTCATGAATTTTTTTATTTGTATTAATCGAAGTAATCACCCATGCAATCAATGCATCTTTGCCATCGCAGTGGCAGTTTATTGATGCCCTTCTTAAAGAAATCAGCTGGACGGGAGGCAACAAATTCTTCAAAGGCATTTTGTACTGCCTCTCGGGTATTGAATTTTTTTCCCGCCAAGAAGTTATCCAAATTCTGGAAAAAGTAGTAGTCTGTAGGCGCAAGGTCTGGTGAGTAGGGCGGATGACGGAGAGCTTCCAACCCCAGTTCTTGCAACTTGGAGACCGTCTGCTGTGCAGTATGAGGTCGCGCGTTGTCGTGCAGGAGCAGCGGAGACGAGCGATTGACCAATGCTGGTTGGAGATGCGCCAGCTTCTCCATCATTGTGCTCAGTTCTTCACAGTACACATCTGCAGTAATGCTCACCCCGTTTGGTAAGAAGCTGTGATGAATCACACCGGCGCTAGACCACCAAACAGTGACCATCACTTTTCTAGGGGTAAGTTTTCGTTTAGGGCATTGTTTAGGTGCTGAACCAGGATCCAACCAACTTGCTGAGCGCTTGCGGTTATCAAACAGAATCCATTTTTCATCGCAGGTAACAATGCGGTTCAAAATTCCTTCATTTGTGTGTCTGTTGAGCAGTGCAAGGCACTTCTCGACGCGTACTTCGCGCTGGCGATCATTGAGTTCGTGGGTTGTCAAGCTTTTTTACCTTGCCAATTTGACGCAAATGGACCAATATTGTTTTGACGCTAACGTTGAAAGCTGCTGCTAATTCAGCCGTAGATTGTGTATCATCAGCTTCCACAACCGCCTTTAATTCGTCATTGTCGACCAAAGTCTTCGGACGACCGCGAGGTTCATTTTTCAGGTCGAAATTTCCAGAACGGAAGCGAGCAAACCAATAACAGGTGGTGCGTTGGTTTGTAGTGTTAGCTCCGTAAACGTCGTTGATGTTGCGTGCCGCTTGTGCCGCGTTGCTGCCACGACGGTACTCATATTCCATAATTACTCGAATTTTTAACGTATCCATGATGACGAAAAAGATTGAAATGCGATGAAAATGTAACACTAATCAATAAAGAAATGACTACTTTTGGAAAAAAGAATCCATGTTTTTAAAATAAAATTAATTTGAAATTAGAATTCTTAGCCAAATAAAAATTATTTTGATTTGAAATGGCCAGTACTGCAGAACGGCAATTTCATAGGTAAAGACCTAATAATATATTACAAATGCGAAAGTTTGTGAGTATATAGAGGTTTGATACTCTTTCACGCAAAAACTAACGAACGGACTTTGATGAAACTTTATAGTAAGAAAGCTTATATATCCGGATAACATTATAGGCTATATTTTATAAGACTTAAGGCGGGTACTACTACTTATCATATGGGCAGTGGATACCCTAGTGTCAGAGTTATTCAAGCCGCCCGGCGCCCATTAGGCCTCTAACATGGCTTAGCGAATATTGCCTAAAGGCTACAACCGGGACCGACCGCTTAACGTGCCATCCGAAGCACGGTGACGCTCAGAAATTAAACCACTTCGGCGGTTACCCATCTATGAACTGACCGCAAGTTACCGCTTAACCTCGACAGTCACTTACGGACCGGTGAGACGATGAGCGGCTGCAGTGATTTAAAGCGGGTTAAACCACGGAGCACTCTAGTAATGCTATAAAACTAAAATTTAATGGAGCATAAGACGGAACTCTTTTTATCTTCAAAAGGAAAGTTCTCGAACAGTATTAAGAATGTTTTCATTTCCTTAAGCGACGGCAATCCTATACAATTGATTACTGTTGTGTTTGTAAATTATCGAAAATTACCTCGTAACGTTAGATGAAGCAACATTTCCAATCTAAATTACCCAAATCAATTTGTTTACATCCGTTGCCTTACCTTTAAAGCTTAATGAAAGCCGAAATCGATTCAATTGTATTCGCCCTAGTTAATAGGTAAATAAAGTATTGTAAGCCATTGTATAGCAATTGAGGGCCTGTTATTATGGCTATTAAGCACTTATCAATGTTCGCATGCGCTTGAGTAATTTGTTTACAGGCAGAACAATTTCATTTTGATGATGATAGGTTTTGCTTTGATAGCAGAGTACTGCCTCGTTGGTAGCTTATTCAAACGCAGATAATGAGGTCCTGGGTTCAAATCCCGGATCGGGCCTTGCTTGCTTGCTTATCGAATGTGCAGTGGATATCCTATTGTCAGAGTTGTTCAAGCCACCCATTAGGGAAGGGACTCTCAGATCTTGGGAAGGAAGATACATCTGCTCGCAGTCAAGTAGACATTAGGGTCGGCGGCCTCTGCCACGATGCTCACGCAGCAAGGAATAATTGTTACTAACACTAGTTTAAAAGATACTAGCTGTGCCCCGCGGTGTTACTCGCGTTAAATTTTATAAATTTTCTTTGCTATAAACCTCACGGAGCCCGAGACCTTTCCAACGAATGCAAAACCGTGGAAATCGGTCCGTGCGTTCTGGAGTTGCGTCAGGAAGGAAACCCCGACTTATTTTTATTTATAAGATATTATTGTAACTAACACATATGGAAATTATTCAGAAATAAATCATTATTATTATTAGGCTTCAGTCATGGCTTAACGAGTATTCCGACAGCTTAACGTGCTCTCCAAAGCATGAAGACGCTCAGATATTAAACCACTATTGCAGTCACCCATCTATAGACTGATCGCGAGCAATTCCTTGACCTCGCCAAACATTTACTGACCGGTAAGAGCTTCTAGCTATAAGCGCTAAAAAGTGATTTTGGTATTCGTTAGTTAAGAAAATTTCTCAGTATCAGCCCGAAGTCTGGGAGTTGGCAGTATTACACCCCCGTTCCTTGGAGTACGTTAATCCATCGGTCCTGTAGCTGACTTCTTTCTCGTTGTGTCGCTAGTCGTCCCAACGGATCATGAGAGTGATGGTATAGAAAGTGCCCCTGTGTTTGCTCGGACACTTGTACACTATAATATATCCCGCGCAGATGGGTTGACTCCATTGTGACTGTTACATCTTTACGCCTGAACTACTCAACCGATAATTATTTGCAAATACACTGTAAAGGCTGTATCCAGAAAAAATGCTGTTTCCGAGAACTAGACAGACCTGAAAGAGAAGCTGCGGGAAAAACAGTAGTTTAGAATAATTAGTCTTTTTTTTTTTTTTTTTTTACCCGGGAACGCGGGTATGCTGCTCCGGTACCCCCCTTTTGCGCCATGGCCCAGATGGTCGGGACACGTACCCTGGGAGGGCTCCTTTGGATTGCCCTCCCCTATTACCGACTCCTGTACGGCACAGCGACTGCGCCACAAACAGCTCGCTGTCATCCCGGGGCCGCTTGTACGTGGCGGCAGTTGAGGACACTTCTCATACTGCCACCGCGGCCCCGAGGGGAGTTGGGCTAACGGCTGCCGCCGCCACCCCGACGCCTCTTCCGCCTACGAGAAGTCATCATTTGACCTACGTTGATGTGATTTAATTTCTAGCTCGTAATTGATGAGAATGACCTAGTCAGATTTAATTTGTTTATTTTTCATTTAATGTTCCATGTCGTTGCGATAGAATCTGGCATGATGGTGAGCGAAGATACGGTCTATGATGGGCTGCTCATGAAATGCCTGCTTCTTGCCTTGAACACTGTGTTTATTCAAGGCTGTCATACGTATTATGGTAACCGTTAGCTTCCAAAACTTAGATCACATCTCTGATTATGCCATGGTTCTAAGACAGAAGCCCTATTCTTCTGGTAGTCATATCAAATAATATTTACTCTGGGAACTTATTCTAGCCTTAAAAATTGCGCTTAAGTAAACCAACCTCTCATCAAGAATCGTTCAAAGTCAATCCCAAAATGAGTAGTACAGAAAGAGAAATTTGCAAGCACTTGATCCGATTTCCCAATTCGTTTCTTGAACAAGTTATTATTATTACACTCTTAAAACGTAATAAAACCAACGGAACAGGCCCAAATAATACTGCATTAACTTGGAAATTAAATCCTTGCTTAAAATATCGCATCGAAATTCCCTTTGTGGTCGCGAAAATTCTTTGCCGAGTCGAAAATCAAAGCTTCCAAATAGCGAAAGTTGGGCGCCCTTTGAGCGGTCCCGTTATTATTTTCTCGAGAACCTCTTTTATGTAAAAGAACGCTTCAGAACGGGAGGGTGGTAAAGGGAAAAATATGACGGAGACTAGTGCTATCTCCATCTCTTTCCAACCATATATGATGAAAAGAAATAAAAGGTATCTCGAGTGGCTTTCGTGTTAAGAGTCTCCATACACGAGTACTCGTTACGCCGTGGCCGGAGGCCGGAGACGTTGTGTGGGAGGCATTTTGACAAGTATTTTATGAAAAATGTAACCGCCTTTATGACAAAGCTTGAAGCTTTTTAAGCAATGCGCCTGTTGTCAACGTTAATGAGATGAAAGTTGCTACCGGTTGGAAAGCTTGGGATACATTGCTTTCGTAGAAACTTAAGGTACGTTCACACTGTACACTAACAAATTAAACGAAGGATTACCATTTAATATGTAATAATAAAGCAGCTGCGATATGTATAGGTACACTTCTAATAAATTGAACCCTAATGATTCAATTTATTTGAAGTGTATACATATCACATTTGAAATTGATCGATCGAATTAATATAAGGCCCATCGAATTGTATGAAAAAATATTATTATAAAACAAAATATGACTTTTCACTTTTAATCTTTACAAAGGTATAATAAGAACATTTACGATTATATTTTCAAAAAAAGTCCAAAGTTTTCATAAACCAATGTTTTACAAGTTATTAAAGTAGTAAAGTTCGTGGATAGATTGAACCTCATACAATTTTAGTACACATTGTACAGATGTCAGCACAGCAAGCTACTCCAATCTGTCAAAATTCCCCAATTGAAAGTGAACCTTATGCTTTGGTGATAAAGTTGAAAATCTATAAAAGAAGTTTGACAGTTTGGGGTAGTTGGATGTGCTGGCGTCTGTATCTATATATTAGGTCTTTACCTATGAAATTGCCGTTCTGCAGTACTGGCCATTTCAAATCAAAATAATTTTTGTTTGGCTAAGAATTCTAATTTCAAATTAATTTTATTTTAAAAACATGGATTCTTTTTTCCAAAAGTAGTCATTTCTTTATTGATTAGTGTTACATTTTCATCGCATTTCAATCTTTTTCGTCATCATGGATACGTTAAAAATTCGAGTAATTATGGAATATGAGTACCGTCGTGGCAGCAACGCGGCACAAGCGGCACGCAACATCAACGACGTTTACGGAGCTAACACTACAAACCAACGCACCACCTGTTATTGGTTTGCTCGCTTCCGTTCTGGAAATTTCGACCTGAAAAATGAACCTCGCGGTCGTCCGAAGACTTTGGTCGACAATGACGAATTAAAGGCGGTTGTGGAAGCTGATGATACACAATCTACGGCTGAATTAGCAGCAGCTTTCGACGTTAGCGTCAAAACAATATTGGTCCATTTGCGTCAAATTGGCAAGGTAAAAAAGCTTGACAAATGGGTGCCCCACGAACTCAATGATCGCCAGCGCGAAGTACGCGTCGAGACGTGCCTTGCACTGCTCAACAGACACACAAATGAAGGAATTTTGAACCGCATTGTTACCTGCGATGAAAAATGGATTCTGTTTGATAACCGCAAGCGCTCAGCAAGTTGGTTGGATCCTGGTTCAGCACCTAAACAATGCCCTAAACGAAAACTTACCCCTAGAAAAGTGATGGTCACTGTTTGGTGGTCTAGCGCCGGTGTGATTCATCACAGCTTCTTACCAAACGGGGTGAGCATTACTGCAGATGTGTACTGTGAAGAACTGAGCACAATGATGGAGAAGCTGGCGCATCTCCAACCAGCATTGGTCAATCGCTCGTCTCCGCTGCTCCTGCACGACAACGCGCGACCTCATACTGCACAGCAGACGGTCTCCAAGTTGCAAGAACTGGGGTTGGAAGCTCTCCGTCATCCGCCCTACTCACCAGACCTTGCGCCTACAGACTACTACTTTTTCCAGAATTTGGATAACTTCTTGGCGGGAAAAAAATTCAATACCCGAGAGGCAGTACAAAATGCCTTTGAAGAATTTGTTGCCTCCCGTCCAGCTGATTTCTTTAAGAAGGGCATCAATAAACTGCCACTGCGATGGCAAAGATGCATTGATTGCATGGGTGATTACTTCGATTAATACAAATAAAAAAATTCATGAAAAAAATTCGTTTAAATTTTTTCATACAAAACGGCAATTTCATAGGTAAAGACCTATTATATGTATTATGTTGCGTTTATAATATGAATACGTAAAAATAATATCACCGATCTTTTAACTTCAATAATATATATATATGCAGAATTGTGACAGTAAATCAATCTAACAACATTTTATAGAAAACTAGTAAGTAAGTAAGTAATTTATTTGCATAAACATGTGTATACATATACCAATGAAATTGCATGTAAGATGTAACGTATTAACATATTTAGTTCAGACATGTTTGCCATACAATGGCGTGCAAATATTTGAATATACAATAATTATGTCAATTAAAAGAAAAAGGAAAATAACAAACTGTATACAATAAGAATAAATAATAACTAGTTACCATATTATGTCAATTTTGAATTAAAAATCATGTCGTAAAAAGATTTGAACCCTAATATTATAATTAAACTATTAATAACAATATATCCTAAAACTTATCAGCTAGATATTCGGAGACATTATAATAAGCTTTGTCAACTAAAAGCGATTTTATTTTGCTCTTAAAAGCATTGTCCGGTAGTTCTTTCCAGGCTTTTGGAAGTTTGTTAAGGATGATTGGTGCCATGCATAGAACACTTTTACGCATAAGTGCAGTCCTAGCCGGTTTCAAACATAGCTTGCTGTTGTCCCGCCTAACATAGCCTAGCCTAGTCATAACTTACCTGTAAAACGAACGGAACTCAGTCACCCAGTAGCTATTCTATAATGCTACTATATTAGAGAGCTGACAGCAATAATAATTAATATTTTTGCTTTCTTTAAAATCTGTTCTTGAATTTGGAGCGAAAAGTTTTAACGATTTCAATAATACTTTGACTGGGCCTTTGTTCTAGTGATTAGTGACCTTGACTGCCAAGCTAAGGTCGAGGGTTCGATCCCCACCTTGGATAAATCTTTGTGTGATAAGCGCAATTATTTGTTTTGTGTCGGGGTATAATCTATATTATTATTATTATTACATTTAATAAAATCGTAGGAACATCAAAACTGTACATTGAATATTTTTTAAAATGGATACTTGTGGTGTGATCTACAATTGATAGCGAAGCCAAAAATATAGTTTTTAGATTTTTGGCAGTTTTTCTGTTTGTCTGTATGTATGTCCATACATACATTGTGACATACATACAGACAAACAGACAAAAATTCTAAAGACTATATTTTTGGCTTCGATGTCGCTTGTAGAACACGCCCCAAGTATCCTTTTTTTAAAATATTCAGTGTACAGTTTCGACTTTCCTACGATTTTATTATATGTAATAATATAGATAATAAAACAGCGTGAATTCACCTTTATTTCAGATAGATGTGTTCACATCATTGTAAATAAAGATTAGTGTAATTATAGTTACTAATATTTATTGGACAGTTTTTATATTATTGTGTGGGATTCAAATATATTTACAATTAATGAATGACTGATGATAGTCAAATATGAAGAAAGTAAACTTGAATATGCTAGTATGGCTAGCATTTTAGTTAAGTTGGTCTAGCACCATTAGATTCATATTTGCTCTCGGCAAATATGGTCACATTACATCATTTCGTATGAAGCTTAAGTGGTTGCCAATCTAACGTAATTCCCGTATTTATAGCCTTATTATATTTTTTTATTAAACCCAACCTTCTAAGTATCTCAATAAATGTTTTGTTTTCCTTTCTGACACACATTCAGAATTCCTAAGGTTAATTGAAATCATTTGAAATTGCATGTGCCTAGTGGAATACTATATTTATGAATAAGTTGTTGTGAAGCTCTTAGATGCAAACTAAGAGCTTATGGTGTTGCAGATAAAATGCTTCACCGTTTTAAGACGGTTTAAGACTGTACTTATTTTTAATAAGCTTATTATAAACAACTGCTTACGTTTGTACATCCTATCCATCCAAAAGTTGTCTGGAAGAGATCGCTTAGGGCGATGAGACCACCATTTGTACATTATGTTCTTGATATCCAATGTATTTTAGTATTGTATTGGTCTCTATAGCATATTCAACTGTAGATAATAAGCTAACGTGTTAAGACCCTGAGTCGAGACAAAAAGTGATATTGGCAAGAATACCAATATCACTTTTTCGGGACAAAAAGTGATATTGGTATTCTTGCCAATATCACTTTTGAGATGTTTAGATAAGTTCCTAGCGGTGCTACCAACCTCGTGTCTCGCAAAGTAGGTAAAGCCAATAGTCTAGTCTCTGACATCTTCCCGGTCGAGTTTGCTAGCCGTCCCGTCAGAACTCGGAATAGAAAGAGTACCTAAGTTTGTGCACACACTTGTGTACAGACTTCCCCAATTGAAAGTGCTTATGTGATAAAGTTGAAACTCTATAAAAGAAATTTGACAGATTTGAGTAGTTGGATGTGCTGGCGTCTGTACTATAAAATGTCCCACGCATAGGCACATTTAGCCTGGGAATATTTCTGCTTCACTGGAAAATAGAGCCTAGAATAATTTAACTACACAATATAAGCAGTACTTCTTTTTGGACTTTTCTGGCAAAATAAACAACCAGCCAGTATTTCGAAAATTGGCGGATATGTATTTCCACACTTTGGTGAGCATGTAAAGCCCTGTGTTGTTTTTCTCACCTAGTGTTGGTTTGCCATCCTATCGGTTTAAGTGTGATAATGATATGTTGGAATAAAGAGCCCTGGTGTCCTTGTTTCTAATTATTTAAGTAAAAAGTACTTGGGATTGAGTCTAGTTCAACATGAAAATAGTATAATTAATATGGTAGTGTTTTCTGGCAGTGTTTCTCAGTAGCGTAGTAACGTCATGCTCAGCACGGAAGAATAAAGATTTGACGCGAAATCTTTCACATAACTGTAACATAGAAACGGAATAAATTTATTTTGAATTTTGTGCGTTCACATAATTGTTTGGGACTGAGTCTAATTAAACGCGAAATCTCAAATCACATAAATGGTAGAGAATGCCTTTGGCATTAAGTCCGCCTTTGTACAGTTTGTGTACTAAAGTTTAAATAAATAAATAAATGTAACATAGAAACGGAATAAATTAATTTTGAATTTTGTGCGTTCACACAAGTATTTGGTAGTGACATAAGATAAAATCTGACGGTATTCATTATATAAAAAAACTATTTCTAAATTAATTTATGTGTACCTAAAGATCTCGATCATCAGATGTTTATGTAAATGTGTACTGAATATTCAGATGGTTAACAAATTTTTATTTAATCTTAACTTTAGAATGGCGCCCAGAATATTTATTAATGAATTCTATCGAATCAAACTATACAGAGTGATACATATTTGTGTTAACTACAAACCCAGTCTTTTCTATGCTCAGTTTGTTTGCTTAGTCGCGTAAAAGGTTTACACTTCATATTCAACATCGGAAATAAGATATTTTGAATTTCGACCCTTTATATACGGATGATTGAGCATACAATATACATATAATATATCGTCTTAAATTTCTTGAGAGTTACTCTTTAAAATTTTTTTTTTTTTTAATTTTAAAACATTTATTACATAATTTATAATATTATTAATAACCACTATCCGCCAAACTGCACAGCAGTTTGTTGGCAGAAAGATCACCTCCTTATTAACTAGCGTTATGGTTATTATAACACTATACACATATTTAAGCCTTACGGCTAAAGGTACAAAATCAATAGGTTACAAATTACGAGGTAGGTTCCTCACATCAGTGGAATAGCCAATATGTATTAGTTATTCCACCAAGGTTGCAATAAAACTTTTTAGGTAGAATTCTCTACACTTATATTTAAAAACAATCTTAGAGAATATTTCAGTTGATAGGTCTGCTGGTAGTTCATTATAGATTGACGGAACCAAATAATTCCTAGTTATTTGGCTATAATTATTGTTGGACCAAGGGACACTATATTCCCTTTTATGTCTATTTGAGCGTAATATGGTTTTTAAATTTTTAAAATTCTCGCTTTTATACTGTTCCACTGCAATTGACCACCGCACTTTCTCGTGGACCGGGAGCAGTTTGCATTCTGAGAATAATTTATCATAGTTGGACCGACAGGCGTTCTTTGTGTTTTGATTTATTAGGGTTTTCATGAATCTTATTTGTAAATTTCTATTTCAATAGATGGTCACATGGTTCACGGTTTTTACACGACTATGTTATGTATATTAATATTATAAAAAGTTATAATAGTTCAAGCGATAGATAGATAGAATACTCTTTTGTTTTTATACGCAATCAAATATATAAATACCAAAATACATTCGATGTAAAAGAACATAATGTAAAACGGTTGGTCTTATCGCCTTGAAAGGATGTCTGGAAGAGATCGCTTAAGGCGATAAGACCGCCCGTTTTACATTATGTTCTTGGATAGGAACCGTAATATTAGAAAACAGTAGTAGGAATGCAAAACAAAAATTATAATAAGGAACGCTGTTATATGCATTGTATAGCAAATAAGATATTTATTATTTATGAATTACTCCTAAAATAAAAGTATCACATAATTAAAAGTGAGTATATGATGATGGTGATACATACATATATATTAACATTAACATTGTGTTTGCCGTGACTAGGCAATAAACTTTAATGCGCGTTTTAGCTGACCAGTGAAGATAAGTGACGCACTGTATATGCCGCAATAAGGGACTCGTTAGAACATGTCGTTTAATAATATTTTAAACAGTTTTAGTATTTTGACGCTTTTATGTATGCCCTGTTCTTGTCATACCAGCTATATTAGAAAGA
Organism: Pseudoips prasinana; assembly: GCA_951640165.1. Classification (NCBI taxonomy): domain Eukaryota; kingdom Metazoa; phylum Arthropoda; class Insecta; order Lepidoptera; family Nolidae; genus Pseudoips; species Pseudoips prasinana. The sequence goes on from OX621246.1 coordinate 28,099,379, forward strand.
GATGTCATGTCATTTAAATTACTTTAGTAGTGTACAAGACAAAATCGCCAGCATTATCTTGTTACAAGTAGGTACTTTACAAAGAATAAGTATGCTCCCTGTATAAACATATATTTCTAACGAGTTTTACAAAACGGACTCATTACAATATTCTTTTCTTCCCACATTTATTGAGAGTTGTAAGAGATGTTATCATCACACTCAAAAAATTTGAACCTCATTACAAACATAACGCAGCCCACGCAATATGGAGCACGATGTTTTGTAACGGAAGTAGAAACGAGTTAGCGTTTTGTTCGTGCAAGGGCCTCGCTACTTCAACTTAAAATAAAATTAATGATATACATAGATGCTTTAAACCAACGACATAAATAATTGCTTAGTTCATAAATTAAATAAACATAATTCATGTTAGTGATAATAATAAATCTTGTTGGGATGAGTTTAAGCCCAAACTCGTATTCCAATGACCCAACAGAAATGCTTACTTTATAAAAATTAAAATAATGTTTTGTTTTAGTGAAAAGAATAAACCTTGTTACGACAAGTCAAAGCCCAAACTAATTAAACAAATCAAAAACAGTTGCTTACCTTATACAAATTCAAATAAACATGTTTTATTTTAGTGAAAAGAATAAGCCTTGTTACGACAAGTCTAAGCCCAAACTAATTAAACGAATGCAAAAACAATTGCTTACTTTATAAAAATCAAATAAACATAATTTGTTTTAGTAAAAAGAATAAGATAAAATAAATACGCTTTAATGTACACAATTTCCATTACCATTTACCATCATAATGTATAATATCTATACAAATAAATAAAATTGAAGTGTCTGTTTGTAATATTGAAATAACCGATTTTTACTACATGTATATGAATATATATACGGTACATACCCCAACATATTTTTTTTTACAATTTTTGTCTGTCTGTCTGTCTGTTTGTTCCGGCTAATCTCTGAAATGGCTGGACCGATTTTGACGGGAATTCTAGAATAGCAGGTAGCTGATGAAATAAGGAGTAACTAAGGCTAAGTTTATTTTAGAAAAAATGTTTTATTTTAGAAAATCCAATAAAAAAAACTTAATAAGCTAATTAACACGCGGACGAAGTCGCGGGCACAGCTAGTAATTAATAATATTAAAAAGGTACAATTGGCGGTCTTATCGCCTTGTTATGACAAGTCTAAGCCTAAGCTATGGCGATAACCAATGGCGATAAATAATTGCTTAGTTTATAAAAAAATAAAATACACATGATTTGTTTTAGTGAAAAGAATAAGCTTTGCTAAGACTAATTTAAACCCATACTAATGATCCAATGACACAACAGATTCGCTTATTTTATAAAAATCGAGTAAACATGATTTTAGTGAAAATATAAAGTTCGCCTTACTTACTTATCGTATCGGCAGTGGTTACCCTGGTGTCAGAGTTGTGCAAGCCGCCCAGCTCTGACTAGGCTCAACAATTGTTGTCTAATGGCCATAACAGGGACCGATAGTTTAACGTGCCCTCCGAAGCACGGAGACGCTCAGGAATCAAACAAATTTGCCAGTCAACCATCTATGGACTGACAGTGAGCCTTGTTGCTTAACCTCGGCAATCACTTATGGTACCGGTGAGAGCATCTGGCTATGACCATGGTGAATCGCCAACCGACGGTCACCGTAGCCTAGTTGGTAGTGCTCCTGCCTACGAAGCTGGTGGTCCTGGGTTCGAATCCCGGTAAGTAATTTGTGTGATGAGCACGAATATCTGTTTCTGAGTCATGGATGTTTTCTGTGTATTTATGTATTTATCTATCTATATAAGTATGTATATCGTCGCCTGGTACCCATAGTACAAGCTTTGCTTAGTTTGGGGCTAGGATGATCTGTGTGACATTGTTCCTAAATAAATCTAAACCCATACTAATAAACAAATGACTCGAAACATGCCTTATTTTGAGTCTCTTTTGTCTTGCTTTTTCCGTATCTATTAAGGTCATTTCCCAATATAGCCTATTGCGTCTAGAGCCAGAATTATTCTAGCAACTGCCACTTGACCTCGCAATCCCTTGAAACTAATAATTAAGAACATAAGAAATGCGAGTTGTTTGTCTGAAATGCCATAGATTGTTGCTACTGGCACCGGCTGCTAAACCTGCTATTTGGGTTCCGCAGCATAATCCCTCAACTAAACACCAGATAACTATCAAGCGACCTACCAGACGCAATGGCTCATTAAACTGCATGGACACAGCGATCGTCGGACGGTCACCGTAGCCTAGTTGGTAGTGCTCCTGCCTACGAAGCTGGTGGTCCTGGGTTCGAATCCCGGTAAGTAATTTGTGTGATGAGCACAAATATTTGTTTCTGAGTCATGGATGTTTTCTGTGTATTTATGTATCTATCTATCTATATAAGTATGTATATCGTCGCCTGGTACCCATAGTACAAGCTCTGCTTAGTTTGGGGCGAGAATGATCTGTGCGACATTGTCCCCAGATCGTCAAAGGTGTTTTTAGTGAAATGAAGAAGACTTTTAAAATGTAATCTGTCTAAACTCGAGAGGTGTAAATACAATTAGTCAAATTCAGAGTAGACAAGAGCTGGACCAAAATCCTATGTAGGCAGAGCAGAAATAAAATGACACAAATAGTAACAGTGTTCACGAACCACTTTTGCAGTTAATGAATGCGCCTGTTGGACAGGCCTGCAGGAATTTAGGCCTGTGGATTTTGACATTTCTGATTTAATCTCAGAGGAGTAAGTAGAGCTAATAGATGTTTACGATCTTTCTGCACCTTACTTCTTAATTTCACACTCATTATTACTCATTTTGTGACTGACTCGTTCGTTTAGCGGTAGTGTGCTCAGCCGCAGAGCACGAGGTCCTGGGTTCAAATCCCAGGTCAGGCCTAAAGCAATTTTGGGACTTTTCTGTAAAAAGGAAATTTTCTCAACATCAGCCCGAAGTCTGGAAGTTGGCGGTACTATAGTGCCTCGGAGAGCACGTAAAGCCGTCGGTCCTGTACCTGACCTCTTTCCGGTCGTGTCACTAGGCGTCCCATCGGATCATGAGAGTGATGGAATAGAAAGTGCTCCTGTGTTTGCGCATACAGTTGTGCACTATTAATATGTCCCGCGCAGATGGCTAACCCCTGTCGAGATTGGCGGTCGTGGCCGAAAATCGGCTAGGAGGACATTATTATTATTATTATTGGTCATTTTGAAAATACTAAAGAAAGAGCTCATGTTGTTATTTACTTATTACGGTCATCAGCCTGATATCGTCCATTGCTGGACATAGGTCTCCCCTAAAGGTTTCTATAACATTGCCATTTGAAGGGATATGCCGTAGTCATCGCTAGAGATGTAAAATGACTGAATCTGACTAGACACAATTGTTATAAACCTTAAATAACCGGTCATTTACCGTCCAATTCAGTCATTTACTGTCTATTCTCAACTACTACCCAATTTATTTATTTAAGTACCCAATTTATATGCAAGTTTAAATGAAGCAACGTTTTATATCATGAGAGCATTTTAAGTTAGGTTTTACATTGTATTTTTTTTAATAATATAATAAATCATAAAACCACTTTTTTGTTTCAATTTAGAAGTTGTAAACTTTTATCAATCACAAAAACGAAGAAAAATCTTAAAAAGGTGCTAAAATACTGAAATCAAAATGACTGAAAATTACCATTTTTGACAGTTAATGAGCATTTTTGACCAATTTGATCGTAAATGACAGTCAGTCAAATTCAGTCATTTTCAACACTAGTCATAGCGCTTGGCATGCAAGTTGGCGACCGCAGTTAAGTGGTAGCCAGTACTCAGGTGGTGCTGCTGCCCGACTACCTGCTGTCTCCCTTAGGCTCTACACAGACGGACCGCATTTCAACTGCAATTCAACCGCAAATCGCAGTTCAAGTGCAGTTTGAATGCAGTTGACACGACTGCAATGGAACAAACGCGCAGTCCGATTGCAGTTCAATTGCAGTCGGCGTGCAGTTGCAGTTGAAATGCGGTCCGTCTGTCTAGAGCCTTAGTCGCCTTTTACGACACTCACGGGATGGTATGGGGTGGCCCTGTTATTTTTTCTAGACCGGAAAACACTCGGCATTTACGTATATAATCTAGTATTACAAAACGCAGTTCATTAATATCTAATAAAAATGTATAGCTACGAAATCTGTTTGACGTATGGAAGCAATAACAGCTGTAATAAACTCCGGAAGGACGAGCGTTTTCCTCCGCAGATTTATTAATTTGGATTAGAATCCATTGTTACCGCCTATCTTACATCTATTTATAAAACTTCGAAACGCGTTTGTCACTTTGTTCAAAAGTGCATTTATTTCTACCTAGTTATTATGTTTTAGTTCACAAACTACCCACAATTTTGACAGAAGTTGGAATACTTAGTCTAATTGATATTGATACTTAAATCGTTTATCGTAGTTACTGTTTAAGAAATGTCTTCATTGCCTAGACATAAAATATTATTGAAATGAAATCATGACTTTTAACGAAGGCTAAAATTATATAAATCTAATGGTTTAGTTAGTTCAGATATTTATAGATAAATACAAATTTTGCCTTTCAGGACATGAATACAGTATTATTAAAGTAAGTAGCAAAGTAATATTAGTAAAACAAAAACTGTTTTACTAATATTACTTTGCCTTACTACTACGAATGGTTATGAAAATAAATAGCTTCCCAGATATTAAATAAGTATAGTAGGGGAGACCGGGGCTACAAGTTCCGATTTTCAGTTAACCTCAAAATTTGTTAAGAATTTGCAACTTTAATAGTCCTAGGCTGCAATTAAAATCAGCCTACATATTTCACTTTGCTATTAAGATAGTATTCTGGGTCATTTATTGTGAGATTTATTTGTTATTAATTTTTTTATAACCAAAGCCGGAAAGTAACAACTTACCCCAACTCGGGGCAAGTTGTTCAGAAGCCGGGGTAAGTTGTTACCATATCTGTTAATGCTATTGTTTGTGAAATAATTAATAATTAATAACTTGGTTTATACATGGTCTGTTATTCAATAGTAATTAATCAGCAGTTAGGTAAGGTAAACATATACATATATGTTTTAATATTTAACTATTATTGATCCTTAAACAATTATTGAAGTCACAATGAGCAGTTCTCAAAACTTGCATCTCAAGTCTTGGTTATTATTTCAGTCCTAAATAATTTATCTTATCTTTTGCTTCAAATATCAATTATATAACATAAAGAAACAAGTAAGTAACTATAATTTGTATTTAAACAATTAATAAACATTAAGAGCTTATCAAATGCTCACCGTAGCCTAGTTGGTAGTGCTCCTGCCTACGAAGCTGGTGGTCCTGGGTTCGAATCCCGGTAAGTGCAAATATTTGTGTGATGAGCACAAATATTTGTTACTGAGTCATGGATGTTTTCTATGTATTTAAGTATTTATCTATCTATATAAGTATGTATATCGTGACCTGGTACCCATAGTACAAGCTTTGCTTAGTTTGGGGCTAGGATGATCTGTGTGACATTGTCCCTAGATATTATTATTATTATTATATTATTAAATAACTTCCAGCTATAAGACATAATAAGCTTTAACCGTAATAATTATCAAGGCTGATTGATAATTATTACGGTCAAAGATTATTATGTCTTAGGCTGAAAATAATAATCATAAATACATAAAGAAATGCCATCATAGGCAAAAAAACAAATAACTTATAATTAATCTTCTGAAGATATATCGGAAAATGCCTACAACTGGAATAGGGCCAGTTCTTACAATCTTGACACTCAACCCATTCTTCTCCATCACGTGCACTAATAAACTATTACAACACACTAGGCAATAATACTCTAAGCTGTCCTCTTCACTGTCAGAATTTTCACTACTTTTTAATACCTCGTTTGATCGTTTAACAGATTTCGCCTTTCCTTTTCCATTTCCTTTCTGTATTTTAATATTTCTTTATGTTTTTCCTTTTCTTTTATATTTTGCTTTCCTTTTCCTTTATATTTATATTTCCCTCTCTTTTATATTTTTTAATTTCAATTACTTTTATTTTCTTGCTTTGCTCTTCTGCTAAAACCTGTATGTCAGGGGTATCCGTTAGAATCGTGGACTTTCATATACGTCTTTTGTGCGTTCCAATCCTTCGAGGTTCCTTTGGAAAACGATGTACACATTCTGGAGGAAAAAAGTCATGCTTTCCAAGATGTTCTCTTATAACACCAGAAGATGGAGGCAGATTAACACCCCTGATGGCTCTGGAGCACTTATTTTATTGGCAGAAGGACGAAGAAGATTGAACTACAGTTTAATATATGCCGACTTATCTTCCTGTTCTTCTGTAAATACGGCTCTTGCTTTTTTGTAGCCAGTTGTGATATTTTCTTCTCGAGATCTAACTTTTTTTACGAATCTGTCAAATGTCATATGGCAAATGTGGCAATAGTTATAATTTTTCTGCATTCTTTAATAACTGCATGCGCTGCTGTTTGCAGCAACTCCTTTGAAACTGAACCTCATATCGTTTTCCGTGTGTAAGTTCGCATGCTATAAAAGAAAATAACAATATTTATACCTCATTTTTGGTACAAATGATTTAGGGCAAGTAGTTCCGAGGTCACAACCTGCCCCAAAAAACAGGAACATCTAACCCCAATTATAAGTGTTGAATAAAAATCTAAATATAGGTTAGGTTACAAAACATATGTAATTTACGGATAGTGTATCACACCAATATATAAATCTTCAGATTGAAATAATAAAACACTGAACGCTTATCGTTAAAATTTGTGACACTGACCAAAAATGCTAAATCCGAAAATATTTACTTACGTGAATCAGTGACACACGTGCTGCCGTTCCAATATTCTCGGCGGCACTGGCCTGTCAAAGATGGTCGCCATCGGTGCGCTGTGGCATTGCATTTTATGACGCGTTTAAACAATATTCCTATCCCTTCTCCTCGAGGAGTTTTTTCAATCGGAACAACTTACCCTAGTAACTTCTAGCCCCGGTCTCCCCTATATAATATCACTGAGAATAGTTGCACGTTTAAATATCTACCTCAAATCAATCAAGTGATGGTTGTCTTTAAATTATTCCAAATGTCAACGAGAGCTAAAACTACTCCTCTGAGCAATAAGAATCTAACCATTAATTTTTTCCCTTGAGATCCAATCCCCAAAACCAATTAGAAAGGATGATTTAGAATCGGTCGAACTAATTCTTTTTCATTTCATATCAATATTAAATAGTAATAAAGTAAAATCTTTTCTTCAATGATGACGCAAAAGCTGCTTTTTATTCTAATCCACTACCTCGACAAATCGTTCTAAGCCCTCCCACGATCACTAACCTTCTTATCCTGTTTTAATATAATCGCAGAATACTCTCAGAATATTACGTTCGCGTCTCCCTCATTATGATCCAAATCATTACTGGGTGAAATCGTATGGAATCGGAAAGGAGGGATTGTTATCTTCTTCGCACAAAAACCGACTTTAACATAAATTGATACAGTTGAATTTTCTTTACAATCTTTAGTAAATTACGAGCCACAGTGATATGTCATCCGCGCAGTATGAAAAATATGAAATGTATTGAAAATGAAATCACTTCAATATGCACTAAAAGGTTTTTAATATCGCTCTGATGATAAAAACTTTGGGTCGTTATATTTTTATTCGAGTTTCGATGGCTGAATGGAAAATCCCATTTGTTAGAATATTTTCTTAAGTGTTGCGCGGAGGTGAGAAAGTAACAATCAAATCGATGTAGATGTAATAATACAGTTCTACAACATGTAAAGATGATGGTACACAATTAGTACAAAGGTGTCACTAAGTATTATTAAAAATACAGTATTGAGTAGACATCGCTTAGTGAGTTGACTAAACCACGATTTTACGAATTTACTTGAAAATTTTACCTGTGTGATTTTTGTGATCAACCAAACACAAAACGCTACGTAAGTGGAATAGAATAAGTAGTCGTTAAGATAGTCTATAAGTTAGACAGACTGTGGAGTCAGTGGTTTCCAGTTGAAAACCAAGGCGCGCATCATTGACTTTTCGAATTCATGAGCCTCAATATGTAAAAAAAAGGGCTTCCCAAAAAATGGGCGGATATGCCATAATTGCCACGATTGGCAGAAATCGTAGTTTGATGGTCATAGTCACAGAAAAACACCGCTGCCCGTTCTCTGGTAGGTATTCCCTCGGGACGATTTCTACGCCCCCGCGGGATGAGATGCGGTAATGATATTCTTCATCGTCACTACACAGCTATCAACTCTCAAACTCATGTGTGTATTTGAAATTAATGATCTCGTACTTAAAACGGTGAAGAAACGCAAATTGTGAGGAAACCTACATGCCTGAGAGTTTTCCAAAACTGTTCTTGACGGCATGTGAATTTTGCCAAACCGTACTAGGCCAGCGTCGCGGACTATGGCCTATGCCTATGCTCTTAATGCCTATGCCTCCTTTTACAATAAATACTAATGGTTTCAACATCAAACACGAAGCTGGGAAATTATAAATATGGAACCAGCAACTATTAATATGGGGTCTCCTATATATAATTTTATTAACACTTATAGACAAATTTGACCCTCATAAAATAATAATATAAAGTTATATGTTGTTATTTCCCTAGAAACGCTTAGCCTCTTAAGAAACCTCGATAATGTGTAGGTACTATAATTTCCCTTGAAATGTACGTAGGTACCTCCCTTCTTGTCTTATAGGTACGTATGTGATACTACGCCAATAGTAGAGAAGATGTGTGATCACGATTTTTCCAAACGTAACCCGCCTACGTATGTTACACCCCTCCCTTCCTGCCCCCTTTCACACATTCTTGTTAATATAAGTCAAAGTATCAAAGGTTACAAGTAGTATCACAGAATTAGTAAAATTAAACTTTGTGACGTTAATAAAAGGGTTGGAATTTCAATGCCAGTTTTTTTAGAAGTTGTGCAACAATTCTTGGTAAGAATTTCCGTGAGATTGCCTGTCGATATGGCTAGAGATTTTTATGACTCGTCGTAAATTCTTATAAGTATCGTATTTCTGTGTCACGTTGCTTTACGGTTTGCGTAACCTACGCAGCTACGATGTAATGGGTATAGAAAAGCGAAGCTTTTTTATAAGTGGGGAAAACTGTTAATGTATTGACTTAGATGCAGTTGTTGGCTAATGGACATGGTTTGTATTGTCAGATCACTGTTCCGTTACTTTTAGACGTACGGTCTAAAGCTTTTTACTTTTATGGGTGTTTTAATGTATGGTCCGAAGATAGTTACTTGTGCATTTTAGCCGACTTGTATTAAGGAAAGTATATATCTTTACTTTTAGGTTTTTGACCTTATACAACATGTAACGTAATTAACGCACACCCTCAGACACCCCAATTAGAATATTATGTTGTAATCATAATACATACACAATTTTTTTTATTTAACATGTATATGCATTGTTATTTACTAAATTAGTTTCATAATGAAGTTTATTTTTCCTTATTTTGTGTTGAATTATGGAATTTGTATGCATACAAATAAATCTGCGATTTAAAAATCTTATTACTTTGACTTACGGTTCATTCCAATTCGTTTTGACTGTACAGGGTTAAAATAACGATAACTTCCGTAGTTTTAATTATTTTGGAATAAAAAATTACCTATACTAAAAATTATATAAATCGATTCAGTAAACGATTCTGAACAAACTACTTTATTTATTTATACTTCAGTACTATTGAAATGTACATAGGCGGACTTAATGCCAAAGGCATTTTCTAACAGTACTTTCAGGATGTGCGTTAATTAAGTTATATGTTGTATATAATTCCATGACTCTTAAGTTTTCATTCGATATATTGGTACAATACCTTCGTAGCGATAGTTGCACAACACATCCAAAGTCGTTAAAATCGCACCTCTCGTGGTCTACCCGTTATCTGCGTATGGGCCCGAGTAGAAATTTTAACTCCTAAAGAGATGCCCTCTGACACTGGTGACTTGGTCTATAGTTTTATTTTGCTAGAATGCTAGAGCCGAATGAGGGTGAGAGTATGATTTACTATGATTTTTTTTTTGAGGCCTCAGCAGATTGTTGCTTGCTTTAAACTGTTTTAAGTCGACTGTTTAAAGCTGGTTTGCAGACATCAAACTAAAATTACATTTTTCACCATGACAATATCGGCTCTCACATGTCCGGACCAACAAGTGAACGGTTGATGGGTAAACATGTCGATATAGTGGGTAATCTTGCATACCTCCATTCTCGACATGCCGTCATGTGTGTCCCTTCTGTTTTAAAAAATCAAGTATTATATACGCGTCAACGATTTTCATCCCTAGAAACTACGGGAGATTATAAAAAGCACGTTTCCGAAGTTACCATGGAGGTATGGTTTGGTATAAATGTATTTTTTTTTATTGGAAAAGAGAATATAACAAACTACGTGTATTCATTGGTTTGTTCTTATGAATATTTTATTACAGAACAACATTTTTCGACCTGCCATTTAATATTTTTAATGATATGATTAGAACGCTGCACGTACACACGGCTACACATCAAGCTATACATTTCCAGTATAAGCTGATGGCGCGTTGTATAGGATTTCCATACAACGACAGGTCAGCCTATATTGGAAATGTATAGCTTGATATGTAGCCGTGCGAACCTTCATATAAAAGTATGTATGTGCCTTTAGCGCTCTTTTGCGGAGAGGACATATTAGGCTATCTAGCTGGAATTCTACAGTAACATATATATATTTCTATTTTAACCCGAACATCCAATTGAATAATTACCCGTCTAATGAGCTTGCTAATAAGCATTGAGCGCGAAATCATTAATAAACACAGCTTTATGATTTAAGGGCGTTGGATAGTCTGAAAGTTCAAAACGCATTTTTCTTTTTGGCACCATTAATTAAAAATATTAACAAGAGAAAAGTTTTGTAATAGATTTGCACTATTTTTAATAACTTTAGATTTTTTAAGTGAAAACTTCTTTACCGGCGTTGTGCACTTTTTTGGGATGGGAAAAATGTTAGGAGGTCGCGTAAGGACACGTGACCTGATCGAATATTCGTAAGACGGAGGGTCTTTTTTATCCACTCTGGACGTTTATACACTCACATGACTGCAGCATTTTTTCTTAATTATTTTAGATTTTCTACAGCCGGATGCTTCATCAAATTTAGTTCTAATTTTAAAATTTATTATCACTATAAGGCGAGAAGCAATTACTATGAGTCTTTACCACGCAAATATGGGAAGTAGGATCTTTCACTCGCTACTCGGATCAAATAAACACTACTTTCCGAGTATGAGAAATGAAAAAATAGTTTTCACTTCTATCAGCAGTCCCCAAAGACTGTCCCGTATGTTTTTTGAGTTACAACAATTTGTTGACAAGTGAGATATGAAAGTCGACAGCCAAGGACCCAAAAAAATACAAGATCAAACTTAAAATAATTTATTACTTATCAAGGAATTACACTTATATGAACTAAGTTAATTAGGTGACGACCGTTCGATGGTTGAGTAGGAAGTGACCGGTCCCACGGAGCCGAGGAGCGGGCTTCGGGTGTCCGGTACAGCGGTGGTCACGTTGCTTTCCAGCTATGCTGATTAAGCGCCTTCGTGTGACTCGCTGTTGCGAAGTTTAACAATGGGGTAAATGCAAGTCAGCAGTTATAGTATGCTATGCATATGTATCAAGTGGGTTGTTTTAAAGCTCATTGTAGCCCAATTATTTGTGTTTTGTACACATTCAGCATTGTCGATGCCCTTAATGTCAACCATTATTAAAAATAATACTTCGAGTCTTGTCAATAGTTATGATCGCTATGTATTATTTATAACCTTATTAATATTGCTCATAATTGCCTTACTTAATGTTTTTGTTGCACATTGTGATTGTTATAGGTCATTGTATTCGTAAATAATTATTTTATATTATAATGTTGTGTTTCATTTTTAGGGCTCCGTAGCCAAATGGCAAAAACGGAACCCTTATAAATTCGTCATGTCTGTCTGTCTGTCCGTCCGCATGTCACAGCACTTTTTTCCGAAACTATAAGAGCTGTACTATTGAAACTTGGTATGTAGATGTATTCTGTGAACCGCATTAAGATTTTTACACAAAAATAGAAAAAGAACAATAATTTTGGGGGGTCGCCAAACTTAGAACTGAATCTCAAAAAAAAATCCTACCCATACATGTGGGGTGTCTATGGGTAGGTCTTCAAAAATCATATTGAGGTTTCTAATATCATTTTTTTCTAAACTGAATAGTTTGCGCAAAAGACACTTCCAAAGTTGTAAAATGAGTGTCCCCCCCTGTAACTTCTAAAATAAGAGAATGATAAAACTTAAAAAAATATATGATGTACATTATCGTGGAAACTAACAACGTAAATTGGTTTGAACGAGATCTAGCAAGTAGTTTTTTTTTAATACGTCATAAACCGCAATTTGCTTTCATTTAATCAACTTAAATACTTTCTGCCACGGATCCCTTTATGTACGAGTCCGACTCGCACCTGGCCGATTTTATTAATTAATTGCCCAGCTGCTGGTTATTTTAATGTTGAATGTAGCTTATAGTTGGTATTGTCTAGTTTGGGAGCAGATAAATAAAATAAAAAAGCTTTTGATTGTATTTTTTTCATATTAAAGGGCCTGTTGGCGTGGTTGGCAAGTGCTTGCTTTTCACGCCGGAGGTCGTGGGATCGATTACCAACCAGGACAGTTATTTGTGTGCATGAAAATGTCTGTTTGTCGTGAGTCTGGGTGTAATTATCTATATAAGTGTGTACTAAATGTAAATGTAGTTTTTTGTTGTTATAGGGTTTCCATAGTACAGACTCCAGCACATCAAGCTACTCCAATCTGTCATATTTACCCAATTGAAAGTGAACCTTATATTTTTGTGATAAAGTTGAAAATCTATAAAAGAAATTTGACAGATTGGGATCCAGCTAGCATGTGCTGGCGTCTGTACAAGCTTTGCTAAGATTGGGATCAGATGGCCGTATGTAAATAATGTCGCAGGATATTATTATTATTATCCACGTAGACTTTAAAAAAGTGCTTGTAAATAGTTAGAACATGTTTGTAGTATAATTAAGAGAGCATAATTATTTATAGGTACGTACAGATATTGAAGTACACGGAGTGTATGAAAAAATTTAGATATAACATTTTATTTATGAATGTTAATGTATGATAATAAATGTTATTGTCAAGCTTAATATATGTTTAATTATCGAAGTTTTAGACTACATCTTGTTTGAATGTGTCTGACTATATTACGATAAGAATTCCGTATTATTATTATTATGACGGACCTTATCAGTCTTATTAATAAAAATAGCTTCTTCCCAGCTTAATCCGAGGCTAATCTTGGACTAGTTACTCCCAGAGTAACCACGAATTAACTTCATATTAACACTACTATTAATAAACTGGGAGTAAGCGCTGATTGGAGATGGCAAAAGAAAAAGAGGAAGACAGAGTAAAAGATGGGAAGATGATTTTAAGAAAATAGCTGGGCCGACATGGACTCTTGTAGCAAGAGACAGAAATACCTGGAAATTTTTAGAGGAGGCCTTTGTCAATGGACAAGCTGTTCCAGATAAATATCCAGTTGCCGATAATGCTTAATAGTATTAAATATATTGCATGAATTTTATTTTAGTGAGTAGGCAAACTTTGTTAGCATTATGGAATAGTGATAAAGAAGCAGCAATAAAGGCTATTTTTTAATTTATTTTATTTATTTCAGCTCGGATTAACAATACATTCCTTACACCGAGATTAACGCACGTGGTATGGCAACACACTCAATTTAAAAGAAAAAAGAGTGAGTAATCGAATGAACTAATGCTTGACCATGACATTAATGACAGTGACAGACAATATTTTAAGAAAGAAATCTTAAAAAATCAACGTTTTAGCGTGTTCTGATCAGTGCTCTTCTGCGTCGGTGGTAGATTCTTCCAATGGATTCTCAAGCACTTCATATAACATCACACACCTCAATGGAATCAGATTTTCAACCAAATATATTTCATTTGTCAACCTGAAATCAACAGTAAAATAATATATGTAATCCATGTTAATTAATTTCCACAACAGACAACAAAAGCAAAATGAATTGAGGTTAGACTGTCAAAACACGTCCTAGTCTATATCTATTCAGTCGCTAAACTAGGTGGTGCCAAAGATCAACTTTTACTCCGAGATTAACTTCGGATTCTGATGTCCAATCATGAGTCTATGTTTATAAATAAGGCTGTATGTGTTAAGCGACGGTCGCGCTTTAATAGACCCAGCTAAACAAACTCAGCGGGTTCATCTAATAACGCCTTCAACACGGCCAAGATGAGACGGTCCGGCGAAAGATACTCAAGTAAGAGTAAGATGGCATTGTTAGTTGTCCGAAGATTAAATTTCATTAAAAATAATGTTTGGCAGTTTCTGGTCACCATAGTACAGGTTCTGCCTAGTTTGGGATCAGATGGCGGCTTCTTAGTCGACCCAAGATATTTATTTATTAAAATCATAAATGATGCTTCTGCATTATGTTAACATAATAAAAAATCTTATACTAAAGTAGTGTATCGCAAAATTTGTTTTTATAATTTTACTAAGCAGATATTAAATAAAATTGCGTTTTATATTCCTGTGTTAGTTTGCTCAAGATATTAATTTATTAAAATCATTAATATTTAATGTTTCTTCGATATGATAACATATTTTTTTTTTATACTAAAGTATTGTATCGCAAAATGTGTTTTTATAATTTTACCAAACATGTATTGAATAAAATTGCGTTTCATATCCCTGTGTTAGTTTACCCAAGATATTTATTTATTAAAATCATTAATGATGCTTCTTCATTATGTTAACATCATGATAATTATTATACTAAAGTATTGTATCGCAAAATTAGTTTTTACAATTTTACTAAGCATATATTGAATAAAATTGCGTTTTATATCCCTTGCACTTAAGTACTGAAAGCTCGCTTACTGACTTCGGTGAGTGTTACCCGCTGGGACGACTACTCGTTAAATACTAAACGCGGCAACATCACAGACCGCTAACTTCAATGGTAATAAAGTAAAATACAAAGGTTTTATTACGAAGGTCTGATAGAACCAGTAGCAAGCATTTAAGTGTTAACAGCCTCTTTCATTGAAAATAAAACGATGAGCTAATCTTGTACTTTTACTTGTGTGGTGATGCCGGCGAATATCAGAATATCATTACCCCATCTCATCCCGTGGGGGGCATATAATTCGACCCGAGGAAATATCTACCAGGAGCTTCTTTCTGAGTACTATGACCATCTTAGTGCCAACCTCATTAACCTCAGCGATAGTTGCAGACATCCCAGAAACCGACCCTCACATGCTTGTGAGGGATACACTACATTAATACGAAAAACTTTATTCCGACAGTCACAAATACGAATTTCAAAATACCGACTTTCATAATTCCGAATGGTAGAAAATTCCGAATATTACAACTCCGACTTATTATTGCTCCTAGTTTTATAATTCATAAATTTCAATATTCCTAACTTTTATAATTACTATTCTTAAAATACCGAGCTTCAATAGATCGAATAACAAAAAGTCCGACTTAATGATAATTTGAAACATCAACAATTCGAATAAAATATTTTGTTTCCCCGGTCACAGTTCTAACCTAAACTAACCCAAATGATTCACCAAAAATAGAGGGACCTGGCACTCGGCGGCTGCATGAAACATGCAAGCAGGCAGGCATGCAACATGCAGCAAACATTGTTTCTGTCACGGCTCCGGCGCTGCGGGGTTTGGGCGGCCCCACGCGAGCTTATCGTCGCAGATGGTTTTAACGCTCACCACCACAGCTTCGGCTTGCTGGCCGGCTTCGCTGGCCAGCCCCAGCTGCGGCGGCGGGCCTTCAAACCACCTGCTCCTCAGCTCGCGGGCCGCCCCACCCCTCCGCACCTACGCGGGCTTTAATTACACTCTAGGGTAGGGCAGACAATAATAGCACCAAGAATTATTGTGTGGAGATACCTTCCAGGGACGACTGGACTAACAACAAAGTATCCTGGAAGAAGGGGAGCCTAATTTGGTACACCGATGGCTCCAAAATGGGAAATGACGTAGGCTGTGGAGTTTTTGGGGAACGACCCAGATTCAAAGCCAGTAAAAATCTGGGTAAATACGCCTCAATTTTCCAGGCAGAGGTTTATGCCATCATTGTATGTGCAGAAGCCAACCTGCAAAAAGACTATGTCAATCATACAATCTACATCCATTCAGACAGTCAAGCGGCCCTCCTAGCCTTGAATTCTGACACTATAACGTCAGGGCTGGTTATGAACTGCATTGACAGTCTCAATACCCTGTGCCTTAGGAACAAGGTGATACTTCGATGGGTACCGGGTCATGCGGGTATCGAGGGCAACGAAAGTGCCGACGAACTTGCACGGGCTGGAGCTAAACTGGTCCAATACGGCCCTGAGCCGATATGCGGAATACCAAAAAGCACAGTCCAACTCACCCTAAGGAACCATTGCAAACAAGAAGCTGTTAAACGCTGGCACAAACTTCCAGGTTTAACCCACTCCAAAAAAGCTATCAAGGGCCACGACCGCAAAACTGCAAACGAAGTCCTCGCGCTTAATAGGAGGAACTTATGCATCATAACTAGGATGCTAACGGGACATTGCCGTCTCAGGAAACACCTATCCACGGTGGGCATCGGAGACTGTAGAGTGTGCAGATTCTGCAATAACGCAGACGAAACACCTCTACACCTGCTCTGCCACTGTGAGCCACTGATGCATAAACGTAACACCGTCCTGGGCCAACACTTCTTGCACCAGGACGATGTTATCGACACTCCTGCCAAAAAGATTCTGCAATTTATCTATGTTGCAGGGTTAGACAGGGAAGTTTAGTTGGAGCGGCGAGCACAATAGTTCATCACTGGACGCAGTGTTACCAGGACCTCCGGAGACTGGAAATAGCCGCAACCAGAAGAATAAGAATAAGGGCAGACAAGACAACGTGAAGTCGGTTTTGCACCGATTAGTTTCTGGCACAAAATATTGTAGCACAACGTGTTGATTTTTAGTTTATTCGAAGTATTGAAATTCGGAATGTCGTTTTTCGGACCGTGAACCCTTCGAGCATTTGGCTCTTAGAACGTATGAAAATCAGAATACTAACAAATCGCATTTACGACTTTCGGAAAGATAAATTTCGTGATATTTAATAAAAGACATTACCATTCTTAGGTATTATGAAATTCGGACTTTTGAAAATCGGAACATCAAAATCCGGAATAAAATATTTCGGAGTATTTGGGTGTTCCCGCTTGTGAGGGTCGGTTTCTGGGAGTTTAAGTCAGTTACCACCCTTAGGTGATGTTGGAATCCCAAAGGCTGCCATCTGGCGCGAGTCAGTTAGTAATAGTATTTGCTAGAGACTTTAGCCTCCGTTTTCCTCTATTGTCCAGTGAAGTAGATAGATAGATAGATAGATAACACTTTATTGCACCAAATTGAAGCATAACATTATAATATCAGTTAACTTATATAATAAGGTACAAACGGCGGTCTTATCGCTAATACAGCAATCTCTTCCAGACAACCGTTGGATGAACCAAAGCAATGCAGGGAGATAAAGTGGTAGTTGGCAGTGCATCTACTTATATAAATTTACATATATATGTACCTACCTAGGTACAAATATTATATATATATATATATATATATACACACAATATATAGATATATAACATAAAAATATACCTATATATAAATATATATAGTTCCCTACTTTTTAATATACTATAAATAAATATAAATAATAATTATCAAGACTAAAGAAATTTTTGAGGAAGATGGAAGATCGCGAGCTGTGAAGATTAAAGTGATTGATAATGTTTTTTTAAAAGTGTTTTGAAAGAACTTAAAGTTTGCGCGCGTCTGATATACAGAGGGAGTGAATTCCACAATCGAGCAGCCTGTACAGTGAAAGATTTGTCGTAGAAATTGGTAGAATGTGTGGGCAACTGGAGTTCTAGATTCTCTGACGATCTCAAGGACCTAGAATGTGTGTCACATAGGAATTGAAACCTAATCTTGAGGTAAAAGGGAGCCGTGGGATTAAATAAAATGCTATAAAGAAGGGAGAGTACATGAGTATTTCGGCGAAGGCGAATGGGTAACCACTCGAGTTTTCTACGAAATTCGGAAACATGATCATATTTGCGGAGTCCAAATATGAACCTTATGCAGAAGTTTTGAAGTCGCTCGAGTTTATCTAGTTTGTCCTCCGTAAGGTCAAGATAGCTGGCGTCAGCATAGTCAAGGATTGGAAGAAGGAGGGATTGAGCTAGTGCAATTTTGGTGGCAATTGGGAGAAAATTACGTAACCTCCTTAAGGATCCTGCTGCAGCATATAATTTGCGACTGGTCTGTTCTATTTGTGGACCCCAAGACAGTGTTCGATCAAAGTATACCCCCAAGTTTTTAACCCTTTCACTGAGTGGTATTATTGTATTGTTAAATATTACTCGAGGGGTATGGGTCCAGTCAACTTTGTTGTGCATTCTAGAACTGCCAATCACGATGACCTGAGTTTTGGAGGGGTTTACTGTGAGACCGTGGTCTGTGCTCCATTTATAGTAGAGAAAGCTTCTTAACAAAACATGAGCAGATACAGTGCGTTCCGATTAGTTTAGATGTTGACAATCCAATGAGCCCAACCTCTTTATTGACATGACCATGAAAATAATCTATGGCAATACTGAATGCGGCGTGCACGTGTGGCGCAGCGGTAAAGAAAGCCGCCTCACCACTTCGTGTCCCGGGTTCGCTTCCAGCACAGGACATCTATTTGTGTAAGTTCGTGTGTGGGTGTACTTTATGTCCGTTAATTATATGTTTGAAAAGTACCTTTTAAACCCGAAGGGGGTGCGAAGGTGCGAAGATTGTCTAAAACGGCCTAAGATCTAACCGAAAACGAAATAATTGGAATAATTATAATTATATAATATTTTTTATATTTATTCTTTATTGCACACAGAAACAATAAATAGAAATACAATTTCTGATATAAAGACATGTACATTGGCGAGCTTAAATCATTAATAAGTTTATGAGTTTTCTTACAGCAAACCAAACACAGAGGACAATTTGTTTTACAGGGTAGAACAGTGTACAACATTATCTACTTCTTATTGCAGACAGGTCTGGTCTACTTTCCCATGTGTCCAAAACCGTGATCCATTTTGAACAATAACACATTATCAAGGCAATATTACTGACAATATAATTATTACTTCTGAATAAACCCAAGTTATGACCCTTTCGACCCCCATTCAGTCTCTCCTCTAGATCACTATCTCTTCAATACATAATTTACGTCAACGGCTTTACATAACTTATTATTCTATGTAGAGATTATATTTATAGGTCGTAATTTCCATCGAGCATGCAACGAAAACGCAACAAGGTATGCATAAATCGTAAAAACAGTCAAAAACATGGTTTAATACCTTAAGGAATGGCCGATCCAAAAGCCGACGACTCAATTAGGGACCATATTAATATTTCACGTTGTAAGAAGACAACAACTCTTGTCGATAACAAGAAACATTAATGCGATGGATGTGGTATATAAAAATACTTAAACAAAGGTAGGTACAGACGCCAGCACATCCGTTTACCCCAATCTGTCAAATTTCTTTTATAGATTTTCAACTTTATCACGTAAACTTAAGGTTCACTTTCAATTGGGGAAATTTGACAGATTGGGGTAGCTTGATGTGCTGGCGTCTGTACATATGTAGGTAATTTTCTCTGAAAAAAAGCACATGAATGTAGAAATGACGAGGACTTTGTGGAGTTTTAAGTGGTTGTTCTTGTGTTTTTGTTAGTATTCCTAATAAGGTTAATGTATTAAATGGTTGATTCTGTCTTGTTTATGGTTTGGTTAACTATTTTTTTTATAGGTGCCAAAAAAGGAGGAAGGCTCTTTTGGACCCAGATTATATTGCTTCATATATTGCAGCTGTTGGCCTAGTGATAAACTGACTACTTAACTAGAGGTTATGGGTTCGATTCTAAACCAAGGCAAATCTTTGTGTTCTGATGGTCACGATTATTTGTTCTGTGTCTGAGTGTAATTCATCTATAATATGTATCTATTCAGAAATAAGTATCTATACATATAATAAAATCGTAGCAAAGACAAAACTGTACATTGAATATTTTTTAAAAGGATACCTGGGGCGTGACCTACAGTCGACACCGAAACCAAAAATATACTTTTTAGAATTTTTGTCTGTTTATCTGTTTGTCTGTATGTATGTCCGGGCAAAACTCAAATAGTACTGCATGGATTTACTTCAAATTTTGCATGAATATTACTAAACGATCGGGTCAACATATAGGCTACATATTATCACTCTATCACCTAATGGTGAGGAGCTGTGATAATTTATAAAGGTTAACGCGGGTAAAACCGCGGGGCACAGCTAGTTCCTAACAAGGTTAATGTATTAAATGGTTGATGGTGGATTGTTTAGGCTTTGGTTACCTGTGTTTTATCCGACCCAAAAAAGCAGGAAGTGTCTTTTGGGCCACATTAAATTGCTTCATGTATTGCAGCTATTGGCCTAGTAGTAATCTGATGAGGTTAATGATTAAATGGTTGATTCTAGTTTTATGCGTTGGTTAACTGTTTCTTTTTATCTGAACCAAAAAAGGAAGAAGATTCTTTTGGAGCCAGATTATATTGCTATATATATTGCCTAGCCTGCCTGACTGCTAGAGGTCGTGGGTTCAATTTCAATCCAGAACAAATATTTGTGTGATGAATATATTATTAATATTATCTAAATATATAAAAAAACAATGCCACTTTTCGTTGTAATGTTATAACTCAACAACGCCTTTACCGATTTGGCTAATTTTGGTCTTGAATTATTTGTGGAAGTCCAGGGAAGGTTTGTACGTAGAGAAAGTACAAAAAAATCTTGAAAAAGTGTAAAATCAACATATTTTAGCAATTTAAAATATTTTTTTGTTTGTATAAATGAACTTAATAATCTTTTTTTTTATTACTGTGCCTTATACGTAGCGAAGCACGTACCGGGCCGCTAGTATACTTTATATTATCATACTGGGACACTTTATATGGTCACAACTCCCTGCCTGCCTCGTTGGTCTAGCGGTAGCGTGTTCACCCGCAGAAAATGAGGTCCTGGGTTCAAATCCCGGGTCGGGCCAAAAAGTGATTTTGGGACTTTTCTGTAAAAAGAAAAAAAATCCCAGCCCGAAGTCTGGGAGTTGGCGGTATTATACCCCCGTGCCTCGGAGAGCACGTAAAGCTGTCGGTCCTGTACCTCACCTCTTTCCGGTCGTGTCGCATAGGCGTCCCATCGGATCATGAGAGTGATGGAATAGAAAGTGCTCCTGTGCTTGCGCACACACTTGAGCACTTTAATATGTCCCGCGCAGATGGCTAATCTCTGTTGAGACTGGCCGCCGTGGCCGAAATTCGGCTAGGAGGACATTATTATTATATGGTCACACACGACCATTTGATCCCACAAGTCATACAAGGCAAGTATCTACCAATAACGATTATTTGTTCTGTGTCTGCGTGTAATTGATCTATAATTTGTGTCTATTTAGAAATATATACATGTTTTTTTATTTTATATTTTTTATTTTAGATGGCGACAAACGAGCAAGTGGGTCACCTGATGGTAAGTGATCACCGCCGCCCATAGACACTCGCAACACCAGAGGAGTCGCGGGTGCGTTACCGGCCTTTAAAAGTCAGCAAACAAGTGTTGCTGAGCCTTCCCCCACCCCAATGAGCTCTGGCGACCTTACTCACATTCGGAAACACAACATTAAAATTATTAATGTTATTATTAAGGAATGTCTTCTGTAAGGTGGAGGTACTTCCCAGTCGGGCTGCTCTTTGAGCGAATGAACGCTATGCCCCACCTCTCTTCAACATATTATTATGTTTATAACTCGCCTGGTAGTGCAGGATCTGTTTAAAGTTAATATTAACTACTATTGATACTATTGATTTTTAGTATATAACACTACTACTGATTAATAGTTTCTTTTTTTTAAAGACAACCCTTGTACTAGGGAATCTAATCCCTGTTTCGCGGGGTGCTTTACAAACTTATAATAGACGGACACAAATTACATCCAGACTCAGAACAGCTATTTATGGGTCACACATATAGTTGTCCAGGGCGGGACTCGAACCCGCGACACGAAGCGGCGAGACGACTGTCTTAGTCGCTGCGCCACACGTGCAGTCAAACTTTATTGCCTTACTAGCTGTGCCCCGCGGTTTTACCCGCGTTAAACTTTATAAATTATCACAGCTCCTCTCCCGTAGGTGATAGCGTGATAATATATACCCTATATGTTGAACCGACCTCTTAGTAATATTCATGCAAAATTTAAAATAAATCCATGCAGTACTTTTTGAGTTTAGCCCGGACATACATACAGACAAACAGACAAAAATTCTAAAAACTATATTTTTGACTTCGATATCGAATGTACTATAAATCACGCCCCCAGTATCCTTTTAAAAAAATATTCAATGTACAGTTTTGACTTTCCTACGATTTTATTATATGTATAGATATAGATGTAGTTTACTATAGATTTGCAATTGATAAATTTCACATACAAATTACATACATATGTCGTTAATGTTAAAAGCATTGTAATTTTATGTAGACATTTAATTCTTTGTTAATATCCCGAAGAAGTTTTTATGTATGTTTCGTTCATTGTGCTCTCTTTATAAAATAAAATTTATTTTTATGTTCATTGCTGATTATTGATAAATACTTACAATAAGTTCGTTTCTTGATAATACTAGTAATACCACTTTATTACTATAATTAAATTAACTTAACATTTATAGCTGCCATTGAATTAAAATTTATAGTGACCCGGACTGCAGTCAGAGTTCGTGGGTTCAATCCCCAACTAGGATAAATCTTTGTATGATGAGCATGATTATTAGTCATGTGCTGTGTATACTTTCAAACCTCGTTGGTCTAGCGGTAGCGTGTTCACCCGCAGAAAAACGAGGTCCTGGGTTCAAATCCCGGGTCGGGCCAAAAAGTGATTTTGGGAATTTTCTGTAAAAAGTAAAAAATCTCAGCATCAGCCCGAAGTCTGGGAGTTGGCGGTATTATACCCCCGTGCCTCGGAGAGCACGTAAAGCCGTCGGTCCTGTACCTGACCTCTTTCCGGTCGTGTCGCATAGGCGTCCCATCGGATCATGAGAGTGATGGAATAGAGTGTGCTCCTGTGTTTGCGCACACACTTGAGCACTATAATATGTCCCGCGCAGATGGCTAATCTCTGTTGAGACTGGCCGCCGTGGCCGAAATTCGGCTAGGAGGACATTATTATTATACTTTCAAACCATATTAAACGTTATCTATCTATAAGAATCGAACCCCATAAGGGTGCTCTCAGGTATTAATCGCTTAAATTAAGCTACTGGTTGAGAGCCTTTTGCGCTAGCCAACTACTCGTTGTTTTCAATTCTTTAATTTTAATATACTATTGCTAAATGTAACAATAATAGCTTAGTAACTTGCTATTTATTATTTATTTAAGGATATTAAAAATATATGTGACGAAACAGACCGCACGGACGGAGTAATTCAAAATATTTTGTTGCTTTAATTACTGTTTTTAAACTGTGTTTATGTAATACATTGTGAACTTGACAAGTACAAGTGTATGTAAATACCCAAGTGCTGAATAAATTTCATTATTTAAATTCGAGGCGCTCATAGCCAGATGCTATCACCAGTCTGTAAGTGATTGGCAAGGTTAAGCAACTAGGCTCGCGGCCAGTCCATAGATGGGTAACCACCAAAGTGGTTTAATTTCTGAGTGTCTCCGTGCTTTGGAGCACAGCTTTAGGCAACAGTCGTTAAGCCATGTCAGAGGCCTAATGGGCTGCCCATACGATAAGTAAGTATAATAATTAAGGAATTCTGATTATTGTACATGATAAAACCTACCGCATGGACGAACTAGTTTAAAAATATAGTTACCTTAAAATTATGTACTGTATTGTGAGCTTGATGAGTGCAACTGTACTGTTAAAGTGTATGTTCTTTTTATATAATTAATGTTAACTTACAGTTGTTACAGATTTGCTAAATACATGTAAATGTATGGTCTTAAATCTATATGCACAACAATTATAAAATATTATATTTATGTAATTTTGAAAATTAGTCCATATTACTTACTTTAATTTTAAATACTAATCGAAGTCTATATATATTCTGCGAGATCGAATCAGAAATGCCGAAATCCGCAGGCGAACCAAAGTCACCGACATAGCCCGAAGAATTGCAAAACTGAAGTGGCAGTGGGCGGAGCACAAACATATAATACATGGACACAATTTACATCCAGACTGAGAACAACTATTTATGGGTCACACAAATAGTTATCCTGCGCGGGATTCGCACCCGGGACACGAAGCGGCGAAGCGACTTTCTTAGCCGCTGCGCCACACGTGCAATGTAGGTGTAGAACGCAATGCGTCACTTCAAAGAGGTACTACCAATAGCTTAGGTCTTTCTAAAAAAAATACCCAAAAAATGACCCTTAGTGAAACGTGAATAACGTATTTATGTCGTCCAATTGGGTAATTAAAGCATTTTATCCGCCAACTCCTCAATTATAATTATTTATAGGTTGTTTTCGACTTCGAATGTTGCAATTAATGATGACCAGTGTCCCCAATTCTTTAATACGAAGTCATCAATTCACTATACAGGACATTAAGTTAAAGCATACATTTGTAAGATTCAGCTGCTCTTTACGTCAATTAAATACCTTGTTATGAGTGCTCATTTAAGTACTTACAATACTTATTTTGTGCGGTCGAAATAATGTTGGTCACGCAATATATGTACTGCTTGACAAATACTATGAAAAATCATTCTTAATAATTATGTTATATTATGTTTAATAGTTCCTTATCTGAAAGGGACAAATGGAAGACTTATGTAGTACTACTATTAGTATTACTATTGACGGGCCTGTTGGCGTGGTTGGCAAATGCTTGTTAGGGTTCCGTAGCCAAATGGCAAAAAACGGAACCCTTATAGATCCGTCATGTCTGTCTCTCTGTCTGTCTGTCCGTCCGTATGTCACAGCCACTTTTTTCCGAAACTATAAGAACTGTAGGTACTGCTGAAACTTGGTAAGTAGGTGTATTCGGTGAACCGCATTAAGATTTTCACAAAAATAGGAAAAGAACAATAATTTTGGGGGGTCATACATAGAACTGAAACTCAAAAAAATTTTTTTCGTCGTACCCATACATGTGGGGGCTATGGATATGTCTTCAAAAATCATATTGAGGTTCTTAATATCATTTTTATCTAAACTGAATAGTTTGTGCGAGAAACACTTCTAAAATAAGAGAATGATAAAACTAAAAAAAAGATATGATGTACATTGCCATAGAAACTAACAACGAAAATTGGTTTGAACGAGATCTAGCAAGTAGTATTTTTTTATACATTATAAACCGCAATTTGCTTTTATTTAATCAACTGAAATACTTGCTGCTACGGAACCCTTCATGTGCGAGTCCGACTCGCACTTGGCCGGTTTTTTATTTTTCATGCCGGAGGTTCCACCAGGACAGATATATTTGTGCCTGAACTAGTCTGTTTGTCCTGAGTCTGGGTGTAATGTATCTATATAAGTATGTATTTACAAAAAAACTACTACTACACGACCTGCGGCGTGAAATCAAAATCAAAAGTCATTTATTCCGTTAAAATATTACATTTGTGTGGAATCGTCAATTGTTTTAACCTACCGTGCAGTGCATGACGTGGCAGCTACTGAGAAAAACTGCCAGAAAACTCAGTAGGAATCCTTTTTTAAAATATTTATTTTTTACATAAAATTACATTGTATTTAAATGTTTTGATTTAGAGCGACTCAATCCCAAGCTGTTTTGTCACTTAAATAATCAGAAGTTTTGTAGTAAGCCCTGCTACACAATTTGGCTTTTATAATTCTTTTAAACTTATTCATAGACATTTCTCGGATATCACTGGGAAGTTTGTTATAGAATCTTATACATTGCCCCATAAAAGAGTTACTTACTTTGTAGAGACGGGTGGTATGTAACACAAAGTTATGCTTATATCTAGTATTTATATTATGAGTATCACTCCTTTTACAGAAGGAGTCTTTATATTTATGCATAAAATTAGATTGTCATATATATACTGACATGCTACAGTCAGAATGTTAATCTCTTTAAACTTCTCTCTCAAAGATTCTCGCGGACCAAGTTTATATATGGCAATTAAATTCCTATATCGTGAAAGGCAAGCATCTAATATTGAACTGCTATGGAAAGTGTTACGTATATGTGCGTGTGCATGCAACGTTGCTTGTAAGTGTGCGGGCTGCGCCCCGCCTGTCACCTTCATCTTAACCACCCCGAAATGTGAACTATGCAGTTCCTTACATACACTATTCAAGGGAATATACCTTGCAAATTCAAGGGAATGACAACCTTATCTCCGCGCTCACGCAAATACATATATAACAGAAAGGAAGTATGGAACAAAACTTACTCCATAAGCTCTAGTAAGCCCCACAATCGCGTAGTTAGCCTTAGTCTGGGTGTAATGTATCTATATAAGTATGTATTTACAAAAAAAATAGGATATGTAATATAATAGTTATCTGGTTTCCACAGTAAAAGCTCTGCTTAGTTTAGCTCTGCTAAATTCGTTGCGGGATCCAAGACAGTTAAAGCCATTCCCCGGGACATGCCTGAGCCTCACCGCTCAGTGTCATTTCATTGTGTGCCACTGTTGATCCTGGCTTACAGGAGTTGCAGTGGTGGGTAAGAGGGAGGGACTAGTGCCGAAAAAAAAGATGCTTAGTTTGGGATCAGATGGCCATGTATTAATAATGGCCCATGATATTATTATTACTACTAATATATCGTTACAGTGCTCTCGTGGTGGTACACTTTGACTGACTTAGCAAGTGTAGTATGCACGTGTGGCGCAGCGGTTAAGATAATCGCCTCACCACTTCATATCCCGGGTTTGAATCCCGCGCACGTTGAATATCCTAAGTCTGGATTTACTTTGTGTCCGTCAATGATGTGGGTGTAAAGGACCCCGCGATACAGGGATAAATAATATAATGCGGGCGTTGTCTTAAAAAAAACGTAATCAAAAATTTTAAGATAACATAAGATAATTGTACAAGTAGCAGCCTTATCATTAAATGTCACCTGGCAACCTAGGCAGGAGTTGGAGTATGGTGTAATGGGGAGTCTACACATTTGAAGAAACGGTACGCACTGATATCGTTACAAAAAATGAGAGAGTTTTCTACGTCATAGTAGATAAATTACATAGTAGATATTATATATATATATAATAGGTCTTTACCTATGAAATTGCCGTTTTGTATGAAAAAATTTAAACGAATTTTTTTCATGATTTTTTTTATTTGTATTAATCGAAGTAATCACCCATGCAATCAATGCATCTTTGCCATCGCAGTGGCAGTTTATTGATGCCCTTCTTAAAGAAATCAGCTGGACGGGAGGCAACAAATTCTTCAAAGGCATTTTGTACTGCCTCTCGGGTATTGAATTTTTTTCCCGCCAAGAAGTTATCCAAATTCTGGAAAAAGTAGTAGTCTGTAGGCGCAAGGTCTGGTGAGTAGGGCGGATGACGGAGAGCTTCCAACCCCAGTTCTTGCAACTTGGAGACCGTCTGCTGTGCAGTATGAGGTCGCGCGTTGTCGTGCAGGAGCAGCGGAGACGAGCGATTGACCAATGCTGGTTGGAGATGCGCCAGCTTCTCCATCATTGTGCTCAGTTCTTCACAGTACACATCTGCAGTAATGCTCACCCCGTTTGGTAAGAAGCTGTGATGAATCACACCGGCGCTAGACCACCAAACAGTGACCATCACTTTTCTAGGGGTAAGTTTTCGTTTAGGGCATTGTTTAGGTGCTGAACCAGGATCCAACCAACTTGCTGAGCGCTTGCGGTTATCAAACAGAATCCATTTTTCATCGCAGGTAACAATGCGGTTCAAAATTCCTTCATTTGTGTGTCTGTTGAGCAGTGCAAGGCACGTCTCGACGCGTACTTCGCGCTGGCGATCATTGAGTTCGTGGGGCACCCATTTGTCAAGCTTTTTTACCTTGCCAATTTGACGCAAATGGACCAATATTGTTTTGACGCTAACGTCGAAAGCTGCTGCTAATTCAGCCGTAGATTGTGTATCATCAGCTTCCACAACCGCCTTTAATTCGTCATTGTCGACCAAAGTCTTCGGACGACCGCGAGGTTCATTTTTCAGGTCGAAATTTCCAGAACGGAAGCGAGCAAACCAATAACAGGTGGTGCGTTGGTTTGTAGTGTTAGCTCCGTAAACGTCGTTGATGTTGCGTGCCGCTTGTGCCGCGTTGCTGCCACGACGGTACTCATATTCCATAATTACTCGAATTTTTAACGTATCCATGATGACGAAAAAGATTGAAATGCGATGAAAATGTAACACTAATCAATAAAGAAATGACTACTTTTGGAAAAAAGAATCCATGTTTTTAAAATAAAATTAATTTGAAATTAGAATTCTTAGCCAAACAAAAATTATTTTGATTTGAATTGGCCAGTACTGCAGAACGGCAATTTCATAGGTAAAGACCTAATATATGACGGGCCTGGTGCGTGATTGGTAGATACGCTGCCTTTCACGCCGCAGGTCGTGGGTTCGATTCCCACCCTGGACAAATATTTGTGTGCATTTGGGATCAGAGGCCGTGTGTAAATAATGTCCCAGGATATTATTATTATTATATTTCATAAAGGAAAAAATACTTTTTCGTTCTAATGTCTATCACAATTCGGATTAAATAAATTAAAACTATAGTAATATAAATATTGGAAATAGACTAAAATTACGTACCAACTAAAACTATCATTAAAAACTTGAAATGTAAATAAATACATAAAATTCTTGTTATCATCATTATCATCATTATATCAGCCGAAAGACGTCCACGGCTGGACAAAGGCCACCCCTAAGGATCTCCACAATAGCCGGCCTGGCATTCAACGGCCTCCCGCAAACCTTATTCGCGGGATTCTTATAATAAAACACAACTATTGTAGGAGCTGTTGCCAACGTTTCATTAACCAAAGAAAGTAATTTATTTCGGATCTTTTACTAGACTCTGAAACCTGCGTAGAAATTGAGCTTGGCGTACTGATAATAGCAATGCGGGAAATAGTGAGACGGCCAGTTTAACCGACTCTTAATATTAGGTATACGATTTTCCACATATGGGTAGGGGTTTCATAAGACATTTTTCTCAAGAGGGTAACACGCGAAAGAAAAATGTAAGGGAGTGACGCTCCGCCCTCACGTAAAATTGACATGTGGATCCACCCTTTCGCCCATTCGTTGATTTTTACCAGTTTTCCTTAAACGCACTTTTATTGAAGGGCGTGGTGGAGTCCTATAAGATAACGCGTACCTATACTTCAAATAAAGAAGATAAGACAAGCAAAACTATATTTGAAAGCTTTTGTTACGCAGAGCTATGAAAATTCTGTAACCTATGCCTATGGTCACCGTAGCCTAGTTGGTAGTGCTCCTGCTTACGAAGGTGGTGGTCCTGGGTTCGAATCCCGGTAAGTGCATATATTTGTGTGATGAGCACGAATATTTGTTTCTGAGTAATGGTTGTTTTCTATATATATATATATATATATACGCATTTATCTATCTATATAAGTATGTATATCGTCGCCTGGTACCCATAGTACAAGCTTTGCTTAGTTTGGGACTAGCATGATCTGTGACATGACATTGTGCCTAGGTATGTCGCTTCTAGAAGCGTTGGCTACTAAGGAAACTTGAATAATTTTGCTTTTGGAGACCAATGTGGGTTAACTTATGATTTTACAAGATTTTTTTACCGCTTTAGCTGCAGAGGTATTTCCGATCCGGTATGACATGGCAAACGTTCACGAAGCGAGCATTTATTATTTTCTTAAAGACCGGCAACGCACCTGTGGCCCTTCTGGGGTGGCGATTGTCGACGGGCGGAGGTGATCACTTACCATCAGGTAACCCGCTTGTTGGTTTGCCTTGTTATTCTATAAAAATAATGAATTAGAATAGGAAAGAATTATTTATGGTTACTGTAAGAAGACATTTTTCTAGGTACCTATTGTGGAAAGATTTCATAAAAATACTAAAAAAAATTGAATCATTCTGCATACAACTATCATTGTTATACGTAGTACGAGTTTAGTAACTTTAAGACGTTATATTTCAATATTTTAGTTTTGATTAATATATCTGCAAGGATTGTAAATTTTACAATTCAATCATTTTCCTAATGTTATGGTAATTTAGAAACTTTTATATATATATATCTTAATATTTTGGTTTTGGGTGACAAGGTACTTAATGATCGGTAAGAGAAGTTGACACGGTGTTTAACGTTGCCAATGGCTTAGTGATCTGTAAGAGAACTAGGCTAGCAGATGTTTTAGTAATGATTAACAAGGTGTTTAACTTCACCAATGGCTTACTGATCATTAATATAACTTGGCTAGGAGATATTTTAGTAATGAGTGACAAGGTGTTTAACTTCGCCAATAGCTTACTGATTGGTATGAGAGCTTGGCTAGGAGATATTTTAGTAATGAGTGACAAGGTGTTTAACTTCTTCAATGGCGTACTGATCGGTATAAGAGATTAGTTAGAAGATAATTTAGTAATCAGTGACAAGGTATTTAACTACGCCAATACGTCAATAATTGTTTAGAAATCAAAGAACAGTACTCAAAATAAAGTAGGCCAAGAGCCCTTCAAACTACAACTAAAGTAGATACTTTATTCATAATGTGCTATCGCTCTTCATAACACCAACCTCTTAAGGGCGGTCCCTTTTAGCCATACTGTGTGTACATAATACAAAATAGGCAACATTGTGTAATAGAGAACATAAGTGCCAACGTCACAGAGACATACAGATAGGCTTATTCGATGCGCGCACCCACATAGGTGATAATCTTCGGACATTTTGGAGGAGTGTTTACTAGGCAGGGATAAATTCTCACATGCATTAGTTTTTTTATATAATAATTATTATTTATTTAAGTATTTAAAAGAAGTGCAACACTTGCATACAAACTTGCAACGCTAGGTATACAAAATATTTGGTCTTACAGTTTAATCATTATTGTTTTTAAAGACAGTACCGACTTCATGCTAATGTATCATACAACAAATAAGTAATATATGTAAAAATAGTCTCGGTCTGCCTATCTTTCTTCTTGCCTCGATTTGGAACTTTATTTGCCTAATAAGACAGTGATAATCGTGTTAAGGTGTCAGAATGTACAGACACCATCACAACAAGCTACCCCAATCTGTCAATTTCCCCAATTGAAAGTGAACCTTATGCTTTTGTGAGAAAGTTGAAAATTTATAAAAGAAATTTGACAAATTGGGGTAGCTGGATGTCCTGGCGTCTGTACAAAAAATATATTGTTGTACAAGAATAACAATCATCGGATACATTTAGTATTGGGGAGCCGGACAAACATTTTAGTTTATTAATTGGCCCAATTTCGTAGCTATACAATATAGAGGAAGAAACTTAAGAAGCACTTTAAGTTTCTTCCTCTATATTGTTAAATCTTCTAAATTAAATAATATAGGAAACAAGTAAAATTTCGTATTCTTTACATTGTATTCGATTCACCGTCTCCGGATTATCAGCCTAAAAAGCAGTCGCCGTTACCTCGTTGTATAGCCTAGCTCATAAGCTGGCCGAGGTTAACGCCATCCCATGGGTCACCTGAAGTTTAAATAGTCGGAAGAGTCTTTTATAAAATTACGTGTTGTCCCAGGAACCTACGGCTTCCACGCATGTTTTTTTTTTTTTTTTTTTTTTTTTATAATAATATCTAGGGACAATGTCACACAGATCATCCTAGCCCCAAACCAAGCAAAGCTTGTACTATGGGTACCAGGCGACGATATACATACTTATATAGATAGATAAATACTAAACCAGGACCACCAGCTTCGTAGGCAGGAGCACTACAACCTAGGCTACGGTGACCGTCAACATGCATGTGTTTGCATGTTACAACTACAAATTTTAAACACAGGGAGCCAATATATCTAGAATGCCGAGTCACGATAAAATATGAAACGGAAACAGTTTATTTTAGTTATACCCAGTTATACCCATAGTACAAGTTTTGTATAGGAGGTCTAAATTTCCTCAATGGTTATGTAAGTAGTGTACTAGTGACCCATCCGGCACAATATTATTTTAGAGAGTTGCTCGGTCCGTGTGAACGAGGCATCGAGCGTGGGCGCAGTGTCAAGCGTTGAACGCAAGCGCACCATTAAGAAACACGATGTTGTGCTGTAAAACATCTGTTACTGCAATAATAACTGTGCCTTGTCAACTGTTATATTTCGCAGCCGAGAAATGGAGACTATCAAGAACAGGTTACTTTTAGGCTCATTATAAACATAGAATTTTCTACTACCTAGTTTAGTAAGAACCTATTAGTAGCCATTAAATTAGGTTCTTGCAACGGTCTTTCAGTCTTCGGAAGAATATAAAATATTCTCGAACGTGTATGTTAATTAAAAACAGAATATATGAGGAAAAACATAATTTACTAAAAACATTCTTATAACTTTTTGTTTTGGTGTATCTTCAACTGTTCAACTGGTTGAACCGATTTTGACAAGATTTTACTGGCAGCTAGGTCATGCAATAGGGAACTACATAACGAACCAATTTCCCTCCTCGCCCGCATTACTTATTCTGCCATCCGTAATATTGAAGAATGGAGCTGGATGGACAAGATTATGTAGTTTATGAGCACATTTTTTGTTTGAAACGAAACAGCGAAACTTCAAAAATTCAGGTTTTGAAAACTTCTTGCTCATAAGGTTGTATTCATGTTTTTTTTTTGTAAGTTGGGCGGTTAAGATCGTAGAGTTTTTGAGCACATTCTGACAATATAATGACAAGCTGGCAGCAAGACTTCGATGATTCCTGTTGTGAACACTTCTTGGTCATAACGTTGTATTAAAATTGAAGAAGGAGGTTGGATGCACAAAATCATAGAGTTTCTTAGCACATTCTCTGACAGAAAAATGTCAAGTTTGGAGAGAACCGACTATGATTCATGTATTTAAAAAAATCTTACACTCACACGGATTAAAATTAAGCCACGAGCATAGAAAGAGAAGCCTGGCAACCTAAAATCGGTTATCCAGGTTATCCAACTTTTTTATCATAAGGTTACTATTTGAATAAAGATGGAAGAATACTCACATGTTGTGACTCTGACTAACTAAACATAGCCAGAGAGGTCGTGCGTTCGATCCCCATCAAGAGTAAATCTTTGTGTGATGAGCACGATAATTTGTTTTCTGTCTGGATGTAGTTTTGTAGTTGCCATAATACCGGCCCTGTCTAATTTGAGATCAGATGGCATTGTTTTAGTTGTTTATTCTTGCCCATAATGTTGTAATGTTGCAAAATAGAGGCAAGAAGGGACGAGGAAGACCAAATGTAATGTCGTATCAAGAAGTCAAAGTGTTCGCCGAAAGCCGCGACGATTGGAAGAAGCTCCACCGAGAAGAGCATAGCTCTGATAATGTTGTATTCATATAAAAGAACGATGTTGGACAGACAAGTTCATCTTACAATTTTTCTGATAACAAAATATACTACCTAAATTAAATTGTTGATGGCCTCCCGACCGAATTTCGGCCACGGCGGCCAGTTTAATGGAGACTAGCGCAGGACATATTATAGTGCACAAGTGTGTGCGCAAACACAGGGGCACTTTCTATTTCATGACTCTCATGATCCGATGGGACGCCTAGCGACGCGACCGGAAAGAGTTCAGGTACAGGACCGACGGCTTTACGTGCTCTCCGAGGCTCGGGGGTGTAATACCGCCAACTTCCAGACTTCGGGCTGATACTGAGAAATTTCTTTTGACGGAAAAATTCCAAAATCACTTTTTGGGTATTAAACTGTTATCCAAGTTAGGTAGGTATACAGATTTTTGCTCACAATTTCGCTATTTAAACAAAACTTATACGTACGTGACTGTACCTTGTACTTGCACTCGACGTTGTGAGATAATAATCCTGTTTTTTTAAAGACCGACGTAATTTCTACAATAAACAGATTTAGTCCACAATGGAAAAATTTTGGCGCCGAGAAATGACAGTATTGACTTTTTAATAAGTGGTAGTTTACATAAACTAATATTAACTTAGCTAGTGACAATGGAAATGAAAAATATTTTATGGCAAAGTTAAATATTTAATCTAACAAATGAACTGAATTTGCTCTGTTAAGTAAAACACGACATATCATTTAGCTTGTTTATATGTAAACAGAGATTTTTGGTTTGTTATTTTTTATTACTAATATATAATTAATATGGAACTCTAGCGGTGTCCCGCGGTTTTACCCGCGTTTAACTTTATAAATTATAGCCTATATGTTAATCCAGGGTATCAGCTAACTCCATACCAAATTTTATTAAGATCACTCTAGCCATTTAGACGTGAAGAAGTAACAAACATACACACTCACAAACTTTCGCCTTTATAATATTAGGCCCTAAATCTAGATCTCCATCATCACTTTGCAAAATTGCAGAATAAAGATGATTTTACAGCATATTTACTTTGTCAATTACCTCATCATGTCAGCCGAAGGAGGGCCACTGCAGGAGAAAGGCCTCCCCGAAAGATTTCCACAATGAAGTTGTGTCCATCATTCGGAGGAATTTGCCATATGCATGCCATATATCCAGTATGATGGCCACAGTACACAGAGAGACGCTGCTGCCCGTTCTCAGGTAGATATTCCTTTCTTCCCGGACGGATAAGATGGGGTAACGCCTATGCCGTAAGCCACACAACGACTCACTTTAAAAAAAAAACATTTTCTCTTAAAGCGTGTAGAATCTGAGATATTAGTAAATAGTAGGTACCTAAGTATATGATATTATAGTCATATAAGAAAATTGGAAAAGGGAGCTTCATCTGCCAACAAACTGTTATGCAGTTTAGCAGAAGTATAATATCTGTAAAGAAAATTTATTAATTGTTAATAAACATTTTTTTTTTTTATACGAGTAAATATACCTATTTACTCAAATTAAAGCGGTTTTTAGCTTTTACAAGCGTTGTATGCCCTTAGTTTTATTTACCAAGTGTGCCGTGGATCAATATACGGACAATGTATGGACGGGCCTGTTGGCGTGGTTGCAAATGCTTGCTTTTCATGCCGGAGGTTGTGGGTTCGATTCCCACCCAGGACAGATATTTGTGTGCATGAACATGTCTGTTTGTCCTTAGTCTGGGTGTAATTATCTATATAAGTGTGTAGTAAAAGAAAAGTAATATATGTAGTTTATCAGTTATCTGGTTTCGATAGTACAAGCTCTGCTTAGTTTGGGATCAGATGATCGTGTGTAAATAATGTCCCAGGATATTATATTATATATAGATTATCATTACGCAATAGACTGGCTTTTGCTTGACATCTTCCATATTAATTATGTTGCAATAGGTTGTTAAATGGAAAATGTTGTGAACGGTTTTATGTTTTATTAAACTTATAATCACTAATTATAAGTTATAAATTGAGGATACACAGGACAGTTCTCTTGAACTACGACACACTTAATTAGAATAAGGGTTTGAAATCGGTTATATATAATTTGTGTATTTATCTATTATTAGATTATATTAGATTAAAAAAACGGACACTTCAGTACGAATATTTTAACAAGAAACCTAATAATTAACATCTGAAACAAAATTACTCTCACACCATGCCAACGAGTTAATATTTATAAAATACTGGAGGACAATGATAAGTTAAACTTTATCTAGTTGCTGAACAATCTTATCTTATCAATTATAACTACAATGTTACAACTAAAATCATTGTAAAAAATATATCTATATTGTTCGTAAGGTGACATGTTTAAAATTTGAGCCTCAAGAACCTTTGCCAAGCCGAAGTCTATCACTAAGGGCCATCAAGTGTACTTCGGTACACCACAGTTTCTCGCGTGCTACTCTCCTAGTACTTCGGTGGTACTTCGGCGATACTTTGGTGGTACTTTCACAGTACTTGAGGTGACAACGGATACGGCACTCCGCCGTAAGATCCGTAGATAGTGCATGTTCCCAATTTTCTCTGTGCACTCCAACTTTCTAACAGGCGAATTATGCAAAGTGAAAATTAAAATTGAAATGCTGTCTCGTCGTGGTAACTTACAAGTTAAGTATCATAAGTGATCTGGGAGGTTAAGCAACTAGGATCACAGTCTGTCTAAAGATGAGTGACCGCCAAAGTGGTATAATTTCGGAGCGTATCTGTACTTTGGAGGGCACGTATAGCTGTCGGTTCTGGTTGTAGCCATTAGGCAACAGTCGTTAAGCCATATCAGAGTCATACTGGGCGGCTTGAACAACTCTGACACTAGGGTAACCACCGATAAGTAAGTTTTGAGATTAAGTTGAGTATCATAAAATCATGGAGGCGCTTCCGGCCAGATACTGGCAACGGTCCGTAAGTGATCGGCGAGGTTAAGCAAATAGGATCGCGGTCAGTCCATAGATGGGTGACCACCAAAGTGGTATAATTTTTGAGCATCTGGTCGTCTTGTGCTACCGAGGGTACCCTAAACTGTCGGTCCCGGTTGTAACCGTTAGGCAACTGCAGTCAACGTTAAGCCATACTGGGCGGCTTGAACAACTCTCTGACAATATAGGAACGATACGTAAGTAGTATAAGTAAGTATCATAAAAATTATGGATATATTATCCATAATTATTTATTTTATACACAACTTACTAGATCTGTTGAACTGTGTATGTCATAGATTTAATCAGCCCCAATGTTCTTATAATCATAATCATCATCATATCTCGGGACATTGTCACACAGATCATCCTAGCCCCAAACTAAGCAAAGCTTGTACTATGGGTACCAGGCGACGATATATATACTTATATAGATAGAAAACATCCATGACTCAGAAACACATATTCGTGCTCATCACACAAATGTTTGCACTTACCGGGATTCGAACCCAGGACCACCAGCTTCGTAGGCAGGAGCACTACCAACTAGGCTACGGTGACCGTCGTCTTGAAAGTAATACTCGTATAATCATCGGCGTTTCGTATAAAAATACAAAAAATTAGCTGCTGTTTCATCATCATCATATCAACCGAAAGACGCCCACTGCTGAACAGAAGATTATGGCAGACATCTTCAGGGGCACAGGGGTTAACATTCTTACAGTACCATCTCAGTATATATATGAAAACTTACTATATGTGCATAAAAATATCGATTCCTTCTGTAAAAGGAGCGATTCACATAATGTAAATACTAATTATAAGAATAATCTCCTAGTTGGTGGTGCTCCTGCCTACGAAGCTGGTGGTCCTGGGTTTGAATCCCGGTAAGTACAAATATTTGTGTGATGAGCACGAATATTTGTTTCTGAGTCATGGATGTTTTACATATATTTAAGTATTTATCTATCTATATAAGTATGTATATCGTCGCCTGGTACCCATAGTACAAGCTTTGCTTATTTTGGGGCTTGGATGATCTGTGTGACATTGTCCCTAGATATTGCATACTACCCGTCTCCACACAATAAGTAACTCTTTTATGGGGCAATGTATAAGATTCTATAACAAACTTCCCAATGACATCAGAGAATTGTCTACGAATAAGTTTAAAAGAATTATTAAAGCCAAATTGTGTAGCAGGGCATATTACAAAATTTCTGATTATTTAAGTGATAAATGTGCTTGGGGTTGAGTTGTTCTGAGTCAACACTTGATTGTAATTAATCTTAAGTATATTTTATTTTAAAAAAGGATTCCTACTGAGTTTTCTGGCAGTGTTTCTCAGTAGCTGCCACGTCATGCACTGCACGGTAGGGTTAAAAAAATATGACGATTCCACATAAATGTAAATTTTTTACGGAATAAATGATTGTTGACTTCGACTTGACACCAACTGCGTACCGATTAGAAATTGAAGGTATAACCATTAGCAAAATCGGTCGGACCAATCGTCAATATCATCATCATCATGTATGTATAGATGAATTAATTGGAATAACACTAGACCACATCTAGACTGACAAGCCGGATGGCGTAGTTGGTAAATACTTGCCTTTCATGCTGGGTTTGATTCCCACCCAGGACAGATATTTGGGTACATGAACATGTCTGTTCGTCCTGAGTCTGTAATTATTTATATAAGTATCTATTTACAAAAGAAACGTAGTATAAATAGTATATCAGTTATCTAGTTTCAATAGTACAAGGTCTACTTAGTTTGGGATCAGATGACCGTGTGTAAATAATTTCCCAGGATATTATTATATACGGCCGGCGTAACTCGCGGCGAGATACAGACGCCAGCACATCAAGCTACCCCAATCTGTCAAATTTCCCCAATTGAAAATGAACCTTATACTTCTGTGATAAAGTTGAAAATCTATAAAAGAAATTTGACAGATTGGGGTAGCTGGATATGCTGGATGTACATCAAGGAAAATTGAAAAGTATTTACTTAATGTTTTGTCACGATCCGATTATAATAATATTATTAATGTAAATTGTTTCAACAGCA
The DNA here is from genome assembly GCA_951640165.1 of Pseudoips prasinana. Taxonomy (NCBI): domain Eukaryota; kingdom Metazoa; phylum Arthropoda; class Insecta; order Lepidoptera; family Nolidae; genus Pseudoips; species Pseudoips prasinana. The sequence continues at coordinate 28,138,279 of OX621246.1, forward strand.
AGCATATTTCATGCAAACCTCTAGAAAATATGTTACACATAAAATTTTGTGGCGGGTCGAGTAAACAAGTAGACTTGAGAGCGAATTGGTCATTCCTCGATGCGACGTCACGATCGCGCCTGACTCCGCATCGCGAAAACCTCCCACACCTACCCACGTTGAGAACAAAAGAACTGAGGAGGCAATGATTAAACAGATAATTTTATAACGCTTTTATTTAGTTTGACTTTTAACTAACTACTGTTAGGTTGATAATTGCCGAGAATGTGTCCCGACCATCTGGGACATTGCGTTAAAAAGGGGAGCACCGGAGCAGCATACCAGTGTTCCCAGGGCTTCCCCTATCTGGCGCCAAGTGAAATCCACTGCAGGTTAGGTTTAGTCGGTGCGAGTCCGATATACCCACCCGTAGACACATATTGCGGGTGGCATGCGTAGGCATTCTTCCCCAGCCCTAAAAAAAGACAAATGATAATTGCCGTGGCGTTTCTGACGGAAATAGAATGACAGGGCCACCCCAAACCATATTGTGGATGTCATAGAAATAGGCAGCAGCTTCTCTTCGGTTGCCTGGAAGAGATCGCTTTTAGCGATAAGGCCGCCAATTGCATTAAAATAAGCAAATTTTCTTGTTGTATCTATTGTTTTGTATTACTTATTTTTACAATAAAGTGTACTTCTTCTTCTTCTCCTGTGTACTAACTACTACATAACGGCGGTCGCCAACTCACATGCCAAGTGCGGTGACTACAGCAAACCCCTCTAAAGGGCAACATTATAAAAATCTTTGGGAGAGACATAGGCCTTCCCAAAGGTTTCTTTTGTAGGAGGCCTATGTCTAGCCGTGGACTCTATCAGGCTGCTGATGATGATGAGGTTAATAATATTTATTTTAATAAAGGCTAAACTAAACAATAATATCGATTAATTATATGTGGCAGCAGTTAGACGAACCGAATACATCGGCACTTTGTTCTGGAGCGCGCTTCGAGTAGGTTGCGTCAATATTATATTTTTCTTTGAACTTGAGCATAGAAGTGGTATAGGGTTCTAATAAATATATAATTTAACCTACATAATTGTGTGGTTTTTTTAGTTCGTGGTGGTGTTTTATTTTGGCAATTTGTCCTTAAATCCAACAAAGAAGTTGCATAGAGAAAGTAAATAATGTTATTCTGACTCGCCCCTTACCGCCCCTCGAGAATGGCATTCTGTATAGGACATATCATACTACACAACTCTGTATGCTAACACATTTGCGCAATTTATTCTCTTGCTCTAGTGCGTGAGTGGGCGGTTTATATGACCAGAGAAATCAGGTGCAAGAACAACGGCTTTTCGTGTTCTACGCCACCGCTAGACTAAGGCGATTGGCACACTGTCGAGCGAGAATTTAAGAGTTAGGGCCAGCGCAGACAGAGAGGAGCGCAGCGGAGAGGATTTTATTAAAGCACTAGGAAATCAACTTTAAAATTTTAGAAATTAAGTGCATATATGCTTGAACCTAACATAAAATGCTCGCGCGGTCCCGGGCATATAATGTTTAGGCATATATGAACTTTATTTTAATAATATTAAAGTTGATTTTCTAGTGGCTTAATAAAATCCTCTCCGCTGCGCTCCTCTCTGTCTGCGCTGGCCCTTAAAGTAGTACCTGACGCGGGACAGTCTGTCACGTATATGCTTCCTTCGCTAGGCGATTGGCACACTGCGTCGCATGATGCACCGTAGTGCGTGAGTGCGTGTTCTAACGTTGCTTAAAAGTATCTCCGTTTGTATAGAAAACACGCACAGTCCAACACACTGAAAATGCATCCACGCGCGTGATGCATGTTAAGTGTGTTTGACTGATGCAGCGTAGTGCGTGAGTGCGTGTTCTAACGTTGCTTAAAAGTATCTCCGTTTGTATAGATACCACGCACAGTCCAACACACTGAAAATGTATCCACGCGCGTGATGCATGTTTAGTGTGTTTGACTGATGCAGCGTAGTGCGTGAGTGCGTGTTCTAACGTTGCTTGTAAGTATCTCTGTTTGTATAGAAAACACGCACAGTCCAACACACTGAAAATGCATCCACGCGCGTGATGCATGTTTAGTGTGTTTGACTGATGCAGCGTAGTGCGTGAGTGCGTGTTCTAACGTTGCTTAAAAGTATCTCCGTTTGTATAGAAAACACGCACAGTCCAACACACTGAAAATGCATCCACGCGTGTGATGCATGTTTAGTGTGTTTGACTGATGCAGCGTAGTGCGTGAGTGCGTGTTCTAACGTTGCTTAAAAGTATCTCCGTTTGTATATAAAACACGCACAGTCCAACACACTGAAAATGCATCCACGCGCGTGATGCATGTTTAGTGTGTTTGACTGATGCAGCGTAGTGCGTAAGTGCGTGTTCTAACGTTGCTTGTAAGTATCTCTGTTTGTATAGAAAACACGCACAGTCCAACACACTGAAAATGCATCCACACTCGTGATGCATGTTTAGTGTGTTTTACTGTGCGTGTTTTCATGCACTACGCTGCCATCATGCGAGGCAGTGTAAACATATACTTTAACTCTCAAATTTGCGCTCAACGCCTTATCACTTATTTATTTATTATTTCGTATTCTATGATATTCGTATTATACAATATGATAAGTTCAGTTATTGACGATAAAAATGCAAAAAAAAATATAACAATACAAAATCATATCCACCATTCGTTGTTCGTGTTAGATGCCGAAACATCCCCGAGCTGTGGGGTAAGGGTACCGGTAAGGGGTTGCTACCCGAACCTTTTGTGATACGTACGAATACTTGACAATTTTTGTGCTTAGCCGTTGTAGGCTGAGCTCCCGTGATAAATAAACATACTTGTAAAATTACTATGCTTAGTAAATTATTGTTCTCCAACGCATGTCATATGCTATGAACTTGATGAACACAAATTCCTAAAAAAACTATGTCTAATTTTCGGTTAAGTTAAAATAAAAACATTTATTTATTTAAAGTAGTAAAGACTCCAGACTCACAAGGACCAATCTATAGCAACGAAAATTGTTAATTAGAGCTTTTTTTGTAAAATCCTTGTGAAATGTAAATAAACATATAATTATTATTAAATACTCAACATTATTGATTGTTTATACTAATATAGTGTGGTTACAAAGATACGATATATGATACGATTGCCAAACGCAAAATCATTATTTTTTCCAGAATCATGAGTAAAAACAATAAATGTTTGGTTATTCTTCTATTGCTTTCAATAAAATTTTACAAAATTCTCTTCTATCTAGATAATAAGAAGATAATAATAATAAGAAATAATTTGTGAAATTTTTATTTATAACATTATAATAAACACTAGAAAATCATAATGCTTCTTCATCATTTAGACATATCTTTTTAATTTATACATAATGGTCATTTACAAGTCAAGTAGCAATTATATTCAAATTATTAATTAAAGGTACAAATAATAATTGTTCGGAGGAGAAAAAATAAAATAATGACAGTGTTTTTATTTTATTTTATTATTTTACTAATCTCACATTCCTGAGACATTATTTAGCGAGAGGTCCTAGCAAAGTACAATTTAATCAATTGTATCTTAGCCTAGTTATTATTTGTGGGCTCGTAGGTTTCTAATAATCCATCTGTCAGATTTCCTGGGGATTTATTTCTAAATCATCACTTGTGATTGCCAGTAAGTAAGTATAAGTAAAGTGAGTATAAGTTAATAATAAAGATTTTTAAAGTATTAATTTAAAAAATGACTGAATTTAAGTCTAGAAGCAATTTGGTTTATAATAGGTCTTTACCTATGAAATTGCCGTTTTGTATGAAAAAATTTAAACGAATTTTTTTCATGAATTTTTTTATTTGTAAATCGAAGTAATCACCTATGCAATCAATGCATCTTTGCCATCGCAGTGGCAGTTTATTGATGCCCTTCTTAAAGAAATCAGCTGGACGGGAGGCAACAAATTCTTCAAAGGCATTTTGTACTGCCTCTCGGGTATTGAATTTTTTTCCCGCCAAGAAGTTATCCAAATTCTGGAAAAAGTAGTAGTCTGTAGGCGCAAGGTCTGGTGAGTAGGGCGGATGACGGAGAGCTTCCAACCCCAGTTCTTGCAACTTGGAGACCGTCTGCTGTGCAGTATGAGGTCGCGCGTTGTCGTGCAGGAGCAGCGGAGACGAGCGATTGACCAATGCTGGTTGGAGATGCGCCAGCTTCTCCATCATTGTGCTCAGTTCTTCACAGTACACATCTGCAGTAATGCTCACCCCGTTTGGTAAGAAGCTGTGATGAATCACACCGGCGCTAGACCACCAAACAGTGACCATCACTTTTCTAGGGGTAAGTTTTCGTTTAGGGCATTGTTTAGGTGCTGAACCAGGATCCAACCAACTTGCTGAGCGCTTGCGGTTATCAAACAGAATCCATTTTTCATCGCAGGTAACAATGCGGTTCAAAATTCCTTCATTTGTGTGTCTGTTGAGCAGTGCAAGGCACGTCTCGACGCGTACTTCGCGCTGGTGATCATTGAGTTCGTGGGGCACCCATTTGTCAAGCTTTTTTACCTTGCCAATTTGACGCAAATGGACCAATATTGTTTTGACGCTAACGTCGAAAGCTGCTGCTAATTCAGCCGTAGATTGTGTATCATCAGCTTCCACAACCGCCTTTAATTCGTCATTGTCGACCAAAGTCTTCGGACGACCGCGAGGTTCATTTTTCAGGTCGAAATTTCCAGAACGGAAGCGAGCAAACCAATAACAGGTGGTGCGTTGGTTTGTAGTGTTAGCTCCGTAAACGTCGTTGATGTTGCGTGCCGCTTGTGCCGCGTTGCTGCCACGACGGTACTCATATTCCATAATTACTCGAATTTTTAACGTATCCATGATGACGAAAAAGATTGAAATGCGATGAAAATGTAACACTAATCAATAAAGAAATGACTACTTTTGGAAAAAAGAATCCATGTTTTTAAAATAAAATTAATTTGAAATTAGAATTCTTAGCCAAACAAAAATTATTTTGATTTGAAATGGCCAGTACTGCAGAACGGCAATTTCATAGGTAAAGACCTAATACTATAGATTTATAAGTGTATTATTATTTGTTTACTTCCATAGTCTGTTTTAAATGGTAAAATGAAAATCAATGCTTAAACGAAGCTTGGTGAAGAACTATTTACGTGACGTAACAACTTTAACTTAATATTATTAAAACTGATAAGACAAGCTCACAGATCAAGTTATATGTGTAACGTATAAATTACATATACAATCGTGAGACGGGCAAGAAGCGACGCCGCGTTGGTTCATAAGGGTATTAACGTAGAGCAATAGTTGCATAAAACGACCCTAAAAACCGACTCTTATGCATCTGTCAGTTAGTAACCGCCCTGAGCTGAGGATTGAACCCGTAATATGCCCACTGGCACTTTTTTAAAAGGTCGTTTACAGTTAGCCTAGGCTTTCACTTCTTCACCGGAGTAACCACTGGTACATGTAGCTTACGTTGTTGTTGTCTCATTTGACAGGAGGAGCCCCGCTCTCGTCTATTGCCCAATGAAGCAGTGATAGCAGACAAAGCGAACTGTATACAATAATAGTAATAATATCCTGGGACATTATTTACACACGGCCATCTGATCCCAAACTAAGCAGAGCTTGTACTATGGAAACCAGATAACTGATATACTACATATTTTGTAAACAAATACATATAGATAATTACACCCAGACTCAGGATAAATAGACATGTTCATGCACACAAATATTTGTCCTGGGTGGGATCGAGCCCACGACCTCCGGCGTGAAAAGCAAGCATTGCCCAACCCCACCAACACAACGTTTAAATAATACCACAAAAAGCTGTATCCTCACCACAAAACCTACATTTAAAGTAACAAGTAGGTAGGTATTACGACTTCAGACAAGCCTGTTTGCCATATCATCAGCAGACTAAACGATTTTTAATGCAGGAGGACCAACATAAAAATCACTAGGCACTGTTTAGGGGCTCGTGAATTTTTAAAGAGGCTCAAATGAGAGGGTTCCGTTCCTGGCCAACGAGAAAGAAAGCAATACATAGACAGTACGATACACCTTTTGTTTTTGCCTGCCCTCCGAAACATCCAGCATAATATGATCCCCCAATTTCACGTCCTACCTACTAATTTTGTGCGTTAAATTTCTGTCTGAGAGATCTTATTACGATGGTCTTTCAGAGTGTTGTAGAAATAACTTAAAAAGAAAAATTAATCCCGCGAAAAAGAAAATGGGAATGTTGAATGAGAAAATGGTGAGAGCTGTGATGTTGGTACCTAAAGTAGTGGCTACGAAATGTGTGAACTTGGCAATATTAATATTTTTATTAAAGATCACCCTTTACTATTTAGGTTGTAATATAAACCGAATTATGTGTGCATATGATCCTCTGTGATGATGATGATGATCCTCTGTTCCTAAGAATCTATACATATAATAAAATCGTAGGAAAGTCAAAACTGTACATTGAATAGTTTTTTTGAAGGATTCTTGTGGCGTAATCTGCAATCGATATCGTTTTTCGAATTATTGTTTGTTTATCTGTTTGTCTGTATGTATGTCCGGGCTAAACTCAAAAAGTACTGCATGGATTTATTTCAAATTTTGCAAGAATATTACTAAGAGGTTGGGTAAACATATAGGCTACATATTATCACGCTATTACCTGAGGGGAGGAGCTGTGATAATATTTAAAGTATAACGCGGGTATAACCGCGGGGCACAGCTAGTGTATAATAAATGTATCTCTTCATAAAGGGTGGAGACCTGGTGTCCTGAAATACAGGCCTTGAGCCTAGTTTAGGCACCAGTCTCCCACAATATTAGAATTGTTACCTATAACTTATACACCATATACAATGTATTCTGTAATATTGTGGCGAGAGAAAAAAACATTATTAATATAGAACATACTGACAAACACTTTATGGTTCTGAAACTTTTTCTTCTACCTGTCTATACTTTTCTTTTTATAAGACAACACCCGCACTTGGGTACTTTAGAAAGATATAATAGACCGACACAAATTTAATACAGACTCAGAACAACTATTTATGGGTCACACAAATACTTGTCCGGTGCGGGACTTGAATCCACGACACGAAGCGGCGAGGCCGCTGCGCCACACGTGCAGTCTTTACAGGTTTGAGGTTTGTTATGAGGTATGGACTTCATAAGAGGCTCTAGGTCGTTAACTATGGAGATAGAAACCAATTTTCTCTTTTGAAGATCATTACTGGTAGTCTACACTGGTTGAAGTTATCGACCTGCGACGGTGCGGTATTTGGAACGAGAAGGTGTTACGTAACTTCTCGAATACTAGCTCAGCTGGTATTAGCGATTGAGTTCATGCTAGAAGTGGTATCTACCTAGTTCAACGGTCAATCCTAAAACATATGTATGGTATTTACAACTTTGAAAATCGAATCTTCCATAGACATATACAAAAAAAATGTGAGCCGTCACTGGACGCCTGGCAGATGTGAAACATCGACATTATGTTGTAAAAGTAATATGCAGAAAAGAACATATTGTGATAGGAACTAAATATGTCATAATGATAAAAAAGTCGATTGCGCATGCGTCACGGCATGCGTCGCCACGCCAGAAATCTGTTTTACGTGCGGCTATAGATGTTTCACATCAAAAGTTTACCCTATTTAAATGAGTTTTAGAATCATCAACATTGGACATGTAATCGTTATAATCCTCTTTTATATCGCAACTGTATCGCTCTTATGAATGTAAAGTTTAAAAACTATTCAATTAACCTTTGTCAAAAGCCGTCGTGCACAACCTTATGTTATCACCATTACTTTTACTCTTAATAAATAATCCTATTACATTGCATTATAGTCACAAAACCTGCTCTTGGTTCTATGTGTAACTAGTTAGCGCACGCGGTTACCTGTATTGGAAATTAAAAGGGTACCTCTCGAATTGTGCCAGATGTAACTAAATATATCCGTAGATTTGATTATGGAAAAGGCGCATTATTTTCTAATTAATATTATTTACAATCTTATTATAGAATTATGGTTACAAATCTGCTTTTTGTTCAACCTGTAACTAATTAGCGTCCGCGATGTCATGTGAATTGAAACTAAAGGGATAACTCTCTCAAAACCTCCCCAAACATAACAAAAAGTACCCAAAGTAAATTCAATCATAAAAGGAGCAATATTTTGTTATTGCGTTAAATTGTTAATATGCACTTGTATTCAAAGTACCTACGGTCGAAACTACTTCATATTTCGATTTAGATTTTTTTTAAAGACTTCTCCAGTACTAGGCAATCTACTTCCTGTATCACGGGTTACTTTACAAACATATAATAGACGGACACAAATTACATCCTACAATGGGTCACACAAATAGTTGTCCGGCGCGGGAATCGAACGTCTTACCACTGCACTACACGTGCAGTCAGAATATAGAAAATTATCAAGCAACCGATTCGTGAGACACAATTAGTATTTAATACTGCCTCAGTAGACAACCACGAAACATATTTTATTTACAATAGATCACGACTCTAAATGTAACTGTGCTAAGCCGTCTAATTTATTGATTCGAATGTTTATCCAATTATCGATTTAACAACAATGGGCCGATATAATCGGTCGATATCGATCGTTATCGATTGAATCGGATAAGGTATGTTCGTGATCGCCCATTGTTTAGGTCGGTCGACTCCGAGATATAATTGTAATGATAAATATCAAGTATGACAAAAGTATAGAAATAACGCTTCATTGTTGCTGTTATGGTTTAATATTTAGGAATAATAAAGTTATCATTGTACAATAGGATACAGCTGTTAAATATTCAGTATTGGATAATGATATTCAGACAAAGTTGGCTTATAATGAAGTAAATGGTATGGTCAGCTACAGATGTAGTTTGGGAAGGACCGTTTGGTGTGTTTGGTTAATACTTGCCATTCACGCCGCAGGTCGTCGGTTCGGTTCCCACCCAGGAAAGATATTTGTTTGCACTTATTCCTACTGAGTCTGGTTGTAATTATCAATATAAGTATGTATATAGAAGAAAAGTTGTTTATGTAGTATATCAGTTGTCTGGCCGTGTGTAAATAATGTCCCAGTGTATTATTATATTACTAGCTATGCCCCGCGGTTTCACCCGCATTAAAGTAGTTTTGGCGTAAAAGAGTAACAAACATATATCCATACATCTATACTCACAAACTTTACATTATATTAGTAGGATGTGTACCTCTAGCGGTTTTGGCAGTGCACGCCGGAATAGCTCGCTGATGGTAGATATTTCCTACTTACTTGACACTTATTGTTAATTTTGGACAATTATATATATTTATAAATTGTAGCCTATGTGTTATTTTGATTTATAAGCTATATTATTGTAAAGTTTCATTAAAATCCATTCAGTAGTTTTTACGTGAAAGAGTAACGAATATCCATCCATCCATCCATACTTACAAACTTTCGCGTTTATAATAAAGTAGGATAGTTTTACAGAGCAAACTTCTAGAAATGTTTATTTTTATTTATGACCAACATTTAAAGTGAGTATTTTCAAATAAACAGGATTTATGTAATGTTTTATTAATCCATTTCATCCTACCATCGGTCACGGAAGTGGATACTTTGACAATAAGATTGTTTAACTTATACTATAATCAAAGCGGTTTTGATTTACTGCACGGCATCAAAGTAAGTAATTTGGTGCCGTTTTATAGCAAAATATAGTTTTAATGTCGGCACATCTTTCCCAGGAAAAATCTTGTAGATGTTTACTATACACATAATGCTATGAAAGTATTATTTTCTAAGAAAAACTACTTATACTCCGCTAACGGGGCATTGTTGTCTCAACTGCCAACAACATTGATAACTCGCGAGCCTACAGTTCCTAAAACGACACAAACGAAAGAGGTGTGGCTTGATATCAAGCTATAAATTTCCAGTATAAGCTGATCCCGCGTTGTATAGGATGTCCATACAATGAGAGGTCAGCTTATATTGGTATTATATAGCTTGATATGCAGTCGTGTGTACCACTACACTAGGCATGACATGGCTCAATGACTTGTCTAATGAATACAACCGGGACCAACTCCTTCACGTCGACTCCTAATCACGGAGACGCTCAGAAATTGAACCCCTATTTCCGTCACCCGTTTTCAGTGGGATGACGGTATAGAATATCATTACCCCATCTCATCCCGTAGGGGGCGTAGAAATCGACCGAGGGAATACCTACCAGAGAACGGGCAGCAGCGTTTTTATGTGAACTTATGACCATCACCCGTCTACCAAGCGTGGCGATTATGGCATATCCCACCATTCTTTGGGGAGGCATTCCAGCAGTGGACATACTTGAGATGACATGATATCCGTCACCCATCTATAGACCAATGAGAGCAACTAGCCATGAGCTGCCTGTAACAAAGAGGGCTATTATGCAAAACTTAACATTGTTCTGGAATATGACCTACCCCACTATGATGCTATACCCAATTTATCTTTGTTGCAGGGTAGCGAAGTTGGAGCAGCAAGCTCAGAAGTTTGTCACTGGACGCAGTATCATCAAGACTTTCAGGGTCTGGAAATAGCTGCCACTAAGAAGAACAGGAAGAATACGTTTCTTTATGTACCTGCATCATTTTGGTTACATTGTTTTCATTTAATTTTTATTCAAGACTAGCAGCGCCTGTGGTTTCACCTGCATTAAACTTTAAAATATATGTGATATTCGGATATACGAATATAAAGCATCTAGACTGCACAACTGCAGTCTAGATGGGTGGCAACCACCAGGGTGACTTCTGTTGGGACGTTGGTTTGCAACCGTGTAGAAGATGCTTAAACTATGTTACTACAAAGTTTCATGACAATCCGTTCCGTACTTTCTGCGTTAAAGATTAACAACATCCATACAAATATACTCACAAAGTTTCGCATTTATAATATTAGTAAGATTAATTCCTACTGTCATGTTTTTACGCATACGTGTAAAACAATATTATAATCAACAAAACATTTTACAGTTTCAAACAAGTTATAGTTGGATCATTTTGTAATGTACCCAACAACCCAGTACCTGTTTTGGCTAATCATTCAACGTAAGTTGATTTGCCCAACAGTATATAACTGTTGGGCAAATCAATATAACCTTTTAATTTGATTTGATTATTAAACTTCTTTTTTCAGCAGTTTAAAATAGTCTTTTATTGATTGTTGAACGGTCATAACTTCTACATATACCTATGGGTTTATCTACGAAACGGCCAGGGAAAGTTTTGGCAGATCTGTTTCTGAAAAATATATCAAGAGAGGAAAACGGGGAAGATATATATATGGGAAAATGGCAGTTAGTGGTTCTTAAAATAGTACATTTAGCTTTACTACGTCTGTCCAATGGTTAGTACGATTAATAGAAGACAATATGAAGATTAGCCTTTGTGGATCTAAGCAGTTTCACAAGGAGAAGTTACCAATTTTTAAGTCAATTAGGGTACAGCGTTGTTCTGTTGTATGAGGAGCTTGCCAGGGGTAGTACATTCAATTTAAAGAAGATGCAGTTGCTAAATGGGTCCGCTTGTAATTAACGGTTTAGTTCATAGGAAAGAAAGAAATTTTAAACGCCTGAAATTTTATGGTCTTTAACGATCCGGGAGACGAGATCCTGACTTACCTAGAACATGTCAAGGTTATTAGAAATTCTCGTGATATCATAGACAATTTCAGATATCATACTTGTTTTTGACGGTCACCGTAGCCTAGTTGGTAGTGCTCCTGCCTACGAAGCTGGTGGTCCTGGGTTCGAATCCCGGTAAGTGCAAATATTTGTGTGATGAGCACGAATATTTGTTTCTGAGTCATGGATGTTTTCTATGTATATAAGTATTTATCTATCTATATAAGTATGTATATCGTCGCCTGGTACCCCAGTACAAGCTTTGCTTAGTTTGGGGCTAGGATGATCTGTGTGACATTGTCCCTATATATTATTTTTATACTCCCCCGCTCAGTCGTGCCCTCTCCTGCGAACCTGCCGCTACCCAGCCACCTCAATTAACCGTAGTTTGCCTTTGATACGATGAACCCCTCCAGTCTTTAATTAGATGAGTAGCCCGCACCATTACGTACTTCGCAGAGCTCATCGGGGTGGGGGGGGAGGGTCAGCAACACTTGTTTGCTGACTCTTACAGACCGGCAACGCACCCGCCACTCCTCTGGTGTTGCGAGTGTCCATGGGCGGCGTGATCACTTACCATCAGGTGACCCACTTGCTCGTTTGTCGACCTCTGACATAAAAAAAAACTTACCAGAAAACAAAACCGATAGATAATACTGTAGGTATTATCTTCTTTCGGAAGGGTATTAGCAAGAGAATCCTAAATTTGATCTGCCAGCGTGTATCGTTCGTAGCGTTAAGCTACGAACGATACAGAGATTTAGAGCGCCTACGCCGGATTGGTAGATGGTGCAGGTTCGAGACCCGCCGGAGGATTGAATTTATGATTTACCATTTTTGAGATTACTTACCAGTTGTTCAAAATATCCCTAAAAACCACACTCTCATACGTCAGTAGCAGCCCTGTGCGGAGGTTCGAACTCCAAAGGTGATTCCTACTGGGTCGGGTTAAATAGTTGGTAGTCTTATTTGCTAGAGAGTTTGAGTACTACCTCTGTAATGATTTGTTTATTAGAACAAGTTTAAGTTGATCAGCATTTTTTTAACATGGCGTTTATAATTATCCTAAGAAATTTTCCCTGCTTCACTACATAATAGTGTCCGGTAAAGCAGTGAAAGCATCCTAGGCTAGCAGTAAACATTAAGTTAATAAAACCTGAAAGTGGTTCAAGTCTTTTGAAATATTTAAAAGACATATATATTCTTACAAAAAAGCTTTGCTTCAAAGTTTTCGTACGTATCTTTTAGCTTTTGGATCAAAAGCGTTGTCTGAGCATGCATCCACTCAGATTTCGTAGCGACACCGGGTGTCTTGAGGGTTACACTTATTTTCTTATTTTGGCGGTGTAAAGTGGAGTTCTGCACATACAGACACACAGACTACACATTTATACATATGTTTATGAAAGGGGTAACTTCGTATATATGTATTTTTTATGTCCACGTTATGTTTCCTTACCGCCACAACATTTACATATGAATGTAATTGGTAAGGTTATCATCACGTCAGCTGAATAACGTCCACTGCTGGACAAAGGTCTCTCCAACAAATTCCCACAACGGAGTTGTGTTCATGACTTGGAGGGATATGCCATAATCAGCACGCTTGGTTGGTCACATCACTGATTATAATTAATTATAGAATTGTGGTTGGTGCCATTTGCAACTAGTCGTGCCCCGCGGTTTTACCCGCGTTAAACTTTATAAATTATAGCCTACTAGCTGTGCCCCGCGGTTTTGCCCGCGTTAAACTTTATAAATTATCACTCCTCTTGTAGGCGATAGCGTGATAATATGTAGCCTATATGTTGACCCGACCTCTTAGTAATATTCATGCAAAATTTGAAGTTAATACTAAATACTTTTAAATACTTTTTCAGTTTAGCCCGGACATACATATCTACAGACAAACAGACAAAAATTCTAAAAACTATATTTTTGGCTTCGATATCGATTGTAGATCACGACTGAAGTATTCTTTAAAAAAAATATTCAATGTATAGTTTTGACTCTCCTTGATTTTATTATATGTATAGATGTGTTAATACAGGGTGTCAGCTATCTTCATACCAAATTTTATTAATATCGCTCCGGCCGTTTAGACGTGAAGAAGTAACAAACATACACACTGCCAAACTTTCGCCTTTATAATATTAGTGTGATTAATAAAAAGATATCCCTTTACATTCATAAACTATTTAAATAAACCATCAATAAATATTACCTCAACATGGTTCGGAGTAGTCGGTTTGGTAAAATAAATATTTTCTAAAACCGTGTTCAATGGTACAGACACCAGCACATGAAGCTACCCCAATCTGTCAAATTTCCCCAATTGAAAGTGAACCTTATGCTTATGTGATAAATTAGAAAACCTATAAAAGAAATTTGACAGATTGTGGTAGCTGGATGTGCTGGCGTTTGTACATTAACAGATACGCATCTCATTCAATACGAGGTCCTTAAATATTGTTAGTTTAAGTGATACAAGTGAAAACATAGACACTCTTAGCACGTTACTTACTAATGTAGTTTGTATGTAAGTTCTTAAGAGCCATCTCTAGCTGTTAGTTTCCTATGTCAATTAATTCTTAACTTTTTCCCCTGGTTTTTATGACTATACTCGTATATACCAATATATGTAGTTGGTTGAATTTTAAACTTCTACAAATTGATGCCTAAGTAATAAACTTGACTATACGAAATAAAAATAAAAATTTATTTATTATATTTAATTACGTATATTTAATTAATTATAGGGTAAGGTCACCCATAGTCCAATGGATAGGGCTGAGTCCGGGGTATCCCTACGCGATCGAATCAGAAATGTCGGAACCCGCAGCGGAACCAAACCAGACTTGTTGATCACCAATTTACAAAAGATATAATAAATAATATTAATAACCCATCCATAAATAAAATAAAATAATGTCAATTATGTAACTTAATTAATCATAGACCATTTGTGGCACAATTTCTTACCATTATTTAAAAAATAATGTTTTACCTTCAGCAATCCGTCTTTGCTAATGCATTAGCTTAGCAAAGATGATAAACTATGCAAATATGAATAAACCGCCCACCAGATACCTTGGTAGTGTATTAATTAGCTTGCATTCGATTGCGTTTGTATTGATGAAATGCCCCTTCCAATAGACAAGCGGCTCGTCTTCGCATACCTACATAGCCTGAAAGATGTCCAGTTTCCTTCCGTTTCCGGTGCCTATAAGTAAACACGTACCTGTTAATCTGCTCCACTAAAATATCCAGAAAATCAACAAAAAGTCGTCCCCAGGCTTCCAAGTGACATCAAAACATTGCAATAATAACACCACAACAAGAAGATAATAAGATGAACCGCACAAACTGAACACAATCTCACAAAACCACCCGGTGAGCAACATTATTATTCAAGATATTAAGTTATTGATACGTTACTATTTTTAAAAAATCATAACATAATTAGTCACCCGTAATACTACAAGATATATTTACCCTCAGATTGGAATTGTTGACAAACTATAACTCTGACAGCTCCATAATGTTACCATAGTAAAAATAGATTTAGAGTTGCCCCAACAAACAAGAAATTTCCCATAACCCAATAATATACCGTATCAAATAAATTGTAAAAAAAAAAAGAAAAAACCAAATAACATCGTGCTACCAGGAGTGCATAATACGCAAGGAGCTAACTGTGATGCGCTGCTTCCACTATCTCTGCGCGTGAGTAATTAGCCAATTAGAATTGCTTACTTTCACTTGACCGCGCCTACGACCTCTGCCACCGGTACTCCTGCGCAACAGCCGCACCCTTCTTGACTCCCCCCACCGGTGTATTCTACACTAAGACGGGGTCGGTGCCCGGGACATCAGCGGAACATAACTTGATTGGCGTTTGGAATTCTTAAGAGCGACGGCGTTAATGAGTTAATTACCTACTATTTTATTTATTTCAATTGTACATTGTCTACTGCCGAAACAAAATGGCCGTTAGACGTTCTCCCCCATCTGTTGCTATTCCTTCAAACAAAAATGAAATTGTTGTATATTAATAATAAATAATGTGGGTATATAAATAAAAGTCAGTCTGTGCGCAACCATCTTGTAGTTTTACTTCATGGTGGCAGCGGTGTAGAAATTAAATGTATTTTATGGTTAAAAGTGTTCATTGTGAGTTGAAATTGAATTAAATCTTATGCTGCTGTCTAAATACATCGGGGTATAATGGAACATGCACGCCCCCCTGCGCAATTGACTTTGGATGGGAGTCCGTCAAATCGCGCCGACTCATGGCGGAAGTGGCTTAAACAATTTGAAGTATTTTTAAAAGCATCGGGCGTTTTTAAGGAGCCCAAGGATGTCCAGGCTAGTCTGTTGATTAACCTTATCGGCCCCGATGGATACGATGTATATTCGACTTTTAAGTTCGTAAACGTAGAAGAACGGGACGACATAGATAAGTTGATTGCAAAGTTCAATAGTCATTTTGGAACAAAAACCAGTACTACAATGGTGCGATTCAAGTTCTTTACGAGGAGCCAGGAGAACGGGGAAAGTATCGACGAGTACGTCACGGCTTTGAAATTGCTTAGTCAACAATGTGAGTTCGCAGAATTGGAGGACGGCTTGATCCGTGATCGAATTGTATGTGGCGTACGGGATAGTTCCGTCCGAGAGAGATTACTTCGTACGGAGGCGCTCACCCTTGATAAGGCAGTTGCGGTTTGTCAATCTAATGAGATTTCGAGTGAGGATGGCCGAGAAATCGAGGCGAAAAGTGAAATACCAAAAGGCTTATCGGTGGACTCTGTATGGAGTTTACGCGGTACGCGGCGAGGCTCACGCGGGGTCGCGAGTCGTCGCTGGCGCGGCGGAGTCGGCGGAGCGGGCCCGAGCGGTCGCGGCGGCGCCGGCTTGGCGCGCGGAGTCCGCGGTGGCTACGTGTGGTCGCCGGCCCCTGGCGCTGCCGGCGTAGCAGCGTGCGGTCGGTTTTGCGACGCTTGTTCTAGTTACTACTGCGACGGTGGGGTTCGGTGCCCGGCACGAAATGTGATGTGTTATTCGTGTGGTGTAAAAGGGCATTATAGTAAAATGTGTACATCGCGTTCGTCTAACAAAGTGTATACTCTTAATGAAGAGTTGCAGGATGACAGTTTGTTCTATATTTCGTCTATAAGTGGTGAGAGTGAAGTTCAAACTAAGGATTCTAAATGGTATGAAACATTATTTCTTTTAAAAAACATGCAGAAACATTTGTTTAAATTAGATACTGGTTCCGACTTGAATGTGATTTCTAAAAATAATTATCTTAATTTAGGGTTCAGTATCAAAGAAATTAGTCAAACCAAACCGAGAGCGATGTCGTTTTGTGGCAATTTTTTACCAATTATAGGTTCAGCTATAATTAAATGGATTTATAAAGGCAGAGTATTTTCTATTAATTTTGTGATCGCTAATTACGAATGTGAAAGTATTTTAGGAGAAGGTACGGTTGATCAAATAGGGTTAGTAAAACGAGTTTACGCTTTGGATATTTCAAAGTATGGGGATTTATTTGAGGGTCTCGGTAGGATACCGGGGTTTTATAAAATTCCAGTGGATAAGGATGCTACTCCTTGCATTTGTCCTGTACGTAAAATTCCTCTTAGTGTGAGAGAAAGTTTACAAAGAGAGTTGGGACGCATGGAAAAGATGGGGGTGATAAGAAAAGTTATTCATCCCACCTCTTGGGTAAATGCAATAGTGGTCGCGGCAAAGAAAGATGGTAGTATTCGCGTATGTCTTGATCCGCGACCATTGAATAAAGTTATTAGGCGTCAACATTTTCCATTGCCCAGTCTAACGGATATTGCCACCAAATTGAAAGGCGCTAAGTACTATAGCAAATTAGATGCTAGGTCTGGTTTTTGGATGGTACAGTTGGATAAAGCTAGTGCAGATCTTTGTACATTCGGTACGCCTTTCGGTCGCTATCAATTTTTACGTCTTCCGTATGGCGTAAATTCAGCATCAGAAGTTTTTCATTCTCGAGTCCGACAATTACTCGAAGGGTTAGAGGGAGTCGATTCCTTTGTAGATGATATCATCCTATGGGCATCTACGGAGAAAGAACATGATGAAAGGCTAATAAAATTGTTAGATAGGGCAAGGCAGGTCGGGATAAAATTCAATCGTGACAAGTGTGAGTTTAAAGTTACCGAAGTAACCTATTTAGGTCATAAATTTAGCGCCGAGGGCATGGAAATAGATGATAATAAGATAAAAGCTGTAAAAGAAATGAAGATCCCTCAAAATAGACAGGATTTAGAAAGATTTTTAGGTATGGTGAACTATTTATGTAAATTTATTCCCAATTATTCTCAAAAGGTAACCCCACTTCGAAATTTGCTTAAAAAAGACTGTGAATGGGTCTGGGGTGCGTGTGAAGACGAAGTAGTAAGGGAATTAAAGAATGATATATGTAGCGCACCTGTGCTTACATTGTTCTCGCCAAAGCAACCAGCGGTGATATCTGTAGATGCTAGTTCACACGCTGTTGGTGCTGTATTACTCCAGGGCGGGCGGCCAGTTGAATTTGCGTCATCCACGTTGACAGAAACACAACTGCGATACGCCCAAATTGAGAAAGAAATGCTCGCAATAGTCTTCGCCCTTGAGAGGTTTCACCATTATATTTTCGGAAAGAGCGATGTGCTGGTGGAATCTGACCACAAGCCCCTTGAGGCTCTGTTTAAGAAGTCTTTGAATTCCGTGCCTGCTAGATTACAACGTATGATGCTGCGGATTCAAAGATATGATTTTACCGTGGTCTATAAGCCCGGAAAGTATTTATATATTTCTGACGCGCTCTCGCGTGCACCCCTCCCGCAACGTATGTCAGACAAAATATGTGACGAAGTTCATAGTCAATCGTGTTTTTTAATAAGTAGTGTTGCATTTAGTGATTCAAAGTTGAGTTTAGTCCGGGAACATACTGGTCGTGATTCAGTATGTCAGTTATTAGTCAAAGTTATACAGAATGGTTGGCCGATGAATAAATATGAGACTGATGAAAATATTCGTAATTTATGGGAACATCGTCAGTCATTCGAATACTATGATGGCGTGTTGTTCAAGGACGATCTTGTATTCATTCCGGAGAGACTGAGGTCAGAAATGTTAACGCGAGTGCATGAAGGCCACCTGGGCATTGATAAATGCAAAAGACGAGCCCGAGAGGTTATGTACTGGCCGGGTATGTCACGCGATATCGAGCACACTGTGCGGCGCTGCCGCGTATGTGCCATGCACGCTGCGAGACCGCAGCGTGAGACATTAATTCCTCACGAAATACCTAACTTGCCGTGGACAAAAGTGGGTTCTGATATATTTGAGTACAACAAACGCTATTTTTTGCTTCTAGTTGATTATTTTTCTAATTACGTTGAGGTATCAACTCTAAATTCTATAACATCAGATAGCGTGATAAAAGCGATGAAGGAACAATTTGCTCGGCATGGAATAGTGACAGAATTAATAACAGATAATGGCCCAGCGTATGCCTCTAAAATGTTTCGGGATTTTGTGAAAACGTGGGGTTTTTCACATATTACGTCATCCCCGAATTTTCCCCAGTCAAATGGTCGGGCAGAACGAGCTGTTCGCACCATCAAACATTTATTAATTAAATCTATTAATGACCATTCAGATTTTTACTTAAGTCTATTAAACTATAGAACCTCTCCGAGAGATGGGATCGCCAGCCCGGCAGAGCTCCTAATGAGTCGAAAACTTAACACGCGGTTACCAGTATGTTCAACCAAATTACGACCAGCTAGAGATAATAAAGTGGATTATAATAATATGTTACGTAAACAAAACAATGCTAAAGGGTATTATGACCGCAGTGCTCGTAACTTGCCGAATCTGCAGCCAGGTGATGCTGTGATAATGTTAGACGGCAAAGTGAGGCGAGAGGCGCGAGTGTCGGCGCGCGCTGGACAGCCGAGGTCCTACTTCGTCACTGATCAATTAGGCAGGCGCTTCCGACGGAATCGTAGGCATCTTATTAAACGTGATTCTTCACCTATAGACTTAGTCGGAGGAGGTAATGCTAAACACGATAGTGACAGCAGCGTGTATGATGATTGTAAAGAAGGAACAGATACAAGTAGTGAGTGGTGTAATACTACAGGGGACCTTGATGTAACGCTCACGCAGTCACCGCTCGTACAGGATCGGACTGAGCGAGCGGCTGCCCGTGAAGCAAAAATAAAAATCGCAAATTATTGTTACAAAAATAACTAAAAAAAAAAAAATTATAATAATATTAATAACTAATCAATAACTTACATTATATATAAGTTTTTGAATTTTAATCGGTGGATAAGTAGCCCACTATTTATTGATATAAATAGGTACGTATAATTAATTCAGTAACATTAGTGTGGTATGTGTGTTATTGTTATGTTACACTAGAGTTCGCGTCTATGTAATAATGTAATGTGTATAAAGAGTGCATGATACTTGATAATTTGTGATTCGAAACATTTGGATAAATATATGATAAAAATGTAAAATAAAATATATATATATATATATATATATATATATATATATATATATATATATATATATATACTCGTCATCTGGAGCTAAGCGTAGTTCTTAGCTCAGGTAATAAGATGAATGTAGAATTTATATTGTATTCTTTAAAAATTTAATTTGTTTCACTTATACTAATTAAGTCTATTTGTTATGGGGAAAGATGTTGTATATTAATAATAAATAATGTGGGTATATAAATAAAAGTCAGTCTGTGCGCAACCATCTTGTAGTTTTACTTCACCATTCTTGACCTTGAGTCTGACCCAAACAGGACTTTGAGCGATAGCGTTACAGAAGATGCTGCGGACTTTTCAACAATTTTAACCAGCAGATTCCCAAATCGCTCTCACGACCAAGAGTATAAAGACGAACTCAAGGCATTTAAATCTGAAATAATCGACCTACTAAAAAATTGGACTGAAAACCAAAAAAAAAGCAATGATAGATTTATCCAGTCCTTAAATGAGTCAATTACTAAACTAAAAGAAGAAAATAAGGAATTAACGAAGACAGTCAATTTCATCTCTAAACAGTATGACCAAATGTGTATTCAGATAAAGGATTCAGAAAAAAAAGACGGAGAGCAAGTCAAATATATACATCAACTCGAGGAAAGGTTGGAGTCCGCTGAACGAAATCAAATATCAGCTACGGTAGAGTTACGCAATATTCCTAAATTAAGTACTAAAGAAAATAAGCAAGATTTAATTAAAGTTGTTGAAAAGCTAGGCGAAGTTCTGCAATGTAATATACAGACTACAAACATCCAAAACATATACAGAATAAACACCAAGTCGGAAAAAAAAGACCAGCCTGTAATAGTGAATTTTACAAACTGTTTCATCAAGGAAAGGCTGTTACTGCTGATTAAATCATTCAACAAGAAAAATAAAGATAATAAACTGAATACTAAGCATTTAAATATGGGATCCTCATCACAACCAGTTTTTGTGTCAGAAGCTCTTACGACGCGCACAAAAAGACTTTACTATCTTAGTCGATTATTTGCTAAAGATAAGTTTGCTAAAGACTTTGGATTTTGCTGGACTTCACATGGCCGAGTCTTCTTGCGCAAAGATGAAACGTCACCTTATGTGCGAATCGACTGCGAGGAAGATCTTAATAAACTCAAGAAAATTTGACTAGGATTAATATGTTATATCTGCATGTCTATTACCAATATTAAGTTAATTATAGTTTATATTTTGAATAATAATGCATGTAATACAATTTACACTAAAATACATCCGTCATCTAATACATCCTACTACTTAAACCTCTTGCAAAACCCATACAAATTATCATTTGCTGCATACAAACCGTTTCTCATACTTAAAAACTATATCCATACTTTGGATCATTCATGTAATTATATTATACATAATCCACTGAAGCTATTATTGAATAACGGCGTGCTCCTTTTTATATACATACAGTGTAATTATATATATATGAAACTCCTCATTTATACTCTCCTCAAGTATTTTCTTTCTTTTAAAATAAAACCTCTACCCGAACTAGTAAGCTGGCCAACTGATTATGGTCGTTTATTGTCCTCAAATTATGGTTCTTTTAGCTTTTACTCTTTTCCTTGATGTGTGACAAAACCAATTTACTTCTTGACGAATTGGATAATACATACCTCTCAAAATCTGTTGAATTAGATAATCCTGACTTATGTAAACAATACCTCGACATTCCCAGCAACAAATTAACTATTTTGTCTCAGAATATTCGTAGTTTAAATAAGAACCTTGACACTCTACTCGTTTTTCTGTACCGCCTACAATTTAAACCTGACATTATCATCTTGACTGAATGCTGGCTTACTGACCCATTTACACCTATTGATTTGGAAGATTACAATTGCTTTTATTCGATAAAATACAGGAACAAGAACGGCGGTATCGTCATATACTCGAAATCCGATCTACAGGTTTCAGTTACTGAACCAGAATTTGACGACGCTGAGTGTCTAAAACTAGAAATTGCGCAATCATATACCATATTTGCGATTTATCGCTCACCATCATTTCACAATATTAGCAAATTCATCACTTCTCTGGAAAGTAACCTTAATAAATGCAAATCCCTGCACTCTGTTATAGTTGGTGACATTAATCTGGACATAAAAGATAACTCCACTGACCCCCGTTCTGACGAGTATCTGAGCTTGACCACTCACTATGGATATGTGCCTACACACACAATTCCAACACGAGGCTCAAATTGTATAGACCATTGTATGATCAAGACAAATTTAGCATCAACTACTGTCGTCTGTCACTCAGACATAACAGATCACAGCTCTATAATATGTAGCATTGGTTCCCCCCACCTTAAACAAAAACACATAAAAACTTACACGAAAATTAACCACGATGGCCTTATAAAAGATCTTGCCGAAACTAACTGGTCAGAATTGTATACAACTGATGATGTTAATTTAGCTACTAAATTATTTGTTCAAAATTTCAATAACGCAGTGGTCCAAAATACGTCTACTCATAAGCTAAAAAGTTCTGATATAATTTCTAAGGAATGGATAACACCAGGTCTTTTAAAATGCATCAGGAATCGGGACAAACTTCACATCGAGGCAAGAAAAAACAAAACCAATCAAAATATTCAAGAAAAATATAGATTATATAGAAATTATTGTGTAAATATCCTGCAAGCTCAAAAAAACAAATTCGAACAAAATCTACTCCTCAAAAATAAAAATAATATTAAAAAAACCTGGGACTCAATAAAAACAATATGTAACATTGCCAAATCTAGACATAAAAATGAGGACTTACTCCTAATTGAAAACAGCACACACATGTCATTAAATACCGTAAATAAGTATTTCAGCTCCATTGGAGAACAACTAGCCAATACAGTTCTTAACAAATTAGGATCAACTGAAAATAAACTGACAAAAAATTTGAAAGCCTCAACAAATAACTCGGCTAACTCTTTATTCTTCACCCCCACAGATAAATTTGAGATCACCAAACTAATTGGCACGCTCAAATCCAGCAAAGCATCTGGAACAGACAACATAAGCAACGACATGTTAAAAATTGCTAAGTTTGTTGTAGCTGACCCGATTGCATACATCTGCAACTTAAGTTTATCTTCAGGTTTAGTCCCTGGTGAATTAAAAATAGCCAATGTTATCCCAGTCCTAAAGGCAGGGGATTCCTCCGAGCCTGCTAATTATAGACCAATATCACTCGTAAGTGTCCTATCAAAAATAATTGAAAAGGTAGTCAATGTTAGGTTAACGAACTACTTGGACAAGCACAACTTATTGGCTGGGAACCAATTTGGTTTTCGCACGGGTAGGTCCACGGAGGACGCTGTCACACAGCTTGTAGACACTGTGATTAAAAAAACTGATGAAGGCCATAAATGTGTCGGCGTCTTCTTGGACCTAGCTAAAGCCTTTGATACGGTTTCTCGGCCATTACTTATTAAAAAGCTGGAGTTGATTGGAGTGAGGGGCCTTGCATTGCAGTGGTTTACTTCATACCTTTCAAATCGGAAACAACGTGTTCAAATTGGAGAGCATTCTAGCAACTACGTAGATATTACATATGGCGTACCCCAGGGTAGTATTCTGGGACCCACACTGTTCCTGATCTACATAAACGACCTATGCTCAATGAGACTCCAACATGCCAGTATCTTTACTTTTGCTGATGACACTGCTATAGTTTTTCATGCAAAAACTTGGGATAGGGTCGTTTGTGTAGCACAGGAAGGTCTTAGGACAGTATCTGGTTGGTTGCAGAATAATCTCCTTACGCTAAATACCAATAAAACCAAATTTGTTAGCTTCAGAGTTTCTTGTCGGTCTGCGCCAGAAAGACCACTGGAAATTATAATCCATGAATGCAATAGCTATAATAATCATGTCACTAAGTGCCAATGCCAAGTCTTAGAACAAGTATCTTCAATAAAATACCTAGGTATATTAATAGACGAAAAACTTACGTGGAAAAGTCAGATAGAGGCACTTGTTAAACGTGTAAGGAAACTATCTCATATTTTCAAGAAATTAAGATCTATTGCGAGTCTTAAATTGGTTCGATCCGTGTACTTTAGTTTATGTCAATCTATTTTGAGCTACTGTATACCAGTTTGGGGCACCGCTAATAAGACTGACCTGATTAAACTCGAACGAGCTCAGCGAACGATCCTGAAAATTATACACAAAAAGCCTTGGCGCTACTCTACTGATTCTCTATACTTGGAATGCAACCTTCTCCGTGTGAGGCAATTATTCATTACCTCAAGTGTGCTTCGATTTCACAAGGTCGCGATACATAGAGCACGCTCATCACACAGGACTCTCAAATGGGATCGACCAAAAATGCGTTCTTCTTTTGCACATAAATGCTTTGCTTATCTTGGACCCTTTCTGTATTCAAGATTTTATAATAATAATAAGAGTATTTTAAACATGACCTACTCGAGATGTAAAGCTACCATTTTCAATTGGCTTCATCCTAAAAACTACAGTCAAACTGAAGAACTATTACACATCGGTTTGTAATGCGCAGTCTTCCACACACACACACACACACATACACACACACACACCCATTCAATCACTCTCTCACACGCACACACATTTTTATTTAATATAATTGTAATTTTTTTTTTTTACTTCTTAATTTAATTTTTACTTTTCAATTTAAATTTTTATTGTACGTTTTAATTTAATTTTTACTATTTGAATTAAATTTATACTTGTTTTATATGAAGGAAGGAACTGGGCCTCACGACACAGGGAATCCTAGTGTGAGGCTCAGCAAACATGTTAAACATTAGCACATAAGTTTAAGTTTAAGTTTAAGTTTATTTTAAGTTGAAATTATGTACATCAAAAATTTTTTGTTTGTTAATGTAATGTATCCTATATTGTGTAAATGAAAATAAATTTTATTATTTTTTATTTATTTTATTTCCAAAACGCCCCTAAAATCGAACCCTGTCATACAACTCCCGGTTAGTAACTGCCATGAGCTGATAGCCAAAGCTGATGGATGCCCTCTGGTGCAGGTAACTTAATTATGAGCCCTAATTTGCCTTTAATGTCCAGGGAAGCATTGAAAGTGGCCCACACTACCTGTAAAGGTCAGAAAAAAATATTCATCAAGAGCAAAATTTTCAAGGCTTATAAATATCAAAATTTCGTTCTTGATGCATATGCCTAGACGATCTAGTTGTTGATGAATTGCAATCAAAACAAGAACCACATTTATAAAACAAAAATGTTTAATGTAGTGCTAACGAGTAGAGTACAGAGAAGCTGTAATGAATTTAATAGTCATTTCTACGAACACAACGGTTTCATAAGTATTAATTACTTAAGAGCACACTTGCTTGTTAAGCGATGTTTCTATTGGTTTACAGCCAACGCTACATTGATGGATACACTTTTGTGTAAACAGTATCTTTATTCTATATGCATTAAGGATGATCTTTGTTGTGCAAGCGTCTCTAATGTGGTGAAGTCGTCTATACAATATAGAGTATATTTATCTATCTTGCGAGTGCATTTTCGTAAAAACTGAGACCACTTACGTTTTTGTTTAATGCTTTATCTAGCTTTATAATTGTAGTTATTAACCTGCAATTAAAATGGTCTACTATTCCGTTCAATTAGATTATATTGTTTTTAAATACAAAAAGCGTTGATAATTGATAAATAAATGATAACAAATTACAATTTTAGACACATGACAATAAATCCAATTAAATACTTTTAGCGTTTGAGTTATAAGTTAAATATTGTACTGCTTATAAGTGTTGTATTTCATCATTATTAAATATTAAAACTGTTTAATAAATATAGGCTTTATATTTATTCAACCTTTTTCAAATTATTAATATTACCCACCTTAATTCAATAAAATTTTAAACATTTCCTAACATCATTCCATTAATTAATTGAAGTTATACTTCTTTTGGCGCGATGGAGAAAAATGATGAGAGTGAATTTATACGATGCGCGCGCACACCGACACCAAAAAATTTAACAGCATGACGTTAGTTCTAGGTGGTATGAAAATTGATAACTATGTTCAAGTTGTATATTAAGAAGTATAACTTCTAACGCGTGTACATAAGTACACACAAGTTTTTTTTTTTAATTATTTTTTACTTTTTATTAAATGGTAGTGTTCTTTGAAATTCAGCACTGGCGGCTAGCTTAAATGAAGACTAGCCATCTTCGCACAAACACAAGTCATTTTCTATTCCTAATGCGTTAGAACAGCTGGCCGACATCACTGGAGAGAGAGAGTTAGACGGTCACCATAGCCTAGTTGGTAGTGCTCCTGCCTTCGAAGCTGGTGGTCCTGGGTTCGAATCCCGGTAAGTGCAAATATTTGTGTGATGAGCACGAATATTTGTTTCTGAGTCATGGATGTTTTCTATGTATATATGTATTTATCTATCTATATAAGTATGTATATTGTCGCCTGGTACCCATAGTACAAGCTTTGCTTAGTTTGGGGCTAGTATGCTCTGTGTGACATTGTCCCCAGATATTATTATTATATTATAGTTTACGCACAGAATCGACAGTTTTGTGTTCTCCGAGGCAAGAGCGTATAACACCTGCAACTTCCACATGTAGGGCTCATGAAAAGATTTTTTCGTAGCATAAAAATTCCTATATAACTTTTTTTGGCTAGACCTGAGATTTGAACCGAGGATCTTATTATCTGACTAGCTAGCATTAGACTAGCGAGTCACTCAAAATAATAAAGGCGATAACTAACTTAGCCTATATGAAAAGAACAGGGCATCAGACTACTGTCAAAATACTAATATTGCTGACTTGACTGCCTCGTTGGTCTAGCGGTAGCGTGTTCAACGGCAGATAATGAGGTCCTGGGTTGAAATCCCCGGTCTGGCCAAAAAGTGATGTTGGGATTTTTCCGTAAAAAGAAATTTCTCAGTGTCAGCCCGAAGTATGGAAGTAAGCGATATTACACCCTCGTGCCTCGGAGAGCACGTAAAGCTGGCGGTCCTATACCTGAGCTCATTCCAGTCGTGTCGCTAGTCGTCCCATTGGATTATAAGAGTAATGGAATAGAAAGTGCCCCTGTGTTTGCGCACACACTTGTGCACTATAATATGTCCTGCGCAATTGGCTAGGCTCCATTGAGACTGGCCGCCGTGGCTGAAATTCGGTCGGGAGGGCATTATTATTTATTATTATTGCTTAGTCGACAGGTTGTTGACAGGTTCAGTTGTCGCTTGTTTTCCCTCAGTGTTTCGCGCTAAAACTTAATTGATACCAATAAAGTTGCCGTGTCCTCAACATATAAACCAAGCAAGTGATCATAAGCACCATAAGAATCCAATGAAGTATTCAATTTTTTGTTAATGGTTACTGCTTTGATAGCGGCTGCATAGTGCATCAATGCTGGCATCCCGCAAGGCTCCCTGCTATCACCAAAGTTGTTTTTGCTCCATGGTTATGATACAGTATAAGCCTCTTCATTTTCATTGCTTTGTATTTAAGAAAACCGGTTCCTTATGTCGTTCTAAATTCTTTTATTTATACGTTGAAACATTTATGAGTTGAATGTAAGCTGTCCATATGGAATTTGAAGTGCGTAACCTTACAAAAATTTCGTATTGAGTAGGTATGCTATTTCGCTTTTATTTATTTAATAAAGGCGCCTAAAGGTGATTCTTAAAATGTAGAATTACATTTAATAATATGCAGTAGTTTATTATTAGTTATTATTTGGTTTTAAAAGATTTATGTTATAAAACGGACCGCACAGATGGGCTGGGTCATAAGTTTAAATCTCCTTTCTAATGCAAACTTAACATTATATTAGTCTTTACTGCTTAATTGTGGGCTTGACAACAACGAGTATATGTTAATTCCCAAGTGCAGAACAAATTTCATAATTTTATGTTATTTATGATAGTGTTTATATATATTGGTAGGTACCATCCATATTTTAGTACAAGTAAAATACCATGTTTGTACCAAATATTATTACTTCTGCGACACCCTTACAATTACAAAAAGTGTGTGTTGAATAAGTATGATCGCTTGCTTGTTTAAGATAGGTGCCTGAAGGTGATTGTTAAAATATAGTATTACATTTACTAATATTAGTTGTTATTTGTCTAACAATTTCACAACATTTATGTTTAAAAGCAGACCGCACGGATGGCCCGCGTCATCAGCTTAAATATTGTTTCTCATGTAAACTTAACGTTCTATTAGTTTTTACTGCTTAATTGTAGGCTTGACAACAACAAGTATATGTTAATTCCCAAGTGCTGAACAAATTATATAATTTAATTTTATGAATAGTAGTGTAATTATATATTAGAGCCATCCATATTTAAGTACAAGTAAAATACCATGCTTATACCAAAAATTATTACTTGGATGTTAAGTATTTTCCTTGCCTTCCTAATCAATGTCGTCACAAATCCTAGTTTTACGACACTGGCAGGTACTGGTCCTTTATTATTGCCCATTACAGAATTTTGTATCTTCGTAATCTCTACTTTGGTGCTAAACGTTATCTAGGTGATAAACTTGGTGGTCTGTGATACCGCCATGTTTAACGATAGTTTCATCTTCTAGTATTAATAGGAGATAATTAAATTTTATTATTTTAGACTAGCAGTGTCATTCATTTACACTAAGTAATTATAAAAATAATCCTATAGATAAATTATAATAATACATATAATTTGTGCTGTGACTGAACTGCTGTGTGGTGACGGCGACAAATATCAGAATCAGAATATCATCACCCCATCTCATCCCGTGGGGGGCGTAGAAGTCGACCCGAGGGAATATCTACCAGAGGATGGGCAGCAGCTTCCTTCTGATTACTATGACCATCTTACTGCGATCGCCAACCCGCCTGCCAAGCGTGGCGATTACGGCATATCCCCCCAAGACGATTCTTGAGGGAGGCTTGATCAGCAGTGGACTTATTTAGCTGTAATGATGATGATGACATATAATTTATGTAAATTTTTTTTGGTGAATTTGGGTCACCGTAGACTAGTTGGTAGTACTCCTGCCTACGGAGCTGGTGGTCCTAGGTTTGAATCCCGATAAGTGCAAATTTTTGTGTGATGAGCACGAATATTTGTTTCTGAGTCATGGTTGTTATCTATGTATTTAAGTATTTATCTATCTATATAAGTATGTATATCGTCACCTGGTACCCATAGTACAAACTTTGCTTAGTTTGGGCTAGGATGATCTGTGTGACATTGTTATATATAAATCAACAAATAAATGATTTCGATTTAAAATGCAATCATATTTTCACCACTTCACATTATCAGCCTGAAATTGAACACTGCTCGATTTAGGTCTGTCCCAGAAGTTTCTATAACGTTGCCATTTGGAGGGGTTTGCCGTAGTCACCGCGCTTGGCACGCGAGTTGGTGACCGCGTTAGGTGGTAGCTAGTACACAGGTGGTGCTGCTGCCCAGCTACCTAATGTGTCCCTTAGTCGCCTTTTGAGACACCCACGGAATGATATGGGATTATTATTCTTTTTGCGCAGGAAACCACACGGCTCAACACTTCACTATATCATGCGTACAAAACATACAATAGAACGTAGCAACGACACGCAAATGTCCAGCAGTGGACTTTTTCGGCTGTTATGGTGATACGGCTTGAGTGGGCAATTTAGTGATACGGCTTGAGCCCTAACTCGCTTCTTTGATCCAGCAAAGTTGTAAAACACTCTTAAGTTAACTAGATCAACTTTCAACTTCAAGTAAAAAAATTATCATTTTTGTAAGTGTACGAGCTGTGCCCCGCGGTTTTACCCGCGTTATATTTTATAAATTATCACAGCTCCTCCCCAGTAGGTGATAGCGTGATAATATGTAGCCTATATGTTGACCCGACCTCTAAGTAATCTATATAAATAAAAAGAGAAGTCCTGACTGACTGACTGACTCATCAACGCCCAGCCCAAACCCTTGGCCCTAGAAAGCTGAAATTTTGCACAGATGTTTTCTTTATAATGTAGACAAGGAATAAGGAAGGATTTTTCGAAATTCAACACCTAAGGGGGTAAAACGGGGGTGCGAAGTTAGTATGAAACTTTGCCGTTTTTGAAGTTAGAGGCATGAAAGTTGGTATTTGGCCTTGCAGTTAAAAATAAAAAATATATGTTTCAGGATTTTTGGAAATTTCACCCCCAAGGGCAAAAAATAGGGGATGTAAGTTTGTACGAAAAAAGTCCCAATTTTTAAGTTAAACGCATGAAAATTAACATTTGGCTTTTTAGTTAAAAAAAAAATATATATATTTCAGGATTTTTGAAAATTCCACCCCGAAGGTCATAAAATAGGGGATGTAAGTTTGTATGAAAAATGCGATATTTTTGAAGTTAAATGCATGAAAATGAGTATTTGGCCATTCTGTTAAAAATATATAGCATTTATTTCAGGATTTTTGGAAATTACACCCCCAAGGGCGGAAAATAGGGGATATAATTTTATACTGCCTGACTTTTATGACGTAGGCATCCACTGAAGAAGGGTTTTTGAAAATACCACCCCTAAGGGACTAAAATAAGGGATGAAATATTTTATGAAAGTGCTTAATTTTGATGTTAAAGGCTTTAGTATATAGACTTGCAGTTAAAAATTTAAATATATATTTCAGGATTTTTGAATATTCCACCCCCAAGGGCGTAAAATTGGGGTTGTAAGTTTATATGAAAAAAGTGCCAACAAGTTTTAAGTTAAACGCATGAAAATTGGTATTTAAAATTTAAAATATTAAAATATTTAAAATTAAAAGTATGTGTTTCAGGATTTCCGAGAATTCTACCACGTAGGGTGACAAATAGGAGATGTTTGTATGAAAAATGTGACATTTTTTAAGGTAAACTCATGAAAATTGGTATTTGACCTTTCATTTAAAAATATGTATTTCAGGATTGTTGGGAATTCCAGCCCTTTAGGGTGACAAATAGGGGATGGAAGTTTGTATGAAAAATGTGACATTTTTTAAGGTAAACGCATGAAAATTAGTATTTCGCCTTTCATTTAAACATTATAAAGGACTTTTGGAAATTCCACCCCTAAAGACGACTAAAATAGGGATGTAAGTTTGTATGAAAATCTGTTTTTTTTTGGAGTTAAAAGCATGTAAATTGGTATTTCAGTTAAAAATAAAGCAATCAAGGGGATAATTTGTTGTTAAAAAAGGTAATCCATTACTGATTCCATAGGTCAACACCAAAAATGTACGCCAACTTAAATTATAGAGAAATTCGTTTCTTATTGCTTAAAATGTTGTGTTTGTTGTCGTCTAAGTAAAGATTTAGCGTTTTATAAGATTTGTAACTTCTTTTTTTTGGTATTTTTCATAACATATTAAAAAACGCCAATTAAATAAAATAGGGATAAAAAAGTCATTGACCCAAAATTCGAGTTAGCGTAGTATAAATTGTTCGTGTCGAGATGATCGCACCCAAAAAATATCATCTTAATTTTACTGATCTACAAGTTCACAATTTTGTAACTCGATGGATTTTATATCGTTTCAGATCGCAGAACTCATTTGACATATCGGTTAAAATAAATAAATGCTTGAAGTCAAAGGTAGTCCAAAACTGAATCAAAAGATGATCGCCTAAATCTCACCCAAAATATATGCCCACATCTTAATTTTACCGCTTTACAAGGTTATATTTTTGTTAGTAGATGGTGTAATCATCGTTTTAGATCGCGCTATGGTTTCGTTCACAAAATGTGATATTAGACCTATCAATGCCGTGGTCGCAACCTAAGCTAATGGGAGTTACCTTGGTGATTAATGCATCGTTGATTATTTTATTACTTTATTTGACTTACTGACTTTACTTAAGGACAATTGATATGTATTCTTTGATATTTTTGGGTTTATGATATCGGGTCTTTTTTTTAAATAACAGTAGCAAAGTAGTCTTTAGTTTATTTCTTAACTAGGTTATTTATAGGTTAGGTTTTCTTAAATTTATATTGCTTATTTCTTTTAAAAGTAATTTTTTTAGATTAAGCTAGAAGTAAGTAGTTACATTGGTAATCATTCAAAATTGTCGCGGACGAAGTCGCGGGCACCAGCTAGTATATAATATAAACATGCAAAATTTGAAGTAAATCCATGCAGTACTTTTTGAGTTTAGCCCGGACATACATACAGACAAACAGACAAAAATTCTTAAAACTATATTTTTGGCTTCGATTTCTCCTGTAGATCACTCCCCAAGTATCCTTTTCGAAAAATATTCAATGTACAGTTTTGACTTTTCTACGATTTTATTATATGTATAGATTGTATGCAAGTTAAGTATAGTGGCGTCCCATGTACAAATAGCGCTTCTGCGATAATTCGTATAATTATCTATTACTAGCTGTCCCGGAAAACTTCGTATAGACATATTATTGTAATGTATAACCTTTTTCGTATTTCGTTCCAGAGAGAAAAAAATAGAGCTGAAGAACCGAAAATGAAATAAAAAAACTTCTCCAACTTATTTTCATAAAAACATTTTCCTGGCAATAAAAACACATAAAAGAAAGATTTGTCCAATTTGGTGCAGTCGTTGGAAGTTATTAGCATACAAACATTTCCTTGAATAATTTTTATTTTTATGGATATGGATGTATTTAGAACTATATATAAGAAACCTGATGGTATGACGTTGCTACCTAGGACGTCAACACCAAAATCAAAATCAAAAATTTTTTATTCCGTAAAAATTTTACATTTATGTGGAATCGTCATATTTTTTACCCTACCGTGAAGTGCATGACTTGGCAGCTACTGAGAAACACTGCCAGAAAACTCAGTAGGAATCCTTTTTAGGGTTCCGTAGCCAAATGGCAAAAACGGAACCCTTATAGATTCGTCATGTCTGTCTTTCCGTCCGTATGTCACAGCCCCTTTTTACCGAAACTATAAGAGCTGTACTGCTGAAACTTGGTAAGTAGGTGTATTCTGTAAACCGCTAATGCGGTTTTTTCTGTAATTCTGTAATGGGCTATATTTTTACACAAAAATAGAAAAAGAACAATAATTTTGGGGGGTCGCCACACATTGAACTGAAACTCACAAATATTTTTTTCATTGTACCCATACATGTGGGGTGTCTATGGATAGGTCTTTAAAAATCATATTGAGGTTCCTAATATCATTTTCGTCTAAACTGAATAGTAATAATAGAAAGTTTGCGCGAGAGACACTTCCAAAGTGGTAAAATCAGTGTCCCCCCCCCTCCCTGTAACTTCTAAAATAGGAGAATGATAAAACTGAATATATAATGTACATTACCATAGAAACTAACAACGAAAATTCGTTTGAACGAGACCTAGCAAGTAGTTTTTTTTTAATAAGTTATAAACCGCAATTTGCTTTCATTTAATCAACTGAAATACTTGCTGCTACGCAACCCTTCATGTGCAAGTCCGACTCGTACATGGCCGTTTTTTTTTTAAATAAAATATACTTAAGATTAATTACAATCATGTGTGTTGACTCAGACCAACTCAATCCCAAGCACTTTTAGCACTTAAATAATCTGATATTTTGTAATATGGGCATATTACAAAATTTGGCTACACAATTTGGCTTTAATAATTCTTTTAAAGTTATTCGTAGACAATTCTCTAATATCATTGGGAAGTTTGTTATAGAATCTTAAACATTGCCCCATAAAAGAGTTACTTATTTTGTGGAGACGGGTAGTATGCAATTTTTATTCTTATATCTAGTATTTTTATTCTTCTTCAAAATTTTTATTCTTATATCTAGTATTTACATTATATGTATCGCTCCTTTTACAGAAGGAATTGATATTTTTATGCACGCTTGCGCCATCCCACCTTCCAAGGACAATGGTGTGCGTCGGCACTGCTGCTGCATCAGCTGAGGCCCCTAAGCGACTCTAATATACAAACCTTGAAAGAGCTCATATTTTTGAGCCGTTTGGAATTTGGAGACGCTGGGGCTATGGGGTCCGAGAGCGCGGGTTTTTTCCGCGAAATATCTAATAGCTGGCATGCAGAGTCTGTCGCTGCCTTTCAGCGTCTTGCCCAGAATGCTGGCGGCATTGCCATGCCGCCAGCATTCTGGGCAAGACGCTGAAAGGCAGCGACTGTACGTGTGGCGCAACGGCTAAGACAGTCGCCTGGCTGCTACTTGTCCTGAGTTCGATTCCATCGCCGGACAACTATTTGTTTGACCCATAAATAGTTGTTCAAAGTCTGTGTCTGTCTGTTATATGTTTGTAAAGTACCCCGCGACACAGGGATTAGATTCTCTGGTGCGAGCATTGTATTAAAAAAAAATGTTTTCTGGCTCTGCCTAGTTTGGGATCAGATGGCAGTTTTGTTAGTGGTCCTAAGATATTTATTTATTTATATTATTTATTTAAAGTGAAGCTGTAAAAGTCTGCTGAGTTAACTAAATAGTATATTACATTTACAAGTCAAGTTAAAAAAGTACCTATTTTCACGTGTAATGTACGGAAGTTTATCATCGGTATATATGTAAGTGTAATTTGCGTACATTCCTCGTTAAGTCTGATAGCTACTTTTATAGTGCAATTGTTAACTGTTATTTCGTTTGTTGTTAACCAATTATTGTTGATTGATCTTTCGTAACATCTGTTAATTATATTTTATTGTTTCCCTACATTTATTATGCTTGCAGCGAAGTTAACAAATCGTAACATTTAAACGAATAGCTACTGAATGTACATCAGAGTTTTATTTTATAAATAAAACCTTTATTAAGTGACTATTATAATTGGATGGTTGCAATAAAGATTGATGTGAAGAAAATAGCCAAGGGCGAGTCAGGCGTACACGAAGGGTTCCGTACCATTCTACGAGATTTAACACTGAATACCTACTTTTTACACAATTTTATTTTAAATGTTTGATTACTTTTTAAACCTTAAACCTATTAGGGTTACAAGGAAACTACTATTATTAAGACTCAACAAAAACATGGAAAATAGCATTTTGAAAATCGGATTGATTCTATAAAACTATTCTTCCAATCGTTTGTCGAAAAAGGTTGGTATGAAGTTATTAAACAGTGATTTCATCCTGAGCTGCCATATTGAAACAGAGTAGTTTAAATAATAAAGCTTAGAGTAGTACAGTGTTATGCAAGTATAGATATTTGGGATTTGGGAAGCGTTACTTTGAAGTAAGGACCCTAGCGAAGCACGAAGGATATACAATAATATGAGTAAAACTCCAAATGATTCCATAAAAATGTTGTTCCATCCTTTGTCCAAAAAGGTTGGTATTACGTTTTTAAACAGTGATTCCACTCTAAACTGCCATATTGGAACAGAGTTGTTTAAATATTATGATTAATTATTCTATTTGACCTAAGCTTAGAATAGGACAGTGTTATGAATATATATCGCACGGAATGTAATAAATTTGGGTTACTTTACTTTGGAGTTAGGACTCTAGTGAAGCATGAAGGATATACGATACTATAGTTTTATATGATTCGACCTTCATTAGAATCCTAACTCTCTAAAGTGAAACAGAGTAATGCATCTTAAATTATTCCATTCAGTGCGCTATATTAGCGTCCTAAGTCCGCGGGATATAATAAAGAAGTACGTTGATTCTAAAAAATTCAAAATCATTTATGTTTGTTGTCAAACAAAAATCACACTGTAGATAGCCAGTTTTAACCTCAAAACTCACCAAACAAAACTTAAAGAACTTCTCCTACCCTTTTATATAAAAATCGATGTACACGGCTTACAAACTATCTTGGCCCGGTTCTTTAAGCCGTTGATGTTTAAATTTATCTAGTGCGGCAATATAATATTATATATTTCAATTTAAAATTAACTCAAGAACCTGAATAAATAAAACAAAATACTTAGTCGAAAATTTTAGTTAAGTATTTTTTTTCGTTTTTCTCAAATTGTTTTTCTACATGTTGTTTAGTTTCAAAGGCAAATTATGGTCCTTAAATTACATTCGAAGTATTGTGGTTATGTTATTTTACACCCTGTATAATAATGTTTCCGACATTATTATCAGTATCCGTACAAACTTCATCATATCAGCCGAAAGACGTCCACTGCTGGACAAAGGCTCCCCAAGGATCTCCATAATAGCCGGTCCTGCGCTGCCCGCATCCAACGGCTTCCCGCGACCCTTGCAAGATGGGTCTACCTTGTAGGGGGCCAGCCCACGCTGAGTCTTCCGGTTCGTGGTCGCCACTCGAGAACCTTTCTTCCGTACAAACTTATTGATGTCATATCGCAATATTTCCGTACAGAGTAATAAATTCTTAAAGTGAAAACAAGTGTATTTTTTATTTTATTTATTTATCCTTGTACGCTCAAAACATACAATTAATAGAGACACGTACGAATAAATTAATAGTATAAAGGTGCTGCTTCTTTCGGAATAAAGAGCCCTGACAGGAGATTTTTTTTGTTAAAAAAATATAGTACTTTATATAAGTATACATATATAATATAATATAAAAATCACACTTCCAAGAGTGTGAGTTTACAACGAATAAACTAATTATCACAATATTACTCCTGTAATTAATAGTTTATTGGAACAAGTTCAAGCTGATTAGTGTTTAGACAGTTTGATTTGTAAGCTTTTTATAATAAAGGAATCAGGAACAATTTTTTTTTAAATCCCAATTCGTTAAACCGGGTCGTGTTAGTTTGCACGAAATATACCTACTGTTGACAATAATACTCCTGCTGTGCTATTGTGCGAGGTTCTCGGTTTGATTCCCGGGCCGCTAATGAACTGCTTGTGAATCTGCCATGTGCATTCACTAATGGAGATTGGAATTTCTTCAGAATATGTAGAGGTGTTAATGATATCCGTTAGGGGTGATATGGAATTTGAGATTACGATCGTATTTTATCAAAACACACGATGCGGTAGCAAGTACAGTAATATTATATATAGGAAAACTGATTAAATACTTATAAACACGATATATACCTACAATAATAGAGATAATTAGATGTTAGGTAGACAGAAAAGTAGGGTATAGACGCCAGCACATCAAGCTACCCCAATCTGTCGAATTTCCCCAATAGTAAGTGAACCTTAGGCTTATGGGATAAAGGTGAAACTCTATAAAATAAATTTGACAGATTGAGGTCGTTGGATGTGCTGGCGTTTGTACATATATGGATGCATATACTTAGTACTTAAAATTACCTTTATAGCATTAAAAATATACAATAGGCTTTGATCATAAATTACACCCCTTTATTGTGAGAAGTTGGTACGATATGGTTACTCAGAAAATAATAATAAAAATAAAAATTGTAAAGGAAACGTGGGTTGGGTTCTATAGTTATAAATATTTGATTTTCACTGACAGATATGAGTTGAAGGATTATCATTTTGAAATCTTATAAAGCACCCTAAGCTTTTTTTCAATATTGTTTTTTTTTCCTTTTTTTTAAATATAGTTGTCTATAAAAGCGTTTTTATAAGTTGTTTTAAACTTTTATAATTCTTTATTTTGTAATAGCATTTTCTATAAGACCATGTATTTTAGTTTTTTAAACTATTATTTATTTTATTTATGGCATACACTATTGTCTGGCACAAAGACAATACCAGTCATAAAATAACTTGCTAATCCTGATGATCCTAGTAGGAGAATGGATCAGTTTAAAATATTGAACTCTCATCGGTCCATGATAGTTATACCATATTAAGAAATAATTCCGATTTAATCCGACGTTTTGAAAGAGGTCAAAATCTTATTCAAAGTTTCCTTTACATATTAATATACGTATTAAGTTAACAAAAACGTTATGAAATATATATTACACATAGAACAACAGAAAAATCATTAGGTATAGTATAATTATCCTCAGAAATATTTACTTTATTGACTCCAATTTTTTAAGCTCAAAATTACGCACTTCATTCCTAGTATAGTATTTTGCCAAGTAACATAATTGTGTGGATATTACCGTCACTGGAGACCTGATTGTTTCCTAGAACAACTGAGAGGTTGTTTCTCAGAACGC
The DNA here is from genome assembly GCA_951640165.1 of Pseudoips prasinana. Taxonomy (NCBI): domain Eukaryota; kingdom Metazoa; phylum Arthropoda; class Insecta; order Lepidoptera; family Nolidae; genus Pseudoips; species Pseudoips prasinana. The sequence continues at coordinate 28,176,664 of OX621246.1, forward strand.
ATTTTGTAAGGCCTAGTGCAGAATATGGTTTAATAGCCTGCTAGTATTTGTTGCCGTGAGAAGACAGAACATTAAATCTTATATATTTTTATATACAGTGTGATTCGTAGATACTTGCCGTGCACGCTGCAGCCACCGCCTGAGCTGTGGACCGAACCCCATAAGGGTGCCCTCAGGTATTAGCCGCTTAAATTAAGCTACTGGTTGAGAGCCTTTTCCGCTAGCCAACTGCTCGTTGTTTTAAATTTTTTAATTTTAATTACAATATATAAGATTTTTTTCTTCACATATATTTTTATTAAATCCTTAAATGAATAAAAAATAGCAAGTTACTAAGTTATTATTATTACATTTTAGTATTGCTAAATGTAATAATAATAACTTAGTAACTTGCTATTTTTTATTCATTTAAGGATTTAATAAAAATATATGTGAAGAATGAAGAAAAAATTCTTATATATTTTAATTTTATATTTAAGACATATTAAGCATAATAATATAATTGTGTCGATTTAACCATCACTGGAAACTAGATTGTTGCCTAGAACAACTGGGAGGTTGTTTCTCAGAACGCATTTTGTAAGGCTTAGCACAGAATGTGAATAAATAGTGCACTAGTATCTTTTATCGTGGAAAGCAAGAGAAAATTCACTTAACATATTTTAGTACGTTTGACGGGCACAGGCCCGCAGGGGCATGGTGGGCAAATACTTGCTTTTCACGCCGGAGGTCGTGGGTTCGATTCTTACCCAGGACAGATATTAAAATTTGTGTGCATGAACATGTACATGAACATGTTTGTCCTGAGTCTGGGTATAATTTATCTATATAAGTATGTATTTACAAAAGAAAAGTAGTATATGTAGTACATCAGTTATCTGGTTTCCATAGTACAAGCTCTGCTTAGTTTGGGATCAGGTGGCCGTGTGTGAATAATGTCCCAAGATATTATTATTATTATATTTTAGTAATATTTTGATAAATAATATGTATTTTACCGAGTGAATGAGTGTTCAACCAGAAATCACGGATTGGATTTGCAGTTCGGACCAAAAAGTGTTATCAGGTTTTTACTCAAAAGAAAATCTTTCTGCACTAACAACCCCGTATGTATGTTTGACAACATAGAAACATCTTTAAGCAATAAACGGGGGTTTTGTTGCATATGGATTTTATGTACGTCAATTGTTTTTATTTACACACACCTAATACATATACCCTCTCATTCACCGCCCGTCTGTACCCTGAGTGGAGTTTGAACCCCAAAGGTGTTAGCCACTAGTGAGAGTCCTTTAAGTTATAATTTAGTTCTGCTAGACGATTTAAGCCGCGAACTCTAACCATCTCGCCTCTTTAAGGTGTAACAGTAAAAGCCTACTGGACTATAAAGTTATATCAGGAAGATAAAAACACCACTATAAAGCTATATAAAGAAGATGAAAACACCAATATTTTTTCTAACTTGTATTCTACCCAGTACATAGTATTACTATTAGGTGCGTAATATTGCACGCACCTAATAGTAATACTAAGTACTGGGTATATTATCGAGTAATATAATTACGTTGACGTTATTTTCGCTGAAGACTTCATTATTTTCAAGAACAATTGAAAGGTTGTTCCTAAGAACAAAGAATTTTGTTAGGCTTAGTGTATAATAAGGAATATGAATTTGTTAGCATCTGTAATTGTCAAAGATAAAGAATATAGAACTGTACAACACATACTTCAGGTGCTGCTGCCTGAATTTTTTTATGCACAATGGGTTTGCGGTTGACCACGATCTGGGGCTATACCGGCTAAGTCGCCGAACATCGTTTTCGTGAATGGCGTTCAAATAAATAAAGGTTAAAAATGATTTAATCAATCGTTAAATCAGCTTCCATGATCACATGTGACGTCATAAATGGTCCGGAATCGATTGTCAACGTTGAAGCCGACGACTTTAACGATTAATTGAAATAATGAAATAATGAAATTTATTCAGCACTTGGGTATTTACATACACTTGTACTTGTCAAGCTCACAATGTATTACATAAACACAGTTTAAAAACAGTAATTAAAGTAACAAAATATTTTAAATTAGTCCGTCCGTGCGGTCTGTTTCGTCACATGTATTTTTAATATTCTTAAATAAATAATAAATAGCAAGTTACTAAGCATTTAGCAATAGTATATCAAATTAAGGAATTGAAAACAACGAGCAGTTGGCTAGCGCAAAAGGCTCTCAACCTGTAGCTTAATTTAAACGACTATTATACCTGAGGGCACCCTTATGGGCCACATCTCAGGCGGCCACTGAAGTAAAAAGATGGAATTCGAAATGGGGGTCAGATCACTTCCGCGGTATTACCGATCACGTGTTAAGGGGGCAACGCGATCCTCGGCGCTGAGGATCCTACCCTAGCTAGCCTGCGGCTTTCTCTAGCTACCTAGGTGGACGTCCCGGAGAAGAAAGCCACAAAGAAACTCCGGGCTTGCTTTTTTCGTCTTCTTTTGCTTTTTGTTTTCGATTTATTTTATATCTTTTTTTAACTTTGTTTTTGTTTTTACATTGTGATTGGCTGGTATGTGGGCTAATGCACGCACAGAACCGATGACATCTAGTTAATCAAAATAATTATGAGGTAATAAACAATAACATTCCATTTCGCTCAAGCAATTAAAATAACCTCTTGCAAGATGAACAAACGGTGGGTGCATCCGCGCACATTTACAAAATTAACAAGTCACACGAAGTCGACTAAAGGCGACGACTGTATGAGACAAAAAAATAAAAAGAGTACCCCAGCAGCAGCTCTACCAGTTACCGCAAGCAGCACCCGTTCACGAGTATGACGTGAGGGCCAGCCATCGCCTCCTTCGCCATATTAGAATTAAATCATTTTTAACCTTTATTTATTTGAACGCCATTCACGAAAACGATGTTCGGCGACTTAGCCGGTAGAGCCCCTGTACTGATGGTAAGCAAAGATGTGGTCGTGTACCGCGCGCACCCATAAGATGCCTGTTCACTTTAGCCTTGAATAAACCCATGTTGTATATACAGTTGAACAGGCTACCGCTCGACCAACGAGGCATTATAAACTAAATATAAGTCAATAAACTATGCTACAAATTCAACATTGTGCACCATACTTTACAACAAAGAGATCGCAACGCACTATTAACGTTTTTCATAGAAACCAATGCCACAGACAAACAATGTGAACGATAGTAAAATATAATTATATTAAGTAAAGATCGCAAGTGTAGTCGCTAAATAAAAACTTGGTATAGAAAATTAAAAAACAAATACAACCAGGTTCCATGCGTTTAAAAACCGGCCAAGTGCGAGTCGGACTCGCCCTTGAAGGGTTCGGTAGCAGCAAGTATTTCAGTAGATTAAATGAAAGCAAATTGCGGTTTACGATTTATGACGTATTAAAAAAAACTACTTGTTAGATCTCGTTCAAACCAAATTTTTTTTTTGGTTTGAACGAGATCAAAATATTTTTTTTTTATTTTCAGTTCTAACCCCCAAAATTATAGATCGTTTTCTATTTTTGTGTAAAAATCTTAATGCGGTTCACCGAATACATCTACTTACCAAATTAATTTCAACAGTACAGCTCTTATAGTTTCGGAAAAAGTGGCTGTGACATACGGACGGACAGACAGACGGACAGACATGACGAATCTATAAGGGTTCCGTTTTTTGCCATTTGGCTACGAAACCCTAAAAAACGAGGTGACACTCTCTATTTCCTGACTCTCATAATTACTATTAGACAAAAGAAGCAAGACTGGCTTTATGTGTTCTCCGAGGCATCCTGTGATTCCTGACCCCGGGGTACTGTTGGGTATTTATCGAGCCATTCCATCCTGTTACTGAAAATAAATCTTAACAAGTGCCATAATGGCGGCGAGATTAAGCATCTACGCGCGCGGTCAGTCTGTAGATGGTTAACGACAAAAGTGCTTTAGAGGTTGAGTTAAGGTGTCAGTGCCAGCTGCAGAGCTGCTGTTAGTAAACGTAGGGCACAGCGTTCATTCGCTCAAAGAGCGGCCCGACTGGGGAAGTACCTCCACCTTACAAAAGACATTCCTTAATAATAACATTATTTTTGTGTTTCTGTGTGTGAGTATGGTCGCCAGAGCTCATAGGGGCGGGGGTCGAGAGGGTCAGCAACAATTGTTTGCAGACTCTTTTCAAGGCCGGCAACGCACCGCGAGTCCTTGGTGTTGCGAGTGACCATGGGTGGCGCTGTTCCTTACCATCAGGTGACATATATATAAATAAAAAAAAAATCAGTGGTTACTTGAACAACTATGGCACAAGGGTAACTATTGTCCATAAGAATAAATAAAACATAATCTAGCCAATAAGAGATGGTGCACGTAGTTCTTAAATATATCTATAAATAAGTAATCATTAAAATAATATTACAATATATATAAGTACATGTACCAAATACTTGGTAATCGAAAAAAATTCAAAGTCTAGCAATCAAAATCCTAATAAATAGCGTTTTCAAGGCACGCCTTACTTGAAACCCGGGATCTGCAGATGACCACTCTTCCGATATATAAGCGAGGTAATCTTCCATTACTAACATAATAAATTACTTGATATTACGAAACAAATATTCCAATAAAAATAACTACAACTACGCGAAATAACTCGGAACTTTATAGAATTCTGGGCTCAGCACCGTTGTGCACCTAAATTGCTACTTATATTTGCAAGCCACTTTCCAATTAATCATCCAAAGGGCCAAAGGTTTCGGCAATCGAAACCAAACTTTATCATACCAAGAATAAAATCATAAATTGCACGACAGAAAATAGCTTTAAACGTCAGCACATCACTATAGTCTTTTCCCACGGCGCTCAACCATGTGTAGCTGTTGTCAACGTTTAATTCGCAATCGATATTGAAGCTTATGTATTTAAAAATTAAGTTGAGATTGTGATTTGCTAAAATCTTGGTTGTTAGCACAGTTTTCGTTTCCAGAAGGCAGTAGAGAAGTTCTAGGGCCCATGTATGGTTGTATGTAATTAATGGTTTGCAGTGTTCTGCTATGGCATTTCATGGTTCGTTTGATGAGAAGTCTTCTAAGGAAACTGTCTCTCTTCATTACTAAAAAGTTTTTAAGTGCTTTGTTTGTATACGTGAGCGTTAAGTGTTACTTGTTAGCAAAGTAACTAGAAACTTATGACTAGTTTGAAAAAGATGGTGCCGTTTTTCTCTAGCTGGGTCTATGACGCTTTTAGTAAGACCACCCTGTTATTACGGGTAAGTGTATTCATCTCGTATCACTGCAAATATAAATGACGGGTCGGTTGGCGTGGTTGGCTAATACTTGCCTTTCACGCCGCAGGTTGTGGGTTCGATTCCCACCCAAAGCAAATGTTTGTGTGTATAACCTTGTCTGTTTGTCCTGAGTCTGGGTGTAATTATCTATCATCATCATCATATCAGCCGAAAGACGTCCACTGCTGGACAAAGGCCTCCCCCAAAAATCTCCACAATTGCCGGTCTTGCGCTATCCGCATCCAGCAATTTCCAGCGACAAGATCATCGGTCCATCTTGTAGGGGGCCTGCCCACGCTGCGTCTTCCGGTTCGTGGTCACCACTCGAGAACCTTTCTGCCCCAACGGCCGTCGGATCTACGAGCTATGTGCCCCTCCCACTGCCACTTCAGTTTTGCAATTCTTCGGGCTATGTCGGTGACTTTGGTTCGCCTGCAGATGTCGACATTTCTGATTCGATCCCGCAGGGAAACTCCGAGCATAGCCCTCTCCATTGCTCTTTGGGTGACCTTGAGCCTTCTAATAAGGTACTTATACTCTCAAGGTACTTATATAAATACATAATTATCTATATAAGTATGTATTTATATACAAGCGTGTATTTTAATCATATAATCAGTTTGCCACCGGTACTTAGTTTATTTCATTGCAATAATTAATTTTCCATGCCTTTTCTTTTAAAAGGCTGTCTGTCCTGTTAAGTAAGACCGCCTTTTGATTACTAAAACATTTTTTTTATTTACAGGTTAACTGATACCAAATATGGCTGAATTGAAAAAGAAATGTCGACAAAACAGTGCCGATTATTTAAAATTTGGATTTATTCCATCAAACCCAGACAAAAAATTGCCCATAGGCCCTTTATGCAACAACATTTAGAACAATGACTCTATAAACCATCGAAGATCATCTAAAAAGATGTCATCCTGATAAAATAGGTCAAGATTTGAAATAATTTCAACCATTGAAAGAAAAATATGAAAAGAGACCCACAGTTAATAATACTGTTAGCTTTAATGTCTTAAAATAACGATAATGGCTTGCATCTTCAACAACATTGTCATCTTCATATCGAAAGTCAAAAGTAAAGATTCAGATTTTGAAAGAAAACCTGGGACTCTACCGGTTAAATCGCCGAACATTGTTTTCGTGAATGGCGTTCAAATAAATAAAGGTTAAAAATGACTTATTCAATCCTTAAATGGGCTTCAACGTTGACAATGAATTCCGGATCATTCGTGACGTCACATGTGCTAATGGAAGCCGATTTAACGATTGATTAAGTAATTTTGAGCCTTTATTTATTTGAACGCCATTTAAGAAATCGATGTTCGGCGACTTAGCCGGTGGAGCCCCAGATTATAGTTTGGTATTAGATAGCAGTGTGTTTAGTTGTCCCTAGATATTATTATTATTATTAGTTAGTGTTTAGTGGCTCAGTGTATTTATGCTAACTGCAAATAGATCCACATTCAATTTGAGTCTTTACTTTGGTGTGCAAGATTTTAAAATAATAATAATATTTAGGGACAATGTCACACAGATCATCCTAGCCCCAGACTAAGTAAAGCTTGTACTATGTGTACCAGGCGACGATATATACTTATATAGATAGATAAATACGTATATACATAGAAAACATCCATGACTCAGAAACAAATATTCGTGCTCATCACACAAATATTTGCACTTACCGGGATTCAGACCGAGGACCACCAGCTTCGTAAGCAGGAGCACTACCAACTAGGCTACGGTGATCGTCAAGATATGATATGCATTTTATTTTAATCGACTTCTTACACACAAAGGCGGTACAATTACATAAGCGGCCACTGCCTTAACCACGTGCTTACGTGCATTCAAAGTCAATTCGGTTGTATGTTGAGTTAAAAAATAATTATGATATAATAGTTCCGTAACATCGGATGCAAAAATTTATAATAATAATAATAGTGTCATAGGACATTATTCACACACGGCCATCTGATCCCAAATTTAGCAAAGCTTGTAGGTACTATGTATATAGTATGTATTGTATACAGATAGCTGATATACTACATATACTACTTTTCTTTTGTAAATACATACTTATATAGATAATTACACCCAGACACGGGACAAACATATTGTATATGTTCATGCATACAAATATTTCTCCTGGGTGGGAATCGAACCCACGACCAGTGGCGTGAAAGGCAAGCATCATCCAACCACGCCAACTGATATCATAGACAAAAATAATACTTTTTTGACAATATTAAAATTATTTTATTTTATTGTACTATTTTATATTTACATTAAACGAGGCTTATAAATAAATGGATTACACTTTATTGCTCTAAAAGTGATGTAATAAAGAATTCAGTATTTATAATAATATCCTCGGACAGTATTTACACACGGCCATCTGATCCCAAACTAAGCAGAGCTTGTATCTACTATGGAAACCAGATAACTGATATACTAAATATACTACTTTTCTTTTGTAAATACATACTTATATAGATCATTACACCCAGACTCAGGACAAACAGACATGTTCATGCACACAAATATCTGTACTGGGTGGGAATCGAACCCACGACCAGTGGCGTGAAAGGCAAGCATCATCCAACCACGCCAACTGATATCATAGACAAAAATAATACTTTTTTGACAATATTAAAATTATTTTATTTTATTGTACTATTTTATATTTACATTAAACGAGGCTTATAAATAAATGGATTACACTTTATTGCTCTAAAAGTGATGTAATAAAGAATTCAGTATTTATAATAATATCCTCGGACAGTATTTACACACGGCCATCTGATCCCAAACTAAGCAGAGCTTGTATCTACTATGGAAACCAGATAACTGATATACTAAATATACTACTTTTCTTTTGTAAATACATACTTATATAGATCATTACACCCAGACTCAGGACAAACAGACATGTTCATGCACACAAATATCTGTACTGGGTGGGAATCGAACCCACAACCAGTGGCGTGAAAGGCAAGCATCAACCAACCACACCAACTGAAATAATAGACAACAAAAATACTTTTTTGACAATATTAAAATTATTTTATTTTATTGTACTATTTTATATTTACATTAAACAAGGCTTATAATTAAATGGATAACACTTTAATGCTCTAAAAGTGATGTAATAAAGAATTCAGTATTTATAATATATTTTCATTTTAAATCCCTGCTTTGTGTAGCAGTAGCGTGTTCAAATCTGCTATCAAATCAAATCAAATGCTGTGTGTTGACGGTGAATACCAGAATATCATCACCCCATCTCATCTCGTGGAGAGCGCAGAAGTCGACCCGAGGTAATATCTACCAGAGGACGGACAGCAGCTTCTTCCTGTGTAATATGACCATCTTACTCGTACTGTGATCGCCAACCATCTGCCATGCGTGGCGATGAAGAAGAGTCTTGGGAGAAGTTTGTCGAGCAGTAGACTTCTTTCAGCTGATATGATAAATAATAAATAAATAAAATAAAAAAGGTTTTTAATCACGTAGACTTTAAACCCAAAAAAATCGGGCCAGTAAATGCTTTTGTGGCAAGAAACCCCCTACAAGATGGACCGATGATCTTGTGCGGGTCGCTGGAAATCGCTGGATGCGGATAGCGCAAGACCGGCAATTGTGGAGATCTTTGGGGGAGGTCTTTGTCCAGCAGTGGACGTCTTTCAGCTGATATGATGATGATGATGATGAGACTTTAAAAAAGCGCTTGTAAATAGTCAGAACATGTTCGTAGTAATATATAATTAATTTATAACTATTTCTAGGTACATATAGATATTTAGGTACACGGATTGTAGGAAAAAATTTACAATAAGATTTATTTTATAATAGTAACGTTATTTAGCTAACTTAAGTTAAGTTATTGTTAAGGCTCATGTGTAGGTTAAATTATCTAAATTTCAAATTTTAGCTATATTTTACTACATATTATCTGAATGGTTCTGTCTGTATTAAGGTAAGAATTAAATGTTATTATTATGGCGGACCTTGTGTTTATAACGACGGTCGCGCTTTAATTCTATCACCAGATCCAATGACTTACGAAGCTGGTGGTCCTGGGTTCGAATCCCGGTAAGTGCAAATATTTGTGTGATGAGCACGAATATTTGTTTCTGAGTCATTGATGTTTTCTATGTATTTACATATTTATCTATCTATATAGGTAAGTATGTATATCGTCGTTTGGTACCCATGTGACATTGTCCCTAGATATTATTATATTATTATAATGCGCCGCAACTGAGAAGACCCAGCGAAACAAACTCAGCGGGTATCTCTACTACCGGTTTCAACTACTACGAGTCTTGGGAGAAGCTTGTCGAGCAGTAGACTTCTTTCAGCTGATATGATGATGATGAGGTTCAAATCTCGGGTCGGGCCCATAAATGCTTTTCTGGCAAGAAGAATGCTCAGTAGCAGCTCAGCGTCATGCCCAAATAGCGGTTTTACATGCCCATCCCTCGCACATACTATCTTATAAAATCAAATCATTTTTTTTTCAAAAAGACGGACGATTTGTTTTTTCCATATTATTGGTAATCATTTAGTTCTTTTTTTTAACCCTCTTTTTATATGGGGGTTTTTATCTAAACAGATATGTCAATCCCATCGTGCCTTTTACATTAAATAACATTAGAATATAATAACAATACCTTAACTACACTGAACAGAACTAAATAATAATGTAACAATAACAATAATATTTAGGGACAATGTCACCCAGATCATCCTAGCCCCAAGCTAAGCAAAGCTTGTACTATGGGTACCAGGCGACGATATACATACTTGTATAGATAGATAAATACTTATATACATAGAAAACATCCATGACTCAGAAACAAATATTCGTACTCATGACACAAATATTTGTACTTACCGGGATTCGAACCCAGGACCACCAGCTTCGTAGGCAGGAGCACTACCAAGTAGGCTACGGTGACCGTCAATATGTATATTAATATAATTTGTGATAAGGGTGAAATTGGAGTCACATATGAAGAACTGTTATTAAACGGCATAACTTTCTGGCACCTTCTGAAGTTGGTTCATTTAGTTCTAAAGAGGTTTTAATAGCCAAACTATGTTACTGGCACTTAATAAAGAGTCTGGGTATAAAAAAAAATTGATTCCATATTCGAATCTTTTTTTTTTTTTAATAATAATCCTATTTTAAGTTTGTGACGTGTTTACTTTCGCTTCGCGGGTTTGCGGTTAAACGCTATCAAGCAACTTAAACTAACTTCTAGCATAATCCTCCCTTATTGTTACTTAAAACAGATATCTTGGTGTGTTTAACTGCTAGTCAGAGCCACTAAACGCGATACTAACAGGCCAGTAGTAAGTAATTTATTTGCATAAACATATGTATACATACAAATAAGTCAATTGCATGAAAGATGTTACATAGTTATTGTACTGATCAGACATGCTTGCCATACAATGGCGTGCAAAAATTTAATACATGAAGTTATATAAAAAAATCTAAGTCATACAAAACAAGACACAGAATAAAAACATAATAATATCATCAAAAAGAAGTTAATGTTAATTTAATATTAAGAATTATTTAGTGGATTAAAATGTCAACATAAAACTTATATATAAAAATTATGTATGTTTAGTATCAAGCTAGAACTTATCCGCCAAATATTCTGAAATATCATTATAAGCTCTTTCTACTAAAAGTGATTTAATTGCTCGCTTAAATTCATTAACTGGTAGACTTTTCCATTCTTTTGGTAGTTCATTGAAAATCACCGTATAGTCAATGTATCCTATATTCTCCTGACATTTTTAACACACTTAAATCCGCAATCAATCAGTATAAGTCCCGGTACACAAGAACGCAATCGATTAATAGTTTAAAAGCCATAAGTGCCAATAAACTTCTAGCAGTCCTTTGACGCAATAATCCTCAGTTATTGAGTGGGGTGCACACTCAATACATTGATTGATAAATTGTGTGGACTAAGGCTTATGGTGTTTTTATGGTCTTCATGTCGTATTAAATGATGTGCTGAGCTTTTAAATGCACTGTGGAGGGTTAAGATTGTTTGTTTACTCTATAATGTATGGAGATTTTGTACTTGGTAAGCTTGTACTAGGTTAAGAGGCTATAATGGACTGGATAAATGGACTGCACGTGTGGCGCAGTAGCTATGACAGTCGCCTTGCCGCTGACAGTCGCCTCGCTGCTGACAGTCGCCTCGCCGCTCACAGTCGCCTCGCCGCTGACAGTCGCCTCGCCGCTGACAGTCACCTCGCCGCTTCGTGTCGGACCTCCCGCGCCGGACAACTATTCGTGTGACCCATAAATAGTTGCCCGGAGTCTGGATTTAATTTGTGTCCGTCTATTATATGTTTGTAAAGTACCCAGCGACACAGGGATTAGATTCACTACTGCGGGCATTGTCTTGAAAAAAAATGGTGGACTAAATTTATTGAAGTGAGTTTTTTTAAGACAACGCCCGCACTAGCGTAATTAAACCCTGTCTCACTTTACAAACATATAATTGACGGACACAAAGTACATCCCGACTCAGAACAACTATTTATGGATCACACAAATAATTGTCCTGTGCGGGATCCGAACCTGGGACACAAAGTCGCGACGCGACTGCCTTTACCGCTGCGCCACACGGGCAGTCACTTGATGATGGCAGAATATGCTTGCCAAAAAATTAATAGGGAGTGTGAATTCTGAGATGCAATTTACACTGCTTTTCTGTTCGAAAAATATATGAACATGCAAGAAGAACAATAAACGAGCAAATTACTTGCATCAGTGTGACACCCCAACACGTGCTTCAGTCCTCCACGGATCATTCTCTCGGCATGCTAACTTACTGTTACATGTACAGACGCCAGCACATCAAGCTACCCCAATCTGTCAAATTTCCCCAATTGAAAGTGAACCTTAAGCTTATGCGATAAAGTTGAAAATCTATAAAAGAAATTTGACAGATTGGGCTAGGTGGATGTGCCTGTTGTCTGCACAATTATGAGCACTCTACATTCGAATGTTAATGTCAAACTCGAGAACTCGACGTAATTTGGCTGTTTTAATGTCCTGCATAGTTTTTGCGAGTGGAAGGGCGGTGCATATAGCAACGGCTTGAGCAAACTATCAAAATTTTGACGGTCACCGTAGCCTAGTTGGTAGTGCTCCTGCCTACGAAGCTGGTGGTCCTGGGTTCGAATCCCGCTAAGTGCAAATATTAGTGTGATGAGCACGAATATTTGTTTCTGAGTCATGGATCTTTTCTATGTATTTAAGTATTTATCTATCTATATAAGTATGTATATCGTCGCCTGGTACCCATAGTACAAGCTTTGCTTAGTTTGGGGCTAGGATGACCTGTGTGACATTGTCCCTATATATTATATAAAAAAAATATATCAGTTTGCTCTAGCCGGGGTGCAATATTACTTACCCGCTCGCAAATCTAACTCTACATATTAATATTGTATTTTAATTAAAATATTTTTACGTATGCAATATGTTTTTATTTGTTAACGTGTGAATAATTTATACCAAAAAGACAGTTCCTCTAATTATTTTATACATATGATGGATTAATTGTCTATACATACTATATTTAGCCCGGGTGAAACCGCGGGACAAAGTTAGTAAAAAATCAACAAAGTAATCAACGTACCAGCTGCTACCATAACTGTATATTCCGAATTTCATAATAAATTTAGTTATCCCACGTCCATATTACAATAATATTTCGCATCGTAGATGTATCTAATGAAGTGGTCGCATCAATATAACGGTGTTGCCCGCGGCTCCGTCCGTAAACGTGTTTCACAATATAGATATGATATAAAATCAACGGAATTGTACAGTAGATCCTATCACTTTTGTTACATGCTTTTGGGTACAGTTGTGGATAAAATCACGACAGTATAATATTAATAGATAAATAAATAATAAATGAATATGTCGGGAGAACTAACACACTTAAGTGATAAAAGTGCTTGGGATTGGGTTGTTCGGATTCAACACACATGATTGTAATTAATCTTAAGTATATTTTATTTTAAAAAAGGATTCCAACTGAGTTTTCTGGCAGTGTTTCTCAGTAGCTGCCACGTCATGCACTGGACGGTAGGGTAAAAAAATATGATGATTCCACATAAATGTAATTTTTTTTCGGAGTAAAGAATTTTTGTTTTTTTTGACTTTTTGACTGCAATCTGATCGAAAACTAGCCAGAACCTGTACTATGGCAACCAAACAACTCAAAAACATACTCATATACTTATTTCTGATTAATTCATATTATAAATAAATTACACCCGGACACTGAACACACAGATTTGCCCTGGGTGGGGATCGAATCCATGACCTTTGGCTTAGCAGTCAGGGTCACTAATCACTAGACTAATAGGTTAGTCAAGCAATTAAGATGGGTCTATGTAATATCTCATGTCATATTTATTTTTATGGTGTACAATAAATAGTATTCTATTCTATAATTCATTGGCTACTTTTATGCATTATACTCGTAATATAATGAGTGTCTGCAAAACAAATTTTCATTTTTGTACCAAATTTAAGCCGTGTGTTTCCGGCCTTGGCCGGTTTTCTTTCTGAGATGGAAACACACGGCATAAATTCGGTACAAAAATGAAAATGTTTGTATTTCATGTTGTATTTCATCGGCAACTTAATATAACAAGTACTATTTGCCGCCTACTTTTTCCTTTATGCCAAATATCTTTCTCTTATACTAGACTACACCTGTTTATTACCTCATTTTATTTTATACAACTCTTGCTATCCTAAGGTAATCTGTAAGAAATCTCAGATAGCGATAAAACCGCTGTTTGAACATAATAATATTTATGCTAATGTCTTATTTATTAAATATGAAACATTAAGATAAGAGACTTTCACTATTATGTACCGAGACAGCAGATTTACCACTAACTATTGCATAATATAAGCTGAAAACATCCTCTGGCGGTCATAGACGATCACCGTAGCCTAGTTGGTAGTGCTCCTGCCTACGAAGCTGGTGGTCCTGGGTTCGAATCCCGGTAAGTGCAAATATTTGTGTGATGAGCATGAATATTTGTTACTGAGTTTCAGTTCTATTTATGGGGAACCCCCAAACTTATTGTTCTTTTTCCTTTTTTGTGTGAAAATCTTAATGCGGTTCACAGAATACATCTATTTACCAAGTTTCAACAGTACAGCTCTTATAGTTTCGGAAAAAAGCTGTGACATACTTTCTATGTATTTAAGTATTTATCTATCTATATAAGTATGTATATCGTCGCCTGGTACCCATAGAACAAGCTTTGCTTAATTTGGGGCTAAGATGATTTGTGTAAAAAAAAATAAAGGCTTTCTCCAACATCTCCATAATTGCCAGTCATGCGCATCCAGCAACTCTCATATGACCATCGGTCCACCTTGTACGGGGCCTGCCCACGCTGCATTCTGCACGCTGCTGTCGGTTTGTGGTCTCTACTCGAGAACATTTCTGCCCCAGCGGCTGTCAGTTCTACGAGCTATATGCCGTGCCCACTGCCCCTTCATCTTGCCTATCTCAATTAGAATCTGTAAGTGTGGTCAAATATTTTAATAGCTTAAGTTGCAGCCATCTTTAAAATTACTTGTATTCATTTAAGTGCGTGTGGCACCGACCCCACGAACCACAGTTTATCTGGCCCATGTATTTTTTATTTATTTATTGAGGAAACAAACAGTCGTTTAACTTACAAAAAATGTATACAAAACTTAATTTCTAATTGACCTATAGTTCCATTATCTTAATAACTAACATTATGTTCCTAGTTTACTTTGAGAACACTGAGCAACACATACAAGATTATCAAATAAATTATATAATCTAAATAGTTTTTTGTATCTTTTTAGCTATTATTTAGTAGTAATTTTTCTTATTTTAGGTCAAAATTGTGTATGAGAGTATTTTCACGCATTAATTGTATTTTATTTTCATGTTGTGTTTCGTATTCGACTCGCTACCGCTTGACGAAAAACGTAGTCTAAATAATAATTAATAACATATTTACCACTTACGCACATATCTGTACCAAACCAAAGTAGCGGAGTTAGCACTACCCATCTCACATTTTGAATTTATTAGTGATGTCAAAACATTCCCTAGTGGACAGAATTTATCGTCGTCGGCCCTAGGCGAACACTGAAAAATCGACTACTGCATACGTCGGCGAACATCGAGATTGCGTTTCGAAATTCAAATGTAATTCAAAATAAGTACCAACGTATATTAACGGTTGTTTATTTAATGGAATTTATGTAATCGTATAGAACTGGTTTTAGATAGGAAATATAGTGTCGATTGTGAAGTAACAGGTTGGTTCAAAATGGGTTATTGTTAGTTATGGGATAGCAAGGTGGTGTTACTTTTTCTCGTTTATTTAAATGTATCTATTAAACCCGCTTACTACGACACTTCTATTTTTACAAGCTTTTATTTAGTTTCACCTGTCCGGTGTCTGTAATCAAAACTAATAAGTTAGATTTCTTAACATTACGTTTAGAGTTTGCTAAGAAGATTTTCAGGCCTCAAGTCATCTAGAAAATAATACTACAAACTAAGTAAACAGTTACTCTCTTCAGAAGATGGAAATTCATCTATAGCACCTCCGTCAATGGTCGTCCGTGCCACCACCGTGGATTTCACAAGAAACTTTTTACGGCTCACAACCGCTTTATGAAATCAATTAACTGCGGAGTTATTTCCAATCCGGTATGACATGGCAAACTTCAAGAAGCGAGGCTATTTTGTTCTTAAAGGCCGGCAACGTACTTCCGGATACTTTGGTGTTGTGAGTGTCCATGGGCGACCTTCACTTACCATCAGAGGACCCACTGATACCCCATTGATAGTTTGCTTTGTTATTATTTAATAAGGTAAACCGCGCTAGAGGGTTACCCCTTTGGGTTTGGTGGTAAACCTCAGCTGAAGATGCTAGAGAATGTCGACATTTAGGAACGTTTAGTACAACTATCGTTCTACGTTAGTACCCTAGGATGCCGGCCGCTCGCCTGATTGGTGATCGGAAGGGACACCAGTTCTTTATAAGGGACAACAAACTAATGATAACATCTTAAGATATCGAGGAAAGAGAGTGTACAGACATTAACACATTAAAAAAACGTTAATTAAGACCTAAGAAGGAAAAAATCGTAATACTTGGTTATTATCACAAATCAGACTTTTTTAATAAAACCCATATTTTCTGAATAATTAATATTAATCAGCAGATAATTCTGATCTTGCTGGGTGATTCACATGGATCATTTCCATAGCCACGAACAATTGATATGTATCGCAGATTAATAATAAATAACATTTTTGTATGTCATTTATTATTAATCTGCGATACATCGTGTGATGACCTGAACTCGTTTTGTAACGACTGGCCTGAAATTGTGAAGGGCAGGGAATCTGGAAATCCAAGGCCTATTTCTATGTCCCACTGCTGAGCAAAGGCCTCTCTTTGCTCAGCAGTGGGACATAGAAATAGGCTATGATAATAAAAAGAAAAGCGAAAACATACAAAATTTCTTAAAATAATTACTCGAATCTGAGCAATACTAACGAAACGAATTTTAATTTAAATATTTTTTTTTACTAACATATACCTATGTATAAAATAATAATATACCCTGGGGCATTATTTACACACGGCCATTTGATCCCAAACTAAGCGGAGCTTGTACTATGGAAACAAGATAACTGATATACTACATATACCACTTTTCTTTTGTAAATACATACTTACAGTCGTATAGATATTACACCCAGACTCAGGACAGACAGACATGTTCATGAACACAAATATCTGTCCTCGGTGGAAATCGAACCCATGACCTTCGACGTGAAAACCGCATTTGCCAAACTACGCTAACAGGCCCATATACATACATGTATGTATATGAAATTTTTTAGATCTTAGGATATTTGTTAATAATGACGCGAAAAGGTTAAACGGATTTAATATTTTTTTGAAATTTAAAATGGATCGTAATTAACATACATAAATAAATAAATAAATAAATTTATTCAAAAATGTCTACAAAATTTATATCTATTTATATTAAAAATAATTAATACTAAGCTATAGACAGTTTGTGCCTGTACTAGGTTAAACCTGTACCACAGGCGTTCTAATGGCTTAAAAAGTATACTTATCCTTTATTAAAAATTTAAACAATATTAAATTATACATATTCAAAAATCTAAGATATAATGTTTAAAAATTAACTTATTTTAGAATACTAAATAACGCCTCAGTCTCATCATAGGTCAACTTTTGTAAAAAATTACTGACTATTCTTTTACAATTTATATAGTTAAGGTTATATATAGATAGTGACTTATTTATTTTATTGTAAAGATATGACCCGAGAAAAGGATAAAACCTGTTTGTATAAATAAACTTAGACTCTGATGCACTAGTGCAGATAATATCTTTCCGTCTTTTGCTGTTAGTAAGGTTAGCATTGTAAGTGAGTGTTGAGTGTTGTTTTAAAATTGCATGTTTAATAAAGAGTTGGCGGACAGTTAAGACGTTGCATTTTTCATACAAAAGGCACGTAGGAAAAAGGAAAGGTCGAAAAGTTGCAACTTTTAGTATTGCTCTTTGGGCACGTTCAATGGTTAACATTAAGGTTTTTGAAGCACCACCCCAGGAAGTAATGCAGTATTGAATAATAGATTGACATAATGCCTGATAGACTAGTTTAATCAATTTGATATCAGCAATATGGCGTAGTTTTTTAAACACGAATATGAGCTTCCGTACCCGATTTGACAAGGCAAGGATATGTTGTTTAAAAGATAGAGCTTCATCGATAATAACACCAAGATACTTCATGCTATTTGTGTTAGCAATAACTGGACAATCGCAGGAAACCCAGGGGCTGGGGCAATAGTGTGCATATATGTTATCTTGTTTAGGAAGTCTGTGGTTTTTACGCATGCAAAAATTAATAAACATTGTCTTTTCAGCATTTAAAGTTAGTAGATTATTATTAAGCCATTTATTTATTACATTAAACCCATGCTGTGCGTAATAATGAACCGCAGTAGTGTTTGGAGCAGAAAAAATTAATGCTGTATCATCAGCATAGGAAATTACTTTCCCATGGTCTAACTCTAAGGAACACAGATCATTTATGTAGATCAGGAATAGGGTAGGGCCTAGTATACTTCCCTGGGGAATTCCAAAAGCAGGAATTTTCACGTCCGTACTGATGAATTGGTCAATTTTAACACATTGAGTACGGTCATTTAAATAGCTTGCGAAGAGTTTCAACTGGGTGCCCCTAATTCCTAATGCCTCTAACTTGGATAGAAGGTTAGGAATAGACACGGTGTCGAATGCCTTCGCTAGATCAAGGAAAATACCAGTTACTAGGTTCCCTTTTCCCAGTTCCTCTGTGACAAAATCAGTTAAATGTTGAACTGCGTCTGATGTGGATAAGTTAGCTCTAAAACCAAATTGCATGTTTGAAAGCAAAGAGTTCTTTTCTAGATATAAGACAAGTCTATTGTTTATTATTTTTTCTAGAATTTTGGAAAAGGAAGGTAGTAAAGAAATTGGCCTGTAATTAGTTACAAGATCCTTACTCCCTGATTTGTGAACGGGAATAACTACGGCTTTTTTTAGGCATTTAGGAAAAATTCCATCAGTTAGGCAGGTTTGAAAAATGAAAGTTAAAGGAGGGACTAGAATGTGCTTAAATCTTTTGAGAATATTATTACTAATGTTATCCCAACCCGCTGCACAGTTGTTTTTCAACCCTACAATAATTCGTTCCACTTCAGATTCATCTGTGTCTAACAGAACAAAAGATTTCCCACTATGGAGTTGAGTTCTTGTGGAGGAATAACCAGTCAAGTTAACGTTTTGCTGTTTTATTTTTTCCCCAAGTTCCTTTCCAACGTTTGCATAAAACTTATTAGCGTTGTCAGCAGCGATAATCGGTGAGGAGTGAGTGCGAAGTAAACTTGAAGATGATTTATGCTGGTTAGAAGAAAAGGTAGTGGATTTTATAACTTTCCACAGTTGTTTACTATTTGAACCTGCTTCATAAAGTTGTTTTTTGTCAAACTCAATTTAAATTTTTTTCAACAAGTTATTACAAAAATTTCTGTATCTTTTGTAAGATAATTGTAGTGTATAATTATGTGGAGATTGCGTAACTCTTTTATGTAATTTATCTCTGTGACGTATACAACGTAAAAGGCCCGGTGTGATCCATGGCTTAATGTTTATATTTTTCCTACTTAATCTAATTATAGTTGTATTACGTAAAATTGCTTCTTGCAGTTTATTAATTACGTATAACAATGCCGTATTAGCATCAGCAGAATAGTAAACTGGGTCAAAATTAATATTGCACAAATCACATTCAAGGTTATACATGTTTATGTGTGATTTTTGCTGCGATTGTGAAATCTGTTTACGTAGCGTTAATTCAAGTGTAGTTAGAACTGGGTAGTGATCAGTTATTGTGGCATTAGTAACAAGGGTTAAGCTTGGTAATTTAGCTTTAAGCATGACGTGATCTAAACAAGAACCACTCTGGTGAGTTGGAAAAGTGTGGGAAGGCAAAAGCCCATGAAATGCACATAAATTAAGGTAGTTTTCCATCCCTGCATTGATGTTTTCAGGATTAATGTTTAAGTTGATATCTCCAGTTAATACAATATTATTAAAAGAAGAGAGAGATGAGAGTATTGTATTAAGAGAATTATGAAAAGAATGTAAATTTCTAAAAGAAGGAGGTCTGTAAATAGCCACGATTGCGATGTCGGTTCCAATTTTAATAACTAAGCAATTGCATTCCTGTGCAACGGGCTCTTCAACAGTGACAAGAAGAGATTTTTTAGTATAGACAACCACCCCATCGTTCTGATTGAAGTTGACTGAACTGTTGTAGTTGTTGTATCCCTGTAGCACAGGAATATTACCATCACGATTAGAAAGCCAACATTCCGTAAGAATTATAACATCACAGTCGACATTTAATCTATGTAGAAAAATATTAAAACTGTCTATGTTCTTAAAAATACTCCGAATATTTTGCTTTAATATATTGCTTAATCGTACTGCGAGACACAGCTAATAATTTCATAAGTACCCACATTTCTGCATGCTATAGTATAATAAAATACATCATCCGTTGGTCTTAATATCGTTTACCAAGAATTTCTACATAAAATGGTGAAGTAAACGAAGTGTTACAAATAAATATAAGTGATGTCGGTGAATTTGGCAGATCATTTGTCAGCAGATCAAAAATAAATAAGAGTTCTCGTCGCATGCAGGTGAGTTCTATAGTTCGTGATACTATTTAAAAATAGTTCTGGCATTTTTAGTCAGAAAAAGTCAATCAAAAAAATGATCTGCTAACTTCCCGTAGCAGATCATTATCAAAAAACTCACAAAAAAATGTGAGTTCTCGATGCATACCAATGAGTTCTGGAGTTCCTGGTACTTTTTATGAATAGTTCTGGCCGATTTACCTAAGAAAATAATTAAAGAAGATTTCCCTCAGAAAATCACGACTCCAAGAACATTGTAATAAAACACAAAGTTCCACACATGCTGACAAGGTCTTAATTAAGTACTTAAAGTTAAGACAAACTTTGGGCATACAGCGAGACAGTAGTGACAAAAAGTTCAGTTCACCTGGATCAAAAACGCATGTCAGAAAAAAAATCTATGTCAGAAAAAGACATGTTTTTTTGAAGAAAGATCGTAAATTAGAAACAACGACGCATGCTGATAAGTTATATTTATTTTCTGGTTCACTAAGGACCAAAGCACACATTCTGATACCTTTGAGAAATAGTTCTGCATCTTTTCTGACACAAAAATAATTCAAGTTTTAATTGAAATTCAGAAAATGACGCCTGCAAGAACATTGCAATAAAATAAAAATTTGCACGCATGCTGTCATATTTTATGGTATTTAAAGTAAACACGTACTTTATAAATAGAGCTAAATACTTAAGATAAATAGTTCTGTCAATATGGAGCAGAAAAGCATGTCAGAAAAAAATATTATATCTGAAAAATACTTGTTTTAGAAAAAGGGTCGCAAATTAGAAACAACGACGCATGCTGATCAGTTATATTTATTTTCTGGTTCACTAAGAACCTAAGCACACATTCTGATACCTTTGAGAAATAGTTCTGCATCTTTTCTGACACAAAAATAATTCAAGTTTTAATTGAAATTCAGAAAATGACGACTGCAAGAACATTGCAATAAAATAAAAATTTGCACGCAAGCTGTCATCTTTTACGGTGTTCAAAGTAAACACGTACTTTGTGAATACAGCTAAATACTTAAGAGAAATAGTTCAGTCAATATGGAGCAGAAAAGCATGTCAGAAAAAAATATTATATCTGAAAAATACTTGTTTTAGAAAAAGGGTCGCAAATTAGAAACAACGACGTATGCTGATAAGTAATATTTATTTTCTGGTTCACTAAGGACCCAAGCATACATTCTGATACCTTTGAGAAATAGTTCTGCATCTTTTCTGACACAAAAATAATTCAAGTTTTAATTGAAATTCGGAAAATGACGCCTGCAAGAACATTGCAATAAAATAAAACATGCTTTTCTGCTCCATATTGACAGAACTATTTCTCTTTAGTATTTAGCTGTATTCACAAAGTTCGTGTTTACTTGAAGCACCATAAAAGATGACAGCATGCGTACATATTTTTATTTTATTGCAATGTTCTTGCAGTCGTCATTTTCTGAATTTCAATTAAATCTTTAATTATTTTGTGTCAGAAAAGATGTAGAACTATTTCTTACAGGTATCGGAATGTGTGCTTGGGTCCTTAGTGAACCAGAAAATAAATATAATTTATCAGCATGCGTCGTTGTTTCTAATTTGCGACCCTTTTTCTAAAACAAGTGTTTTTCAGATATAATATTTTTTTCTGACATGCTTTTCTGCTCCATATTGACAGAACTATTTCTCTTGAGTATTAAGCTGTATTCACAAAGTACGTGTTTACTTTGAACACCATAAAAGATGACAGCATGCGTGCAAATTTTTATTTTATTGCAATGTTCTTGCAGTCATAATTTTCTGAATTTCAATTAAATCTTGAATTATTTTGTGTCCGAAAAGATGCAGAACTATTGCTCAAAGGTATCAGAATGTGTGCTTGGGTCCTTAGTGAACCAGAAAATAAATTTAACTTATCAGCATACGTCGTTGTTTCTAATTTGCGACCCTTTATCTAAAACAAGTATTTTTCAGATATAATATTTTTTTCTGACATGCTTTTCTGCTCTTTATTGACAGAACTATTTCTCTTAAGTATTTAGCTGTATTCACAAAGTACGTGTTTATTTGAAACACCATAAAAGATGACAGCATGCGTGCAAATTTTTATTTTATTGCAATGTTCTTGCAGTCGTCATTTTCTGAATTTCAATTAAATCTTGAATTATTTTGTGTCAGAAAAGATGCAGAACTATTGCTCAAAGGTATCAGAATGTGTGCTTGGGTCCTTAGTGAACCAGAAAATAAATATAACTTATTAGCATGCGTAGTTGTTTCTAATTTGCGACCCTTTTTATAAAACAAGTGTTTTTCAGATATAATATTTTTTCGGACATGCTTTTCTGCTCCATATTGACAGAACTATTTCTCTTAAGTATTTATCTGTATTCACAAAGTACGTGTTTATTTGAAACACCATAAAAGATGACAGCATGCGTGCAAAATTTTATTTTATTGCAATGTTCTTGCAGTCGTCATTTTCTGAATTTCAATTAAATCTTGAATTATTTTGTGTCAGAAAAGATGCAGAACTATTGCTCAAAGGTATCAGAATGTGTGCTTGGGTCCTTAGTGAACCAGAAAATAAATATAACTTATCAGCATGCGTCGTTGTTTCTAATTTGCGACCCTTTTTCTAAAACAAGTATTTTTCAGATATAATATTTTTTTCTGACATGTTTTTCTGCTCCATGTTGACAGAACTATTTCTCTTAAGTATTTAGCTGTATTCACAAAGTACGTGTTTACTTTAAACACCATAAAAGATGACAGCATGCGTGCATATTTTTATTTTATTGCAATGTTCTTGCAGTCGTCTTTTTCTGAATTTCAATTAAATCTTGAATTATTTTGTGTCAGAAAATATGTAAAACTATTTCTCAAAGGTATCAGAATGTGTGCTTGAGTCCTTAGTGAACCAGAACATAAATATAACTTATCAGCATGCGTCGTTGTTTCGAATTTGCGACCCTTTTTCTAAAACAAGTATTTTTCAGATATAATATTTTTTTCTGACATGCTTTTCTGCTCTTTATTGACAGAACTATTTCTCTTAAGTATTTAGCTGTATTCACAAAGTACGTGTTTATTTGAAACACCATAAAAGATGACAGCATGCGTGCAAAATTTTATTTTATTGCAATGTTCTTGCAGTCGTCATTTTCTGAATTTCAATTAAATCTTGAATTATTTTGTGTCAGAAAAGATGCAGAACTATTGCTCAAAGGTATCAGAATGTGTGCTTGGGTCCTTAGTGAACCAGAAAATAAATATAACTTATCAGCATGCGTCGTTGTTTCTAATTTGCGACCCTTTTTCTAAAACAAGTATTTTTCAGATATAATATTTTTTTCTGACATGTTTTTCTGCTCCATGTTGACAGAACTATTTCTCTTAAGTATTTAGCTGTATTCACAAAGTACGTGTTTACTTTAAACACCATAAAAGATGACAGCATGCGTGCAAATTTTTATTTTATTGCAATGTTCTTGCAGTCGTCATTTTCTGAATTTCAATTAAATCTTGAATTATTTTGTGTCAGAAAAGATGCAGAACTATTGCTCAAAGGTATCAGAATGTGTGCTTGGGTCCTTAGTGAACCAGAAAATAAATATAACTTGTCAGCATGCGTCGTTGTTTCTAATTTGCGACCCTTTTTCTAAAACAAGTATTTTTCAGATATAATTTTTTTTTCTGACATGTTTTTCTGCTCCATGTTGACAGAACTATTTCTCTTAAGTATTTAGCTGTATTCACAAAGTACGTGTTTACTTTAAATACCATAAAAGATGACAGCATGCGTCCAAATTTTTATTTTATTGCAATGTTCTTGCAGTCGTCATTTTCTGAATTTCAATTAAATCTTGAATTATTTTGTGTCAGAAAAGATGCAGAACTATTGCTCAAAGGTATCAGAATGTGTGCTTGGGTCCTTAGTGAACCAGAAAATAAATCTAACTTATCAGCATGCGTCGTTGTTTCTAATTTGCGACCCTTTTTCTAAAACAAGAATTTTTCAGATATAATATTTTTTTCTGACATGTTTTTCTGCTCCATGTTGACAGAACTATTTCTCTTAAGTATTTAGCTGTATTCACAAAGTACGTGTTTACTTTAAATACCATAAAAGATGACAGCATGCGTGCAAATTTTTATTTTATTGCAATGTTCTTGCAGTCGTCATTTTCTGAATTTCAATTAAATCTTGAATTATTTTGTGTCAGAAAAGATGCAGAACTATTGCTCAAAGGTATCAAAATGTGTGCTTGGGTCCTTAGTGAACCAGAAAATAAATATAACTTATCAGCATGCGTCGTTGTTTCTAATTTGCGACCCTTTTTCTAAAACAAGTATTTTTCAGATATAATATTTTTTTCTGACATGTTTTTCTGCTCCATGTTGACAGAACTATTTCTCTTAAGTATTTAGCTGTATTCACAAAGTACGTGTTTACTTTAAACACCATAAAAGATGACAGCATGCGTGCATATTTTTATTTTATTGCAATGTTCTTGCAGTCGTCTTTTTCTGAATTTCAATTAAATCTTGAATTATTTTGTGTCAGAAAAGATGTAAAACTATTTCTCAAAGGTATCAGAATGTGTGCTTGAGTCCTTAGTGAACCAGAACATAAATATAACTTATCAGCATGCGTCGTTGTTTCTAATTTGCGACCCTTTTTCTAAAACAAGTATTTTTCAGATATAATATTTTTTTCTGACATGCTTTTCTGCTCTTTATTGACAGAACTATTTCTCTTAAGTATTTAGCTGTATTCACAAAGTACGTGTTTATTTGAAACACTATAAAAGATGACAGCATGCGTGCAAATTTTTATTTTATTGCAATGTTCTTGCAGTCGTCATTTTCTGAATTTCAATTAAATCTTGAATTATTTTGTGTCAGAAAAGATGCAGAACTATTGCTCAAAGGTATCAGAATGTGTGCTTGGGTCCTTAGTGAACCAGAAAATAAATATAACTTATCAGCATGCGTCGTTGTTTCTAATTTGCGACCCTTTTTCTAAAACAAGTATTTTTCAGATATAATATTTTTTTCTGACATGTTTTTCTGCTCCATGTTGACAGAACTATTTCTCTTAAGTATTTAGCTGTATTCACAAAGTACGTGTTTACTTTAAATACCATAAAAGATGACAGCATGCGTGCAAATTTTTATTTTATTGCAATGTTCTTGCAGTCGTCATTTTCTGAATTTCAATGAAATCTTGAATTATTTTGTGTCAGAAAAGATGCAGAACTATTGCTCAAAGGTATCAGAATGTGTGCTTGGGTCCTTAGTGAACCAGAAAATAAATATAACTTATTAGCATGCGTAGTTGTTTCTAATTTGCGACCCTTTTTATAAAACAAGTGTTTTTCAGATATAATATTTTTTCGGACATGCTTTTCTGCTCCATATTGACAGAACTATTTCTCTTAAGTATTTATCTGTATTCACAAAGTACGTGTTTATTTGAAACACCATAAAAGATGACAGCATGCGTGCAAAATTTTATTTTATTGCAATGTTCTTGCAGTCGTCATTTTCTGAATTTCAATTAAATCTTGAATTATTTTGTGTCAGAAAAGATGCAGAACTATTGCTCAAAGGTATCAGAATGTGTGCTTGGGTCCTTAGTGAACCAGAAAATAAATATAACTTATCAGCATGCGTCGTTGTTTCTAATTTGCGACCCTTTTTCTAAAACAAGTATTTTTCAGATATAATATTTTTTTCTGACATGTTTTTCTGCTCCATGTTGACAGAACTATTTCTCTTAAGTATTTAGCTGTATTCACAAAGTACGTGTTTACTTTAAACACCATAAAAGATGACAGCATGCGTGCATATTTTTATTTTATTGCAATGTTCTTGCAGTCGTCTTTTTCTGAATTTCAATTAAATCTTGAATTATTTTGTGTCAGAAAATATGTAAAACTATTTCTCAAAGGTATCAGAATGTGTGCTTGAGTCCTTAGTGAACCAGAACATAAATATAACTTATCAGCATGCGTCGTTGTTTCGAATTTGCGACCCTTTTTCTAAAACAAGTATTTTTCAGATATAATATTTTTTTCTGACATGCTTTTCTGCTCTTTATTGACAGAACTATTTCTCTTAAGTATTTAGCTGTATTCACAAAGTACGTGTTTATTTGAAACACCATAAAAGATGACAGCATGCGTGCAAAATTTTATTTTATTGCAATGTTCTTGCAGTCGTCATTTTCTGAATTTCAATTAAATCTTGAATTATTTTGTGTCAGAAAAGATGCAGAACTATTGCTCAAAGGTATCAGAATGTGTGCTTGGGTCCTTAGTGAACCAGAAAATAAATATAACTTATCAGCATGCGTCGTTGTTTCTAATTTGCGACCCTTTTTCTAAAACAAGTATTTTTCAGATATAATATTTTTTTCTGACATGTTTTTCTGCTCCATGTTGACAGAACTATTTCTCTTAAGTATTTAGCTGTATTCACAAAGTACGTGTTTACTTTAAACACCATAAAAGATGACAGCATGCGTGCAAATTTTTATTTTATTGCAATGTTCTTGCAGTCGTCATTTTCTGAATTTCAATTAAATCTTGAATTATTTTGTGTCAGAAAAGATGTAAAACTATTTCTCAAAGGTATCAGAATGTGTGCTTGAGTCCTTAGTGAACCAGAACATAAATATAACTTATCAGCATGCGTCGTTGTTTCTAATTTGCGACCCTTTTTCTAAAACAAGTATTTTTCAGATATAATATTTTTTTCTGACATGCTTTTCTGCTCTTTATTGACAGAACTATTTCTCTTAAGTATTTAGCTGTATTCACAAAGTACGTGTTTATTTGAAACACTATAAAAGATGACAGCATGCGTGCAAATTTTTATTTTATTGCAATGTTCTTGCAGTCGTCATTTTCTGAATTTCAATTAAATCTTGAATTATTTTGTGTCAGAAAAGATGCAGAACTATTGCTCAAAGGTATCAGAATGTGTGCTTGGGTCCTTAGTGAACCAGAAAATAAATATAACTTATCAGCATGCGTCGTTGTTTCTAATTTGCGACCCTTTTTCTAAAACAAGTATTTTTCAGATATAATATTTTTTTCTGACATGTTTTTCTGCTCCATGTTGACAGAACTATTTCTCTTAAGTATTTAGCTGTATTCACAAAGTACGTGTTTACTTTAAATACCATAAAAGATGACAGCATGCGTGCAAATTTTTATTTTATTGCAATGTTCTTGCAGTCGTCATTTTCTGAATTTCAATGAAATCTTGAATTATTTTGTGTCAGAAAAGATGCAGAACTATTGCTCAAAGGTATCAGAATGTGTGCTTGGGTCCTTAGTGAACCAGAAAATAAATATAACTTGTCAGCATGCGTCGTTGTTTCTAATTTGCGACCCTTTTTCTAAAACAAGTATTTTTCAGATATAATATTTTTTTCTGACATGTTTTTCTGCTCCATGTTGACAGAACTATTTCTCTTAAGTATTTAGCTGTATTCACAAAGTACGTGTTTACTTTAAATACCATAAAAGATGACAGCATGCGTGCAAATTTTTATTTTATTGCAATGTTCTTGCAGTCGTCATTTTCTGAATTTCAATTAAATCTTGAATTATTTTGTGTCAGAAAAGATGCAGAACTATTGCTCAAAGGTATCAGAATGTGTGCTTGGGTCCTTAGTGAACCAGAAAATAAATCTAACTTATCAGCATGCGTCGTTGTTTCTAATTTGCGACCCTTTTTCTAAAACAAGAATTTTTCAGATATAATATTTTTTTCTGACATGTTTTTCTGCTCCATGTTGACAGAACTATTTCTCTTAAGTATTTAGCTGTATTCACAAAGTACGTGTTTACTTTAAATACCATAAAAGATGACAGCATGCGTGCAAATTTTTATTTTATTGCAATGTTCTTGCAGTCGTCATTTTCTGAATTTCAATTAAATCTTGAATTATTTTGTGTCAGAAAAGATGCAGAACTATTGCTCAAAGGTATCAAAATGTGTGCTTGGGTCCTTAGTGAACCAGAAAATAAATATAACTTATCAGCATGCGTCGTTGTTTCTAATTTGCGACCCTTTTTCTAAAACAAGTATTTTTCAGATATAATATTTTTTTCTGACATGTTTTTCTGCTCCATGTTGACAGAACTATTTCTCTTAAGTATTTAGCTGTATTCACAAAGTACGTGTTTACTTTAAACACCATAAAAGATGACAGCATGCGTGCATATTTTTATTTTATTGCAATGTTCTTGCAGTCGTCTTTTTCTGAATTTCAATTAAATCTTGAATTATTTTGTGTCAGAAAAGATGTAAAACTATTTCTCAAAGGTATCAGAATGTGTGCTTGAGTCCTTAGTGAACCAGAACATAAATATAACTTATCAGCATGCGTCGTTGTTTCTAATTTGCGACCCTTTTTCTAAAACAAGTATTTTTCAGATATAATATTTTTTTCTGACATGCTTTTCTGCTCTTTATTGACAGAACTATTTCTCTTAAGTATTTAGCTGTATTCACAAAGTACGTGTTTATTTGAAACACTATAAAAGATGACAGCATGCGTGCAAATTTTTATTTTATTGCAATGTTCTTGCAGTCGTCATTTTCTGAATTTCAATTAAATCTTGAATTATTTTGTGTCAGAAAAGATGCAGAACTATTGCTCAAAGGTATCAGAATGTGTGCTTGGGTCCTTAGTGAACCAGAAAATAAATATAACTTATCAGCATGCGTCGTTGTTTCTAATTTGCGACCCTTTTTCTAAAACAAGTATTTTTCAGATATAATATTTTTTTCTGACATGTTTTTCTGCTCCATGTTGACAGAACTATTTCTCTTAAGTATTTAGCTGTATTCACAAAGTACGTGTTTACTTTAAATACCATAAAAGATGACAGCATGCGTGCAAATTTTTATTTTATTGCAATGTTCTTGCAGTCGTCATTTTCTGAATTTCAATGAAATCTTGAATTATTTTGTGTCAGAAAAGATGCAGAACTATTGCTCAAAGGTATCAGAATGTGTGCTTGGGTCCTTAGTGAACCAGAAAATAAATATAACTTGTCAGCATGCGTCGTTGTTTCTAATTTGCGACCCTTTTTCTAAAACAAGTATTTTTCAGATATAATATTTTTTTCTGACATGTTTTTCTGCTCCATGTTGACAGAACTATTTCTCTTAAGTATTTAGCTGTATTCACAAAGTACGTGTTTACTTTAAATACCATAAAAGATGACAGCATGCGTGCAAATTTTTATTTTATTGCAATGTTCTTGCAGTCGTCATTTTCTGAATTTCAATTAAATATTGAATTATTTTGTGTCAGAAAAGATGCAGAACTATTGCTCAAAGGTATCAGAATGTGTGCTTGGGTCCTTAGTGAACCAGAAAATAAATCTAACTTATCAGCATGCGTCGTTGTTTCTAATTTGCGACCCTTTTTCTAAAACAAGTATTTTTCAGATATAATATTTTTTTCTGACATGTTTTTCTGCTCCATGTTGACAGAACTATTTCTCTTAAGTATTTAGCTGTATTCACAAAGTACGTGTTTACTTTAAACACCATAAAAGATGACAGCATGCGTGCATATTTTTATTTTATTGCAATGTTCTTGCAGTCGTCTTTTTCTGAATTTCAATTAAATCTTGAATTATTTTGTGTCAGAAAAGATGTAAAACTATTTCTCAAAGGTATCAGAATGTGTGCTTGAGTCCTTAGTGAACCAGAACATAAATATAACTTATCAGCATGCGTCGTTGTTTCTAATTTGCGACCCTTTTTCTAAAACAAGTATTTTTCAGATATAATATTTTTTTCTGACATGTTTTTCTGCTCCATGTTGACAGAACTATTTCTCTTAAGTATTTAGCTGTATTCACAAAGTACGTGTTTACTTTAAACACCATAAAAGATGACAGCATGCGTGCATATTTTTATTTTATTGCAATGTTCTTGCAGTCGTCTTTTTCTGAATTTCAATTAAATCTTGAATTATTTTGTGTCAGAAAATATGTAAAACTATTTCTCAAAGGTATCAGAATGTGTGCTTGAGTCCTTAGTGAACCAGAACATAAATATAACTTATCAGCATGCGTCGTTGTTTCGAATTTGCGACCCTTTTTCTAAAACAAGTATTTTTCAGATATAATATTTTTTTCTGACATGCTTTTCTGCTCTTTATTGACAGAACTATTTCTCTTAAGTATTTAGCTGTATTCACAAAGTACGTGTTTATTTGAAACACCATAAAAGATGACAGCATGCGTGCAAAATTTTATTTTATTGCAATGTTCTTGCAGTCGTCATTTTCTGAATTTCAATTAAATCTTGAATTATTTTGTGTCAGAAAAGATGCAGAACTATTGCTCAAAGGTATCAGAATGTGTGCTTGGGTCCTTAGTGAACCAGAAAATAAATATAACTTATCAGCATGCGTCGTTGTTTCTAATTTGCGACCCTTTTTCTAAAACAAGTATTTTTCAGATATAATATTTTTTTCTGACATGTTTTTCTGCTCCATGTTGACAGAACTATTTCTCTTAAGTATTTAGCTGTATTCACAAAGTACGTGTTTACTTTAAACACCATAAAAGATGACAGCATGCGTGCAAATTTTTATTTTATTGCAATGTTCTTGCAGTCGTCATTTTCTGAATTTCAATTAAATCTTGAATTATTTTGTGTCAGAAAAGATGTAAAACTATTTCTCAAAGGTATCAGAATGTGTGCTTGAGTCCTTAGTGAACCAGAACATAAATATAACTTATCAGCATGCGTCGTTGTTTCTAATTTGCGACCCTTTTTCTAAAACAAGTATTTTTCAGATATAATATTTTTTTCTGACATGCTTTTCTGCTCTTTATTGACAGAACTATTTCTCTTAAGTATTTAGCTGTATTCACAAAGTACGTGTTTATTTGAAACACTATAAAAGATGACAGCATGCGTGCAAATTTTTATTTTATTGCAATGTTCTTGCAGTCGTCATTTTCTGAATTTCAATTAAATCTTGAATTATTTTGTGTCAGAAAAGATGCAGAACTATTGCTCAAAGGTATCAGAATGTGTGCTTGGGTCCTTAGTGAACCAGAAAATAAATATAACTTATCAGCATGCGTCGTTGTTTCTAATTTGCGACCCTTTTTCTAAAACAAGTATTTTTCAGATATAATATTTTTTTCTGACATGTTTTTCTGCTCCATGTTGACAGAACTATTTCTCTTAAGTATTTAGCTGTATTCACAAAGTACGTGTTTACTTTAAATACCATAAAAGATGACAGCATGCGTGCAAATTTTTATTTTATTGCAATGTTCTTGCAGTCGTCATTTTCTGAATTTCAATGAAATCTTGAATTATTTTGTGTCAGAAAAGATGCAGAACTATTGCTCAAAGGTATCAGAATGTGTGCTTGGGTCCTTAGTGAACCAGAAAATAAATATAACTTGTCAGCATGCGTCGTTGTTTCTAATTTGCGACCCTTTTTCTAAAACAAGTATTTTTCAGATATAATATTTTTTTCTGACATGTTTTTCTGCTCCATGTTGACAGAACTATTTCTCTTAAGTATTTAGCTGTATTCACAAAGTACGTGTTTACTTTAAATACCATAAAAGATGACAGCATGCGTGCAAATTTTTATTTTATTGCAATGTTCTTGCAGTCGTCATTTTCTGAATTTCAATTAAATCTTGAATTATTTTGTGTCAGAAAAGATGCAGAACTATTGCTCAAAGGTATCAGAATGTGTGCTTGGGTCCTTAGTGAACCAGAAAATAAATCTAACTTATCAGCATGCGTCGTTGTTTCTAATTTGCGACCCTTTTTCTAAAACAAGAATTTTTCAGATATAATATTTTTTTCTGACATGTTTTTCTGCTCCATGTTGACAGAACTATTTCTCTTAAGTATTTAGCTGTATTCACAAAGTACGTGTTTACTTTAAATACCATAAAAGATGACAGCATGCGTGCAAATTTTTATTTTATTGCAATGTTCTTGCAGTCGTCATTTTCTGAATTTCAATTAAATCTTGAATTATTTTGTGTCAGAAAAGATGCAGAACTATTGCTCAAAGGTATCAAAATGTGTGCTTGGGTCCTTAGTGAACCAGAAAATAAATATAACTTATCAGCATGCGTCGTTGTTTCTAATTTGCGACCCTTTTTCTAAAACAAGTATTTTTCAGATATAATATTTTTTTCTGACATGTTTTTCTGCTCCATGTTGACAGAACTATTTCTCTTAAGTATTTAGCTGTATTCACAAAGTACGTGTTTACTTTAAACACCATAAAAGATGACAGCATGCGTGCATATTTTTATTTTATTGCAATGTTCTTGCAGTCGTCTTTTTCTGAATTTCAATTAAATCTTGAATTATTTTGTGTCAGAAAAGATGTAAAACTATTTCTCAAAGGTATCAGAATGTGTGCTTGAGTCCTTAGTGAACCAGAACATAAATATAACTTATCAGCATGCGTCGTTGTTTCTAATTTGCGACCCTTTTTCTAAAACAAGTATTTTTCAGATATAATATTTTTTTCTGACATGCTTTTCTGCTCTTTATTGACAGAACTATTTCTCTTAAGTATTTAGCTGTATTCACAAAGTACGTGTTTATTTGAAACACTATAAAAGATGACAGCATGCGTGCAAATTTTTATTTTATTGCAATGTTCTTGCAGTCGTCATTTTCTGAATTTCAATTAAATCTTGAATTATTTTGTGTCAGAAAAGATGCAGAACTATTGCTCAAAGGTATCAGAATGTGTGCTTGGGTCCTTAGTGAACCAGAAAATAAATATAACTTATCAGCATGCGTCGTTGTTTCTAATTTGCGACCCTTTTTCTAAAACAAGTATTTTTCAGATATAATATTTTTTTCTGACATGTTTTTCTGCTCCATGTTGACAGAACTATTTCTCTTAAGTATTTAGCTGTATTCACAAAGTACGTGTTTACTTTAAATACCATAAAAGATGACAGCATGCGTGCAAATTTTTATTTTATTGCAATGTTCTTGCAGTCGTCATTTTCTGAATTTCAATGAAATCTTGAATTATTTTGTGTCAGAAAAGATGCAGAACTATTGCTCAAAGGTATCAGAATGTGTGCTTGGGTCCTTAGTGAACCAGAAAATAAATATAACTTGTCAGCATGCGTCGTTGTTTCTAATTTGCGACCCTTTTTCTAAAACAAGTATTTTTCAGATATAATATTTTTTTCTGACATGTTTTTCTGCTCCATGTTGACAGAACTATTTCTCTTAAGTATTTAGCTGTATTCACAAAGTACGTGTTTACTTTAAATACCATAAAAGATGACAGCATGCGTGCAAATTTTTATTTTATTGCAATGTTCTTGCAGTCGTCATTTTCTGAATTTCAATTAAATCTTGAATTATTTTGTGTCAGAAAAGATGCAGAACTATTGCTCAAAGGTATCAGAATGTGTGCTTGGGTCCTTAGTGAACCAGAAAATAAATCTAACTTATCAGCATGCGTCGTTGTTTCTAATTTGCGACCCTTTTTCTAAAACAAGAATTTTTCAGATATAATATTTTTTTCTGACATGTTTTTCTGCTCCATGTTGACAGAACTATTTCTCTTAAGTATTTAGCTGTATTCACAAAGTACGTGTTTACTTTAAATACCATAAAAGATGACAGCATGCGTGCAAATTTTTATTTTATTGCAATGTTCTTGCAGTCGTCATTTTCTGAATTTCAATTAAATCTTGAATTATTTTGTGTCAGAAAAGATGCAGAACTATTGCTCAAAGGTATCAAAATGTGTGCTTGGGTCCTTAGTGAACCAGAAAATAAATATAACTTATCAGCATGCGTCGTTGTTTCTAATTTGCGACCCTTTTTCTAAAACAAGTATTTTTCAGATATAATATTTTTTTCTGACATGTTTTTCTGCTCCATGTTGACAGAACTATTTCTCTTAAGTATTTAGCTGTATTCACAAAGTACGTGTTTACTTTAAACACCATAAAAGATGACAGCATGCGTGCATATTTTTATTTTATTGCAATGTTCTTGCAGTCGTCTTTTTCTGAATTTCAATTAAATCTTGAATTATTTTGTGTCAGAAAAGATGTAAAACTATTTCTCAAAGGTATCAGAATGTGTGCTTGAGTCCTTAGTGAACCAGAACATAAATATAACTTATCAGCATGCGTCGTTGTTTCTAATTTGCGACCCTTTTTCTAAAACAAGTATTTTTCAGATATAATATTTTTTTCTGACATGCTTTTCTGCTCTTTATTGACAGAACTATTTCTCTTAAGTATTTAGCTGTATTCACAAAGTACGTGTTTATTTGAAACACTATAAAAGATGACAGCATGCGTGCAAATTTTTATTTTATTGCAATGTTCTTGCAGTCGTCATTTTCTGAATTTCAATTAAATCTTGAATTATTTTGTGTCAGAAAAGATGCAGAACTATTGCTCAAAGGTATCAGAATGTGTGCTTGGGTCCTTAGTGAACCAGAAAATAAATATAACTTATCAGCATGCGTCGTTGTTTCTAATTTGCGACCCTTTTTCTAAAACAAGTATTTTTCAGATATAATATTTTTTTCTGACATGTTTTTCTGCTCCATGTTGACAGAACTATTTCTCTTAAGTATTTAGCTGTATTCACAAAGTACGTGTTTACTTTAAATACCATAAAAGATGACAGCATGCGTGCAAATTTTTATTTTATTGCAATGTTCTTGCAGTCGTCATTTTCTGAATTTCAATGAAATCTTGAATTATTTTGTGTCAGAAAAGATGCAGAACTATTGCTCAAAGGTATCAGAATGTGTGCTTGGGTCCTTAGTGAACCAGAAAATAAATATAACTTGTCAGCATGCGTCGTTGTTTCTAATTTGCGACCCTTTTTCTAAAACAAGTATTTTTCAGATATAATATTTTTTTCTGACATGTTTTTCTGCTCCATGTTGACAGAACTATTTCTCTTAAGTATTTAGCTGTATTCACAAAGTACGTGTTTACTTTAAATACCATAAAAGATGACAGCATGCGTGCAAATTTTTATTTTATTGCAATGTTCTTGCAGTCGTCATTTTCTGAATTTCAATTAAATATTGAATTATTTTGTGTCAGAAAAGATGCAGAACTATTGCTCAAAGGTATCAGAATGTGTGCTTGGGTCCTTAGTGAACCAGAAAATAAATCTAACTTATCAGCATGCGTCGTTGTTTCTAATTTACGATCTTTCTTCAAAAAAACATGTCTTTTTCTGACATAGATTTTTTTTTCTGACATGCGTTTTTGATCCAGGTGAACTGAATGAATATGCCCAAAGTTTGTCTTAACTTTAAGTACTTAATTAAGACCTTGTCAGCATGTGTGGAACTTTGTGTTTTATTACAATGTTCTTGAAGTCGTGATTTTCTGAGGGAAATCTTCTTTAATTATTTTCTTAGGGAAATCGGCCAGAACTATTCATAAAAAGTACCAGGAACTCCAGAACTCATTGGTATGCATCGAGAACTCACATTTTTTTGTGAGTTTTTTGAAAATGATCTGCTACGGGAAGTTAGCAGATCATTTTTTTGATTGACTTTTTCTGACTAAAAATGCCAGAACTATTTTTAAATAGTATCAGGAACTATAGAACTCACCTGCATGCGACGAGAACTCTTATTTATTTTTGATCTGCTGACAAATGATCTGCCAAATTCACCGACATATATAAGTGCAGATAAAACGTGCAAAAAGTTCCATTAACCCGAATTCGCTGAGTCGAGCAAATCGAAAATAAAATCAGGACAGTGGACGGTGCGTATATAATAATGATGAATGATAGTACAGTCGATGTTGGTGGCTACATTTTGATCTTTACAGTGCCTTTATTACTTAGGCAATTAGGATGGTTTTCGTAGTGCTAGTGCATCTACTAACGTGACAGCAACTGTACATCACTAGCACGTACGTAAGGTACTAGTGTTAGCGATCTGGAATAATATTTTTTTGGAACTCAGTTCCTTAATACGGTTTTCGGTAGGAGTTCACTGGTAAAAATCATTACGGAAGACAAACGCTTTATGCCTCCTTCATGTGACTTTGTCTTTATCTGTCTATTTCTTTCTGCCTTTTATGTTAAAAACGATTGTGTGTGTCCTTGCGACTTGGGAAATTCAAGCAAATGATCAATGTGCGCGGCCGGTTATAACCCCAATACTGAACGAGTACAAATTTATATTAAGCTTATTGGCTTATTATATATATATAGTTGAAAAAGTATTTAGACGCCACGTTTAATAAAAAAACCCTATTAAAACGCGAACCTATTTTATTTTAATCCCAGACACAGTAAATGTGATATTGTAAGTTTAAAGCCCGAGTTTGTAGAATGGAAGCTTCCAAACAGATTCTATTTGGAAAGTATTTTAAATATAGTTGATTTTATTATATTATATACTAGCTACGTCCCAAAAAAAAACCCATTTGCTCATTCGTTTTTTTGAGTAAAGTAATTTTAGGGGTAACTTAAGGTAGCTATGGGGTTTGACCCATTTAAAAAAAAACTCACACATTAAACCTATATCTTGCGCAATATAAAATCCACAAAGTCATTCATTTGAATACCGGCAAGCATTTACAATTCCTACTGCCTTCTTTTAATTCTAAACTTAACATATTTACAAAATATATCTATATCTATTAAATCAGTCTGTTATTTTTTGGTTTCAACTGATTTTAAACGTCATCCAAATTCGATGTCAAATTCAGAGCAATAGAAGCTTTGTTTGTATCTGTGCCTCACATTTAATGATTAAACTCAAAATCTTCTGTATAAGAGCACCGCTCGCACTAATGCCTTATCCGCCACTGTAAGTGTGCAACAAATGCAACTTAAATTCATTTCCACATTAACCGCTATCACAGTAGCTTGACAAATGATCGCCTAAAATCTACCCGCCTATCTTCACGCTACAGGGTAGGCTACGGACTAATTACCAGCGGATGTCGTTAGTCAAACACTGTACATATAATAAATAGGACTACATGATTACGTGTGCGGTTTGCATGCATTTTGGGTGCATTTTGATGTGTCATAATATCCAATACGGCGTAACTAAAAGATATTGCTACGCAGTTGTAGATTCTGTCTTTGGGTGCATAAGGAGTCTTATTTCGTAGCAAACATTGTGACTTAAACCATGCCCATAGTATCGTCTGCCGATTCATGCTGGCTTAGTTTATAAGGATGTGCAATAACTGTTTTCATTTAAGTAAGGAGCCAGTGCATGTATTATGTGCACCTGTTACGTGACAGTCACGCTGTTAAGTAGTTGACAGTACCCAACTGTATAGTATCACGGCAATCTCACAGGTATAAGCTAAAAGTGCGAGTTAGACTGAAAAGAGAAACTGGGGTTAGGATGCTCTTATGAGTATTGTCATTAGGACAAAGCTATGTTTAGATTTCCTAAATAGTCTAATTTAATAAAATATAAATTGCAATACTAACAAAAATATATTAAACTTTTTGTATACATATGTATATAAAGTTGTCATATTATTTTGTTGAAACAGATCTTGCGTTCAAATGACAAAAAAATGACGGTTACCATAGCCTAGTTGGTAGTGCTCCTGCCTATGAAGCTGGTGGTCCTGGGTTCGAATCCCGGTAAGTGCAAATATTTGTGTGATGAGCACGAATATTTGTTTCGGAGTCATGGATGTTTTCTATGTATATAAGTATTTATCTATCTATATAAGTATGTATATCGTCGCCTGGTACCCATAGTACAAGCTTTGCTTAGTTTGGGGCTAGGATGATCTGTGTGACATTGTCCCTAGATATTATTATTATTATAAATTCCTGATAGGGCAATAAAGTGTTAGAGGTTTTGCTGTAAAAAATACTTGTAGCAGCCCAGATTCTGAAAGCTAGCGGTATAGTGCGTTGTAAAGATTGCGCGATACGGGAAACGACCATGCCAGGCGCCAAAAAAGGTCGGGTAGATACTATGATAATTATAATTAAAAAAGCATAGAATCGACATTAATTTTCTTTATGACAAAGAATTTGACAAAAATTTCAAGACGAAGCGGTCACCGTCACAAGGTAAACCGATGGTCTTGCAAGGGTCGCAGGAAGCCGCTGGATGCGGGCAGCGCAAGACCAGCCATTGTGGAGGTCCTTGGGGGACGCCTTTGTCTAGCAGTGGACGTCTTCCGGCTGATAAGATAAGATGATGACGATGAAACTGATAGCATTTCTCATCAAATAAAAAATAATGATCACAAAGGATCGCGTAATCAAGTGAAATATTTACAAAGAAAAAAAAACGAGTGTGACCACACAACTGAAGTAAAGCTTAGAAATTCCGAACGTAACTTGCTATGAGAGAAAGAGAGAAAGAAAATGTGTGCACGCACCTCTCTCTCTCCCTTGCCCCTACTTAGTAATATATGAAAAGTATATATCTCTAAACTTCCGTTCGCCTCGCCCGATCACACTTATCGTAACGCTTTCGTCACATTCACCAGGTTACTCCCCAAGTCAAGTAAAAAAGATACAGTCGAAATGACAACCTCCAAGTAACATGTCGGTTAAAAATAAATATGATGAAATAATATCAATTATATTTGATATAACCAGTACAGCATCCTCTGACAAAGTCACTTGACTTAATCAGGTCCTTTATAAGGCAATTCGTCAGTATTTCTCCGAATTACATTAGATATATCATGAATCATGATGTCGATGTCATACCGAAATTATTATCTGCTTTTTAATTAAAGTTCTGGGTTCATATCCCAAGAAAAATAAATTTTGTTTTATTTCTGTAAAAACTTTTTCAGTATCAGCCCGAAATCTGGGAGTTAGTGGTATTTACCTCCAGGCCTCATAGAGCGCAAAAGCCGCTGGTCCTATACCTGACCTCTTTTTGGTTGTGTCGCTTGTCGTTCCATCGGAACAACTCTGCAAATGTGATAATAATGCTGCTGGATTTATTTGATAGTATTAAGCTCTGATATCGGTTTTCTGACTGTTTTACCAGCAATCGTGCAGTATTAAATGTCCTGCGTAAATAAGATAAGGTAAATGCACATCAATGTGTACTTTTAAACTTTCGCTTATTATAATTATTATACGAACTTAAGTTCGAGCATTAGTAGCAACGTTTAAAATGACAAACACGTTTGTAGAAGCGTATTAAAGTGCATATGTCTTTGAATGTTTCCTACAACTGCTATATAATTACGTTATCTTGTTTACGAAGGAAATTTTATAGCAAACGACTATGTTTTGAATTTGATCCGGGGAAAAAGGCGCGGTCCGACGGAAGGGCATTATCCGCTCTCCGAGCCACGTGCGTAAAACTGCCTAGCAGTTAGAATTAGTTGGGACCTGGGTTTGAGACTTCATTGACCAAGGAGAAAGTTCGTGTGGTGAACAAAAAATATTAATCAGTTAAATACATCGAATAATAGTTGAAAGAAGATTGATAGAAGAAATACAACATATAACTTAATTATAATATATATCTAAGGACAATGTTACACAGATCATCCTAGCCCCAAACTAAGCATAGCTTGTACTATGGGTACCAGGCGACGATATACATACTTATATAGATAGATAAATACTTATATATATAGAAAACATCCATGACTCAGAAACAAATATTCGTGCTCATCACACAAATATTTGCACTTACCGGGATTCGAACCCAGGACTACCAGCTTCGTAGGCAGGAGCACTACCAACTAGACTACAGTGACCGACAGTTACCAAACAGTTGACACGACTTAACCCAAAGAGCCATGGAAAGGGCTATGCTTGGAGTTTTCCTGCGAGATTGAAACAGAAATTTTGAGATCCGCAGGAGAACCAAAGTAACCGTAATAGCCGGAAGAATTGTCAAGTTGAAGTGCCAGTGGGCACGACACTTAATTCCGTAGAAATGGCCGCTGGGGGAGAAAGGTTCTAGAGTGGCGACCACGAACTGGGTAGGTCCCACAAGATGCACCGATGATCTTGTGAAGGCCGGTGAAAGCCGTTGGATGCAAGTAGCGCAAGACCGGCAATTGTGGAAATCTTTTTTTGGTTCTTGTCCAGCAGTGGGAGACCTCCAGCTGATATGATGATGTACGAACCCAGAAGTACGGACAGAAACAACAATTTTCATATTAACTCTATGTTACATAAGTCAGATACTGAAAATAACATAATCGCTCTGCTATTCCTTACACAATATACTAGTAAAAAGCGCGTTATTTTTAAAAATTATTAATTATTTAAAATACAAGATAGTTGTTTTTTTTTCATATTCATATATATTTATATTCATATTCTTTATTTGCAGTAAAGTTGGTACATTTAATTGGTCTTATAACTAATTACAGGTCCTTACAACTTCAGCCAATTTATTGACATGCAAATATTAACATTATTATAAATATATTGTTATTAAATTATCATTATTACATTATCATTATTACACCATTATTATTACAATTGCATTAATTAAAGAAGTTATTCCATAAATTCACTTACGGAGTAATATGCTTTCTCTGATAACCATGATTTTAAATTATTTTTAAAGGCATTTAATGGCATTTCTTTTATTACCTCTGGAATTTTAGTATAGATCTTGCCACACATTGCGTAACTATTTTTGAGATACAGAGTGGTTCTTGGAATTTTTGTGCTGTGTGGTGACGGCGACAAATATCAGAATCAGAATATCATCACCCCATCTCATCCCGTGGGGGGCGTAGAAGTCGACCCGAGGGAGTATCTACCAGAGGATGGGCAGCAGCTTCCTTCTGAGTACTATGACCATCTTACTGCGATCGCCAACCCGCCTGCCAAGCGTGGCGATTATGGCATATCCCCCCAAGACGATTCTTGAGGGAGGCTTGTCCAGCAGTGGACTTATTTAGCTGTAATGATTCTTTCAGGATTTCTTTTGTTCCTGGAGTATTTATCTTTAGCATTAACAAATAGAGTTTTATGCTCTTTTACAAATTTTGCAGCCTCGTATATGTACATGCACGGCAACGTCAATAACTTTAAATCATAATGTTGGGGTACATAGCAGATTTAAGGCACAAAGGTTTGTACTTACTGCTACAGGTAATCAACGCCGATACAATTATTAGATATCTACAGGAGTTTGGCATGTCCATGACACCGATTAGTCATCATTATTAAATATTGTTGTAAGAAGTACGACTTGACTTTTCTCTTGACTTACGTGTATGTGAGTGACAACCTATTTTCATATTCAGTTAGCTCTATGTTACACAAGCCAGAAATTGCGAAGCACATGAGGTTGCTCTCCTTTACCTAGCCTTTTTTTTTAAGGCAAGGGGAATACTTACGCATACAATGCCTGTTGGGGGAGCCCCGGGGACGGGTATGCTGCTCCGGTACCCCCTTTCCTTAACCTAGCCACCTGTACCTTATAAAATAACCTAGCAACAAGAAGATTAAATGAAGTGTATACATAGTTAGCAGTAACCTATTTCATTAGCTCATTATAAGCATTCAGACAACCGATCGAGCATGTATTGTGTTTGCCTACTAAATAATTACTCTAATTGGACCAAATCCCGTGTTCATGCCCGCTTGAGTATGTTTCGCCGGACCGTCTCAACAGGGTCGTGTTGAAACCGGTAGTAGATGAACCCACTGAGTTTGTTTCGCTGGGTCTTCTCAGTTGGGGCGCATTCGATCTGGTGGTAGCATTAAAGCGCGACCGTCGTTATTAACACAAGGTCCGTCATAATAATAATACCTTAATATAGACAGAACCATTGACAATATGTAGTAAAAATATTAGACTTAAACTAGATAATTAAACATAATCTCTTGACAATACCTTGATACGAGCTAGCTAAATAACATTGCTATAATAAAATTAATTTTATAAATGTTTTCATACAATGTGTACCTAAATATCTATGTTACTAGAAATAATAATGTATACAACTATATTACTACAAACATGTTCTGACTATTTACAAGCGCTTTTTTAAAGTCTACGCGAATAAAAACCTTTTTTATTTTTATTTTATTTATTTTATAAGATACATAAAGTTGACGTTGCAGGCAGAATAAGCTCTGTTTTAACCCCCTTACTAGGATGATTTATAATTTATAAATGATCCTAGTACCAAGCGAGCTAAAGTTGGATTCATAGTACAACAAAAATAGAAGTGTCCCGAATGACTCACCGCGAAATGGGCACGAAAACAAATAAAAAGAAATGGTTGGTGGTGTGGCAAATAATGGATAGTGTAATACAATACTATGCGCCCGTTCTCCCGTTACTACGGCCATAACCTGAGGGTACACCTCTACAGGCTTTATATTACGAAGTTTTGGTCTATTTCTACGTTTGTTTTGGGCGAGTTATTTTGGAACTTGATAGTGAATGATATATTCAATTTACTTTATTGAGAAAATCGTCATACCGAAAGAACAAGAACAAATAATAATAATAATAATGTATACAACTATATTACTACAAACTTGTTCTGACTATTTACAAGCGCTTTTTTAAAGTCTACGTGAATATAA
Organism: Pseudoips prasinana; assembly: GCA_951640165.1. NCBI lineage: Eukaryota > Metazoa > Arthropoda > Insecta > Lepidoptera > Nolidae > Pseudoips > Pseudoips prasinana. Next base: position 28,219,905 of record OX621246.1, read on the forward strand.
ACCTTTTTTATTTTAATTTTATTTATTTACAAGCTGGAACATTTTTTTAAGACATCGCCCGCACTAGGGAAAAATCCCTGTATCGCGGGGTACTTTACAAACAAATAATAGATGGACACAAATTACATCCAGACTCAGAACAACTATTTATGGGTCACACAAATAGTTGTCCGGCGCGGGACTCGAACCCGCGTCACGGAGCGGCGAGGCGACTGTATAGTATCTCTGTGCTGCGTAGGTGAATGAATAATAAAAATAAAAACATACAGAGAATTTATGATAATAAATAGTTTCCTTGGCTGAATTGCGGCTACGGCAGTTACTCTCAATGGATACTGTGCCAACTACCTACGCAGGACGTATTAAAGCATGCGCATACATAAGCCCACTCTCTATTCCCTCTTAGTCTAACTAGGGAAAGATGAGTTGCAGGACCGAACACTTTTAGTGCTCTCTAAAGCATAGGCGAATAATACATCTATCTCTCTAACTTCTAGCTGGTTTTTGTTGGGTTTTTTGCTAGAAAACACCCAATTACACTTTGGGTGTTCCTGGAACGACCTGGGATTTGTACCCAGAGATTCATTAACTGCGGTTGCACCCACTACCTCTTGATCAACGAAGAAGTACTTCACAATATATACGTCACTTCACATTGACTCTATCCATCACAGCCACCAATGTCCAACCAGTAACAAACATTCAAAGCCTTCAAAAGCTATCGTATCGAATACTAAGCCTCCCATTGTACAGGTTATTCTAGACCCGTCAATAAGCCTCCCTAAAGGTAGGTACACAGACATGTCCTGGCGGGACCGCACCCGAATTACCGTCGCCAACGGGTATGATTGAAAACCGAAAGGTGAGACGCAACGCACTGGGGGATAGAGTTACATTTGATACGTATATGCAAGAGTTTCAGAATAATAAACAATACATCAACGGAATGTATGTCGATTGGAATAACTATCGGTGGTGATGGCGGTGAACAGCAGAATTTATTCACCCCATCTCATCTCGTGGGGGTCCTAGAAGTCGACCCGTGGGAATATCTACCAGAGGGCTCCAGTTTCTTTCTGAGTACTATGACCATCTGCATACTGCAATCGCCAACCCGTCTTACAAACGTGGCGATTATAGCATATTATTTTTCATGACCATCTGTAACCATTTACCACTGTTTACCATGTTTCTTATAAATAAAAAATTGAATAAAGAATTGAATATCCCCCCACGATGAGTTTTGGGCGAGGCTTTTGTGCAGCAGTGGATATCTTTCAGCTGTTATGATGATCTTACTATATGGCAGACGAAGGAGTAGGCCTGAGGAAATTTCTATGAGAGATCGAGGCAGTAGCCTCTCTCTGAGTCCTAATGGCCATCATACTGCGATGTCAAAATGGTCCTTCTTTTGTTATTGTCTGCCTCACTGGTGTTCAACTGCAAATTAAGAGATCCTTTGCTCTCAGGTCAAACTAAATTGTAATATGGAAAACTCCTAGTAGCAGCACGCATTCCGCTAAGTTATCCATTCAGATTATCAGAATGAGGAAATAGCAGAATGCATCGAATTGCATCAAAATACAAAGGATGGAAGATTGCACCTATTAAAAAATACTACTAATGAGAATAAAGTCTTTTAATCCGATGAAATGCCTGACCCCTGACTTGTCAATGCAGTAATAAGAGTCTCATCATAACAGCTGTAAAAGTCCACTTGTGGACAAAAGGCTCATGAATCATATACCCTCGAGTCGACTTCTACTTCCCCCACGGGATGAGGTGGGGTGATGTTATTCTGATATTCACCGTCACCACACAACAAAAGTTGAGTTTTGCTGTGCACACAATAAAAATAAATTTTATACTTAAACCCAGCTAAAACTGTTAGTTGAATTACGTATTAAATTTCAGAAATAATAATGTCCTCCTAGCCGTATTCCGGCCACGGCGGCCACTCTCAATAGTGATTAACCATCTGCGCGGGACATATTGTGTGTGCACGCAAACACAGGAGCACTTTCTATTCCATCACTCTCATGATCCGTTGGGACGCCTAGCGACACGACCGGAATGAGGTCAGGTACAGGACCGTCGGCTTTACGTGCTCTCCGAGGCACGCTCTCTAATACCACCAACTCACAGACTGATGCTGAGAAATTTTTCTTTTTACAGAAAAGTCTCAAAATCACTCTTTGGCCGTTCTCTGTGGGTGAACACGTTACCGGTAGACCAACGAGGCAGTCAAGAAATAACAGAGTTAGTAAATGGTTTAACTTTAGAAAGGTACTAAAATATTGAAGATATATCTGTAAATTATCTAGAAGTTTTCAATATACTATATAATCTGAGATAATCCGGCGGGCACGGCGTGGCAGCGGCGGTGCTTGCTCGCTGCGCGCTCACTGCACTAATCGATTTTACGTCTATTTCAATTAGGCGCTTTATTCTAGGCTTTAGCCTATTAACTATAAATACGGCGCATTTAGTTTTACTGCGTTAGGAGTTTATAGCCGTCTATGTCACTGCAATCTTAAGGTTGTCGTCAAGATGATAGGTAATAGTTTAAAACCGAGATTGCTTATAGTAATTGGTATTTAAATATATTCCTTATAGCGTTTTTGAAATTGGTTTGCAAGGTGCGATTACTGCTATAAATCCTAGGGCATCCAAACCTAGTAACTGAAAAGAATTGTGATTTTTTGAACCTTGTGATTAATTTTACAGAATAGATTAGTCGTACAAATATATTTTGAAGTATCACTGATAACTTTTAAGATTTTGGCCCACTCTCGAAAAGTTTGACCATGTTCCACTGTGTTTAATTCTTTATTGCAGAGTAACATACATTTAAGTAACTTGTTATACAGAGAAAAAACATCTACATAGGCGAGTTTAATTCATAAGATGAGTTGAAATTTTGGAAAGATGACTATTATTTACTATTGATTAGTAATTAATTTTATTTGATTAATGCGATACATAAGTATATATATATATATATAATATCTGGGGACAATGTCACACACACAGATCATCCTAGCCCCAAACTAAGCAAAGCTTGTATTATGGGTACCAGGTGACGATATACATAATTATATAGATAGATAAATACTTATATAAATAGAAAACATCCATGACTCAGAAACATATATTCGTGCTCATCACACAAATATTAGCACCCACCGGGATTCGCACCCAGGACCACCAGCTTCGTAGGCAGGAGCACAACTAGGCTACAGTGAGCTGTGTTTGTTTTGACTTTGCCAATGATCCTCACTGGCCCGCAAATGATTGACGTGATTAAGCACCTGGAGGCACGGTAACTTCTAAGTAGGGACACAAGATACACTTTAATTTCTGGGCTTCGGAGGGGATGTTCTCGCTTCCGCCTGTACTCATTAGACAATAGAAACTAAGCCTTATTGTACTACATTAATGGCTGTATCTACATATTGTCAATCTTCCAGGGTGATCAAAACAATACTATAGTCAAATAAAGAATATGTCAAATTAGCTGATAACAATTAAAATTTCTGAAGAATATTTAAGTGTTAAATTGTAGGTGTTATAAAAGCCGTGACAATTATAATATAGTTAATAATAATATCTTGGGACAAAGTTACACAGATCATCCTAGCCCCAAACTAAGCAAAGCTTGTACTATGGGTACCAGGCGTGGATATACATACTTATATAGATAGATAAATACTTAAATACATAGAAAACATCCATGACTTAGAGACAAATATTCGTGCTCATCACACAAATATTTGCAGCACTTACCGGGATTCGGACCGAGGACCACCAGCTTCTTAGGCAGGAGCACTACCAACTAGGCTACGGTGACCGTCAAAATTAGTTATATATAGTAGTTTTTCTGCCTATTTTCCACTAAGGTTGCACATATTAATTCAGATTACGGAAGACACAGCGTGAACAGGCCCTCTGAAACGATGCTCTTGCGGGTCGCTGGAAGTCGCTGGATGCGGGTAGCCCAAGACCGCATATTCAGGGGGAGGCCTTTGTCCAGCAGTGGGCGTCTTTCGGCTGATATGATGATGATATTAATTCAGAGTCCACTGCAATAGAAAACACTCAAAATTAATGTTTGTAAATTAATATATTCCCAAATGCGAATTATATTTAAATATAGTGCTAAATTTGTCAAGATTTGACATTTGACAGCCGATAACTTATCTTCTGTCGCTATAATAATTGTGGGTTACAGTATGTCAAGATTGTATTTTGCGATAATCGAGCTTAAATAAACGAGATTCATAATATGGCGACAATTTGACAAGTGGCACCTTTTGACATAATTGCCTGCATATCGAACAACACCAAAACGACACATGATTACGCACATCTATTGAATCGTGAAAATTTGTGTCGTGGTCGCCACAATAAATCCCTCCCGTTTTTGTTGTCCTCCGGTGGTTGAGCCGTAAGCACCCCCACACGGATGGTAACCACATTGTACTATGGCCCGGCGCTCCCCATGAACCCCCCAGTCTGAGAGTAAGGTCCAAATACGCTCTCCACCTGGCGACTCTCGCGCACCTCCCCCACCTTCCTTTGGTGGACCGAGCTCCCACACGATATTAAGTATTAATCTTAAGTATATTTTATTTTAAAAAAGGATTCCTACTGAGTTTTCTGGCAGTGTTTCTCAGTAGCTGCACGGTAGGGTAAAAAAATATAACTATTCCACATAAATGTAATATTTTTACGGAATAAAGTACCTTTGACTTTGATATGGAGTTGATCTTAACGGGAAAAATGACTAAGAAGCTTGGATGAGGAGTATAGGCAAAGCGGCAAAAGATGGAATCGCTAACAAGACTCCTCCACATCACGAGCCTCATTCCATAAATCTCCATCTCGTATACAGCATCAAGATGCATCAAGGCAACTCTGTACTACCCGCCGCTGGTAGTTCGGAAGCTGGGCGCACCACCTCAGGTCCCTGATGGATGGTGTTTATATTCATCATAACAAAAGACGTCCACAGCTGGATAAAATGTATTTATAATGGAATTGTGTTCTTTATTTGGAAGAATTTTTCTCGGGGATGACTTCAACGCCCAAAGTGGGATAATGTGTTAATATTTGTTGTGTCTACCAATTAGCAAATATATATTAACGTCTTAAATATCTATAGGAATACCATACCAATTAACCTTAGCAAAATTTATATTTGTTATACCGTCCACTATATCAATTCTTAAATGAGAATTGTATAGTGGACGGTATAACAAATATTAATTTTGCTAAAGTTTTTACAAAATCAATATGTTCTTATTCATTTTTATTGTTATTTAATACATAAACCATGGAGATGATGGGGCATGTTGGTCATATATTGACATTTTAATAAGGCATGATTTTGGAAAAGTCAACGAACTGCTTAGAATTCATTCATCATATTCATGGAACAGTATAAATGCAGTATTTTCTCTGAAGAACTTATGATCAAAAATAACATCCATTAAATTTGGGTTAGAAGCGGAATTAGTAGATAGTAAAGATAGTTTACTACTATTCGCTGGATGCGAATAGCGCAAGACCGGCAATTGTGGAGATCTTTGGGGGAGGCCTTTCGGCTGATATGATGATGATGATAATGTTGATGATGATGTTGATGAAATAATTAAATTCTCTGGCTCTTAACCAGTAGCTTAATTTAAGCGACTAATACCTGAGGGCACCCTTATGGGGTTCGGGCCACAGCTCAGGCGGCCGCTGAAAGATAGTTTTAGACTTTTACATACACATTACATGAATGAAGAACGGGTAGAAGCAGTTCTTTGTGCTAATATGACCATCATACTGCGATCGCCAACACATCTGCCAAGCGTGGCGATTAGGGACACAACTATATCGTAGTTTGGCTTTGTTGTTTGTGACATAATAACAACGTGACATCGTCATGCAGACCATCTAAGACGTTTAAGAGACCACGGTTCTATCTAATATCTATCTCAAAAACTTAACTGAATGGTTTTAAACTGACCCATTTATATTTTTGAAGATAAAATAATCCTTCAGGGCCATTTATTGCGTCCCAAGATGAAACACACATGGCGAATATAAATAAAACTTGACACAAGCTAATTGAATTGAAAGATTGGTTTTGGGTTACCATTCTACTGATTGAATTATTATACCGTTTAGGAGCAGATGACAGAGCAGAGATACAGAAAACCACAGAGTAGCAGCCAATGTTGACAATCTATACATACATACATACAAATAAATAAAATTAGAGTGTCTGTTTGTAATATTGAAATAACCGTTGTTTACTACATACATATGAACATATATACGGTACATACACCAAAATAACATTTTTTACAATTTTTGTCTGTCTGTTTGTTCCGGCTAATCTCTGAAATGACTGGACCGATTTAGACGGGACTTTTATTGGCAGGTAGCTTATGTAATAAGGAGTAACTTAGGCTACGTTCATTGCAGAAAAATACTTTTATTTTAGAAAAAAACAAGAAGTAACGAAATAAACTAATTAACATGCGGTCGAAGCTCAGGTACAGCTATTGTCATCTATACAAATAAATAAAATTGGAGTGTCTGTTTGTTATATTGAAATAACCGTTGTTTACTACATAAATAACTGTAAGGAACATTGTGTAACGATAATTTTCTTTTTTTTTTTCTAAATCTCTTGGTGCCAAATTTCAAAATTGTAGGCCAATGGAAAGTTATCCCAAACTTAGTATGTGAGTCAGTGAAACATTTTATAGTGAAAATATGCTTCAAAATGCCGTGTTTTTACTGTAAACCGTTTCTGACAGAAACGGTATACAAAATTTTAATGAAATGGCTTATCTTTAGTTATTCACTTTCATTACACAGTTTCTCAAAGAGAGTATTTCACGTATGTTAGGACTTTTTGTTGTAGGTTACATTGGTCATCATTCAAAATTGTCGCGGACGAAGTCGCGGGTAACAGCTAGTAGTAAAACTTATTGCTAATAGTTATTTATATATATAATTATATATAAATAACTATTAGCAATAAGTTTTATAGTAAACTTGAGCTTTTATGCAAAGTAGTAAATAAATAAATAAAATAAAATAAATAAAACGGTTTTTATTCACGTAGACTTTAAAAAATCGATTGCAAATAGTCAGAACATGTTTGTAGTAATATATAATGAATTTAATAATTTCTAGGTACATATAGATATTTAGGTACACGGATTGTATGAAAAAAATTAAAATAAGAAGTAGATGACTGTTCAACCCTAGATTTCTATGCACCCGGTAACTAATTTAAAAACGAAGCAGGGGCACTCAAGGTTGACTATATTTTATATATCTGTAAAAAGTTTTATAGTTCACTTGAGATTTTATGCATATTATTGGATTAGTGTTCAACCCTACATTTTTATGCACCCGGTAACTATTTTCACGACGAAGCGGCGGCACTCAAGGTTGATAATATTTTAAATATCTGTAATAAGTTTAATAGTTCAAGTGAGATTTTATGCAAATTATTGGATTAGTGTTCAACCCTACGTTTCTATGCACCCGGTAACTATTTTCAAGACGAAGCGGTGGCACTCAAGGTTGACAAAATTTTAATATCTGTAAAAAGTTTAATAGTTCACTTGAGATTTTATGCAAATTATTGGATTAGTGTTCAACCCTACGTTTCTATGAACCCGATAACTAATTTAACAACGAAGCGGGGGAACTCAAGGTTGACAATATTTTAAATAACTGTGATAAGTTATAGTTCACTTGAGCTTTTAAGCAAAATATTAAATTTTACTGCGTATTGAATTCAATCTTTATGGCGAGTCTTAAATAATCTTAATATTCACTTGACAACGATACCTACCCATAATTACTTGAGATCAATGTCCATTCGTTTAGAGATAAAATTACATTTACGGCTAATTGAATTCATATAATAATACGCTACTGGTATTTATTTATACTTGTCACACATGGACACAAAACTTAACACATACAAACACACACCTCTCGTATGTCTCGCCTGTTGGTCTAAGGTTAGAGACCCTGACTGGTACTGGTCGTGGGTTCAATACCCACCCAAGAGATTTTTTTTGTACGATTTGAACGATTATTTGTTCTGTGTCTGGATGTAGTTTATCTATAATATGCATGTATGTATTTAGATATAAGTTTGTTTATTGGTTGTCGCAGTACAGGCTTTTGCTAATTTGGAATCGGATGGCAGTTTGTTGAATTCTCTTAGGTGACACATGTAGTTTGTTCCTGATTAGGCTTGCCAGGTGTCCGGCTTTTGCCGGACATGTTTGGCTTTTTGCGGTCGCGTCCGGCCAAATATGTACGTGTTTGGCCTGTCCGGCTTTTGTCAGGCTTTTTGTCAGAGTTTCGATTCGTATCGTATACGTATAAATACTGTTATCAACAGCCCCGCTGTAAAAACATTATGTTAGGCAATAAAAAAAAAACTGGCTTTTAGGGCAAAATGTCAGGCCTTATATAGTGCGCAGTCCGGCCTTTGCATTTTATAATAATAATATAATAATAAAACGTTTATTTAAAGTTTTCAAAAACTCATAATTGTTAGTAAAACTTAGCCTTTTTATTTTATGGCCTGGCAACCCTATTCCTGATAGACGGGTAAACCGATATTCTTCAAATTTGAAAGGGTTGTACTGCTCATGAGTGGATATATCTCAATTAATAAGTAGCCGACACGTCACGGTGGAATAATCACCGATAAAAACAAATGTACCATTTAGGGCATAGGCCCTAAATAACGTGGTGTGTATAGACACACCACGTTATTTAAACGCGTCGTCGAAGAAAAAGCCGTTGAAGCCCTCTTTTGTCCTACAAAGCAGTTGATTTTTGTTTGTATCCATACAAAGTCAGTCGTCGCGATGCTAACGCGCGTGTGTTTGGCTACAAAGGCGACTCAACAGCGCGCTTTAAAAACGTCGTGTGCATAGGCCTTTAAATCAATGTAAAAGTGTAGTAAGCAGATGTCAATACACATCTATTTAACTGTGTTGTTTACTTTCTTTATTTATTTAATTATGAATCTTGTTCATGTAAACCTATATCATAATAAGTACAACCCATGTGACCGGTACCCAAGATACACGCACAATGCCTAGTTTAGGACCAAATTTATTTTTAAGACTCTGTGAAGCTTTACTAAAGAAAGAAGTATATTCTAGAAAGAAATATATTCTTATTTTTATTATTTTATTTATTTATTCAGGAAACATACAGTTGTTATCAAACAATACTATATACGACCAAATTACAATAAGACCAAAAGTTCCATTAATTAGTTACGAATATAAGACCTAAATCTAAGGTGACCTTAGATTTGCCGACGATATAGTAGTCATGGCTGAGACCCTTGACGACCTCGGTACAATGCTCGATGGCCTCAGTAGAGTCGCTCAACAAGTGGGTCTAAAAATGGACATGGATAAGACGAAAATCATGTCGAACATCCATGTTGCACCCACTCTAGTTAAGGTTGGAAACACTACACATTTCATCATCACTTATTCTATCTGCTTAGTACATTCAGCTCAATATTGGAAATTAGCAGCCTATGCAGCATTCCTTGTGGATCTAATTATTATGTTAGCACGTAGGATAATATAATAAAATAGTAATATTATTAGTTATTATAATAATCTTCAACTAAGTCTTCCTAGATTAAAGATATTTAAGCCTTAGGAAGATTATCGGGATGAAAAAAGCGTGACCTTCTGACACATGTGTACTTTATTTAATAACTAACTGTGCCCTGCGGTTTAACCTGCGTTCAACTTTATATATCATAGCCTATGTGTTAATCTAGGGTATCAGCTACCTCCATACCAAATTTTATTGAAATGTCTTCAGCCGTTTAGACGTGAAGAAGTAACAAAGATACACACTCACACACTCACAAACTTTCGCCTTTATAATATTAGTGTGATATACCATATGAAATTAGGTCAAGAAATAATTAAAATCTGATCCCAAACATGACAGAGCTTGTAACTGATAAACACACTTATATATTTCTGAATAAATACATCCTATTAATATTATAAACGCGAAAGTTTGTAAGTATGGATGGATGTTTGTTACTCTTTCACGTAAAAACTGCTGAATGGATTCTAATGAAACTTTACAATAATATAGCTTATACGTCAGAATAACACATAGGCTATAATTTATAAAGTTTAACACGGATAAAACCGCGGGCCGCGGCTTGTATTATATATAAATTCATATCCAGACAGAGAACAAATAATCCAGCTCATCACACAAAGATTTGTCATAATTGGGATCACTTACCACTGGACCGGTCCGTAAGTGATCGGCGAAGTTAAGCGACTAGGCTCGCGGTCAGTCCATTGATGGGTGACCGCCAAAGTGGTTCAATTTCTAAGCGTCTCCGTGCTTCGGAAGGCACGTTAAGCTGTCGGTCCCGGTTGTAGTTATTAGAGTCATTAGAGCAACAGTCGTTAAGCCTTGTCAGAGGCCTACTGGGTGGCTGGAACAACTCTGACAATATGGTAACCACTGCCCATACGATAAGTAAGTAAGTACAGACCAGTCAAAGGCTAGTTTGAACGTATGATGTTATTTTACAACGCACTAAGGGATTGAATCCTTGTATCGTAACGTTTCGTTTTATGTAAACCCATACCCTTACTCCGTATTTTGTGGTCCCATACTATAGGGGTGCCATTAAACTTGTGTTTCCAGTTCTTGCCACTTGTTCAGCCTTTCGGTATCATTTATGTAATATAAATAACTTAACAATAATTATAACTGTATTATTAATTACTTTAAAAACATCTATAAACTTATCTCAACTCTTTCTAGCCAACTCATGGGAATGCAAGTGATATGGGACCATTTTAAAAGCTTTCACTACGAAACGGATGACTCTTTCTCTTTTTATCTTCACTAGCTTATATCTCCCTCTCTGCTTCCGTTCGCCTTGCCCGATCACACATTTTGTAACGATCTCGTGACAAGTTCACCAGCTTATTCCCCAAGTTAAGAGTGCGAAAAGAAGTTTTACTTCCAAAAAGAACTACTGACTTCAACTTTTCTTCACGACATTTATATGGGACTCTTCCGAATGTATCTCCTTAAGAATTAGGGAATTTTTTTTTTAATGGACTCCTAAAGAATGGTAAGTCACGTAACGTAAGTACAGACGCCAGCACATCAATCTACCCCAATCTGTCAAATTTCCTCAATTGAAAGTGGTGATAAAGTTGAAAATCTATAAAACAAATTTGACAGATATAGTTATTAGCTGGATGTGCTGGCGTGTGTACATAGAAAAGGAAAACAGAGTCTAATTGATGTCTTCCTACTTTAAAAATCGCTTAAAAAGTACTCAGTATTACATGAGCTCCGAAACTGATGGACGGACGGACATAAGGTTATCCATTAAAATATCATAATATTGATTATGTGAAGCATTAACTGTGTACCCTTTTTTACGAACATTACGGGAACGGGAGTATGAAAATAGTCCTGCGCGGGAATCGAACTCACAATCTTCCGATAACAAGCAAGTAAACAGAGTGACAGCGCCGCGCGCCGTGGTAGTCACGTACATAACAATAAACCTACATACAGTCTTCTGGTGATGCTCGTGCCTGTTTCTCAGAGGGGCAGGCAGAGGCAACGAATTTCCATTTTGTCACGACCTTTGCATACCTTTTCTGCCTTGTTTACTTTCATTATATTCTCCATACATGCTCGCTGCTTTAGGGTACTTCTGAACTGGTCTTTCTTGAGAACGTCTCCGATTTGGTCTGAGAATGTTCTACGAGGTCTTCCCCTTCCAGTTGTACAATACACATAAGCCAGGTATACTTAGGCGTAAAGAAACTCATATTTTAAAGAAGTAATTGTTTATTCCATGTTGGCGTGGTTGGTAGATAGACGCCGTAGACGCCGCAGGTCGTGGGTTCGATTCCCATCCGGGACAAATATTTGTGTGCATGAGCATGTCTGTTTGTCCTGAGTCTGGGTGTAAATTATCTATATAAGTATTTACAAAAGAAAAATAGTATATGTAGTATATCAGTTATCTGGTTTTCACAGTACAAGCTCTGCTTAGTTTGGGATCAGATGACCGTGTGTAAATAATGTCCCAGGATATTATGTTATCACATGTTTATTACCACTATTATTTACAATATATTATATAAAGGTATTCTAATAAGAATACAACTCATAAAATATATAGGCTACATGGAGAGAAATTTCCGCACAATCCTGGCATTCGCCAGCAAAACCGCTTTTTGCATGTAACTCTCCAGCCAGATATCAAGCCCTAAACTAACAAGGTTAATTTTCAGGGATTTAGGAATAACCCCATTTGTGGATATAACAATAGGTATGATTGCAGCTCTTTCGATTCTCCATATTTGCCCATATTCATATTATTACTAGCTGTGCCCCGTGGTTTTACCCGCATTAAAGTTAATAAATTATCACAGCTCCTCCCCCGTAGGTGAAAGCGTGATAATATATAGCCTATATGTTAGTTATATATAAATTTAATTTTAAATACTCTTTTAGAGTCCTTAATTACTATTCATTGCAATAAAATGGCGAGGCGCATGTTTTAACTGCCGAGCAACATGTGCAGTCAAAAATATATTAATCTACATGTTGATACACTACAGAATTATGAGTTGTCTGGTTGCCATTATATTGTACACACGGTTACACATCAGGCTATGCATTTCCAGTATAAGCTGATCTCGCGTTGTATAGGATTTCCATACAATGAGAGGTCAGCTTATATTGGAAATGTATGTACATAATACAGCTCTGCCTAGTTTAGGATCAAATGATTATTGAGATGAATTAATAGATAAATAAAGACACAGAGTATTAGTAGTTATTTATTTAATTACTAGCAGTGCCCCGCGGCTTTACCTGCGTTAAATTTTATAAATTATCACAGCTCGTCCTCCGTAGGTGATAGCATCATAATATGTAGCCTATATGTCGACCCGATCTCTTAGTAATATGCATGCAAAATTTGAATTAAATCCATGCGGTACTGTTTGAGTTTAGCCCGGACATTCATACAGACAAACAGACACACAGACCAAAATTCTAAAAACTATATTTTTGGCTTCGATATCGAAAGTAGATCACGTCCCAAGTATCCTTTTAAAAAAATACCCAAAGTACAGTTTTGACTTTCCTACGATTTTATTATATGTATAGATTATACTAAGTCTTCTGGTGATGCTCACATTCCACGACCAAAATATATTTGAAACAAAGTCTTTGTTCCATCCTTAGCGGAAGGAGTATTAGGTTTCATCAGCCGAACCCACTGAGCCATATTAAAGGGTGTCCTTGTAACTTTGTAATGAACCTGCCCTTTAGCTAAAAATAACATGTGGGTCCATTGAGTACTTCATGGTTTTAATTTCACGATGGTTTGAGATTAAATTTAGTGAGATGAATTAATCTTTATCTATACATATAATAAAATCGTAGGAAAGTCAAAACTGTACATTGAATAATAGGTCTTTACCTATGAAATTGCCGTTTTGTATGAAAAAATTTAAACGAATTTTTTTCATGAATTTTTTTATTTGTATTAATCGAAGTAATCACCCATGCAATCAATGCATCTTTGCCATCGCAGTGGCAGTTTATTGATGCCCTTCTTAAAGAAATCAGCTGGACGGGAGGCAACAAATTCTTCAAAGGCATTTTGTACTGCCTCTCGGGTATTGAATTTTTTTCCCGCCAAGAAGTTATCCAAATTCTGGAAAAAGTAGTAGTCTGTAGGCGCAAGGTCTGGTGAGTAGGGCGGATGACGGAGAGCTTCCAACCCCAGTTCTTGCAACTTGGAGACCGTCTGCTGTGCAGTATGAGGTCGCGCGTTTTCGTGCAGGAGCAGCGGAGACGAGCGATTGACCAATGCTGGTTGGAGATGCGCCAGCTTCTCCATCATTGTGCTCAGTTCTTCACAGTACACATCTGCAGTAATGCTCACCCCGTTTGGTAAGAAGCTGTGATGAATCACACCGGCGCTAGACCACCAAACAGTGACCATCACTTTTCTAGGGGTAAGTTTTCGTTTAGGGCATTGTTTAGGTGCTGAACCAGGATCCAACCAACTTGCTGAGCGCTTGCGGTTATCAAACAGAATCCATTTTTCATCGCAGGTAACAATGCGGTTCAAAATTCCTTCATTTGTGTGTCTGTTGAGCAGTGCAAGGCACGTCTCGACGCGTACTTCGCGCTGGCGATCATTGAGTTCGTGGGGCACCCATTTGTCAAGCTTTTTTACCTTGCCAATTTGACGCAAATGGACCAATATTGTTTTGACGCTAACGTCGAAAGCTGCTGCTAATTCAGCCGTAGATTGTGTATCATCAGCTTCCACAACCGCCTTTAATTCGTCATTGTCGACCAAAGTCTTCGGACGACCGCGAGGTTCATTTTTCAGGTCGAAATTTCCAGAACGGAAGCGAGCAAACCAATAACAGGTGGTGCGTTGGTTTGTAGTGTTAGCTCCGTAAACGTCGTTGATGTTGCGTGCCGCTTGTGCCGCGTTGCTGCCACGACGGTACTCATATTCCATAATTACTCGAATTTTTAACGTATCCATGATGACGAAAAAGATTGAAATGCGATGAAAATGTAACACTAATCAATAAAGAAATGACTACTTTTGGAAAAAAGAATCCATGTTTTTAAAATAAAATTAATTTGAAATTAGAATTCTTAGCCAAACAAAAATTATTTTGATTTGAAATGGCCAGTACTGCAGAACGGCAATTTCATAGGTAAAGACCTAATATTTTTTTTAAAGGATACTTGGAGCGTGCTCTTCAATCGATATCGAAGCCAAAATTATAGTTTTTTTGAATTTTTGTCTGTTTTCTGTATGTATGTCCGGGCTAAACTCAAAAAGTAGGTACTGCATGGATTTACTTCAAATTTTGCATGAATATTACTAGGAGGTCGGGTCAACATATAGGCTACATATTATCGCGTTATCACCTACGGGGGAGGAGCTGTGATAATTTATAAAATTTAACGCGGGTAAAACTAGCTAAACTGGTAAATAAATAAATAACTACTAATACTCCGTGTATTTATTAATTCATCTCAATAATCATTTGATCCTAAACTAGGCAGAGCTGTACTATGGACATACAGCTATATATAAAGCTATATTTCCAATATAAGTTGACCTCTCATTGTATGGAAATCCTATACAATGCGAGATCAGCTTATACTGGAAATGCATAGCCTGATGTGTAACCGTGTGTACAATATAATGGCAACCAGACAACTCATAATTCTGTAGTGTATCAACATGTAGATTAATATATTTTTGACTGCATGTTGCTCGGCAGTTAAAACATGGGCCTCGCCATTTTATTGCAATTAATAGTAATTAAGGACTCTAAAAGAGTATATCTAAAAACAAACAATTTATATATAGCTACAACGACGAAATAATTGCCGTAATAACCTGGGACATTATTCACACACGGTCATATAAGATCCCAAACTAAGCAGACTTGTACCATGGAAACCAGATAACTGATATATTACATATAGGTACTACTTTTCTTTTGTAAATACAAAATTATATAGATAATTACACCCAGACTCAGGACAAACAGACATGTCCATGTACACTAATATTCGCCCTGGGCGGGAATCGGACCCATGAGCTGCGGCGTGAAAGGCAAGCATTTACTAACCACGTCAACCAGCCCGTCAGATAACTCCGTTAGGCAAATGGATACAGGTATGTTTTTCTTTCATTTTGAACAACAATTATCTTCTCTTATCTGATGTTTATAATTCTGTACAACATCTAAAGAAAATGTTCCCAATGTCGGTATGTGAACTTTTAAGAAACGACAATGTTTTGCGTATAATATAATTACGTTATAAAAATTTCATTAATTTATTCTCTCAGTAGAGAAAAGCGTAAGTCATATGACAGCAAATTCTATCAGTACATGTATTACGGTTCAAATAAGCAGTATTGTGTGTTTTCACTATCCCAAAAATTTACGATAATCATAGTAATAACTATGGACACAGTAAATAGTATGGTTATCGCTTTATGACCAGCTGCACTCCGGTCCGTAAGTGATCATCGAGGTAAAACAGCTAGGCACGCTATCATAGAACGGTGACCGTTAAATTGGTGTAATTTTTGAGCATATCCGTGCTTCGGAGGGCACGTTAAGCTGTCGATCGCGAACGCCGCCATGTCAGAGGCCTAGAGGGCGGCTTGAACAATTCTAACACCAAGATAACCACTGCCCATACAATAAAGAATTGGATAGTGTTAAGTTTTCAAGAAGTGATTGGTGAGGCACAGCGATATTTTTCGTCTTAGTACTTTCTCCAAATTATAGAATACATTGAAATAAAATTACTAAATTGTCAGGTTATTGTGGATAAGTAAGGCATTGAAATACTGGGGGCAGCGCTTGCGCGTTGCGTATATAAGCGACGTGTGAGCGCTGCCAGTACGTCCAACGTGACGATATGGGATTGCCACTTAAAAGAAGATTTCGTGATGATGTCAAAATGTCACTTTTATCAGTTTCAGGATAATGTTGCTTTAAAATGTTTTAAAATTAAATTTATTTTATTAATATTTCTTATATCACCACCACGGTAGTTTAAAATACGACCAGAATTTTCAGAGCCATTGGTTTTAATGTGAACAAATTATTAAAAGATATACAACCGACTTCAATGTTTCATTATGACTACTAATTTAAACATAATGTATATGGGATCATCTCAAATCATTAACTATAAAAAAATGCATACATCGGCTTATATACATATCAAAACAAAACACAGTTGAATTGACACCTACTCCATTTTAAAGTCGGTTAAAAATATTAAAATAAATGTTTTACAACTTGATCATGCTCATAAATAATTTGATCTCTGAACTACGTCATAAATAACAAAATAGCTGTGCTTTAAAATGTTGTAACTTGTCTTATACTGTTCTTGTCACGGTAGTTAGAATTACGACCGGGACTTTCATGGTCAATGGATTTCATATCGACAAATTAAAATAAAGGCAAAAAAGTTGAACGAGGTGTTATGGTCACACGCGGCGTCTCCTGTCTGCCATCAGCCATATCGGGTTTTTGCGCCTTGGGTATTTTTGACTTAGGGGTGGCCAAACACTTAAGTAAAAAACTTAAGCAAATATTAAACAGCTACATAAAATGTATTTACAAGTTTTATAATAAAAAAACTCTAACTTAGCTAGGATTATGCATGGTGTTGCTGATATAACTGTAGAAGCACCCTTAGAGGTAAAATTTGTTTTTGTTCTACAAACGTGACATTTACGATAAGTCTAGTTGCACTTTACTGTATAACACAATGAGTGTGGCTATGCGAGCAGCAGTGCTTCATCTGTCAGTACATTGTTCATTTGTACAGACGTCAGCATATCAAGTTACCCCAATCTTTCAAATTTCCCCAATTGAAAGTGAACCTTATGCTTTTGTGATAAAGTTGAATATCTAAATCAGAAATTTGAGAGTTTGGGGTAGCTGGATGTGCTGGCGTCTGTACATTGTTCATTTGTACATTACATGTAATCTCTTGATTTAGTATTGTCGTCTGATAAGTTTATATGTTGTGAACATAATGTTCCGGTCATACATGATGTAAACAAAACATATACCGCGTCTCTTGTCGTTGTTCGTCCACAGAGCAAGTAACATAACTTAAATACCTATGTTAAAGAGGAACATAACAAACTACGTTGACTTAAATTTAGTACGTCTTTGACACTCGCTCGTAGCAAAGACAAAAATATAGAACGCATATTAGTGCTGGTGATATGCCACTAGCACAACAATCACACCAGCTTTTATTATTTTTGAAGTGAAAACTTCTTTAGCGGCGTTGTGCACTATTTTGGAATGGGAAAAACTTTTAAACTTGCGTCAGGACATATGACCTGATCGAATATTCGTAAGACGGAGGGTATTTCTTCTTAATTCACACAGGCCGTTTATAAACTCCCGTCACCGCAGATTTTTTTTCTTAATTTTTTTACAGCCGACTGCCTAATCAAATTAGGTTCTATTTTCAAAATTTATTCCCACCATAGGGAGGGAAATGAGACTTTACTCGCTACTCGGATCAAATAAACATTTATTTTACATTTTATTGTCATTTTATATTCTTGTTGTCTCTGCAATTTTCGGAATGAATCTTTTTTCTTCTTCTTCTAAAAGAGAGCTACCTATTTCGTTTTATCTTATAAAAATCTACTTAAAAACATTTTTTGATAATGTATGGTTCACGTCACCAGTTCCATGTTTCGGAGGGCATATTAAGCTGTAGAACCCGGTCGTTTTCGCAGTCCTTAAGGTATTGGTGATTTATTAACCTGTCTGTTTCTGACAGCGATATGTTCTTCGGCCCTTATACCAATAGTTTAGTTTACCTTAATTTGCTTTCGCAATTGAAACCCTTGTCCACAATGTAATGAAATACCCACAATATTTATACTGTCTACCTATTACGGTTCATCATCATCATCATATCAGCCGAAAGACGTCCACTGCTAGAAAAGGCCTCCCCCAAGGATCTCCACAATAGCCGGTCCTTGCGAGATCGTCGGTCCACCTTGTAGGGGGCCTGCCAACGTTGCGTCTTCCGGTTCGTGGTCGCCACTCGAGAATCTTTCTGCCCCATCGGCCATCGGTTCTACGAGCTATGTCCCTGCCCACTGCAACTTCAGTTAGGCAACTCTTTGGCAATTACGGTTCATAGGTAGGAGAATATAAATGTTCAGCGAAAATGAGTAGTCTCTCTTGCGATCTATAGGATGATAGACAAATCCTCATCTTGAGATGATCATTGATATCCGCTCATCCGAATCAGGTAAACTCGCTTGCGAGTGACAGGTTACATCCTGATCATCATAGTATTTTGGCCAAAAATATCGAAATATATTTTTTTTATTTTATCCTACAGATTGATAAGTGGAGTACAAATATAAATCAACGATGTAACTGATTTATTTCTCAACCAAATCATGTGCTATAAAAGATAATTTATTTATCAATCTTACCTGCAATAAGTCATAGTAAAAAGTGGATAATTCATTTAATAAGCTGTGTCTATTGGAGAATAATCAGTGCTGCACAATGGCCAACGTTGACGTACCGGTGATACATCACCGTAGGCTTTGACAGCTAAATTACTGATCGAGTACGGTTAGCAAATTCAGTTCAGTATGGTCGTGTTACTTTTTAGTAGAGATGTTTTAAGCGTTGTGGAGTGGACTTGTCTCTTTTAGTGTTAGATGTAATTGCAGTAAGAAATATAAATACGAGTGGGTACTATCGACAAATAAATATTTTTACATCACGGGCTATAAGGTATGCGGTGATGTAAGACTCAATGTTAGGCAGGACCACTTATCCTAAGTTTGTTACAGATGTCGGTAGTGATATGAGCCCATAAAGAACAAAAGGTGTCCTGAAGACCACATGACTGAAGTAAAAGTTAAATATACAATGAAAGAAAGAGAGAAAATGTGTGCTTGCGCCTCTCTCTGTGCAAGAGCACCTACAGTAATATATGAAACGTAAATCTCTCATTCTATCTTCACTAACTTGAATCTCTTTAACTTTCGTTCACTTCCCCCGATCGTTCTTTTCTTTATGCTCTCTTCACACATTTACCAATTTATTCCCCAAGTCATACATGGATCTAACTATGTCGCCGTGTGAAGCGCATAGCTGGATTCTCTCCTAAGAGAAGTAGTAAATTTGGAGACCTCCAAGGTTTTGGTAAATAAAATCTTATCATATCATATAAGAAGCTGGTGGTCCTGGGTTCGAATCCCGGTAAGTGCAAATATTTGTGCGATGAGCACGAATATTTGTTTCTGAGTCATGGATGTTTTCTATGTATTTAAGTATTTATCTATGTATATAAATATGTATATCGTCGCCTGGTACCCATAGTACAGGTTTTGCTTAGTTTGGGGCCAGGATAATTTGTGTGACATTGACCCTATATATTATTATTATTATACGTATATGTTAATTCCCTTTCTCTGGCCAGGATGTATAATAATATAATAGCGATAAGGGAAGCAAATTAGTTAGCTGCACATAAAATCTAAACAATGATAGACACACAGCAGCGTAGAAACGTCGCACACTTTGTAGGTAAGGTACCATGAACCATAATTTAGGTAATCACGATTGATGATGGGCTTATCTTCAAATTGCGCGCGGTAATTGCAGCAAAAGCGGCAAAAGTATACCATATTGATAGCGAGAGCATCCATTATCAACTAGTGCACGAGCTCCGGTATAAATATTTACCTATTGGTGGGTTCTAATATAACTCATCATCATCAGCTTGATATCGTTCACTGCTGTACATAGGCAACCCTCTTGCCGTTGTCACTGCGGTTGGAATATGAGTTAGCGACTGTTGTTATTTTATTTATTTATTTATTTTATTTATTTATACAAATATATTTTCAAAAGTTTGTACATTTGTCCCACAAAACCGTGTTATCGGTTTGACTGTAGGATCGAGTCTCTGTACAGCATCTATTTATCTTATAACAAAAATAACTAACTACTACTATAAATATTTACATTACATTAAATTAAATCTAATAAGTTAAATTAAATAAATTTAATTTTTTTAACTTAAATTTAAATTTATTTTTTTAACTTAAATTTAAATTTATTTTTAACAGATTCATGCCGAATGTCATCCGGCAGACTATTTAGCAGGTACGGCAAGCGTTTTCTCAATGTTCGGTCTCCATAATAGTTTGTAATTCTGGGTACTGTCAGTCTGCCGGTTGACATCGAGCGTGTATTGTACTTATTGCTTACATGTATTAGGTTATGTTCTTGATTGCTATGGTTGTTTATTGCCAGAAAGAACTTATGTTTTTTACTTACAGGTAGAATTTTAAAAATTTTGAAACGTTGGGTGTAATCATTTTTGTATTTTTGTTTAATTTTTTTGTTTACTAACAGTTTAATGAATCTAATTTGAATTGATTCTAGTTTTTGCATATTTGTTTTAAATGTTAGTCCATAGCAATCAAGCGCATAACCGAGGATGGAATCGACTAGTGACATGTATAAACATCTTAACGTACTAACAGGAACTTTAAAACTTAAATGATAGAATTTTCCTAGCAAGACTCTGAGTTTATCACAAATGTAATCAATATGTTTGGTCCATGAGAAGTGTTCATCAATTTTTAAGCCAAGGTATGTTACACAATTTACTTTTTCTATGGGATTACAGTTGCAGTTATAAAATCTGTTATGTAGACATGAGAAGTTATGGGCATATAATATAGCAGGTTGTGTAGATTGAGTAAACGTAAGCAAGTAAGGAGAATGAATGATTAGAAACTTTGTTTTATCAGCGTTTAGCACAATTACGTTATCGTGAGACCACTTTACAACTGCATCTATGTCCAGTTGCACTAGCCTACACGTGTCGTAGACATCGGTACCAGCACGGAGGATACACAGGTCGTCGGCGAACATATAAGCAGTGCAGTGCTTCAGCACATTGCACAAGCTGTTCACATGCATGAGATAGCTGATAGGTCCACATCCTGAGCCCTGCGGAATTCCGTACTGTACATGCATTTTGTCACTAAGTGCTTCACCTACCTTGACGCGGTAGCAGCGCGATGTGAGATAATCACTGAACCATTGGTTAAGTGGTTCTCCCACCCCGCACTCCGCCATAGCGCCAAGGAGTGTATCGGATTGTAATGTATCAAAGGTTTTTTTTATAATCAAAAAATACTGCTGTAACAATTTTTTTCTGATCTAGGTAGTTATTGAATTCATCTGTAAATTTTGACAATAGTGTATTTGTACTTCTCCCTCTTAAGAAACCATGTTGACAATTATCTATTATTTTATTATTTTGTAAATATTGACTTAATTGGTTGACAATACATTTCTCCATAATTTTATCGATACTTGATAATATGGCTATGGGGTTAGGTGGAAGTCAGTACACTGAAGGCGGTACTGGTCGACTACTTGGTTTTTTTGGTTTTTGTTTTACATAACGTTTACAGTTAGTATAGGAGGCTTTCACAGTTTTACCGGACAATATGGATTACCTGGTTTATAGGGTGGTCCTGTTAGACTTTATTGGCCGGAAACCACGTCTAAATTCAGATTGGAATTCTGATTCGTTAAGACCTATAAATGGCTAACTGTAATGTGCATATTTTTTGTCAGTTATTGTAGGTCCTAGAAAATAAATAGTTCAAAACATTCATTCCTTACATTTCGATTCTAGTTTTGTGAGATTATTCTTCTACCTTCAGTTTTTCTCATTTCTATTGAAATTCCAGTTTTTCCATTTGTGATTAGCTACCAGAATTAATCGAACAACTGCCATCTGAGATTACAAACCGTGATCAGGATTATATTTAGCTTCTGACTGCCTGTGATGACTATCATGGATAATATTATGGCGGCTTACCGTGCTATCCGAGGAAAGCATACCCTAGACAGGGAGCCAACCAGACCCCGATAAATATCTGTACTTACAGAAACTTTGATGAAATCAGGAATTGAACTGTATTATTCTTAGTTGAAGATCAAGTAAACTATGACACATTGTCAAATTTATAAAATAACGGAATGGATGATTACTATCGATATATATAGAGTGGACACAGCGTTCATTCACCCGACTGGGAAACTACTGGATGTACTTTCCCAGTCGGGCTGCTCTTTACAGAAGACATTCCGTAATAATAACATTAATAATTTTCAATCAATGTTTCTGCGTGTCCCCAATGAAGATTGGCGGTGGGAAGGATCAGCAAAACTTGTTGACTAACTCTTAAAAACTGGTAACGCACCCGCCACTCCTCTGGTGTTGAGAGTGTACATGGGTGGTGGTGATCACTTACCATCAGGTGACTCACTTGGTCGTTTGTCGCCCTCGGATATAAAAAAAATATAATAATGTAAAACTTTAACTCAGGGGCTTAGTCTGTAATTTTCGGACTATGGTAGAAGCAGAAACTAGAGTAAATAACACCAAATTGTTATCATACAATAGTATAATAACAATTTGGTATTATTTAGTGTACGGGCGAGTACACAGTTGCATAAAAAGCCATAATATGAATAACTTATTATATTAATTAATATGCTAGCGGTACCTTAAAACAGATCAAGATTTATGAGTTAAATGCTTAAACGAATAATTATCCGCTCAAATTCTTAACATTGTAAAAAAATATATTGCACAATATTTCATTAATACTCTATAGATGAAATATCGCTCATAGACTCGGTATGTAGGTCCACTAAAAAAACAAATCAATCTGTTAAAAAAATATATTACACTCCTTTTTATAAATTTTATGCCAGATGATAATATCTTTTTTTAAAAACGTCAAGTATAAAAAAACCGGCCAAGTGCGAGTCGGACTCGCCCATGAAGGGTTTCGTAGTAGCAAGTAATTCAGTTGATTAAATGAAATCAAATTGCGGTTTACGACGTACGTATTAAAAAAAACTACCAATCCAATTTTCGTTGTTAGTTTCCATGGTAATATACATCATATTTTTTTTTAGTTTTATCTCTCTCTTATTTTAGAAGTTACAGGGTCTGAAAAGAAGGTCTCTCGCGCAAACTATTCAGTTTAGAAAAAAATAATCTTAAAATCCTCAATATCATTTTTGAAGACCTATCCATAGACACCCCACATGTATGGGTCTGACGAAATAAAAATTTTTGAGTTTCAGTTCTATGTATGGGGACTCCCCAAAATTATTGTTATTTTTCTATTTATGTGTAAAAATCTTAATGCGGTTCACCGAATACATCTACTTACCAAGTTTCAACAGCACAGCTCCTATAGTTTCAGAAAAAAGTGGCTGTGACATACGAATGGACAGACAGACAGACATGACGAATCCAAAAAAGGGTTCAGTTTTTTGCCATTTGGCTACGGAACCCTAAAAATCACGCGTCTCTGACACTACTTGACATTTCAGTCTTACGCAGTGCTTCAGTTACTTTACTTGATGGCATGGCCTGTTGGCGTGGTGTTGGCAAATGCTTGCTTTTCACGCTGGAGGTCTTGGGTTCGATTCCCACCCACAGCTATTTGAGTGCATGTACATGTCTTTTTGTTCTGAGTCTGGGTGTTAATTATCTATATAAGTATGTAAATAAATAAATTAAAATAAATAAAAAAGGTTTTTATTCACGTAGACTTTAAAAAAGCGCTTGTAAATAGTCAGAACATGTTTGTAGTAATATAGTTGTATACATTATTATTTCTAGTAACATAGATATTTAGGTACACATTGTATGAAAACATTTATAAATTAAGTCTAATATTTTTACTGCATACTGTCAATGGTTCTGTCTATATTAAGGTATTATTATTATGACGGACCTTGTGTTAATAACGACGGTCGCGCTTTAATGCTACCACCGGATCCAATGCGCCCCCAATTAATAATAACACTGGTCTGCGAATATTTTTTTTTGGAAAGTTTTTTTATTAAATGGTTAACATTTGTTTTAATTGTCTTAAAAGTAATAGAAAACGGCATTCATATGATATATACCACGTCACGTTTATCAGATTTAGATGATATAGCATTTGAATACGAAAAATAACAAAACATAAATTTAATAAAATTAATGAGAATCATTTGTGAATATTTTGTAAAGTTTTATTGAGTATGTAGCTATGAAAATACTACATTAAGGTACACATAAAGAAAAAAATTTATGGTAACGTGTTATTTTTTTTAAAAGCTGCGATTTGTTGGTTTTCGTTTATGATTTTTTATTTCATCTCTGTGTAGCATCCAGCAATAGTCCGCCATTATATTAACGTCCCAACGACCTTGATATCTTCTTTCCATCTCTTTTACGTCCTGATGAAACAGTTCACCTTGTTCTTCACTGTAGTCAATTAGATTTTTTGGACTAGATTTTTTGGGAAACAATCAATGTGAGACTTCAAAAAATGAATTTTCCGACTCATATTACAACCAAAATTTTATTAGGCGTTTAACATTTCCTGTACAATATTTTTATACTCAGGTTCTTTTGTGTTGCCTAGAAACTTAGATACGACATTTTTAAAGCCATGCCAGGCATTTCGTTCCAAGATTGTCATCACTTTGTCAAATTCTGTATCCCTAATCAGTTTCCTGATGTCAGGTCCCGTGAATATTCCCTCTTTCAACTTCGCATCAGTTAAGCTAGGGAAACATGAAATACTTGAAAGTATTTCCATCATGCGGTAATGCCTTTACAAATTTCACCACTGCTTTGCAGATGATCACTGTGTTCTGAATTTTGGTGAATTCTGAATAGTGATAAAGGCGTTTTGAAGCTATTAGTGTCAGTAGGAACTGGTATGGGTATTTCGGGCCCATGTGAAAAAAAATATTTTTTTTGTTACTTTTTCTCACACGGGAAAGGCAGGTTAGTAACAATAGACTATAGGATGATTGGTCATAGAGTATAGAATAGAAATATAGATCATGGAATCGATTAGATAAAAAAAAAAACTAACTTACCAATCTAACGAACTATTATATATTTATCTATATGCAAAAAGAATGCGACGTGATACGTTAAAACAAAGTTTATATTTGCTATATACAGACCAACATCTACATGTTTGTGATGAATTTATTTAAAAACCTTTTTCATCGCAGACCTGTGTAATTTATTTACAAAAGAAAAGTATTATATGTAATATATGAGTTATCTGGTTTCCATACTACGAGCTCTACTTAGTTGTGGATTAGATAGCCGTGTGTAAATAATGTTCCGGGATACTATTTCATGTTTCAGGTTTGATGTCCGTATACGACAATTATTTGTGTAGCTCGTACATAAGTTTCCTTGTTTTATCTATAATATATATGTATTTAGAAATACGTTTGTCAGTTGTCTGGTTGCCATAGTACTGGTTGTGCCTAGTTTGGGAACAGATGACAGTGTGTTAGTTATTGTCGCAAAAAGATTTTGAACTAATACGATTTTTTGGGAAAATGGCTACCAGTGTTTCATCACAGTGGACAAAGGAGTCCCCCAAAGAAGAGAAGATTACAATGGTTGGTCTGGCGCCTGTGATTAATGACTCTTAATCAGGCTAGTTAATTCACCTATATTATCGCATATTGATGGTTTACAAGACAAAAGCTAAGTATAAACCTACCTGTCCTAGCGGGTGTACTTCCGGTTGATCTTGAAGTTCAAAGACGAGCAGCAATGTATTATTCTACGCGCGAAAATTTAGAAAATGATTTCGTATCATTACGCGACCGTACGAAAATAACCAGGCTATTTATGCCAATAGCTGTCTTAAATGACGAACTACTAAATGAATGGCCATGTAGATAGAATAGTTCAACCAAGGGTCGCCATCTGCACCAGTTCTTTCCGGACGTACGCGAACGGTTAAATAAAACTTGGCTAATCATAGACCATTGTGTTGCACAATTTCTTACCGAACACGGCAATTTTAGAAGTAAATTGTTTAGTTTAAATTAGTATCTTCACCAATCTGTCTGTGCTCAACTTCCAGTAACGAATATGAACAAACTGCTCACCACATCCTTTGGGAGTGTGATCTCTTGCAAAATAAGCGAGATATTATGTTAAACAGCTTGCAACCAATATCTGGAGTGGTTTATTATAGGAATCTTGTGGCAACAAGGAACAACTTCCGTGCGTTTAAGCGCTTTAGCCATTCCTACTATTGGAATCAAATATAACAGCTCACTTAAGATGCTTAAATTGGTCCGCGGTGCTTTTGCAGCTGGCTTCTCTAGTTAGTAGGCTATAGCCTCTTTACATCATTAATCTGTCCCCCTCCTCTGGGAAGTGGAACTATTCATTTTCTAACTCCTCCTTTTTCTCTTTCTGATTAAACTCGTTGCGGGATCCAAGACAGTTAAAGTGATTCCCCGGGACATGCCTGAGCTTCACCGCTCAGTGTCATTTCATTGTGTGCCACTGTTGATCCTGGCTTACAGGAGTTGCAGTGGTGGGTAAGAGCGAGTGACTAGTCCCGATTAAAAAAAAAAAATAAAGTATAAACTAATTCCCTCTGTAATTAGCACTCTTGTCTTCTAAATTATCGATGTGTGTCGTGTGCAGTGGGCCTTACCTGACTCCAAAAACACTTGCTTATGAATTAGTGAGACTTAAATCTAATTAATTGTCAAGATGGCTCGTTAAGCCTAATGATGTGGCATTATATATCAAAATATGTCGCAGAAATGTTACTCTTAAGATACATAAAAAAATAAGTGCTCTATGGATCGATGGTAATCAATTAATTGATCCATAAACAGGAAGACACGGTGATTACCTTTTATGTACGTAGTATTTTATTTTCCAAGTATTATTTCTTCCTATTTTAGACTTCTTTATTGTTTTGTGATCTTGAAAAATGCTTGACGCTCATCATCGAACATAGGAAACTTTGACTTTACTTTATTATTTGACATATGACCTGACATTCCCTAATTAATTTTAATGTTAGATTTTAATTTTATGATTGTTAAGTACTAGATTATTTGTTTTAATTAGAATGTTGAT
Organism: Pseudoips prasinana; assembly: GCA_951640165.1. Classification (NCBI taxonomy): domain Eukaryota; kingdom Metazoa; phylum Arthropoda; class Insecta; order Lepidoptera; family Nolidae; genus Pseudoips; species Pseudoips prasinana. The sequence goes on from OX621246.1 coordinate 28,247,577, forward strand.
TAAACATTGATACTAACATAGGATAAGACTTTTATAACTAACACTTTATGGAGTAATCCGAAATAAAATTATTATTATTATTATACTTTATGCCTAAGTACGTGTTTGTATATGTGGGTGTATGATGAGGAATCAATTTGATTGAATTTGCTACAGATGTTGGAGTTTTACATAGAACATTTTATTTCTTACATTTTTACGGCATTTTTTTCGTTTAATTCCTCCGACTATTACAGACGTTTTTACTAATAATATTAAAGGCTATTGGTATTTATTTGCACATTATTGTTAATAACTAATATTTTTTACTTACACCTTTAGTGCTCTCAATCCAGTTTGCAAATATTAGAAACAAGAACAACTTCTTAAATAATATAAATAATTATTTTAAATGAATTTGGGAATGTACCCATTGGTTTTCTGCAAATGTTTTAATACTATACAGCAGCTTCTATGTTAACCAAGGAGTCCGATACTTGTTTTACAGTTTCTAGTTTTTTGGATCCATGACTTGGACTTCGTCTAGGAGTGACCTCTGTTTACGCGCAAGCGGGTGGTCGACCTCGCAGTGAATCTCAATATTTGCACGGAGAACAAATGAAGAACGAATTGAACATTCATGTGATTATGGTCGAGTCTTTGTGGTGCAGCTATCTCGTTCTAGCATTTGGATATTTTAAAGGATATGAAAAACTAGCATGTACTTTTCCCAAACATGATTTAGAGATCGTAGTGAAAGTACACTGGACGTCACATTAATATATTCATATTTATTTGAAAACAGTTCTATTCTTTGCAGGTTTATATTAAGCAAATGTTACTGTCGATGAATTGATTCGCGCTGGAGAAGATAAGTTTGGATTAGCGGCCATGTACTGGAAGCATTGGACGTTGGGGCGTTGGGCGGCGAGCAGCGCCCCCACAAGATTAGGGGAGGCATAGGTTGTAACATAGGTTTAGCACTGGACGAAATCAGGCTGTTGGTGATGAAGATGACTATCGAGAAACTGTAGATAAAGAAGAAACTACACTTTATTCCGCTAGAAAATATTAAACGTAGAGGAACTGCAGCATATTTGGAATACCAGTTTGTTTTATGATAATAAATTTAAGGATAAAAGGGATAGCTCAATAAAAAATACACGAATTTATTGGCGATTTATTAAACTTTAATAATAAAAATTATCAAATATAACAAAAAGCAAAAACCTTATCAAAATGCCTATCAAACTAAAAAACTCCAAAAACGAGATACGACATGGGGTGCAGGTAATTTGGAATATAGTATTCCAAATTAAATACACATTTTTCTTTGACTATAGCTAACAGTTTTTCTTATAAATATAATAGATTTCTTATATTTCTAATAGCTTTATAATTTTAGCTTATCTAGATAATCAGTATTTTTAAAAAATAGACTAAAATAACTTTTAATTATTAAGTAATCAGTCACAATAATCACAGATAAGTATTTATTTTAAACTTATAGTTTACTAGTCTTAGTTACTAAATCTTGCAGTATTCACATATATACACCGGATTCATAACCACTACAAGCACCGTGAACCCACAATTCGTACATTAAGCACTGTATACATTCTTTACCCCCTTTACCCTCACTATAATCCGTTACAGAATAAACATCCGGCATCTTCATCAGTAGGGACTGCAGTCTCATCGTTGCTACCTCTTCGGAAGAGTCTGGATTATTTCCAGATATAGCCCCAGGATTCGAATCTGATGGGTCACTGTCTGTCATAATTCTTTTCTTTGACTTTTTTGTTATTTTCTTTTGCCCTTTCCCTTAATATTTTTTTCTGTGTTCTGTTTTCTTTATGTGATTTTTTAAGTTGAGCATTCTCAAGGTATTTTTTATAAGGAAACCTTGAGATTATTGCCGAGCTTGCTGGCTTACGACCTCTATTGCTAGTTCTCTTTTTTACTGTGGGCACGGGAGAAATATTAGAGGGAGTTAATTTTCGTCCTACTACCAGACGGCTCTGGTTCTGTGTCTTCTAAATTCTCCACTGTCAAAGAAGCAACCGTGGGGAAGTGGAGTGTCATTGAATTAGTTTGAGAGTTTAGATCCTCTACAAAATCTGAAGCAGCGGCCATGTAATCGGCTTGAGTAACTATATTTCGATTAAACGGATATATGCCACCAACTTTAAAACCATTAGCAGCAATTTCTCCAGTTTAGCACTTGATGTAGGCTTTTCCGAATAGCTCAATAACATTAAATCAAATCATTAAATCAATCATCATCAAATTTGGAATATTCCAAATTATGTTCACTATCGGTATACCAACTTAACAACATACCATCCTAAACTAAAATTCGATGTCAAATTTTTATTCTAGAAATATTCACAAAATCATAGTAACATCATAAGCTAAGAAGGTCACTTAACAGTTTAAATAATTACAATGAAGATGTAAAGTTTTACAATAAATGTATCACTAATTGCATTCTTACCGAAAAAGTTCCCAAAACATGCGTCTCGCTTTCTTGAGGCTGGCAACCGAAATGTCAAGATGGCGTCCTGTTTTTAATACTCGATACGTTCGTGTGTCGTATGACGTTATGTTTACGGCAAAAAAACACAGATGGCGTTTATATTTATTTAGATATTGAAGTATTCCAAGTTACCTGCAGTATGCCAAATATGCTGCAGTTCCTCTACTATATACAACGGAAAGCAATATTCATGTCAAATATTTTCATGTATAGTTAATTATTATATATTAAAACATAAAATATGTTTTTGAACGTATAATGAATTGTGACGACATTTAATATGTTCTCCATAATCTATATAGGCCATATAGATTATGGAGAACATATTAAATGTCGTCGCAATTCATTATACGTTCAAAAACATATTAAAAAAGGGCGTCATTCTATTTTATGTTGCAAACAAATACCTTGCGATATTTTCCTAACAGTTAAGATACCTACTGTATTTACAATTAACCTTGAAAGATTTGACACTAATATTGTTACACGTTACGTATATTCTTTACTTGAACTTAAACTTTCAGTAATAAACACTTAACAGATTATCTGTTTTTCCTCTCAACATCCACTTTTTTCTACAGTGCTATTTTTCTCAAAAACAAGGCCAAGTTCTAATCACTTCATTACAGGCATGTCCTTCTACCAGGTGTTAATGAAATCATAAATTTTAGTCGATATTGAACTAGCATAATGTGTTTTATTTGCAAAAACATTGAGTATATTTTTGGACTGTTATTCTGTAACCTACTTATTCATTCTGTATAATACAACATGCTATTGAAAAACCGAGTTTAACGTGTTCAAAATACAGCTTATTTTCGACTGTCGCGTGTGTGTTTGATTTGTGGGGTAATGCAACATTGTTGCAAATTACCGTTTCAATCATAGTCTTATTATAACAATTAAGGGTGAAAAACGATTGATAAATGAAGGCTTATCACATCATAACGCAATGAAGATATTATTATCGTTGCGTTTTTGTACCTAGTATTTTGCAGTAGGTAATTTTAGATTCAAAGGATTTTTTTCTGAAACCGTTATGTGGGTGGTTCATTTGTTTAATAAAGAGCAAGCGAGCAGAAAATTTATGAGGAAATAATTTGTTGTACAACTTCCGTGAGAAAAACGAGATCTATGTCTGTGTGTATATGTTTGTGAGACCGTAAGTCCCTAACGGACGAAGCAGATTTTATACTTTTGTTACAAATAGTTTATATAGTTTTTTTATCATAATTTATATGACACGATGATGACGATTATTGGTCTGACATTTTTCGGTCATGGCGACCACTTGAACTCCTTGTCAGTAAGGCGTTGGTGCGCCCGAAGATGGATATATATACCCAATTGTTTTAGTAAAATATCGTGCGCACTGTGTTGCACGTACATAAGTAACAAAATGATATACTATGACCTGAAACTACCACCAGTCAAACAGGAGATAACGAAGAATAGCATCAAGTACCAAGAGAAACTTGCAAAACATAAAAATGAGCTTGCCCAAGGACTGAGTGGCCACAGAAGTTTGCGCTACAAGCGATTGAAAAGACATGGCATACCAAATCTATTAGATAGGTTCAACAAAATGGAATGGGACACAATTAATAAGGGTCTCACCAAGCCAAAACCCAATCAGATAAATTGTTATCAGTCAGAGAAATGGCTTATTGTTGACAAACAACACATTGCCATGTCGCAGAATAAATCGAAAAAAAAAATTGTGTTGCACGTGACAAACCTATATAATTTTCTTATATGACATACGTTATTCACAATAAGTTTTTTTTTCTTTTTATGTAAAGACTAATGTCGCAGTAGAATTATCCAAGTATCTACCTCTTATTTTTTATTACAATCAAGCGTCGCGCAGCTCCAATTGTCGTCGGCGAAGTGATCCTCTGGCCTTATGAGACATGGAGTATCTTTATTACCTTTATCACGGTGAATGTTCGAACTTAAGCCTTGCTATTACATGTAAAAAAGTATGTATGGTGACTAGTGTTGAAAATGATTAAAGTGACTGAATTAGATTGACTGTCATTTACGGTCAAATTGGTCAAAAATGGTCATTAACAGTAATTTTATAAAAGTAATTTTCAGTCAAGTCAGTTTCTAAATTAAAACAAAAAAGTGTATTTTATGACTTATACTATTATTATATAGTGTTAATCATTTTACATTTCTAATCATGCGTGCATTTAAGTCAAAATGGCAACGTCGCATCGCCTCACGCATCGACTTTGATGTCGTCTTATCCTCTCAAAAATAAAACGTTGCTTCATTTAAACTTGCATATAAATTGAGTTACCTAAATAAATAAATAATTGGGTGGTAGTCGAGAATAGACAATAATATTTGAGTCAAATTGACTGAATTTGACAGTAAATGACCGGTCATTTAAGGTTTATGACAATTGTGACTAGTCATATTCAGTCGTTTTACATCTCTAATGGTGACCACGGCAAATACCTCCAAATGGCAACGTTGTGGAAACCTTTGGGGGTAGCGTTAAATATACCCAGACTCGGTACAACTATAAAAAAATTAGATAATTTACGGACATCAAACATACGCAACTCAATACAACTATATATGGACCAGGTAAGTAGTAATATATGTGGATCGAACAGGAAAAGAGGTCCCTGAGGACACATCGCCACAAGTGCACAGGCATAGTTACCAATATCAATAGCCTACTTCTAAAAACAAGAAACCATCTAGCAAAGAAGAGTACAGACACAAGCAAATCAATCTACCCCATTCTGTCAAATTTCCCCAATTGAAAGAGAACCTTATGCTTATGTGATAAAGTTGAAAATCTATAAAATAAATTTGACAGATTAGCTGGATTTGCTGACGTCTGTACAAACAAACTAAGTAAACCCCTTTAGGTTTGGAATCTCGACGAATGTGAGATCCATGAGAAGGTGAATTTTTCACGGATGTTTACGAATATTTCGACTACACACCACTACTCAAGCAAGAAGGTACTTTTAATGTTTTCACTAGGATTTTTCCTAAGAATTACAGACCTGCAATAATTTTCACTTACTTGTACCTACCAGTAACTAATTTGTCTTTCTAGACTATTCTAATCAGATTTTCCAAAGTGACAAATTCATAACTAACAAATAGATAAACAAAACGGTAGTATCAACACTGCCTTGTTCCGTATCTGACAGCCGATTTATTTACTCGACATGACAAATGCATCCTCTCCATTCCTACTAAATTGATCACTACTTTGTTACTTAAAATACAAACTTATAATCTTACATCTTCATCCAACATCCAATCTAATATCACTCTTATAACCTTAAACATAAGATGCAGTAACTACTTTCGGAGAAACATATATAAATTTGTACGCAAGAGATCACAATGCATCATATTGCAAGTATTTTGGCATGCTTGATTTCTTTGTAATCTATGCCAAAAGTGCAAATGATGCGCAAAATTTTTATGTAGATGCGGTAAATTCTTAGATAAATTGACAGTTCAAATAAGTTTAGGTGACATTTCAAAATGAGCAGGCAATTATTTAGATTGTCACTGTCAGTGTTGCCTTCCCGATATAAATGTCGTATATAGTATTTTTCGCACGTGTGTTTTGAAGTAAAAGTTAAAACTTCTTTACACACGGTTGACCTAGGGAGTGAGATAGTGAATGCGCGAAGAGAGCGTTACGAAAAGTGTGATTGAGCGGCGAACGGAAGTTTAGACGGAGATATATCTCCGTCTCAATCTCCCTCTTTCTCTCTTCAATAACTTATAAGTTAGTGAAGATAGAAGAGAGATTTTTTTTTTCGTTTACTGCTGTAGGTGCAAGATAGAGAGAGGTGCGAGCAAGTAACCCTGAATAACTGTTTTATGTGGAGGTTATAAACATGCGATTGGCGGACACAAAGCAAACTCAGAACAACTATTTATGGATCACACAAATTACAAACATGAAATTTTCAACACACGCCCAGACTAAGAAAAATAAATGGTTGCACAAATAATTATCCTGTGTGGCGATAAAACCCAAACATGCACCATATAAGTACGTCCACTGCTGGACAAAAACCTCTACAAAGAATGGAGAATGGGCATATGCCATAATCGCCAAGCTTAGCAGACGGGTTGGCGATCGCAGTTTGATGGTCACAGAAAAACGCTGCTGCTCGTTCTCTGGTAATCCCTCGGTCGATTTCTACGCTCCACCCCCCCCCCCCCTCCCCGGGATGAGATGGGGTGATAATATTCTATGCCGTCACCACACAGCAGAATCCATACCTATAGTAAGTACAGTAAAACACGTTGTCTGAAAGGCAATTCCATCGTCTTGAGTTTGGGAGTCCAGAAACATCGAATCACAAGTGGACGAGACCCTATAATTGCGACGCGTGGCAGACGGGTTGCCGATCTCAGTATTATGGCCACAGTTCACAGACGCTGCTGCCTATTCTTTGGTAGGGAGTCCCCAGGAACGATTTCTATGCCCCCTGAAATAGGGTGGTAACATTCGTCACCGTCAGGAATATATACTTGGATAATTGAACCCCGATTTTCGATATGCCATTCCTTACATCCTTTAGACAAGCATAAACCAAACGAGTGAAATACTTATAATCATAATAATATAGCTTGCATATCCGAATAACACATCCTGCTAATATTGTAAACGCGAAAGTTTGTAAGTTTGGATGGATGTTTGTTACTCTTTCACGTAAAAACTACTGAATAAATTTTAATGAAACTTTGCAATAATATATCTTATTCATCAGAATAACACATAGGCTACAATTTATAAAGATATTGTGTGAATTGTCCAAAATATGACGAGTAAGTAGGAAAAATACTACAATCTGCGAGCTGTTCCGGCGTGGACTGCCAAAACCGCTAGAGGTACACATCCTACTATTATAATAAATGCGAAAGTTTGTGAGTATAGAGGTATGAATGTATGTCTGTTACTTTTTTACGCCAAAACTACTTTAACGCGGGTAAAACCACGGGGCACAGCTAGTACTTCATACAGTTTTCATTAATTACAAGCCCGTTTAAAACTATGTGAATAACAACCGTTTATATTAATTTTACCGATAAGATATTTACTAATATAATTGGTGTATTAGCATAATAGTATATCATATCCACAATATACGATCATTCCAAGTGCAAGCATGGAATTACTATGCCACATACATCTTCGTTTAAACAGCATTCCAAACAAACTAAAAAGATCTATAGACATACTTATTAGCTAGATCATAATTTTAGTCAACGAGGCACTTAAAACGTACATTTTGAATCTAATTATTTACTATAGCAACATTGTCAATTCGAGATGCGGGCGAAAATAGCTTGAAGCACTGACTAATGGCAGGGTATAATTTCAAGACGGTCGTGTTGCCAGATCTGAAAAAGGAATAAAGAACGTAATAATCTAAATGGACGGTTAAATCAACAAGAACAACTTTGTGGTGCATTTGAATGAGCAAACTGGTAAATAATAAGTTGGAATTACGCTTTTAAGTCCTCGGGCATGAAGATTATCATTAATTGTGTGGTGAATTTAATATTTTTAATGCAGTTATTTGATATTTATAACGGTTAATTTTCATAAAGTCCACAACCAGTCGTCGAAGTAAGAAGGGAAGCAGCGAATTAATTTATACGTGTAGTTTAATAATATCCTGGGACATTATTTACACTCGGCCGTCTGTTCCCAAACTAAGCATATCTTGTACTATGGAAACTTAATTACTTTTCTTTTGTAAATACATACTTATATAGACAATTACACCCAGACTCAGGAAAAACAGACATGTTCATGCACACAAATATCTGTCCTAGGTGGGAATCGAACCCACGATCTCCGGCGATAAAAGCAAGCATTTGCCAACCACGCCAGGCCCGTTTCAGTTTAATTGAAGTTTAGACGTTAATGACATAATAGGGTATTCTGTTGTTTCGACTGTCACCTTGGTGTAGAGGTCTTAGGCCCAGATATCTGACCATAGCTCTGTTTAGATTTTTAGTTTTATAGCATTACTAGCTGTGCCCCGCGACTACACCCGCGTTAATTATATAAAATATAGCCTATGTGTTATGCAGTTACATTACACTGATATTATAAAGGCGAAAGTTAGTGAGTGTGTATGTTTGTTACTTCTTCACATCGAAACGGCTGGAGCGATTTTAATTAATATTTGGTATGATGGAGTTAAGTTGACACCCTTAACCCATAGGCTATAATTTATAAAGTTTAACGCGGGTAACACCGCAGTGCAAAGCTAGTTTTTTTTTAAATAGGGACTAGTCCCTCCCTCTTACCCACCACTGCAACTCCTGTAAGCCAGGATCAACAGTGGCACACAATGAAATGACACTGAGCGGTGAGGCTCAGGCATGTCCCGGGGAATGGCTTTAACTGTCTTGGATCCCGCAACGAATTTAATCAGAAAGAAAAAAAAGGAGGAGTTTGAAATGAATAGTTCCACTTCCCTCCAGAGCAAAGCGGGAGACAGAATGATATAAAGAGGCCTCATTAAACGAGAGAATTGCAACTAGAGAAGCCAGCTGCAAGAGCACCAAGGATAAATTTAAGGGTCCTAAGTGAGCTGTTATATTTGATTCCAATAGTAGGTATGGCAAAAGCGCTTAAACGCACGGAAGTTGTTCCTTGTTGCTACAAGATCCGTATAATAAACTACTCCAGATATTGGTTGCAAGCTATTTAACATAATATCACGCTGATTTTGCCAGAGATCACATTCCCAAAGTATGTGGTGAGCGGTTTGTTCATATTCGTTACAGGAAGTTGAGCACAGACAGATTGGTGAAGATACTAATTTGAAACTAAACAATTTACTTTTAAAATTGCCGTGTCCGGTAAGAAATTGTGCAACACAATGGTCTATGATTAGCCAAGTTTTATTTAACCGTTCGCGTATGTCCGGAAAGAACTGGTGCAGATGGCGACCCTTGGTTGAGGTATTCCATCTAAATTGCCATTCATTTAGCAGTTCGTCATTTAAGTTAGCAATTTGCATAAATAGCCTGGATATTTTAGCACGGTCGCGTAATGATAAGAAATCACTATATAAATTTTCTTGCGTAGAATAATACATCGCTGCTCGTCTTTGAACCTCAAGATCAACCGGAAGTACACCCGCTAGTACAGGTAGGGCCTCTGTGCTTACTGTTCTATAGGCTTTACACAAAAATATCAACGCCAACCTTTGGCTTTGTAGTAATTTACGGCGAGCAGCTCCGATGGTAGCCCTATCAGCCCACACAGGCGAGCCGTAGCATATACACCCAAGATAAGTAGCTCCGTAAATGATTCTAAGAGTATTGAAAGAGAGGCCCCAGGTTGCCGTTGATATCCCTGTAAGTGCAAAAAAGTTTCGCTTGGCCTTTTCTCCAACTGATTTAATATGTTCTATAAACGAGAAGTTCTTTTCTAAAACTAAACCCAAATAACACGTGGATATCTTACGTTTAACAGTAACATTATTCAGTTTTACGCTCGGGGGAGATTTTAGTTCACCCTTCAGAAGGAGTTGGTAGGTTTTATGGGGAGCAAATGTAAGGCGATTTCTTTTACCCCATTCACTTATCATACTTAAACAAGTTTGAGCCAGATTTTCCAACTCTCTCCTGGAGTCACCCTGTATAAGTAAGAGGCCATCGTCGGCATATGCCGTTAGAGAGCAGCGTGATGGCAAGGGCAATGTCAAGAAATCATCAAAACCCAAGTTCCAAAGATACGGCGCGAGCACGGAGCCCCGGGGGCAACCCATGGTTAACGATTTAGTGACTCTGTAGTGACCAAGCTTAAGAGTTGCAGAGCCATGTACAAAATAAGATGTGATTATCGAATATAATTATATTACTGTAGCAACCGCGTAACTTCAGTTTTTGTAACAAAATTGGCCACCACGTGTTATCAAACGCCCCTGAAATATCTAGGAATATGGCCAAAACGTATTTACATTCGGACGAGTTAACAGTTTTCCTCACCGAGATAGCTGCGTCTACTGTCGATTTACCCGCAGTAAAACCAAATGAGGGCTACCGTTTTTGTGCTCACCAGTCGGCGCCACTGTCGCGGAAGGTCCACTATAGCTGATCAAAATCATTGTTATTGTGGACGCGACGAATGTTTTTACGAAAAACATTTAAAATCCTGTTAAAGTGTTTCATAAATAGCATGCCGCAGTGTTGTGCAGTCCCCGCACAACACTGCGGCATGCTATTTATGAAACACTTTAACAGGATTTTAAATATTTTTTCAAATATTTATTACAGTCATCGAGCTGTTACTCATTTTGTAATTTATTTAGTTTTAAACCAAAATGTTTAGTTATAATCGGAGTTTTTATTAATAAACAGCGTAACCCGAACAAAAACAGTGTATTTTGACGTTGCGTAGACCTGCCGCGATGCTAGCGCCTCTAGTGGCAAATTGATACGCGGTAGCCCTCATTGATTACCATGAAATTTTGGCCCTCCTGGTAGCAATCGCGGTACGATAAGTCGTTCTAGAAGCTTGCCTAAGGAAGGCAGTAACGTTATTGGTCGATATGACTTAGGGTCCTCAGGCAGTTTATCCCCATTTTTCGGTATAATACGAATAAAACCGTTGCGCCAGGTACGCGGAAAAGTCCCTTCAGATATGCAATGATTAAAAACTTTTAAGATTAATTGACCGGATTGTTTCGTGGCTTCTATTATCATTTTGTTGGATATTTTATCTTCGCCTGACGCTTTGTTAACAGGTAGCGATTTCACAGTATTTATAAACTCATTAATAGTAGGAAGACTCGACATATACGTAGCGGGTGAATCATTTGCCCACTGCCTAATCTGCTTGTGGTAGTCATTATCGAAAGCAAAGCTAGTTAGCTATATTACTACAAAGTTTCATCTAAATCCGTTTCATAGATTTTACGTGAAAGAGTAACAAATATCCATACATCTCTCTCACTTACAAACTTTCGCATTTATATTATTAGTAGGAAGTAGGATTCGCAATTCAAAACTTAAATTTAAAATTTCAATATTTATTTGTTGTCTGGTTTCAATAGAACAGGCTCCACCTAGTTTGGGATTAGATGGCATTCTGCAAGCAGTCCCAAGATATTATCGCCTCCTATTTTTTTACTATTTAGGCAATGGTTACGTAGACTCCTGTCCAGTGCCCTCCAAAACAAAAATTGCTCAGAAATCACTTGTAACCCATAACCCCATACACCTTAATCGATCTCTTGCTGACCGGTAAACCAGCTCCAGTCACCAGCTTTCTCCCCAAGTCAAGCGTCCGTAAAGAAGTCTTACTTCAAAAAGAACAACAGGAGTCATTACCTACACTATAATATAATAATAACAAATTTCTTATCATTCAGATAACAAAGTAGTTACGTAAGTAACTTAGTATGTAGTATTAGTAAGCAGGTTTATGTATATATTTATTTACCACTGGTAAATTCTGTTTTGTTTTTATTTTTGTATTATTTTCATTACCTTAGTTCATAGTATAAATTGTTGTGCACTGTTTGTAACCCATTACATATATGCTCTCACTCTAACAAAGGTTTGCTGGAAGAGAACTCATAGTTGAGTTAAGCTCGCGTGTGTACATGATATATCTAATCTTTTTTTTGTAAATATGTATTTCTGTGTGCAATAAAGTATAAATAAAGAGCTATGTCACGTAAGCCTAACCTCAATAATAATAATATTATCCTTGGAAATTATTTCATCTTACCCTAAACTAAGCAGAGCTTCTCCTGTGGAAACCAGATAATAATAATAATATCTGGGGACAATGTCACACAGATCATCCTAGCCCCAAACTAAGCAAAGCTTGTACTATGGGTACCAGGCGACGATATACATACTTATATAGATAGATAAATACTTAAATACATAGAAAACATCCATGACTCAGACACAAATGTTCGTGCTCATCGCACAAATTTTTGCACTTACTGGGATTCAAACCCAGGACCACCAGCTTTGTAGGCAGGAGCACTACCAACTAGGCTACGGTGACCATCGATAGACCGGTAGATAACTGATATATTACACATACCTACTACTTTTCTTATGTAATTACATCACTATAGTGCCCGCGAATTTGTCCGCACATTTTTTAATGACTCTGTAAATGTTACATCAATATCTCTAATATTGTGTCTCTTGTCGCAAACTTATAAGACATTCCCACAAACCTAACAAACTTCCATACAAAGGTTTATCCCCTATACGATACTTCCATACAACTATTCATCCCCTTACAACCCTTTTTCACATTATAATGTAGCCTATCTCCTTTCTCAGGCTCAGACTGTCTATGTACCACATTTTATTTAAACCGGTTCTGTACTTTTGGCGTGAAAGCGTGACAGACAGAGAGATTCGCATTTATAATACTAGTGAAGATTACACCCAGATTCAGGACAAACAGATATGTTTATGCATACAAATATCTTTCCTAGGTGGCTACAGGCTAAGTCACCGAACATCGTTTTCTTGATCGGCGTTCAAATAAATAAAGGGTAAAAATGACTTAATAAATCGTTAATCGGCTTCCATTAGCACATGTGACGTCATAAATGGTCCGAAATCGATTGACAACGTTGACGCCGATTTAACGATTGATTAAGTATTTTTTAATCTTTATTTATTTGAACGCCGATCACGAAAACGATGTTCGGAGACTTAGCCGCTAGCCCCCCTGAGTGGGAATCGAACCCATGACCTGCAGCGCGTGGCGTGAAAGGCAAACATTTACCACGACAACCGGCGAAATGAATGGTGGATAGTCCCTAGGAAGCTGTTCTGTTTCTGACCGTACCCACCATGCCCTTGTTGTTTTAGATTAAAACAATTACAGTTGCGAGTTGATAAGCGGGCTCAATTGAGATTGATTACTACTATTTTTGATGCGAGCAAATTAATTCTGCTATTTTCTGTTACGTCAATTAGTTCAATTGTGGCTCGCGAGGGAAATTAACTGGGTATGTATGGAATGAATTTAACTCGAAAATATATACTATTCGTGTATCACACTAATATTATAAAGGCGAAAGTTTGTGAGTGTATGACTGTGTGAGTGTGTATGAATGTTATTTCTTCACGTCTAAACGGTTGGAGCGATTTTAATAAAATTTGGTGTGGAGTTAGCTGACACCCTGGTTTAACACATAGGCTATAATTTATAAAGTTTAAAACCGCGGGGCAAAGCTAGTAATAAATAATTATAACTATATATGCATTAAAAAGTATAAAAGTCTCGTTACATTAATAGTATAAGTACACACGGCTACATATCAAGCTGTATTTCCAGTATAAGCTGATCCCGCGTTGTATAGGATTTCCATACAATGAGAGGTCAGCTTATATTGGAAATCAATAGCTTGATAAGTAACCGTGTGTACACTTCTATGACGTGCAGATAAACAACATTAGTATTGCACCAAAGAATGCCCTACTCATCATCATCATCATATCAGCCGAAAGACGTCCACAGTTTGACAAATGGCCGCATCCAACGGCATCCCGCGACCTTTGTAAGATCGTCGGTCCACCTTTACAACCTTTACAACAGTGTTTTTCAACCTTTTTCATGACACGGCCCTTTTAATATGAATACATATTTCGCGACCCCCTAAACGTTGCTTTCTTTTCATGTATTTTATTTTGTGACAAATATATCCGCCCCTATAGATAGAAGCTTATCGACCCCCCTAAACAGGCTGCGCTGCGCGACCCCCAGGGGGTCGCGACCCCCACGTTGAAAAACACTGTTAACACTTCATTTCTACAACACGATATTATTATTATTTCTTTTATTTCGTGTCTTTCTTATTTCATACATTTACAAATATATAGTTACAAAAAAAATATTATTATTTTTATTATTTATTTCGGACAGTATAGATCCATATAGTTTTAGTAATTATTAGTATGTTAGTGTGTTAGACATTACATATGGGTTATAGAAATAACCTGTGTCCTAGCTATGCTTACATAGCTAGGTTTTATATTCGCTATATAGTAAAAAGAAAGTTATTAATGTGGTCTTCAATAAGCTTTTCCAGGGTATTGCGTAAAAAGCTATACAGGCCCGTTACAGACCTTTTAATGTGAAACACCTATTGGAATGACTTGGAGATTTGCTGGAATCGTTTTACGTAATGATAATCGACATGACTCTTTGAATAATTCTAATATATAAGGTTTCTAGTAATTACTGATTGATACTAAAACATGTTCAGTTTTGAAGGAGGAATTTAACTAAAAACTAAAACTAAATCCAATTGCAGTCCAGTGGAAAGCTACTTTGCCTTTAAAAGTATTAGAATAGGTACTAAATGTATTCTAATACTTTTAAAGGCAAAGTAGCTTTCCACTGAACTGCAATTTAATTTAGTTTTAGTTTATTAACGGAAAGTGGACTTTATTACATAATATGTAGCTGTCTGAAAGAGATTTCTTTTAGCGATAAGGACGATTATTGCATTAACATTACTGCAGTTTATTCTTTTGGACTGCAAAATTATTTGAAACTAGAAAGTTTACTTATTGTTATGTAAAGCTTAATTTGAAAAAGTAAAACGGTCAATAGCAACTGAGCTGGAGTGCAAACAAATAATAATGAAATAAAGTAAATGTCCTCTTTGTTAGGTGCCGTTTTTGATACTTACTGTAATATAAGATAAGATACCTATTATTCTATAGGTTAACATAAATGAGGCAACGACTGTTCGAGTCAAGCAATGACTTAGGTCGCGCATTCACGGCGTCTTCAGTGCATTTTTGAGTATATCTATCATAGAAATAGCCCCCAAATTCCTGTCTTTTAATCATTTCCATCAGCCGTACCGTGAGACGTTGTCTTCGCGTAGGTACTCAACGTCCATCTTCTATCTATAATATATAAAAATCAATGCCACTTTTCTTTGTAATGTTATAACTCAACAACGCCTTTACCGATTTGGCTAATTTTGGTCTTGAATTATTTGTGGAAGTCCAGGGAAGGTTAGTACGTAGAGAAAATTTAAAAAAGTCTTGAAAAAGTGTAAAATCAACATCTTTTAGCAATTTAAAATATTTTTTTGTTTGAATAAATTACCTTAATATTTTTTTTTTATTACTATGCCTTATATGTAGCGCAGCACGTACTGGGCCGCTAGTAATTATATAGATATCGATTCTCTACTAACGGGAAACTTACCCGTCCAATTCACCTTTCCACCTAAATACGCTACGACCCCATAACTCTAGCCTCCTTAACTTATCTCGTGGTCAATAAACATTGCCACATTTACCTAAAGCACTCGCCACTTAGTACCTTTTTACGCCACTTATCTTCGCCCTAAATGGATTTACAGAGAGGTCAAGTGAGCTTGTGACATCGCAACGGCCAGAGCCACCATGCACGGGTCAAGCGATATTATAGGGGCCAAGAATTGGCCTTAACTGTCTAAGTGTACCCGTATCATTAAAAAAATCACTAAGACCATCTTGGTTTTTATACGACTTTTATATAGCTATATTTAGAACGTTAGGTCGTAAAACTGTGATGGAGTGATAGGAATAAATTGGCGTTTGGGTCTTAGGTCATGTAGATTTCGTGGAACTTTTCCTGGGGACAGTTGTTAGAAAACATATTACATTTCTTAGTAGAAACATGGAATAACTTCTGCGCGTTGAAGCGTTTTTGCTATACCTACTATTGTAATCAAATATTAACTCTTACTTAATAGAACCCTTAAATTTTACTTTTGGTGTTTTAGTAGCTTTTATCTTAGTTTAATTTATTCATTAATTTTTGATGTGAGGTACCAGCCTCATTATATCATTATCTCTCCCGCTTTACTCTTTAGGGAAGTGGAACTATTTTTTTTCAATTCCTTCTGGAATCTTTCTGTTAAAATTCGTTATGGGATCCACGACAGTTGAAGTCATTTCATTGTGTGCCACTGTTGATTCTGGCATACATGTTTTGCAGTGGTGGGTAAGTGGAAAAGACTAGCCCTTTACTTTTAACCTATCCAGGCGATTCTTTTCTGGCGTTCTACGGGCGCGCCTTCAGTCGTGTAGCCTATATTTTGTACAACGAAACTGTGACCAGAAATAAAGTCAAAAGTAGCCGATATCCTTCCTTAAGACTCAGTGTACCTACCTTATATTTATGTTGTGCAGATAAAAAGAAAACGTCAGTCAATTTTCAACCTTATTATTTAATCAAAAAGACTCGAGATATACAATTCAGGGTTGTCAAATATTGTTAATAAGTTGATTATGTTTTACACGGGGATGACCGATACGATGTTAACTGAGCGATGGGAGAATAAATATATTTACCCATTAAAAACCACCAGAAAAAACAATGCTTTAAGTTTCAAGTGTGTCTCTGTCATTAACACCGTAGCACCGAAGTGGAAGAATATATTTTAATGTTATATAATGGCATGGCAAATGGCCTAGTGGGACCTAGTAGGGATACTTGCAACATCAGAGGGGCCGCAAGTGTCGGCCTTTAAATTTAAAAATAACATTTTATTGTGGAACTTGCATTACATAACATACCTTCATGCCCCTTCTCATAATCAATAAAAAACACAAAAATATTAAGTACGGATTTTTTTAGGTTTTTTAAAGCAATATTTAAGTTTGCATTATGGCTATTGGCTCGTTGTTTTTATGTGTTTTCATAATTCATCACTCATATGCCAGACCCATTAACTAAGTCGAACTTTGACAGAGGGCTACAGCTAGGTAGTATTCTGATTAAATCTTGAACACTAAATCTTCAATGTGTCATCCAAGGATGAAATAACAATTTCAGTAGCAAAGGGTCTGTAATGGAAGTAAACAGTACGTTTTTGTTTTAGACCGCTCATTGTTCAAGATTGTGTTATTTGTGTCCTATGTATTTATCCTGTTTGAGTATGTACAATATTTAGTATTCGATTCTAAGCCGATTGCATAATATATAGTAGGTTGATGATTGAAAAGAAAAAATAAAATCTGTTGAATTTTGAGGATGGAAATAGGATATTACAAGAAATTATATGGATTTCTGTACTGGTGTTTCTTCACATCTATGCGGGGAATGCGAGGCTTTAACAGTGGCAGTGCTACTTCAAAATGACTACCTCTTTATTTAACTCCCAGTCCCTGATGCACTTTCAAAACAATACGTTTATTTACATCTGTGAGCCACGTGCACCGTGACTCACTGTACAGGATGACACCCATAACCCTCGTTACGCCAAGTCTTCCATTTGAATATCAGCTCAGTTGACATCGCATCAGCATAAAACCATTTGGTAGTACTGACACCATGCCCCGAGTAAAACATCACCAAGTTACCAATACTGTTTGACAACCCTGAATTTTACATCACGAGTCTTCACTATGAAGTAATAAGGTTGAAAATTGAATGATACTTTATTTAGAGGTTTTAAAAATATGTTTGCACGTCAGTAACAACTGCTCATTTGGCTCGATGCAATTTGTCCGAGGTCATCAACACTGTAATGGATTAGTACAATTCGCTTCAGAGAAACGCAGGGCTGACGTCCAGTGGACTAAGATTGTTGTTATAGAATGTGGCAGGCAATTATCGCCATTATTTATAAAAACATTGAAGCACTGATTAGTTCAAGAGACGTATTGTCTTAGTGATTTTGCCGTGGAATGAGTGAGGTAAAACAGGTGTGTAAGTGTAGGAATGTAAATGTAATGTATTTATGACTAGCTATGCCCCGCTGTTTTAGCCGCGTTAAAGTAGTTTTGGCGTAAAAGAGTAACAAACATATATCGATACATCTATACTCACAAACTTTCGCATTTATAATATTAGTAGGATGTGTACCTCTAGCGGTTTTGGCAGTGCACGCCGGAATAGCTCGCAGATGGTAGATTTTTTCCTAGTTACTTGACACTTATCGTCGTATTTCGGACAATTCACACAATATCTTTTTATAAATTGTAGCCTATGTGTTATTCTAATTTATAAGCTATATTATTGAAAAGTCTAATTAAAATCCATTCAGTGGTATTTACGTAAAAGAGTAACAAATATCCATCCATACTCACAAACTTTCGCGTTTATAATATTAGTAGGATTAATTTATAATATTAGTAGGAAAAATTAGAAGTCAGATCGGCGAGGTAAAGCAGCTCGCGGTCAGTACATAGAACGCCAAAGCAGTTTAATTTCTGAGCGTCTCCATGCTTCGGAGGGCACTTTGAGCTGTCGGTCCCGGTTGCAGCCATTAGGCAATTAGGTCAGACATTAGGTCGTTAAGCCATATCAGACTTGACAGCCTACTGGGCGGTTTGAACAACTCTGGCAATAGGGTAAGCACTGACCACTGCCTATACGTTAAGTAAGTATAAATCTATATACATTTCTACACTTAAGACAGTCTAATTTATGCATGTCACATGTGGCAAAATAGTTTTCAGATTATTTTTTAACACGATGTTTAGATTTAACACTTCATTAGACAATGGTATAAAAGTTACCACTTCATTTTAAACTCTATTGGGTTTTTATAAGAACCAATACAAGTTTAACCTATTAGACTGGTTTACCTGACAATAGGGGTGAGTTAGGACTCAAGTTGCCTAACAAGTAAAACTACATACTAAGCATTGTAAGGATGCATGATAAATAAATATCTAGTGACAATTAACACACTGTCTTGTAGCAACAAGGAACAACTTCCGTGCGTTTAAGCGCTTTTGCCATACCTACTATTGACAACTAACACACTGTCTTGTAGCAACAAAGAACAACTTCCGTGCGTTTAAGCGCTTTTGCCATACCTACTATTGACAACTAACACACTATCTTGTAGCAACAAGGAACAACTTCCGTGCGTTTAAGCGCTTTTGCCATACCTACTATTGGAATCAAATATAACAGCTCACTTAGGACCCTTAAATTGATCCGCGGTGCTTTTGCAGCTGGCTTCTCTAGTTGCGAATCTCTCATTTTATGAGGCTATAGCCTCTTTACATCATTCTGTCTCCCGCTTTGCTCTGGAGGGAAGTGGAACTATTCATTTTCTAACTCCTCCTTTTTTTTCTTTCTGATTAAACTCGTTGCGCGATGCAAGACAGTTAAAGCGATTCCCCGGGACATGCCTGAGCTTCACCGCTCAGTGTCATTTCATTGTGTGCCACTGTTGATCCTGGCTTACAGGAGTTGTAGTGGTGGGTAAGAGCGAGGGACTAAAAATAATAACACACTGTTATCGGATCCAAAACCAGGCAAAGCCTGTACTATGGCAAACATACAACTGATAAACATACTAATATACTTCTAAATAGACAAATTACACCCAGACACAGAAAAAATAATCGTGCTCATCACACAAATGTGTCGTGGGTTCTATTCCTACAATAGAGGTTAAGTTACGGTTTTCCCAAGAGGCTACAGCATAGGGCCCTTCAAAAAGGGAGTGGTCACCGTAGCCTATGAACGCTTGCAACACTAGAGCATTAGCGCGTTGCCGACCCTTTAGAAACCTTAAAGGGATTGGCAACCCGCTAATGCCATGGTGTAGCAAGCGTTCATAGGCTACGGTGACCACTTACCATCAGGTGGGCCGTATGCTTGTTTGCCAATTAAGTTGTATTAAAAAAAAATAAAGCCCGCGACCTCTAGGTTAGCAGTCAGGGTCACTCTAACTAAGATCGCAGGCCAGTCAAAATATAGACTGGCAGCTTGTCCTGTTGAAGATCACGATTTGTGGTCCACGACCACAATGACGAGGTGTGATTGTGGTCGCGGCATGTTCACGGTCATACTCCTCGATGACCAAATTTAAGTGCAGTTTTTAATAAGGGAGGATAATTTTAACCATACTTTATTAATTCTATTTTAATTTATGTAGATTAGTTCAATTCATTAGTTTATGACTAATACTACGTTGTATTCGAAAATGCTTGTTGTTTTTTAAGTTTAATTTCAGTAATGAGTTAGAGTACCTCTGACCTGGCCTTTCTTGAGAACGTCTTGGTCAGAGAATATTCTGTTTTTATTCACCCCAACAACTTTACGTACCCTAAAACGGGGTGAATAGAAATCCAGGAGTTAATAAAGATGGGAACATTGCCCTTTAAATTAATTTGACGATCACCGTAGCCTAGTTGGTAGTGCTCCTGCCTACGAAGCTGGTGGTCCTGGGTTCAAATGATGATTGAAAAGATATTGTTATAATGTTTTGACATACCTACGTGAAAGTTGCATGCTTATTGAAATTGTTAGTAATTATATAATGTTGCCGTGCCCTAACAGGGTATCATGTTGAAACTTTTAATATGTAAGACCTATGTACACATGATTGCAATAAAGATTGAACTTGAACTTGAACAAATCCCGGTAAGTGCAAATATTTGTGTGATGAGCACTAATATTTGTTTCTGAGTCATGGATGTTTCCTATGTATTTAAGTATTTATCTATCTATATAAGTATGTATATATCGTCGCCTGGTATCCATAGTACAAGCTTTGATTAGTTTGGGGCTAGGATGATCTGTGTGACATTGTCCCTATATATTATTATATTATTATTATTAAGTAGTAATTCACCCATGTCACCCAACTGTCCGCCTCTCCTAACAATTAATCCGGTCGGAGTCGGTGGCATAATTACCTCATGACATCAACGATGGCGCCTGAACAATTGGCTCGACCTTCTGAACGCTACTGTACTAATTATAATCAAATTTAGTTACAATAGGTCATGTTCTTGTGAAATTAAAATACATCACGAGAACATGATCTCTTGGGACAAAATTCACATGATTATTTAATTTTGTACAACATGAGGTTACATGCTAAAAGTAATGACACTGTATCATGTTAAAAGTGCAACTAAAAGAAATAGAAAGAAAGAAATTGAAATAATTTTATTTTCATAACAAATATGGAAAATACATTCAATTGTGGTACCTATACATTTTAAACATTATTAATTTTATCCGTACTGGTATGCAAAATGGCCCTATCTTAGCTAGTACTGCATTTAAATTTAAATTCATGTACTACACCTTGTGCATACTTTTTAATTATGTTTTCTATTCTATATATAGTTACAGTAAGCTACTTATGGATTGTTTAAACACAAAAAAAAACATATAATAATAAGAATATACTTTTTCAGTCTACAGCAAAATACCAAAAAATGGACAGAATGAAACGATGAACTAAAAGCGACAATAATATTAATATTAAACTGATCCGATATTTTTTTCAGTGGTCTACCACATCTAAAATATTCGGATCAGTTCGATATATAGAGTCGACTCTATCACGTTAGTGATCTAGTGTCAAATATTATATTAAAATAAATTAAAGCTCGCTAAGCTAAGCTTGTCCCAAATAACGCAGCATATTAAGTCCAAACTCTTCGACCCGTGTGTGTTGCCAGTGATGACTTGATGAATGCCGTATCATCATATCAGCCGTAAGACGTCCATTGCTGGACAAACGCATCCCCCAAGGATCTCCACAATAGCCGGTCATGCGCTGCCCGCATCCAGCGGCTTCATGCCATCTGAATGCCGTATTTCAATAGCTATTCATCAGAATCGCTTCAGCTGTTTCGGAGTCCATAGATAGTAAATACCAATGAACTACCAAAACACTGTAAAATTATAGGTACCGTGAAGAAACATTTTGATGTTATTTTTGTTTATAACTCCGTAGGCTATCTCACTGCTAAACTGCAATAAACGATAATTTTGAAGTCTTCAAGCAATATTAATTTGTATGTTTTATGGTTTTATGGACCGATTAACTCAAGTTGTGTCATTTCAGTAGCGTATAAATTTGGTACGCGTTTTAAATTTTGGAACGAAATTCAATTTAAAAACAAACCAAAAATATTCCATTGTGAGTGCAATGGATGTATTTTTTTTAATTTTATCGTAATAAAATAAAATAAAAAAGGTTTTTATTCACGTAGACTTTAAAAAAGCGCTTGTAAATAGTCAGAACATGTTTGCAGCAATATAGTTGTATACATTAGATATTATTTCTAGTAACATAGATATTTAGGTACATCTTGTATGAAAACATTTATAAAATTTATTTTATTACAGAAATGATATTTAGCTAGCTCGTATCAAGTTATTGTCAAGAGATTATGTTTAATTATCTAGTTTAAGTCTAATATTTTTACTACATATTGTCAATGGTTCTGTCTATATTAAAGGTATTATTATTATGACGGACCTTGTGTTAATAACGACGGTCGCGCTTTAATGCTACCACCGGATCCAATGCGCCCCAACTGAGAAGACCCAGTGAAACAAACTCAGTGGGTTCATCTACTACCGGTTTCAACACGACCCAGTTGAGACGGTCCGGCGAAACATACTCAAGCGGGCATGAACACGGGATTTGGTCCAATTAGAGTAATTA
The DNA here is from genome assembly GCA_951640165.1 of Pseudoips prasinana. Lineage (NCBI taxonomy): Eukaryota > Metazoa > Arthropoda > Insecta > Lepidoptera > Nolidae > Pseudoips > Pseudoips prasinana. The sequence continues at coordinate 28,270,545 of OX621246.1, forward strand.
TTTAGTAGGCAAACACAATATATGCTCGATCGGTTGTCTGAATGCTTATTATTTTAGATTATATTTAGGTATACAAAAGAAAAACTTCGAAACAATAACATTATTCATTTTGAGACAGAGTCAATAATTTTAAATTAAGTATATGATAGCAATCATTTACAGATAGTTCACGTAACACAGCAGATCAGTCATGTCTATATGGCTACAAGATCTCCAGCGAGCAATGTGCAGGTAGGAAGTGAGAGCCAGACGTCTTTGTCATCGATGTACTCTTTAGTGGTGTAATAACCCCTAGCCATAAGTATACGTTTAATATGTGTTTTAAAACTTGTGTCAGGCAGATCAGTAATTTGAGTAGGAAGCTTGTTATAAAACCTAATACAATTTCCTAAAAATGATTTATTAGTTTTGCTTACTCTAAAGCCTGGCATGGCTAGTTTGTTTTTATTCCTAGTATTTATATTATGCAGTTCACTTTTCTTTTTATAATTATGAATATTTTTTCTAACAAACATTATATTCTGCTATATATATTCCGATGGCACAGTAAGTATATTTATTTCTTTAAACAAATTTCGCAAAGAATCGCGACTGCCTAAACCATAAATGGCTCTGACTGCTCTTTTCTGCAATACAAAAATAGTACCTATGTCAGCCGCCGAACCCCACAGCAGAATGCCATACGACATAATGCTATGAAAGTACGCGAAATACACTAATCTAGCAGTTTGTTCATCTGACAATTGCCTTATTTTCCAGACAGCATAGGAAGCCGAACTTAATTTACCTGCTAACTTTTCAATCTGAGGACCCCATTGCAATTTTGAATCAAGTGTCAATCCTAAAAATACGGTCGATGGGACTAGATCTAATATTTTCGCATTAAGTGCAACTGTTGGTACAATTTGAGTCACATTCGGCAATGAGAACCTGATGCATTTAGTTTTCCCTGCATTTAACAAGAGATTATTTGCCGAAAACCATTCTGATATAAAGCTGAGTGTTTTATTATGCTCAATAAGATCTTTATCCTTTCTATTTACTTTAAATATGAGCGAAGTATCATCAGCGAACAAAACTATGTCTGATACTTTCTCTACCAGATAAGGGAGATCATTTATATAAACTAGAAATAAAAATGGGCCCAATATAGATCCTTGGGGCACCCCCATTTTCACAGGATGACGTGCCGAAGTGGCACCGCCTATCGAAACCATCTGTTGTCGCCCCGATAAATAGGACATCACAAGATCAAGAGATGTGCCAGATATTCCATAGTAATTCAGTTTAACAACGAGCGTACGATGATCAACGCAATCGAAAGCCTTAGAGAGATCACAGAAAACTCCCAGCGCATCCTGTGATCCCTCCCAAGCCTCCAATATTGACCTAATTAATGTGCAACCTGCATCCTGAGTAGAGCGGCCCCTTGTAAACCCGAACTGCTTGTTATGCAATATCTCATTCACGTTAAAGTGCGACAACATTTGGCTGAGCATCAGCTTTTCAAATATTTTACTTAAAGCTGGTAGTATTGAGATAGGCCTATAGTTTGTGGCATTTTTTGAACAACCTGCCTTGAAAATGGGTATTATCTTACTTATTTTCATTAAATCGGGAAATACACCATCACTTATACAGCCATTGAAGATGGCTGCAAGAATTGTAGCAATGTTTAGTATGATTGATTCAATTGCTTTAACAGACAGTCCCCACAAATCTTCTGTGCCTTTCCTTTTAATACTCTTAAAAGCTTTTATAATATCATCACTTGTTACGGATTTAAAACTAAAGTTAGGTACAGTTTGTTTTACGCTTTGATTTAAAAAGAGTTCAGCCACATCTGGCGATGATGCGAGACACTTAGTAATATCCAAGGGTATATTTGCAAAAAAAGCAGCTAAAAAATTGGCAATGGTAAGCTTGTCTGAAACCAGTTCATCACCAATATTCAATACTAATGTTTGACCTCTTGATCTACTTTTACCAGTTTCAGTATTAATTATTTGCCAAGCTGATTTTATTTTAATTTTATCTCTTATATATAAAGATTTAGCTTGAATGCAAACCTTTTTAAAAATTTTTGAATAATTTCTAACATAATTAATGAAATTGACATCAGGGTTATAGGACCTTCTGTCATACAACTCATATAAAAAATCTCTACTCAGTCTAATGCCTTGAGTTGCCCAAGAACTAAATTTTATCTTATTACTGTCAACCGTTATGTTTTTTATTTTACAAGCTTTATTAAATTCTTTGCAAATACAGTGGAATAATGTAGTGTACTTATCGTTAGGCTTACTTTTGTTTGGCAATAGATGGCATAAACTATTCTCCAGGTTGTTACTGAACTTTCCCAAATTAGATTTTGTTAAAGGACTAAAACTAATTTTTTGTTTATTTATATTTATCTCATTTTTTATCTTTACTATTTGGCATTTATGGTCAGAGCGAACACCAGCCACCAAACACTTCTCAGAGACATCAAAGTTGGTAATTATGTTATCAATGCAAGTAGCAGATGTAATAATAACTGTAATAGGGGTATTTCTAATTCGGTGAGATAGGGAAACCTTTAAACCTATTCCTTGCTTAAAGACCGGCAAAGAACTGGCACCTTTAGTGTTGCGAGTGTCCATGGGCGGCGGTGATCACTTTCCATCAGGCGACCTACCTGTTCGTTTGCCTTGGAATTCCATAAAAAACATACAACATGACGACTTCTTAGTTCTTAGATGGACAATCATTTGTGAACCATTTCAAAAGTAAGTCTTATTTACATAGTATTAGAGTACAGATTTAAATTTAACATAAACATGTCAGTTGGCGACTGAAAGACCAGGACACCGATATGAATCGGAAAACATCTGTTATTAATTATATTGCTAATTATCGCACTGCTGACATTTCGAATAAATGTAATCGATCCGTTAATTAACGAGTATTCAATGAATAATCGGAATGAAATATACAGCTTGACTAAATCGACATATGGAAATGGAACATTCAATTCGTTTGTTTGTCTGACAACTTGTTTACATATGCGGGCAGCGCAGGACCGGCTATTATGGAGATCCTTGGGGAGGCCTTTGTCCAGCTGTGGACGTCTTTCGGCTAATATGATGATGATGATGATGAATCGAACAAAACGTCGTCTCACGATATTCCATTTATGTATTTGCGTAGACGCGTAGACAATTTCAATGTTTTTTTTCTCAATATCTCCCTGTGTAGGAAATGTTAAAATACAGAATTGTATTCCCAAACATCGGTTCACAATATTCTCTGTTCCTCGAGATTGGTCACTTGATGAAATAGGGTTTAGATGAAGGATCAAAAGATTTTCTATTAAAATATAAAAAAACACGCATATTGATAAAAAGTATGTATTACATTATGCATATTATGCAATTCTGATGTATCATCAGTAGTCTTGGCAGCGTACGCCAATTATGACTTTACTAAGGAAAATATTTGGTACCTTGGGTTACAATACTGTACTTTTATTTTAATTAGTTAAGTAGATTTGGAGTTCATTCATTACATTTATATCTTTATAATATTAGTTAAATTAATAATAAAACTAACAGTGAAAGAAAAATTCTGAGTCTCGATCAAAGTTGCAGGCTGGCACTAGTATTATAATATTTTATTATGTGGGGCGTTTTTTGCCAAGAATCAAGTTAAAAAGACAAAGCTTTTAGTTGCAGGAAAAATTATGTCGTTATTCTGGTTTATTAAGATCTAGATTCGATTCTGTTAAGTGAATGAAAAATGACGAGACTTTTAAATTAATAATAGTAGAACGAGTTTAAGCAATAAGTATTTTTTTGTGAATTCACTAAAGACACTAAAGAGCTCTGATAAAAAACAGAACACATGATAAAATTGCCTTATGATTGTTAGGTTGGATACTATTTATTTAAACAAAAACTACTAAATAATAATATCGATTATTTGTGTGGCAACACCAAGCGATGACGTTTGACAGTTAGATAAAACGAATGGATCAGTACTTTGTTCTAGAGCGCGCTACAAGAAATGAAGTATCAATAGGTTATATCTATTGTACTCGATCATAGAAGTGATATAGTATAAATGTAATTGTTACGTACATATCGAGTTTTATTACATGATCCAAAGATATTAAAAGTTCAACAAAAATAGAAAAAAAAACAAGAGCCTTAATAAAGAATATATATCCAATTTCCTTACAGAAGCCAATAACTACAAATAATAAACTTGAAGCTATATGTCGACAAGCACGGATGTCTTAAACAAAAACAATAATTTATGAGGTTTAGGAGAGTATTCGGGTTATAATATAATATGTTCTGCATAGTTGGGTCTCCGTTGAAGTTGGCAGTCGTAGCTGATATTGTCATAGGAGCAATATTCCTGTAACACCTTTTATGTATACTCATATTCAGTACATAAATCAATGAATGAGCACTATTACTTATGTATGCATTAAGAGATATATGTCATGTTGTCGAATTGTTCGAACTTATACCAGCCGGCGTTCCGACACAGACCATCTCGCCAGAGGTGGAAATTTCATCCATATCACCTGGATGAATGGTCGTCTACCTCCGTGCGTTTCACAAGAACCTCTTCACCACCCAGTACTACTCTGTGCAATCAATTAACTGCGGGAGTATTTCCGATCCGGTATGACATGGCAACCTTCAAGCAGCGAGCCTATTCCTTTCTGAAACGCCGATAACGTACTTGCAGGCCCTCTGGTGTTGCGAGTGTCCATGGGCGGCGCTTGTTCGTTTACCTTGCTATTATACAAAATGAATAATGTTGAGTTTAATACAAAAACTCTTAAGATATTTATTCCGTAAGAACGTTACATTAATGTGGAACAGTCATTCTTTTCTTATATTCCAGTGCGTGATGTGGCAGGTCCTAAGATACACTGCAAAAACACCCAGTAGCAACTAGGATTCCTTAGTTTATGTTTTATTATTTGGAAGACTGGTGACACTGCATGCTCTTCACTGCCTAACCCTAGTTCATACTCATTTATAACATATATTATTATGATCTTCAACATCTTGTCTAGCTAATGCATCTTTTATCTTACTTACCACAATATAAAACAACCGCACAATAAAACAACAAGACACATATATAAATATTATGTGCATAATATTTTCGCATAACCACTTTTGTTAAAACACACCGGTTGTTAACTTGCAATTTGTTGCAAATAATCGATTTTTGATGGGTCCTACTCATTGGTACGAGTAATGGGAGCAGCTGACGACCTTTTGTAATGTAACTTTTATATGTAATGTAACGTTCGCTGTAAATGTAATAGCTCTATTCTTGAGATATATGCAAAATGTTTAAATGCAGGCTGTAAATATTGGTAAAAAAGTTGTAAGACGACACATTCTGCAATAATTTTGTAACTTTTTTATTACAAGTTTAATAAAATTTTATGTATTCCATACCCAGATAACTGAAATAACAAAAACGTACATAATAAATGCAACAAAAGAGAAGTGTCTGTGTGTGTGTACAATTCAATTCGTACACGGCAAAATGAAACTTCAAAAGTAGGCTACAAGGGAATGAGATAAATAAAATAATAATAATGTCCTGGGACAATATGCACACACGGCCATATGATCCCAAAATAAGCAGAGCTTGGACTATGGAAACCAGATAACTGATATATACTACATATACTACGTTTTTTGTAAGTACGTACTTATATAGGTAGTTAACTACATTAAGACTCAAGACAAACAGACATGTTCATGCACACAAATATCTGTTCTGGTTGGGAATAGAAATACGACCTGCAGCGTGAAAGGCCAGCATTTACCAATCACGCCAACCAGCCCGTAGAGTATCGGGAGTGTTAGGATAAATAAAAGAATAATTTATTTAATTTTTACCAAGCTTTAAATTTTTTGTACATTATGTATTTAAGATATATTACAACACACATTATTCAGATTCCATGTATGTACTTTGAAAAAATGACACATCACGTATAAACAAAATGTATTGTCAATTTAACACTGATTTGTTAAATAATTAATATAAATTAATAAACCAACAAATTTTAATACGCAAATATAAATAATAAAACACGTGAATGATAGAACACGTCGTTTATGATGACAGTTATATTCATGAGGTAATATTATAGAAGAGAAACTTGTGATTAGTGAAAAATAAGGTGATTTGAAAATTCGAAGAAACAAAAAATGCCTTTTAAGTTTTGTCGTTTGAAGAACAAAACACAAATAAAACCTTATAGTACCTTTTATTGTACTTTTCCATTCGCTCAAACATATATGACCTATAAATATAACGTTATTATAATATTTATTCCACTCTAAAGTGGGGGTGTTCAAAATGGCTGACTTGAAAGCGTCAATTGCTTCTTCACCGGACTGGAACCTTTGACCACGAAAACTTTTCTTTATTTAATGTAAAGAAACCGTTAGGGCTTAGGTCGGGACTGTATGGAGGATGCTCAAGAATTTATACTTTTCCTGCTTCAAATGCTCAATCGTTTGACGGGCGCTGTGTGAGCTTGCTTTGTCGTGGTGCAGGATGATGCGTCGCTTTTAGTAAGATTTTCGAAGTTCGGCGATAACTTCTGGTAAACAAACGGTGGTATACCACTCTGCGTTAACCGTTCTACGATCATCAATTACAATAGTTGCAATACGGCCGGTTTTTCCAACGAACGTGGCCGCCATCTTCTTTGAAGTGCTTCGCGACGCGGGCCGCCTTGTGATCATCGGAAAGCAGATGCGGTATCCAGCGGCAAACTAGCTTTCTCCCACCAAGTGTTTCATGCAAGATCTTCTGAATGGTTGTCCCATGACGATCTTCGAGAATTAGATGTCTTACAGCAGTGATGTTATTTTCAGTGAATGCGGATTTTGATAGTCCTTCGCGCGATTTATCACTAACACTAGTATGTCCACGCTGGAATTCTAAATACCAGCGTTGGAATGTCCGAGGACATGGAGCTTCATCACTGCACACAGATATTAGCTCTTCAAAACACTGATGCCGTATCAGGCCTCTTCTAAAGCTGTAGAAAATTATTACATGAATACTTTCCTTAGAAAGATTCATTTTCGTACGTAACCTGACAGATTCCAATCAACGCTGTGACTAAAAAATAGCATGAATCCTAATACTTTCAACTGTTTCGAGATTCAAAATTTAAACAAATTCGAATATAAATAGTTCCAAATTCAAAATTATGGAAACGACACAACTTAAAAGACGTGCCTAGTATATTCATAATAGGATTTAACCTACGAAAGACTGAGATAGATTACAATGTAATAACGTGTCTTTGCGTCTGCGTACAACAAAGCTTTAGCTAGCGTAAAATGTGTCTTGCACATTACAAGTCTCATTTTTTCAATAATTACAAGTTTCATTTCAATAATTGTTCATTAATGGAACTTTTATAATTATGTAATGTAACATTTGACAGATGACCGTGTGTGAACAATGTCCTAAGATATTATTATTATATAATGTATTTAAATCAACGTATCGGTGGAACCATCGCACGGACTTATTCTGTGATGTTTTTGGCCGAACGCAAGAGAGAGAGAGAGACACGCATACCCTTTTTTGCTTCGTTTTACGGCATAAAAAGTTCTAGATATTATAATTTTATATGTACCACATTTTTTTAAAACGATGAAATTCTACTGCATTCCTATGTGAAACATGTTTTCATCCCGCGTTGCTACAATCATGTCAGCCCCTACCTTAAGAATTTTGGTCTCAAGTCTACGTGGTTTTTTTTTTAAGTAAATCGTTTTTAATCTGCATTACTCTCTAACTCATTTAAAACTCTTTAAAACGTAATTACCAGTATTTAATGAGTTTACTGGTACAGAGCCACATATACATTATTCCATGAAAATATAATTCATCATTACTTGTCATGATTAGCAGTTAGTAGTATTTAGAAATATCTTTGTAGATTTAAGAGTCCAATTCATATATATGTTAGTTTGATTGAGCCCTTGCTCAAACACTGTTAAAATTGGTCAAGTGCGAGTCGTACTCGCGCGTAAAGGGCTCCGTACCATTATCTATAAAAATGGCAATAAAATTTGGTACAGAACTCTAGAAAAACAGAATTTCTGGCGTAGTGGTTAAAGCGGTCGTATTGTTACTACGTGTTTCGTGTCCGATCTTCGCACAGCGCAACTATTTGGATTATGTGTGTATATGTAGTTTTGGTTAGTCAGGGTATTCGGTCCGTGCGTTTCAGGTTTGTGAAGACATGCACAATACAGGCGTTTTCAATTAATCAAGGTCAATTAGTTTCAGGTTTTTTGGTTGCCGGTTGACATTTTATTTCATTTTTTTTTATTAGGGAAGCTAACAGCTACATACAATTATTATTGGTTACAACATTATGGTTATTGGAAAGATACGACGGTCACCGTAGCATAGTTGGTAGTGCTCCTGCCTACGAAGCTGGTGGTCCTGGGTTCGAATCCCGGTAAGTGCAAATATTTGTGTAATGAGCACGAATATTTGTTTCTGAGTCATGGATGTTTTCTATGTGTATAAGTATTTATCTATCTATATAAGTAGGTATATCGTCGCCTGGTACCCATAGTACAAGCTTTGCTTAGTTTGGGGCTAGAATGATCTGTGTGACATTGTCCCTAGATATTATTATTATTATAGATATTATATTATCACTTGTTTATTGGCACTATTATTTACAATATATTTTATAAGGGTATTTTAATACGAATACAACTTATAAGATATATGGGCTACATGGAGAGAAATTTCCGCACAATCCTGGCATTCGCCAGCAGAACCGCCTTCTGCATGTAACTGTCCAGCCATTATTATTATATTGTTAACTCAGGACAGATACCAAATACTACTCTACTATGTATGGTATATTCTACATAACGAGCGTATAAATTTCAAATAAATTGGAATATATAGGCCATTTAGATCGGACTTCGAACTTCGACTTCGATAACACGTATCGCATCATACGGCCAACATTGAGTGCACTCACTTTAAATTTAAAAATAAATCTTTTTTAAATAATTCAGCAATAAAAAGAACATAAAATGCAAAGAACTGTTGGACCTAATCCAAATATTACAGTATGAAAATAAAATATTCTGCACTATACTCATATATGTCGGGACGGCAAGTTGTATCTTCTGGTATGAAATTCAAAACATAAATTTGTGAACTTATCTTTTATATACATATATTTTCGAATAATGTTCCCATTTTTTTAAATATGGATTTACTTGTCGTTTAAGTCTGCTTTAAACTTGTAACATTTTTATAACCCCGGTATCCCGGGGTATGTCCCTGTTGAATGTCATGATTACACATAATTAACATGGACATGCCCCGGGATACGCCGTTATAACATAAGAGACAATGAATATGACATTAAAGGTGCTTCAACCTGCGCCAATGTCTGGTCATCACTCAACCTACCTATGGCTGTCAAAGACTCTCATAATAAGCAGTCCATGTCAGGAAAACACTTTAATAAACCCTCTGTTCCATAAAAGCTTATATCAAAGAATGCGCGAAGTACAAAGTGAGAAGTCTAATAAATGGTTGAATTAACTCATGCCGCGCTCTGTCCAGCGCTTACAAATTGCACAAAATGTGAGTTCTTGGGAAATATTTCTATGTACTAACCGACGTTTTTGTCACATCTAAAGACTGTGAGCTATAGCGTAGGGTGCGCTGCAGAGAATAATAATGTGGGAATAAATAGGGTTTCCTACTGAATAATGGCCATATTTGCCAATATATCTGTGAGGATCAGATTAGCTGGATATATTTTTTGTCACATTTACTCTACTACAAAATGACATTTACCAAAAGGTAATGAAGTAATTTTCACATACACATACTAAACTAGTGTTTATTTTGTTTTTTACCTCGTCATTCTTGTATATACTTACATTATAAAATTCAATCAAAAGAAAATAATAAATAAATATAATAAGGAGTCTTGGCAACTGTAAAATGAAATCAACTATTTTAATAGGCACTATGATTTTTTTTTCTTTATAATCTATATTTATAACGATTAGGTATGAGTAATTTTCACATTATATAAAAACAGTATCTTTGTCTTATTCGCTTACTTCTTTCGTTTTTTGGTCCCGTTATTTTTGTATATACTTACATTATGAATTTACTCAACCGCAAAGAAATTAATAAAAATCAAATAAGGAGTCTTGGCAACTAAAATGAAATCAACTATTTTAATAGCCGTCGTGTTTTTTTACCTTTACAATGTTAACGAGTATAAGTTATTTTCACATTATATAAAACCAGTATCCATGTCCTATTTGCTTACTTATTTCGTTTTTTGGTCCCGTTATTTTTGTATATACTTAGATTACGAAATTTACTCAAACAAAATTATTAATAAAATCAAATAGGAGTCTTGGCATTTCCTCCCATGCTGATCTGGAAGCAATAGAAAAACATCGAATGGATCAGCTGCTCATCATCCCGCGCATGCTGTAAAAGTCAGCTAAGGGAAACGTTTACTCTACCATCCTTAAGTAAACACAGCCAACTTAGGGCATGCGAACTGCCTCAGTATGCAAATGGCCTAAGTTGGACAATTGGCGTTAGAACAGGACGTCAATTAGGGTGGTGACGGAAAACATTAACCATAATGTAATCTGCGGCACCCATGAACCGAGTTAGCAGGTTCACTGTTCACCTATCAACCCGCATTTGACAAGCGTGATGGGTTACGTGTGTAATCCCCTCCATAAACATGATAAACATGATGAAGAAGACGAACAATAGGCCCCAAGTGCCCGGCGTCTCCAGTGGCGAAGATGCTGATGACGGTGGGCAGGCTCGCCCTGGAGCATGGGGTGCGAAGAATCCCCGGGCGAGATCGATCTCCCGTTACACGACCCAAACTTCACGTTCTAACATATAACACTCGAACTTTACAAACAGAAGACCGGTTACTTGAACTCGAGAATGCATTAAAAGAAATTAATTGGGATATAGTGGGGCTGGCAGAAATAAGAAGAAACGGAGAAGAAACAATAGAAAGAGAAACCAGTATATTTTATTACTATGGGCAAGCTGGAGGGCTTTACGGAGTGGGCTTTCTAGTGGCGAAAAAATGGAAAAACAATATTATAGAGTTTATTTCATATTCAGAAAGGATCGCAGTTTTAAAATTTTAAATAACTAGTTCGAAAACATTGACCATAGTTCAAGTGTATGCTCCCACGTCATCACACCCTGACGCTGAAGTAGAGGAATTTTACGATTTGCTCAATAAAGCGTGCGATGAACACCGAAGCACCTGGAATATTGTTCTAGGCGACTTCAACGCTAAGATAGGGCAGAGGACAGACATGGACAATGAGCTTATTATAGGCCCGCATGGCTCGGGAAACAGAAACGAACGTGGAGCTCGACTGATCCAGTTCGCTTTCGGTCAAAATTTATGCATAGGTAACACATTCTACTATAAGAAAAAACAAAGACGATGGACATGGATCTCACCAAATAGCATAACAATGAATGAGATCGACTATATTCTGACATCAAACATACAAATAATTCGTAATGTCCAAGTAATAAACCAAGTTAAATTCAGTTCTGATCATAGGCCCGTGCGCGCAGTAATAAAACTAAATATTAAAATCCATCGCAAAAAATTATTCCAAAATAAAATTAGAAAGTTAAACAAAGAATCTCTTATTACATGTAAAAAAGAATTTAATTTAGCACTAAGAAACAGTTTTGATCTATTAAATGAAAATGAAGAAAAAAATGTAGACACTCAGTATAAAGACATATTAAATAGCATAACAAAGGCCAGTAAAGTTGTAAAACAAAATAAAAATAGAACTAAAAAACTATCGGGAGAAACTCAGAAACTAATAGAAGAGAGACAGGCTCTAATCACAACAAATAGAAATTTACAATATAGGTTAAAAGACAAAGAAGTCAAGCGCAGCATTAGAAAAGATATCAGAGATTATAATAAAAAACTGATACAAACAGCATAAGAAAGGAACCGATCACTGAAAATAGCCAAGCAGGGAATCACCAACCATAAATCGTGGATTACGTGTTTGAAGGACAGCAGAGGTGTAAAACAATTCAATAGGGATAGAATTGTTGAGATCTGCACGGCATTCTACAGGAATCTGTATTCCGATACAACTCACTTGCAACAAATATCTAACTATTCATACTCCGAAAATATACCACCCATAACAGAGGTTGAGGTTCGAGATGCATTAAGCACATTGAAATATAACAGATCCTGCGGAGAAGATGGTGTCAGCACCGAAGCCCTTCGAATGGGTGAACCATCGCTTCTGTTTCACCTTACACGATTGTTCAACGATATTCTTCGTACCGGTAACCTTCCTTCAAATTTTTGCCATTCCAATATTATTCTACTCCATAAGAAAGGCGATAAGTCCGACATCAACAACTACAGGCCAATAAGTCTTATATCGCACATTTACAAAACCTTCATTAAAGTTATTGAAAAACGTATAGCTGACCAATTAGATCTAAAACAACCACCAGAACAAGCAGGTTTCCGTCGAGGATTATCCACCACCGACCACTTACATACAATCAACCAAATAGTCGAGAAATACCAAGAATACAGAATTCCTTTGTATCTTGCATTTGTCGACTATTCAAAAGCTTTTGACAGTATCACACATTTTGCCATATTTAATGCCCTTCTAAAGCAAAACATAGAACCCACTTATATTCATCTATTGCGTAATATATATACCCATAGCACAGCTGCCATCAAATTAGAGAGGTCAGGTCCAAAGTTCGATATTCTCAAGGGAGTCAAACAGGGCGACCCGCTGTCTCCAACATTGTTCACCAGCACCCTGGAAGAAGTCTTTCAGACGCTGACAGCCAGATGGGAAGAGAGGGGGATTGTCGTTGGCGAGGCGAAATTAACTAATCTTCGCTTCGCTGATGATATTGTTCTTTTCTCTCCCACAGCCACAGGACTAGAACATATGTTGCAAGACCTCAGCGATGCAAGCCTCGAGGTTGGACTGAAGATGAACATGTCGAAGACCAAAATCATGACTAACAGCTCCAAAAGGAGCATACATGTAGGCGGGGAGAAAATACAATATGTCCAAGACTATATCTACTTGGGCCAAGTAATCTCTTTCCAGGCAAGACAAGACAAAGAGATCGCAAGACGAACTGAAAATGCCTGGAAGAATTACTGGTCCATGAAGGAACTTTTCAAAGGCACTCTGCCCATGTCTCTAAAGAAGAAATTAATGGACATGTGTATTCTCCCCATCTTGACCTACGGCGCACAAACCTGGTCTTTGACAAACATCCAAAAGTCCAAACTCAAGGTGTGCCAACGTGCAATGGAGCGCAGTATCTTAGGTGTTAAATTAACAGATCACGTTCGAAACACTACACTGCGCTCCAGAACACAAATTATTGACGTGGCTCAAAAGGCTGCTCAGCTTAAATGGGACTGGGCAGGACATGTCTGTCGCATGCCGGACGAGCTGTGGGCACGCAAAGCTCATGATTGGTACCCTGAAACAGTAACACGGGGTCGCGGCAGACCACGAAGGAGATGGCGGGACGAACTGGATGTCTTCCTTGAGAATTGGAAAGAGATGGCACACAGTCGAGAGCGTTGGAAAGAATGGAGGGAGGCCTTTGCCCAGCAGTGGGACCTTACAGGCTAATAAAAAAAAAAAAAAAAAAAAAAAAAGTCTTGGCAGCTGTAAATGAAAATAACTATTTTAATAGTCATCATGCTTTTTTATCTTTATAATCTTAACGAGTATGAGTAATTTTCATATTATATTAGGTCTTTACCTATGAAATTGCCGTTCTGCAGTACTGGCCATTTCAAATCAAAATAATTTTTGTTTGGCTAAGAATTCTAATTTCAAATTAATTTTATTTTAAAAACATGGATTCTTTTTTCCAAAAGTAGTCATTTCTTTATTGATTAGTGTTACATTTTCATCGCATTTCAATCTTTTTCGTCATCATGGATACGTTAAAAATTCGAGTAATTATGGAATATGAGTACCGTCGTGGCAGCAACGCGGCACAAGCGGCACGCAACATCAACGACGTTTACGGAGCTAACACTACAAACCAACGCACCACCTGTTATTGGTTTGCTCGCTTCCGTTCTGGAAATTTCGACCTGAAAAATGAACCTCGCGGTCGTCCGAAGACTTTGGTCGACAATGACGAATTAAAGGCGGTTGTGGAAGCTGATGATACACAATCTACGGCTGAATTAGCAGCAGCTTTCGACGTTAGCGTCAAAACAATATTGGTCCATTTGCGTCAAATTGGCAAGGTAAAAAAGCTTGACAAATGGGTGCCCCACGAACTCAATGATCGCCAGCGCGAAGTACGCGTCGAGACGTGCCTTGCACTGCTCAACAGACACACAAATGAAGGAATTTTGAACCGCATTGTTACCTGCGATGAAAAATGGATTCTGTTTGATAACCGCAAGCGCTCAGCAAGTTGGTTGGATCTTGGTTCAGCACCTAAACAATGCCCTAAACGAAAACTTACCCCTAGAAAAGTGATGGTCACTGTTTGGTGGTCTAGCGCCGGTGTGATTCATCACAGCTTCTTACCAAACGGGGTGAGCATTACTGCAGATGTGTACTGTGAAGAACTGAGCACAATGATGGAGAAGCTGGCGCATCTCCAACCAGCATTGGTCAATCGCTCGTCTCCGCTGCTCCTGCACGACAACGCGCGACCTCATACTGCACAGCAGACGGTCTCCAAGTTGCAAGAACTGGGGTTGGAAGCTCTCCGTCATCCGCCCTACTCACCAGACCTTGCGCCTACAGACTACTACTTTTTCCAGAATTTGGATAACTTCTTGGCGGGAAAAAAATTCAATACCCGAGAGGCAGTACAAAATGCCTTTGAAGAATTTGTTGCCTCCCGTCCAGCTGATTTCTTTAAGAAGGGCATCAATAAACTGCCACTGCGATGGCAAAGATGCATTGATTGCATGGGTGATTACTTCGATTAATACAAATAAAAAAAATCATGAAAAAAATTCGTTTAAATTTTTTCATACAAAACGGCAATTTCATAGGTAAAGACCTATTATAAAACCACAGTATCTTTGTCCTATTTGCTTACTTTTCCGTTTTGTGCCCGTTTTTTTTGCATAAACTTTCATTATAAAATTTGGTCAAAAGAAAAGAAATAGGAGAAATGAAATAAAGATGTCTTGGCAACAGTAAAATGAAGTCAACTGTTTTAATAAGCATCAAGGTTTTTTTTATATTTATAATCTTTATGAGTAGGAGTTATTTTCCCATTATATAAACGTAGTATCTATATCCTATCAAATTTACTTCAAAGAAAAGAAATAACAGAAATCATAGGATGTTAAGGCAACTGCAAAATGACTGCACAGTTCATACATGGCATACGCGTTGTCGAGTGTTTCTCCCCTACAAGACTACTTCTCCTGGACTTCTTCATTGAATAAACGCTGCATCACATAACAATTATTTTAACCAATATTTTTAGTCGTCTTCTTTAGTGTAGTAGTTTTAGTTCGAGTCTTGGCAACTGCAAAATGAAAACAACAATTTCAATAGCCATCAATGCGATGCTTTTTGAAGACACAGAATAGCTAATAGTCTGAGTCTGGCATATCCAGAACCAGAAGCCTACAAAGATCTTCCCCTAAAAAGCGTACTGAAGTAGGTGCAGATTGCACTCAGGGCTCTAAGGATGGCATATTGTTATGTTAGTTTTTATCACGTCATTTTGTCTTTACAATTTTCAACCGCCGATAATGCCTAGTCCTGAACCTGAACTCCTTCCGGTACTGTCACCTAGCTGTCCCATTGGATCATGAGAGTCTGGGAACAGAAAGGAGGCCTGTGTGTGTGTGTGTGCTCTGTATTATGTCACACACTAATGGCATGTCTCCATTAAGACCTCGGCCAAAATCAACAAAGAAAATCAACCTGTCGAATATTATTATTATTTATGTACTATTTGCTTACTTTTTTATTTTTAGATTCGTTTTTTTCTTGTATTTACTTACATCAAAAAGTAGTTTATTTACTTCAAAGAAAAAGCAATTGAAGAGTCTTGGCAACTGTAAAACAAAAACAATGATTTTAATAGCCATTGTGTTATTTTTGTCTTTATAATCTTTAACGAGAATAAGTAATTTTCATGGAACACTTTCATATTATAATGTACCATAAATAATACCACAAAGTTGATTATTATGCAGCTATAAGTGTTATAAGTTACAAACCTTTTAATTTCAGGCTATAAAACAACGTATCCATTACTAACGCTTATAAACAACACATAGCAGTATAAAAGCGATATTGAAGCTATGGAACCTAAAACGGCGTAACCGATCAAAACCGATAGCTGTTATTAGCGCTAAATGAAGATTCTGCAGCTGTCATACGTCGCGTAATGTATGTTAGTGAACGGAATCTGCGCTTGCGCACCGTGGATGTATAATGCGTAAATGCTATGTAAGATTTCTTAGGTCTTAGAAAAATGTAAACATTCCACTTATGAAAATTCAGTGTAGTAGTCGAATGCGTGATGATGTGTGAAAAATTTGTAATAATAAGAAGGAGTAAAGCCAAAAAACCGGCCAAGTGCGAGTCGGACTCGCCCATGAAGGGTTGCGTAGCAGCAAGTTGATTAAATGGAAGCAAATTGCGGTTTACGATTTATGACGTATTTAAAAAACTACTTGCTAGATCTCGTTCAAACCAATTTTCGTTGTTATTTTGCATGGTAATGTACATCATACATTTTTTTTGTTTTATCATTGACTTATTTTAGTAGTTACAGGGAGGGGGGGGGGGGGGGACACATTTTAGCACTTTGGAAGTGTCTCTCGCGGAATCTATTCAGTTTAGAAAAAAAATATATTAGAAACCTCAATATCATTTTTGAAGACCTATCCATAGACATCCCACATGTATAGGTACGATGAAAAATAATTTTTTGAGTTCAGTTCTATGTATGGGGACCCCCAAAATTACTTTTATTTTCTATTTTTATGTGAAAATCTTAATGCGGTTCACCGAATACATCTACATACCAAGTTTCAACAGTACAGCTCTTATACTTTCGGAAAAAAGTGGCTGTGACATACGGACGGACAGACAGACATGACGAATCTATAAGGGTTTCCGTTTTTTGCCATTTGGCTGCGGAACTCTAAAAATCAGCAGTAAAAATATGGCTATAATGCCATCTTTTTACTGCTACTATGTACAAATACAAATACACCTACAAATTTATCACTCGTCATCATGCAAAAAGAATGCCCTACAGTATGTAGATATAAAAATTACAAACTAAGGTCAACGATAGTATAATAAATGTTTAAAAATAATCATGAGTTGTGCCCTTGACAAGTTTATACAGGTAACTCAACCATTATACCACTTTTTTTAAATGATTTTTCATTAATTTGTTCGAGTAACTGGACTAATTTAATACACTTAATAACAAAATATATTACAGAAAAAATCGAATGCAACACGGAATTCACCATACAAATCGCAACGAACAAACTAAACAAGATATACCTATATTTTTTTTAATGTCAACTAGTATCATTAAATTTTTAAGGAAGTTTTTAAGTATTGAATTATTTTCAAACTTCCTTAAAAAATGAATGATACTAGTTCCTGTATATAGCGTATATTTAGAAGCATTTTTTTTTAAAGACAACGCCCGCACTACGGAATCTTGTCCCTCTGTCGCGGGGTACTTTACAAACATATAAGAGACGGACACAAATTACATCCGGACTCAGAACAACTATTTATGGGTCACACAAATAGTTGTCCGCCGCGTAACTCGAACCCACGACACGAAGCGACAAGGCGACTGTCTTAGCCGCTACGACACACGTGCAGTCAAATTTGTGCTGGATCTGTAAAATTAAAAAAGGAATGTTCAGCCACTTGCTTTTAATGGCGTTTTTTATTTTCATAATAAGTAAAGAACATTACAGTAAAGAACTTTAGCAAATTCTAGCCGAACGATTTGGGAAAACGTTCACCGCGTGGTCTCTTACTATGGGCCTCATAAGAAGGCTCAAGGTCACCCAAACAGAAATGGAGAGGGCTATGCTCAGAGTATCTCTGCGCAATCGAATTAGAAACATCAAAATCCGCAGGCAAACCAAAGCAGCCGATATAGCCCAAAGAATTGCCAAACTGAAGTGGCAGTGGGCGTGGCACATAGCTCGTAAAACCGATGACTTCTGGGGCAGAAAGGTTCTCGAGTGGCGACACGAACTAGAAAACTCAGCGTGGGCAGTGTTTCTAGCACGAGTTCCTGCAGTTTACTTACTCGATTACACGTACAGTTTCCTCCCATACATTGAGCACCAGCGCCTCTCGTGGAAACTATTAAGAACTAAAACTCTGGTGCTCAATGTATGGGACGAAACTGTACGTGTGATCGAGTAAGTAAACTGCAGGAACTCGTGCTAGAGGCACAGGTTCCCTACAATGTGGACCGACGATCTTACATGGGTCGCGGGAAGCCGCTGGATGCGGGCAGCGCACGACCGGCCGTTGTGGAGATGCCCGCTTTGCCCCCTCTGCCCAGATGTAGATGTTTTTCAGCTGATATCATGATGATGATGATTTGTTCGTACTAATTATTGGAACGCAGTTCCTTATCGCGCGTTGTGGAAGGGGGCTAGACGGAAAAAAATCATCCGAAAAGTTGTCACGTCACTTTTTGCAGCTGTGCGTATGTTTCTCTCTGTCTCTCTCTCTCTCTCTCTCTCTCTCTTATAGAAAGCAAGCCAGATATTTTCATTTCTATTTCGCATTGAACAGTGTGGTGTCGCGACGATTATTTTTGTTGAGTGTATACAGGTTTTTGTACATAATAAATAATAAGAAATAACTTCGTTCCATCCGGGTGTCCCTTGACACCTCTCAAGTTTTATTTCTTTATTTGGGTATTATATTCGAACTAAATTTATACCATATCTATTATTAGTTACTCATACAACCTGGGAGCGCCGTACCGACATTCCATTTCTTCAAAGGTCTATCGATCCTTTAAGTTGATTTTAAAAATGATTCTTATCATATTACCATAAGTCTCAATTTCCAACCAAATTGTAATGGTCTATCAGCCATTTAAGAACTGAAATGACGGCACCGCATCTATTCATTACGAGGTTGCCAGTGTACAATCACCAATTCTATGGGGTCGTAATGACCGGCCATCGTCTTCAATTATCTGCACATTACAGACACCCAAATTGAACCTGTATCAGAACGCCTTAGGGTCAATAGTTGAAACACAAAAAATGCTGTCGAGATATGAAAACGTTAATTATGTAGAAATGATTCATTATTTAAATGAGGAATTAGTGTCAACCAGTCATTTATACCGAAAGACTTTGCACGTGTGGCGCAGCGAATAAGACAACTATTGGAGTCCAGCGCCGGGCAACTGTTTGTGTGACCCATAAATAGTTGTTCTCAGTCTGGATGTAATTTGTGTCCGTCTATTATATGTTTGTAAAGTACCCCGCGACAGAGGGACTAGAGTCACTAAAGCGGGCGTTATTTAAAAAAAATATATACTTGTTACTAGTTGGGGCTGTGTATTGACGCGATCTACATATGACCACTGCAGTCCTGCAGGATGGCAACTGCAGGATGGCAAGCGAAAACAAGGTGGCCAATTCCTGCGGTACAAAGATGTGCTCAAGCGACATATAAAAAGATGTGACGCTGATCCGTCACATTGGAAGGCTATGGCGGCGGACCGACCACGGTGGAGGCGCACTGTACACACTAAGGTGTTCGAGTTTGAGAAGAAGCGGATACAAGAGCTCGATGCTAAACGAGACGAACTCAAGGCCCGACCACCCGCGGCCATATATTATAATTATGTCGGAGGGGTGCTGACTTGTAGCGCATGTGGTCGAACGTGCGCTTCAAAGATAGGTTACGTCAGTCACCTAAGAGCACATAAACGAAGCTTTCAATAGTTAGCCAGTCGCTGTGGCCGAATACGGTCAGGAAGATATATGGATATTATTGATCTTTACCCGGTACTTTCTTGACAGAGTAGTATATATATATATATATATATATATATATATACTACTCTGTCAAGAAAGTACCGGGTAAAGATCAATAATATACAAAATGTTTGTTATTCATCCAAATTTATTTTATCACCTTCAAAGTATGCTCCTTCAGAAACTATACACTTACGCCAACGAATAATCCATTCATCAAAACATTTTTTAAACGCTGCTTTTGGAATTGAGTTCAGTTCTCGCCGCGAATTCTCCTTTATGTCTTCTACCGATTGAAAAAGGGTACCACGAAGTGGTAATTTGAGTTTAGGAAAAAGAAAGAAGTCAGCTGGAACCATATCTGGTGAATATGGTGGTTGCTGGATGGTATTTGTTCAGTGTTTGGTCAAAAATTCGTTCACAATGATGGCCTTGTGCGGAGGCGCATTATCGTGGTGCAAAATCCAAGAATTTTCTTCCACAAATCTGGCCTTTTTCGTCGAATTTGCTCTCTTAAACGCCGCATAGGATCTGTGGCGGAATGTGGCGGCAGGTATAAGCTCGAACAATTTCTCTGAACACTCCCCGTGATAAATGCGGTAGAGGACACATAGAGGCGCCACGTCTCTCCGCAGGTATAATAATTATTAATTATAAATGCTTTACTTTTGTACGTAATACATAATTTATATTTAATTTATTATTAACATGACATTACATTTACACAAAATTTTACGAATTCCAATTTGGCGATTCTAAGAACACACAGCAGTGCCGTGTTTTTATATAAGAAAAGAATTCCATATCGTATTTTAATATAAAGTTGAACTGTCTTCGAAGCGGCGTTACAGGTCTACAGTTACAGGTCAAAGCATGCTATTGGGACAAGTTTTAAGCTTTTGACTGGTTAAAAGGTAAAATCTTGTGCTTTGAGTGTACTTTAGATTCTAGTCTTTCGTTATTTTAATAAAGTTGCCAGTGTTATACTGTAGGACCCAATTTGAGTAACTTTAGACGATTTAATAAGACTGCGTTTTACGGCTGTAATTTGATTCGGGTTTTTAGTTTTAAAAGAGTATAAATCGCTGATTTCTACTTAAAAGATATCAATGCTAGTCTTTCGTTATTTTAATAAAGTTGGCAGTGTTATACCGTAGAACCTAATTTGAGTGACTTACTAATTTGTGGTATATATATTTTATAATGCTAAAACTCTAACCTAATTTTATGATTCCATCTCCCTCTTTACTCTAGACGGAAGTGGAACTATTTTCTTCGAACTCCTTCTTGTTTCTTTTTAATTTAATTCATTGCTGGATCCGAGATATTTGATGCAATTCCCCGGGACGTGCCGCCTTTGCTTCACCACTCAGTGTCCTTTCTTTGTGTGGCCACTGATGTTCCTGCCTTATAGGAGTTACAGTTTTGGGTAAGAGGGTGAGACTAGCCTGAGTGCCAAGTCTACAAATAAGCATACGGTCCACCTGTTGGTAAGGGGTTACCTTAAATTATGACGCTTGCTAATCCAGCCCCCTCTACGATGAGCTCTCTGGATCTTACGAACTAAAGAGATCCAACACGCATACTAATGCCATATTGCAGAACTACGCTATTTCAAAGAAATTCATTTGTAATGTGCATAAAAGTGTTTAACAACGTTCCCTAAGGCATCAGAGAACTATCATTATTTCGAATGAAGAAGGCGTTGAAAGAATGACTTGTACATAATGTATTTTATAATATTAAGGAATCTTTTGAATATAAATATAATAATAATTAGGTAGTGTGTAGTATGTAATAGTTGTACCAAATATTTTAATTAAGCTACTTCTTATGTAATTTTTTGCATGTCAGTACGACAAAATATGTGGAACTTAGATAAGTAATGGAATCAGGCGTTACTTTGCGGAAATCCATAACAATCAAAATACAAAATCAATATGTAGTGTTAATTCCGCTAATTGTCAGTTTAATCATGCCGGGATGCAATTTGCACCGCCCTCCCGCCCGCAAAAATGTGCACATGCAAGAAGGACAATATAAAAACGGTCCTCCACGGACCATTCTCAAGGGCTGCTAACTCGTCGAGTGCTCGAAGGAGACCGTACTGGCGCATGTAATTAGCTTTTTTATATTGTCCTTCTTGCATGTGCACATTTTTGCGGGCGGGAGGGTGGTGCAAATTGCATCCCGGCATGATTAAACTGACAATTAGCGGAATTAACACTACATATTGATTTTGTATTTTGATTATGTGGAACTTACTTTAAGACTCTCCATCCATCTGTCTGTAACCATATTTTTTTGCGAATTAAATACATTAAATACATTTGAATTTTAAATCACACCTAAGACTCCAAGTATAATGCGGCGTGATCTTACGTCTTTTCTCAATCGATTCAATGAACCACGTCATAAAATATCTATTGGTATCTAAACTCAGTTCAGAAATAGCCATCAGCGTTTATTAACGGTTTAATAATTCGCTTCTACACTCTAATAGCACCCTATAATCAACAGAATAATAAAATATCTTCATTAATACCTTCGTACAGTTACTCCATAGCCGCCATTCCCTTTGGATATCATTAGCAAGGTATAATAATATGGATAAATGCTAAAATTGTGGTAATAAATGTGTAATTGACGGTAAGTGAAATGTTCTCTGCAATTTTAATATTAATTTGAGATCTTGAACACCGATATCGTGGAAAAAATTGCCTGAGGCGGTAACGGGTGATCCATGTATGTTCTTGCAGCCGTTAGGGGTCAGCGCTTTCGTTTGAAACACGAACATAACGTTTAGGTTTAGTTAGCCTGATTCACTGGACTAGAATAGAGGCAGGTGGAAACTCAATTTGCCTAGTAAATAAGGCTAAAACAAAAAACACGCTGTGGTTCGAAAATCGGCTCTGGGGGACTACTGCCTTATTCGCTGGTTATCATGATCATGATCGGCGTTCAAATGAAAGATGGTTAAAAATTACCAAATCATTCGTTCAAACGGCTTCAATGTTGAAATCGATTCCCGACCATGGGCTCAACCGGCTAAGTCGCCGAACATCGATTTCTTAAATGGCGTTCAAATATATAAAAGTTAAAAATGACTTAATCAATCGCTAAATCAGCTTTCATGAGCACATGTGACGTCATAAATGGTCCGGAATCTATTGTCAACGTTGAAGCCAATTTAAAGATTTATTAAGTAATTTTTAACCTTTATTTATTTGAACGCTATTTAAAAAAATAGATGTTCGGTGACTTAGCCGGTAGAGCCCCATTTATGACGATTATATGCTCATGGAAGCCGATTTAACGAATGATCTAGTATTTTTTTAACCTTCATCTATTTGAACGTCGATCACGATCACGATAACTGGTGCCTTTGGCCCCCAGGGGCTTTCCCGGCTATGTCGCCGAACATCGATTTCTTAAATGGCGTTCAAATAAATAATGGTTAAAAATGACTTAATCAATCGTTAAATAGGCTTCAACGTTGACAATCGATTCCGGACCATTTGTTACGTCACATGTGCTCTTGGAAGCCGATTTAACGATTGATTAAGTAATTTTTAACCTTTATTTATTTGAACGCCATTTAAGAAATCAATGTTCGGCGACTTAGCCGGTAGAGCCCCAGGGCGCATACTGACGTCGAGATCGGCTTTTATATTAATTTTTAACAATATGTGCAAATGCCACGCTACGTCAGTATGCGTAGGCGCAGGCCGCTCGTCCAATTGAAGATCGGAGGTGGCACTTCATCGATACAAACCTGACCCCGGATCCTCTCCTGAATCTAACCCCGGACACGAAGTGGCGAGGCGACAGCCGTAACGCGTTTGTACGTGTTTTGTTTTGAGTCTGGGTGTGCTTTGTGTCCGTTAATTGCTTATTTGTAGTCTCCAGTGATTTTGAGATTGAAATCCCTAGTCGGGGATCCTTTATTACTGAATTTATAACTTTGAAAAGTTTAAACCTGTAGGTATGCTGTTAGAAGTTTAATAAAGAATGGGTTGCGTTGTCTATTGTTGTACCATATTAGGCAAGCCTAATAGTCCGTACCGGCAGGTGTTGAGACCTTTCTCGTCATCTTATACACTAGCTATAGACATTACGAATAAATAAAATAAAAAACGGGTTTAATTTAATAAGACTTTTAAAAAACCCTTGTAAATAGTCAGAACATGAATAATATTAATCGTATTAGGTTATTTTTATATCAGAAGGTGACAAAGGAGCTAGTGGGTCACCTGATGGTAAGTGATCACCGCCGCCCATGGACACTCGCAACACCAGAGGTGTTGCGGGTGCGTTGCCGGCCTTTAAAAGTCAGCAAACAATTGTTGCCGACCCTTCCTCCCCACCCCAATGAGCTCTGGCGACCTTACTCACACTCGGAAACATGACATTAAAATTATTAATGTTATTATTAATAATTGTCTTCTGTAAGCTGGAGGTGCTCCTTGAGCGAATGAACGCTATGCCCTACCTCTACTAAACAACACACAAATGAGCTATATATTATATTCGAGGACAATCAAGGAATCTAATTAGATTCATTGCATTTATTCGAGGTACACACGACTACATAATAAGCTACACTTTCCAGTATAAGCTGATCTCACATTGTATAGGATTTACATACAATGAGAGGTCAGCTTATATTAGAAATTTATAGCTTGATATGTAGCCGTGTGTACATGTCTGTCTGTCTTGAGTCTGGTTGTTATTATCTATATCAGTATGTCTTTACAAATGACAAATAGTATATGTAATATATCAGTTGTCTGGTGTCCACAGTATAAGCTCTGCTTAGTTTGGTATTACATAGCCATGTGTGAATAATGTCCCAGGAAATTATTACTGTAAAATAACTGGCCAAGTGCGAGTTGGACTCGCGCACGAAGGGTTCCGTACCATTGTCTATAAAAACGAGCAAAAAATTCACGTTTGTTGTATGGGAAACACCCTAAAATATTTATTTTATTTTGTTTTTTAGTATTTTTTGTTATAGCGGCAATAAAAATACATCATCTGTGAAAATTTCAACAGTCTAACTATCACGGTTCATCAGATACAGCCTGGTGACAGGCGGACAGACACACAGTAAAGTCTTAGTAATAGGGTCCCGTTTTACCCTTTGGATACGGAACCCTAAAAATAGATTATTCGAGAATTATATTTGATTATATGGAATTATAATTTAACTTATGATAGTCATAGTCTAGTTAAATAGCAAATTTAATTGAAGTAAATTCAATTAGTGCCTAAAAAGGAGGAGACATATATGTACAGACACACATCAAGTTACCCCAATCTGTCAAATTTCCCCAATTAAAAATCAACTTAACGCTTATGTGATAAAGTTGAAAATCTATAAAAGACATTTAACAAATTGGGATAGCTAGATGTGCTGGCGTCGGTACATATTAATTAGAATTTTATCCGTCCCAGGACAGGAACACTTCCTCACCGAACATGGATAAAATGAGTGTTGTATTGTATCATTATTTCATGAATAGCAAAAGAAACTGGCTGGCTATCTTGTCACCGACTTCAGAAATAAGTTTCTCGTTAAGATAGCCAGCCAGTTTCTTTTGCTATTCATCAAATAATTGTACAACACGCATTTTATCCGTGTTCGGTGAGGAAGTATCCAATTCTTTCCTGTCCTGGCATGGATAAAATTTTAATTAATATGTACCTTTCCAGGGCTTTGAGCAAACGCCGAACATGCAAATCATTCCCCTATCTATATTTATTCAAGATAAAACTCAAAATCCAAATAGATTATTTAAAAAGCCCTGCACGTGCGATGCAACTTTAATCCAATGTAATTAGTTATGCTAAACTTATCTAAATGGTATTTTAATTAAAATTGGAATCACAATTTGTCTGTACGATTAGTTTAGAGATAAGCGCGTGATATGATATCTTTGCTAAACTAAATTGAAAAGTGATATGGCCAGAAACAACATTTAAATGACTTTAAATAAATTATCTAATTGGTTGTCTCATGTATGCCATAAATCTTACATGTATTATTCTACTTATATTATAAACTAGCTGTGTCCCGCGGTTATACCCTTGTTAAACTTTATGAATCATTACAGCTCCTCCCCCGTAGGTGATAGCGTGATATTTGTAGCCTATATGTTGACCCGACGAATATTCATGCAAAATTTTTGATTTTAGCCCGGACATACATACAGACAAACAGAAAAACAGACAAAAATTCTAAAAACTATATTTTTGGCTTCGATTCCGACTGCAGATCAGGCCCCAAGTATCCTTAAAAAAAATATTCAATGTACAGTTTTGAAATTCCTACGACTCTATTATATGTAGATATAAATATAAGATGAGAACGTTTGTGTGTTTCATAATCACAGAATAACGCGTATATCGGTGAGACCATACGGTTTTTACATTTTGAAAATTGATGTCCTATACGTAGTAGGGAAATTGAGCTATAAGTACTACATTCATCATCATCATCGGCCTTATATCGTTCACCGCTGGACATAAGCCTCCCCCAAAGGTTTCCACAACGTCACCATTTGAGAGGAGTTTGGACACCTCCGCACTTGGAAGGCGAGTTGGCGACCGCACTTAGGTGGTTGCTAGGACATAGGTAATGTTGCTGCCTGAGTACCCTTCGTCATTTTATGACACCCACGGCATGTAATGGGTCTGGTCCGGGAACAACACGGCTTAAAGTATTACATTACAGTTACATAAATATATATGAAATTAAAACTATGAGGCGTTAAAGAAATAATCCGTAACGTTTTCAGGCAACGATCCCAGAAGGCTGGTAACTTTGCCACGTTGGATGGTAATACTGATTCTTCGACCACAATAAAGTCCATCCCATTAGTTGCATGAGATCTCAAGGGAGGATGCACGCATTTAGACACCATGAATCAAACGCTTTCAGGCAACGATCCCAGAAGGCTGGTAACTTTGCCACGTTGGATGGTAATACTGATTCTTTGACCACAATAAAGTCCATCCCTTTAGTTGCATGAGATCTCAAGGGAGGATGCACGCATTTAGACACCATGAATCAAACGCTTTTCAGGCAACGATCCCAGAAGGCTGGTAACTTTGCCACGTTGGATGGTAATACTGATTCTTTGACCACAATAAAGTCCATCCCATTAGTTGCATGAGATCTCAAGGGAGGATGCACGCATTTAAACACCATGAATCAAACGCTTTTCAGGCAACGATCCCAGAAGGCTGGTAACTTTGCCACGTTGGATGGTAATACTGATTCTTTGACCACAATAAAGTCCATCCCTTTAGTTGCATGAGATTTCAAGGGAGGATGCACGCACCCCAAACAGCTCAAATATATAACTGTTATAAAATAATATATCACTTACAATAGTTCTACGGTTTATTATTTAGGTAAATGACTTTAAATTATCATGAAAATGTATGCTCAATTAATTTTACCATCATATTTCAACTTTGGAGTATGTACTGCGAAGGCAATATGAAGTCACGAACTCATCAATCAGCGTGTGGATTGTTGGTGTATTCTACCAAGATTGATCTTTTGTAAAGCTTTAAATTAATAGATTTTCTGTATAATGCGATTCTGTCACGAGAATTGAAATCATTTCTATACTATCCTATGAATATTATATAAATGTTGAAATTTGTATGGTTGTATACTTAGGTAGCGTTCCCACTACGCCGGACCGGCAGATCTGCCGAAAACCGGACACCGGACAGAGTGTACACATTACATCGGATCCCGGAAGAAAATCAGACAGTTACCTCAGTTGAATTTGGACCTGCGCGTACAATGGACGACGAAATTGTTGTGTTGTGGTGGTATCATAATAGAAGAAAATAAAAGAAAACATTGGGTACACCCTATTTTACGGGAAAGATTTTCACTTGGAACATTTGAAACATTAATGGGTGAACTTAGAAGAGACGAATCAAAGTTCTTCAATTATTTTCGAATGACAGCAACCACTTTTGACGATTTACTGGGACGACTAGACATAAGTGTACGAGATACAAGTTTCAGAGAATGTATTTGCCCAGAACAAAGATTAGCCATATGTCTAAGGTAAGCTTATTTTATGCACTAGATTGCGTAATAATAGTTTTGACGTAGGTAACTACTTAAGACTGAATTAATTAATGAATGTTTGCTATGTAAGTTTGATTGATGAATGTGAATATATATAATGTGTGTGTGGGAGGGTGTATGTATTTGATAACCATTATGAATTAAAAATGCAAATAACTTACTTAAGTATTTATTTGTACTCAAACTTAAATCCCTTCAAAATCTAAGTAATCTGAGTCTTGGGAATGTATGGAATGATTACTAGATGCTGATGGCGAAGCTGGAATCTGATTCAATGTCTGAGATGAAGTTGATGGTATAGATGTTGTTGCCTGTTGATTGCTACTATTATATTGGGTAGAGTATTCAGGGTGGTGTTGATCTTGCGTAGGTGTTGCCTGTTGATTGACGCTATTATGTGTGTAGTATCCAGAATACTGATCTGGTCCGGTCATCTGATTATATGAATCACGCCAATGTCCGTAATTTGGTCTCTCATATTCAATTCAATTCAATTCAATTCTAATTCATAATTCCTACTTTTAATTTTTTGCAACATTGTCATGACGCTAGCTTGAAATTCTAAAATCTCTTCGATAGTTAAAGTGTTCAAGATTGGTATAATGCCTTTGAAGAAAGACAGATGATGGTTTTCCTTTTCTGGGTTTATTCTGGAGTCCAAAAACTTTACCATCCTGTCATTTACCTCTTTATTATCAATTTTTCTTTTATCTTTAATTAAAGGTGAACGAAAATCTGATTCCATGCCTACTTCATTCTCGGTTCTTGCTTTTTTTGAAACTGACTCATGTGGTGGTCGAGGTTCGGAGACTTTTTTCAAAAACATTAATTGCTCGTGATATAAATAATTTCGTGTCTTTTTGGCCGAAGATTTAGACTCATCTTTTTGTTTCATTACTGTCTTAAGCCACGAATCTCGTATATTATTCCATTTAGTTGAAACCTGTTTTCCTGAAATCAATAAAAATATATCATAAAACAATACAATTTGTTTCTTGGTGACGTATAAAGTAATAATGTATTTACAAAAAATACTTTTTTTTCAGATATTTAGCTTCAGGATGTTCATTCAAAGAAATACATTACTCATACAGAGTAGGTGTTTCGACAATATGTAAACTAATAAAAAAAATGACCCACGTCATTTGGGAAAACCTAATGACAGATTTCCTTAAGCTGCCTGATACTGAGAGAGAATGGGAGGACATCGCTTCAGGATTTGAAAGAAAAGCCAACTTTCCTCACTGTCTTGTCAGATGGCAAACATATCAGAATTTTGAAACCAGCCAAGAGTGGTTCTCTGTTCTTTAATTACAAGGAGTATTATTCTTATGTATTAATGGCAGTTGTCGATTCAGAGTACCGATTTATTTTTATTAGTGTGGGCTCATATGGCAAGGAATGCGATTCTACTATATTAAAGGATAGTACATTTTGGCAAAAGATCAATGATGGTACTTTAAATGTACCAATGCCTAGACCGCTTCATGAAAACTTGCATGAAGAATTACCGTTTATACTTGTTGGCAATGAAGGCTTTGCTTTAACACCAAATCTCCTACGTCCATATGGAGGTACACATTTGAATACTGATAAAAAGATTTTTAACTATAGACTAAGTCGAGCAAGAAGGTATGTTGAGTGCGCTTTTGGTATTCTGGCAAATAAGTGGCGAATAATCCATCGAGCTATAGATCTGAACGTACACACAGCAATTCAAGTAATTAAAGCTTGTACAGTCTTACATAATTTTGTAAGAGAAAAAGATGGTATAAATTTTGAAAGTTACCAAAATATAGAACATAGACAAGAACAAGAAATGACACTCATGAATCGAAATGTGTCGAGTCGAGGTGGCCCTAATACCAACGCTATACGGACATCATTTACTAATTATTTTGTTTCGGATATTGAATCCGTTCCGTGGCAGGCAGCAGCTATAAAATAAAATTTATCAATGCATTTACACTTTATAAATAAAACATTAAAAACTCACCGTACTGTTTTCTTTCTTTTTCATCCAGTTCATCGAAGTTTGGTTTCATTATTAGACATACTTCACGCCATGCTGCTAACTTTAAGTTTTTGTCTTTATAGACGTCTTCGGTCTTATCCCACAAGACAGGGTCTCTCTTGGACAAGCGTAATTAAAGTTTCTGCTTGAATATCCATGCTAAACGTCTACTTTTACTAGAAAATGCGAGCCAAATGACGTGAGTGGAACACGGGCAGGGCCAGGGGAGCACGAGCGGGGCGAGCGGGGGACAGATACCGGCACAAACTTGTTCACATTACTCCGGGTCCGGTCGTTCTACCGACAATTCGTAGTGACAAAACGCTCGGTGAAAATGCCAGGCTCGGCAAAAATGCCGGACCCGGGATAATGTGAATAGCTTCATATAAATTGTACAGCCACTAGCCCTTCCGGCAGATTTACCGGCGCGGCAGATCTGCCGGTCCGGCGTAGTGGGAACCGGGCCTTACTGTGTTGTGTGTGTGTTACTCAACCATGCAAAGACCTATCAAGAAAGGATATCGAATTTCTTCTCAGTTTGGCTCAAAAGTCATCAAACTTTGACTGTTGAAGTTGTGTGCATGCCACTTTTGATAGTTTGTGTCTTAACTGGATTGACTTGAAGCTCGTATTCAAGACTCTAATCACAAATTTCAGCTAAAACCGCTTTCTAAAAAATAACCTATGCAAAAAAGGTTTGCAATAAATCTAAATAAAGGTCGACCGCGTAAAGATGGTGGCAGAAGTAGGCAAGTTGGATCAAGATACACTTTATAATAAATCGGATCATAAATCTCCGAGCAATCGGTGTACATACATAAAAAAATAATACCAGTGAACTTGAGGACCTCCTCCTTTGGAAGTCGGTTAAAATTTTTTAAAGTAAAGGAGACACAACGTCTCCTACATATAGTCAACTGGCATTATTTCCGTCTGTGTAACTTTGAGAAACAATTTTTTTTAATAAATTTATCTATTCGATAACAGGTGAAGCAAAGCGCTCAGTGCAGTAGTAAAAGATTAGCTAAAAACACGATTTTAATTTAGCGGAGATTATATTTGCAGCACTAGTACAACTCGGTAAATGGTTTCAACCACATGGATCTAAGACGTTCTAACCACGTCTCTATAAATGGTCATTCATGGAAAACCATACCGTTTCAACCGCATCATAAAAACCGCGTCGTTACAAATCCAACGTCTATCAAAGTAATAATACCTAATTCGTAAACAGAATGTAAATATTGCATAGGCATAGTATTAGAAGTATATGTCCACCGTGACCCTTGTCATAGATAACTCCTCTTCTAATATAAAGGTTCCGTCTCAATAAGGTAACTGACGAAGAGCGTGAAGTGCAGTAGCACCATCTACGCTATAAACACCTATTTAAATCAAACGGAGATTCTTTTTCTATCAATCAAAAGTATTAAATATATTCCCTAAAATTATTCAAATAAGTGATTCGCTCTTTTAAGGGTTCCGTACCCAACGGGTAAAACGGGACCCTATTACTGAGACTAAGACTTCGCTGTCTGTCACCGTGTCATGAACCGTGATTGTTTGACAGTTGAAATTTTCACAGATGATGTATTTTTGTTGCCGCTATAACAACAAATACTAAAAAACAAAATAAAATAAATATTTGAGGGGGCTCCCATACAAAAAACGTGAATTTTTTGCTCATTTTTATAGATAATGGTAAGGAACCCTTTGTGCACGAGCCCGACTCGCACTTGGCCAGTTTTTAAATAGCATTGTTAAATATTGTTATTTCAAATGAGTCATCAAAACGACGCTATGCAACCTGTGCTTCTTTGATTTCGATAGTTTCTTCGGAATCGTGGCATCTTTTTAATCGCGTCCCTGGAAATATGATTCGTCAGCGAAATGTAACAGATGCAGTCTGATATTATGAGGTATTGTTGTCCAACATAACCTTCATCATTGACTAATGCCCCAATGACTTGCAGAACACGTAATCTTGCAGTCCTGTTTGTGGTCATTTCAAATAGCTGGAGTCATAATACCTGGAGTCATAATGGAGTGAAGGACTAATGATGATTAAATCCTGCGCCGTTGACTAACCTCTATAAAGATAGACCTTTGTAACTGAAATTCGGCCAGTAACGCCACTTTTATAAAGAATAGCCCTTGTCCATTCAAAAAAGCACATACGGGGCTGTCTTTAGAGACTACCAATGGAAATTAAAAAAAACTATTTTTTACAATATTGACAGTGACGTGTGGTGCACCGGCTAAGACAGTCGCCTCGCCGCTTCGTGTAGCGAGTTCGAGTGCCACGCCGGACAATTATTTGTGTGACCCATAAATAATTGTTCGGAGTCTGGATGTAATTTGTTTCCGTCTATTATATATTTGTAAAGTACGCCGCGACACAGGAAATCCCTAGTACGGGCGTGGTCTTTAAAAAAATAATCGAATCTAAATAATCTACAATATAACACTTCACACTAAGATATATTTTTTGTTTATATCTAATGTATGCTAATAACGCACAGAGGAATATATTTATGTAAGTGCATATAAATTCTATACACAGTATAAATCTAGCTGATGGGAAGCGTGCGGTGACGATGACACGAGTTCCATGATTTTTGTTTACGCAAAAAGTGCTCAGCGCACCTTAAAAAGGTTTCACATCAATAAACAAGACTGATTTTTAATTAGCTCAAATACGAGAAAAATAAATATTAACTTTGGGTGCCCAAGTTTAATCACCTAAACCAATCTATAGATGGGTGTCAATTGTTCTATCATTCCATGTTTGAATCCTATTATATAGTTGGAGTGAGTAATCCTTTACACTTAGGTGGAACATTGTGCACGTTGCACTGTAATTGGCAGCGCATTCCACAGTCAAAGAAGTATTCACTTCAAAAAACATAACTTATTTTTTAATTACTTCAAATGTGCGAGCAACCATACTGAAATAAATACGGTTCATATCTAACAGTGTTCGTCGCACCTAAGGCCGTGTCCTCATGTGCAATTAATCATAATGCCCCGCCCTATGCGACGACAACGTCGCGTGACTACGGCGTGCCCACTCCGTAATCAACCGGACACTTAGATCTCATCAAAATAAATTTAAGTAAACATGAAAATGCAGCCAAGTTCGCCATCTTATATCGATGTAACAGTTATATTTACACTCATTCTATACGGAAGATAAACTTTGAAAATTTTGCCAAAATACTGAATTAAATAAATATATTTTATATTATATAATAATCTAAAGAATTTAGACAAATTGTTCCATTGTGATTTTTTATATATATAATAGCAAGGCAAACAAGTAAGTAATCACCAATAATAATAAATTATACCAATACAAATAAACAATAAAAATGAGTTTGACTGCAAGTGTGGCGCAGCGGCTAAGACAGTCACCTCGCCGCTTCGTGTCGCGGGTTCGAGTCCCGCGCCGGACAAGTTTTGTGTGACCCATAAATAGTTGTTCTGAGTCTCGATGATTTTTGTGTTCGTCCTATTATATGTTTGTAAAGTACCCCGCGACACAGGGATTAGATTCCCTAGTGCGGACGTTGTCTTTAAAAAAAAAACACCGCCGCCCATGGACAATTCTAACAACAGAGACGCTGCAGTGTACTGCTGTGAGTGCATTGCCGGCCTTTAAGAAAGGAATAATAGGCTGTGCTGGACGCTATCAGAATTATTATATTGTAAAAGGGAGCTCTCAAAACTGTAACCGAGATGTTTTCTTTCCTTATTATTTGGTGACCTGTTTGGTATGTCTACTAAATGAATATTTTAAGACAATGCATATTAAATTTATATTTCATACGAAGTCAAATTTCCAGTTCTAATGTTCAACTTTGTCTGCCGGTTTTTCTCGACTTGGCTCACCTCCGCCAGCGTGTGTCGAGATATCAGACACTTGATTTAGCACCTGCTTTAGTCGGACAGTCCATTTTCGTCCGTATTAAGCTTTAAATAAAATCTAATTCTCTATAGAATATTACTCATTAATTCTAAGTAAACAATTTACGAAACAATTCTTTACTACTAACGAAATATTATGAAAGCAATTAATTACATATAATAATAATATCCTGGGACATTATTCACACACGGCCATCTGATCCCAAACTAAGCAGAGCTTGTACTATGGAAACCAGATAACTGATATACTACTTTTCTTTTGTAAATACATACTTATATAGATAATTACACCCAGACTCAGGTCAAACAGACATATTCATGCACACAAATATCTGTCCTGGGTGGGAATTGAACCATTTGCCAACCACGCCAACAGGCCAGATATATATCTATTACTAATAAAAATGCTTTAATATAATTATATGTTTGTATATTTTGGAGAAGTTAACTTTGAGAACGGATATCCTTTTGTTTTGTAAAATGTTATTTGCAAGGTGGAAGGTGTTTTCTTTTTACATACATAGACTCACGCCTGTTTCCCAGAGGGGTAGGCAGAGACAACGGATTTCCATTTGTCACGATCTTTGCACACCTCTTCCTCTGCCTCGTTTACTGTCATTATATTGTCGCCGTCTCCGATTTCTATAGTTTTCTTTTTGCCAGTTATTATTTAATCTTTTGTAAAAATAAGAATTCGAAACCATTGTTTTCTAATAATTGAAATAAACATAAATATTTGTAAAAAAAAAACAGCTAAAAATAGAAGAAATATTATATCTATAATTTGACATCGTCTGTCCCAACTCAGAGAGTATTCAATTTAAAAATGGAACTTACAAAGGCAGGTGTATTTTTAATTCCATGATGCCTTTTGTTTTGATTTGTCGGAATTAGATTGGACTTGCTTATTCTAATTTTGAAATGGGACTTTGTTAGTGGTACAGGTGACACAATAATTGTTATCGTGTAAAAGCTGTTATCCATGAGTTTTGGAAACACGATGGTTTCTAATATAAATTTGATATAGAACTATAAAACTGAATTCGTTGTTTTTTTCAATAGACATTGAAGAATATAATGAAATACGACTTCCCCGTTGGCGTAGCGGTACTTCTTCAATTCTTGGATCAGGCCCAAAAGTGTGATTGAGAGTTTGTCCAGCCGACGTCGATCTATCGTTTCTTCCCCACCGGTCAATTGATCAATGATTGCATTGATCGGCAATTGATCGATTTGTATGATACACCCTTACTGCTTACGTTCCCCGGTTGAATTGATGGCCGTCTCATCGCATTATGAGAGCGAACGGTAGAGAGTGCATCTGTGTTTGCGCAATCACTCGTGCACTATTACAGGAACTGCGTAGTTGCCCGCCGTAGCTAGATGCCTACAGCCAGAAGAAAATCAATAACCAGCTATTAATTATTATTATTATTATTAATCATTTATTTCAGAATAAATTTCCATATATTGTTAGTAAAAGTCTTAACCTAGTGTTAGTAAAAGAGACTAAACTACTAGTGTTAATGATACCGCATGAAGTGGAAACACGAAGGGCACCTGCGCCTGCGCATCTCAACGCCATGAACGCAGTCGTACGACACAGCGAGCGCGATACGTGGCCGTGAAGTTTTCATATAAAGTACAGACGCCAGCACATCCAACTACTCCAATCTCTCAAATTTCTTTTATAGATTTTCAACTTTATCACATAAGCATAAGGTTCACTTTCTATTAGGGAAATTTGACAGATTGGGGTAGCTTGATGTGCTGGCGTTTGTACGTATCTTACGTCACGAAATACAAATAAAAAGGGAAATTCATTCTTCACTTGGTTTCCTACCAAACACTTAGAAACACACCATTGGCATCAATATATTTTTAAACTAAATTGAATATAATGGATCGATGATCTTGTGCGGGTCGCTGGAAACTGCTGAATGCGAATAACGCACGACCGGAAATTATGGATCTTTGGGGGAGGCCTTTACCCAGCAGTGGACGTCTTTCGGCTGATATGATGATGATGATAATCTATACATATAATAAAATCGTATGAAAGTCAAAACTGTACATTGAATATTTTTTTAAAGGATACTTGGGGCGTGATCTACAATTGATATCGAAGCCAAAAATATAGTTTTTAGAATTTTGCCTGTTTGTCTGTATGTATGTCCGGGCTAAACTCAAAAAGTACTGAATGGATTTACTTCAAATTTTGCATGAATATTACTAAGAGGTCGGGTCAACATATAGGCTACATATCACCCACGGGGGAGGAGCTCTAATCTATACAAATAAATAAAATTGGAGTGTCTGTATGTAATATTGAAATAGCCGGTTTTTACTACATAAATATGAATACGGTACATACACCAAAATAACATTTTTTACAATTTTTGTCTGTCTGTCTGTTTGTTCCGGCTAATCTCTGAATGGCTGGGCCGATTTTGACGGGACTTTTATTGGCAGGTAGCTGATGTAATGAGGCGTTACTTAGGCTACGTTTATTTTAGAAAAAGTATTCTATTTTACTAACTAAATAAACTAATTAACACGCGGACGAAGTCGCGGGCACAGCTAGTATGAAATATAATCTGTTTATCCGGAGTGCAACCCAATTTGGCTCCTGGCGTATAAAACTCAGATACTGGCCGCTTAACGGGCCCCGCGTACCGAAGACCCAACTAAATACCAGAATGGCTGAAGAAAAAGTGACTGTATAAATTAATCTTGTACTTGCACAAGTGTACGTCAATATCTAGGTTCTGAATATTTTTAAATATTTCATTTGATGATGATCACACATCATCTTTATATCAGCCGTCGCACATAGGTCAAAATTCAACATTTACGCGGCCATAATTATTTGTTCACTTAAATCTTGCCTGCATGATATTATATGTCTAATAAGAGTATTTATTTTAATTTAGTTAAGTTTTTTGTAAATTAAGGTAAAAAAAATCATATTAAACTCACATAATTATTTATTATACCCAAAGAAACACACACAAAATATGCAAAATTTGTACAATATTACAAGCACACGTTAATACAATGGTTGGAAAACAATAAATTAAGCACTATAGTGCTATTTAAAACAAATTCTGTATTTATTACGATAAAATTAAAATATATAACAAAGTATACAAAATATGTAATTAATTTTCTACAGCAAATCTATGAGAAATTCTACACAAAAAAAATATTACATAATAGATTCATCTTGCTGCTCGCTATCTGAGTCTGGTTCGTTGTTGTTAGTATCTTCTGCCATTAGCATGTTTATTGTTTCCGGGCTAAATGTTCTTGAGATAGATCTCTTCTTGGGCCTCAGGCTGCTAATAAATGGATCCGAACTTAGTAGTAATCTATGGTACACATCAATATTACAATGTTCTCTGGAAAATTTCCTGGCGAAGTTTTCGCGATATACACGGAAGTGTTTATTCCGGGCCTCTGCGGCTTCTTCTGATAGCTGACCTATTGGTAGCAAAGCATTTTCTATTATAGTGGCACCATGTGTCAATATTTTATGCATGGTCGGAGTCATAGGGTGCCATCCATATAGGCTGACGTATAATTTTGCTGTGTCTTTGGCATAACAATCGTATTTCTGTGCATCAATCTTATGTCCACTTGAAATTGTCTCCAATATAACTTTAATCTGTAAATCAGTTCGTAGTTTATCCCGGTTATATCTGCTGCCAGATGTGGATTTTCAAAAAACCTTCTACCGGTGCTACCATCATTAGTATTTACGAAATTCGTTTTGGGCATGTCTACCAATAACCCAGTTTCAATCCGAAATCTTTCTTGAATTTGCTTCTTTGTTTTTTCTTCTAGTTCTTTTACTTCCTGAGACCTCTTATCCCTATATTTTTTTACTGGTAATTTATATGCCAAATGTAAAACACTTTCAAAAAGTCTAATTCTGGCATGCAATACAGAAAGCCCAACGTTAACACCCGTAAAACTTGATGTTACCTTGTTATCCATTATGTTGTTGAAGTCTTTCGATGTTGCACCACAAATATAGCACCGACTAGTTGACTTTGTTCCGGTTGCAGCATTGCATACTTTTCCATCTACTATAGTCATCTCAAAAGAATGTCCAAAAGATAATTTTGTTTCGTTCAAATTTATTTCTGTAGGTTTCAGTGCTTTCACAGACTCTTCAACGTATCTTATTTCTTCTTTTGTCACGTCAGTAGACTCTTTTACAAACCGAAATCTTATTGGGCGGCAGAATCGTGAGAAGAAGGCGTGGGGTTCTGCCAGATAACTTTATTTTTATCCTTTCCACATACTATTCTAAGAGGCACAAACGAGCTCAGAAATATATTTACATCTGATTCACCATCACTATTAAATTTTTGTTTGTATTGTGCTTGCTGGGAGCCATCGCAACCCCATTTACAAATTATATTCAAAGAATTTCTTTGTTCTTCGTTAAGCGTCAATAGTACTTCTTCCAAGAAAATTGATAACCGATTTACGGTATTGTCAATAAGACTTTGTAAGCTGCTTTCCGCGCAGATATCTGTGACCCGTAGACATTCCTTTGGTGGATAACATTCTTGTTTTGCTTGTAACAATAGATAATATGGAGGATAAAATACCTTGTTGGTGTTCCGAATAATCTCGTATTGACGTCTTGTTAGATCCGCCTCAACAAACATAGTTAAAGCTTGTAGTGGTGTCAGAGGAGTAACACTATCTTTATTTTCTTTTTCATTTACTGCTTTTCTGTATTCGTTCGCTCGACTAGGGAAATTTGTTATTTCTTTTAGGATTTTCGACGCATCTCTTTTTCCGTGTACTCTTAAGGATGTTTGTGCAGCGTGAACGTTGACGTCATCTCCCACAGTTGCTCGAATTTATTCTGTTTTACGACGCTTGCTTCGTTTACTTAATTCTTCAAACGATTTCGAGGGCCGTCCCGGCCGATTCAACGATTTTACAGGTAGTTGAAAAGTTCCATTTAACCAATTCTCATTGCTTTTTAAAAAAACCTCTTCTTTTCTGTGGCTTTTTGCCCATTTGTCCTTTAAGACTGATTTAAATAAAGAAAATCTTAGTTTTATATCTTTTATGTCCTCATCTGTATTGCCATAGTTCAATAATAAATGACTTTCTAAGTAATTGCCATAGTTCAATAATTAACTTTTGCATCGAAATTCGGTAAATTTTCATCTTTCATAATTTGATAAAGATATTTCCGGGTAACAATTTTCACACCTGATGTGCTTGAAGTACCTACAACAACAAAAAGAAAAGATTACCTAACTAATAAAAAAATATATATTTTTTCATATAAAATCTTAATGACTAAAAAGGGCCACCGTCTTGTCATCCGTACTCTTCCGCAGCTAGTTTTGTGTTCTCTTTTAGTCAAAGTATTGTACTTTAAAATAAAAAAAGAATGATGATCGTATGTCATCGTGAAATACAACAAATTTACCTTTAAAGTTGAAAATTACTTAAAAATTTGTATAAAAAAGCACCATGTGTTTGAAACCGCCTAATAATTCGAATAGTGCATTTAGGGTAAGTAAACAATAATAAAAATAAAGCATCATACCTGGGTTAATGGAATCCATAAATTTCACTTCAAAAACTGTCACAGAAAAAAAAAATATTGATGTTGTAACTTTTGTTGTGTTTATAACTTTAAGTAACAAAAACGAGCGCACGGGTTGACGGTCAGGTACCGACTACCTGTGTTCGGTCGTATTGTACCCCAGGTAGGTGGTGGGGGTCAGTTATGATTCTCGAAACGTTCTTCTAGCTCTGCATGTGCAATTTTATATGATTACCGTAAGTTTTTAAAATTCAATTTTGGCCGCATAGATCTCAAAAATTGACGCATGTGCGTCGGCAACCACTGCTGCAAGCAATCAATTAATGGCTTCCAACGACCTTCACCAAATCATCAGTCCATCTTCTATCCATCTTCTATCTTCTAGTGATCTGCCTACTTCCTTTCTGCCGCCGGTTCTACGAGAAATGTGTCCTGACCACTGGTACTTCAGTTTGGCAATTCTTCAGCCTATGTTGGATACTTTTGTTCACCTGCACATTTCGATTTGATCTTGCAGGGAAAAGGGACTTTCAGTAGTGGTAAGAAGATATGACAAGTGTCCGTCGCATAATTCTAAAATAAAACTACCAACCTTAATAATAATCGTCTAGAGAAAACGTTTCCCTACTTAATATTACTACATTCAAGCACCTTTTGCTCACAAAACAAACAATAGGAATCCATTTAGACATTTGAAACCATTACGTATGAGACAGAAAACATGAACGTACTCCACAAATTAGAAAATCAAATTAACTAGAAATATACGAAAAGAAAATGCAGTTTCTCTAACCGTAACACTTTGATATAGAGTTTAAATTTGCTTAAATTGAAGTTGCCTTAAGTTTGTATATTCAACTTGCATTAGAGTAATTGCAATGCTACCATACCGATGTTATTAAAAATAGATTACCGTGTGTCATATTAATTGCTTAATAAGAAATGTTAGTTGTTAAATTACGGTTGAGGTGGGTTTTGTATATGATATTGTTTTAATTACATTGCTTTTGAGTATGAGCTAAATCTAGGGATGGGCGTATCACAAAATATGGTTCACTTTGCTTTAAAAAAAATGTTAAGTGTTGTTGGTCAATTGATCCGACAAATTAATTTATCAGATACCTTTTAATTTTTCACT
Organism: Pseudoips prasinana; assembly: GCA_951640165.1. Taxonomy (NCBI): domain Eukaryota; kingdom Metazoa; phylum Arthropoda; class Insecta; order Lepidoptera; family Nolidae; genus Pseudoips; species Pseudoips prasinana. Next base: position 28,311,458 of record OX621246.1, read on the forward strand.
AAGGGGTAGATATTATTTTTTAATGTGTACATAATTAGACTCACGCTAATTTCACAAATGGGTGGGCATGGCTTTTCCATGATTACAACCTTAGACTCACGCCTGTTTCACAAAAGGGTAGCCATCACTTTTCATACATACATATGTAGACTCGCGCCTGTTTCACAAAGGGGTAGGCACCACTTCTTCACGCATACAGACTCACGCCTGTCTCACAAAAGGGTAGCCATTACTTTTTCATGCATACATTGTATACGTAGACTCACGCCTGTTTTACGAAAGGGTAGCCGGTAGGCATCACTTTTGCAATTTATTATACTTTTCGATATTCTGAGTTAGGTAGGTACAACCTCGTACTGGCAGGAGTCAGCAAATAGAGAGGGCAATCTTAAGCCCTCCTAGGGTCCCTACAATCTGGGACATGTCGCAAAAGACGCGCACCGGAGCAGCATACCTGCATTCCCGGGTCTCCCCCATCTGGCGCCAAGAGAACTCCACAAAAGGTTAGGTTTAGTCAGTCCGACATAAACAACCGGAGACCCTGCGGGTGGCCTCTTAAATGGTTGGGTCAGCCTTCCTTTCGCAGGTTCCTGGCGGTATTATTTGTGCGATAAATTTACAAATAATTTAAATTAAGTAATAAATTAGTAGACTCGATAATTTTAAAATCCTGGAATCCTGTGGTAATTACCTATATCTGTCGGTAAGTGGAGCAATTTGAATTGATTATTGTTCATTGATTATTAAAGCACTAGAATATTGAAAATATATGTTAAAGGAAACTAAAAGCACACATAACTACCTTACAGGCAAAAATATGTATTTTTGATTTACAATACTGTTTGGTCTATTACTGCTCACTATAATAGCTTTTTGCGGTAAACTAATTTGTAAACAAACATAATATATATTTAGATAATTAAGTTGATGACAGAGGTCACGCCACCACAGAGGATATATTTGCGTACGGAAACCGTCCTCATTTTATACGCAAAATAAACGCTGTCAAAGTCAAAAAGACGTATCAACTGCATGATCGTAGTAGCAAGTAATCATGTTGCAGTTAACAATAAGCTAGTAAAAATTCACATATATTTAAGTCAATATTGGAACGAAGTTCCTTATCGCGCGTTGTGAAAGGGGGCTAGACGGAAAAAAATCTTACGAAAAGTTGTCACGACACGTTTTGCAGCTGTGCGGCGTGCGCATGTTTCTCTGTCTGTTTCTCTCTCTCTCTCTCTTATAGAAAGCAAACCAGATATTTTCATTTCTATTTCGCATTGAACAGTGTGGTGCCGCGACGATTATTTTTGTTGAGTGTATACAGGTTTTTTGTACATAATAAATAATAAGAAATAACGTCGTTCCATCCGGGTGTCCCTTGACACCTCTCAAGTTTTTTTTTATTATAAATATATTTCAGTGGCAATAAGATATGGAATTACACTGACTTAATGTTATACTGGTAAGTGTTACAGGCCAAATCCGATTATATGTTAAATACAGTTTAACCTATTGTCGGATTTGGCCTTCTCCAAATTAAATGAATTCTTTAAAGCAATGGTTTTATAATACATTTACACATGCCTATATGTCTTTCAGCCTATAACTTAGGTGTCGTTAGGAGTTCTTCAAGGCCAGAAACTTGTTCTGAAATCACTTCACTTACATAGCATTATTAAGCAGTATTAAGCGAAAATTCCGAGGAATATTAGGTTTCGTAAATTTTAATTTACTATTAATTATGACAGACACTGAAAGAATGCACTTATAGCCAGCTTTTACCGATTTTTAAATGATCGCAGAGTTTAAGCACCTTAGCCCGTTATCATACTATAGATGGGTGACCGCCAATAGGTATGGTTTAATTTCTGAGCGTCAGAGCTTCCTCAGAAGCTGTCGGTCCCCGTTTTAGTCATTAGATAATAGTTGTTATGCCATGTCATAGGCCTATTTGAAGAACTGGTAACAGTAACTGAAAAAAATCGGTATTTTCATTGTGACCGTTTTTCAATGCTTAATATTCCTAAGAAGTGCCACTTCCTCCTTTAATTTAATCCTCTATGATCATTTTAAAGCCATCTTTTAATATTTTCACGGTTTTAGTCATTGTTTTCATCACTACTTTGATTAATGACAATGAAATCCGGCCATTTAATTAAAACTGACACATGTCATGATGTGTCACTTTTGTCACCTGACAACGTGTCGCATGTTAAATTGCTTTTATTTTTGTTATAATTAGATATATTTGAAATAAATATACTCGAATTTATTTCGAGACGATAAAATCGTTGTATTTTATTTAAGCATTTTTATTTCTTTTTGTGCTAGGAGTTATAGAGATTATTTATTTACAACATAACAGTTACCATATTGAGCGCTGCTGACATTAGCCAAATTTCGTTGTTTTTCCGCAACCTTTCAGCAAATCCTACGAGGTTTGTCTTGGTAGAAATATGCCAATATATACGCCAAATTATATCATAAAATAAACATAAAACTAAATAATCTATAAAATTAAAACTCAATTGCAATTGTGTATGTAACAATTTCAATTGAGTTTTAATCTGACGGGCCTGTTGGCGTGTTTGGTAGATACGCTGCCTTTCACGCCGCAGATCGTGGGTTCGATTCCCACCTGGGACAAATATTTGTGTGCATGAACATGTCTGTTTGTCTTGAGTCTGGGTGTAAATTATCTATATAAGTATGTATTTACAAAAAGAAAAATAGTATATCAGTTATCTGGTTTCCATAGTACAAGCTCTGCTTAGTTTGGGATCAGTTGGCCTTGTGTATAATGTCCCAGGATATTATTATTATATTTATTTTTAGAGATTGTTTAGTTTTAAAAATTTTTGGATGTGACGTTCTGAAATTATTCCATCCGAACATAATGGAATCGTATTTTGGGATCAATGAAGCTTTTTTAAATTATTATTTTTTATTGCAGATGTTTCTTACTGTCATAGTCATAAATAGCACAAAGTAACAAAATACAAGGACACATAACAAAATCACATAAAATACAGACAAACACTTTATGATTTGCAAAAATCTACTAATTATATTTTTTTTCCCAATTAATGATTTGCTTTTTTACGTGTTGTGATGGATTTCTGTTCATTCTAATTTGGACCCTATTGGGTAACTAATACGGTTGGACAAAAACCTGCCCCAAAGAGCTCTACAATTGCCGGTCTTGCGCTACCCACATCCAGCTGTTTCCAGCGAACCGCACAAGATCATCGGTCCATCTTGTAGCGGGCCTGCCCACGCTGCGTCTTCCGTTTCGTGATCGCTACTAGAGAACCTTTCTGCCCCAGTGACTGTCGGTTCTACGAGTTACGTGCTGTACCCACTGCCACGTCAGCTTGGCAATTCGTCGGGCTATGCCGGCTACTTTGGTTCGCTTGCGGATTTCAACATTTCTGATTCGATCACGCAGGGAAACTATGAGCGTAGCTCTCTCCATTGTTCTTTGGGTGACCCTGAGCCGTCTTGTAAGGCTCATAGTGATACGACAAAATTGGGTGTGGTCAGCCTCTCCAGTCTATTTTATTTTATAGGCCTTAATGCAGCAATCAAACTGTGTCCTTATTTGTACACTTAGATGTATAAAAATATCTGTAACCACTTTTAGCATTGGCCACAAAAACACGGTTGTTAAAATCGTACCGACGTATCCACTAGACCTCAACTATGCAGACTATTCTAATACTCTATACATTTACCTGTTATTGCAGGAAACTAACCGGCACGCATTTCAAACGATAATAAAATACGAAAATCCCATCAGTAAAGCGACCGCAAATGGCCGGTGGACGCAAAACACCACTTTTGCAGCAATAAAACGATGTCACTTGCTGTATCCTGGGACATTCTAACTTGGATATTCTACACCACGAATAAAAGAGTCATATTATAAGCTTGCAGCCATTTTTGTAGATCTCTTTGCGAAATTTTATTTACTTAAGGAATTAAATATTTTTTTCAAGAGAACTAAAGGATTATGATACATTTCGCTGCAAAACAAACTATTAGTTAGAAAATTGTAGCCTAGTTAATTAGTTTCATCATCATCATATACGCCGTCCACTGCTGGACCTGGTCTCTTCGAAGGATATCCATAATGGGCGGTATTGTGCTGCATTAGTCTACAAAAAGCTATAGGAATCAAAAGTCGTGCAACAATTAAAAATATAGAAAACTTGGCCGAGCTTTCTATAGTTTACATTATTAATTTATGTGGCCTTTTTGGCCCGAAAATAAAAATGTGTTTTGTATATTTTTAGACTATCCAATGCCCATAAGCTGCGCAAAGAACAAAATATCGCTATGTTTTTTAATCGTTAGTGTAATTCATCAGTATTGAGATACTTAAAGTCTATTTGTTATAGTTTAACAAGCCCTTCAATCAATAAATTAATATTATTAAGAATTTAATAATTATTTAATTATTGGCGGGTTAACAACATTAAAATGCGATGCTCTAGATTCTCACAGCAAAAAAGATCATTGGATGATGTAAACATATGGAGTGATGTAAGTAAGTAATCTTTATTTCGCTTAAAATATGCTTTCCAAACAATACAATATACGTTGTCTGAAACGTCGTCAAAAACTATTCGGATTGTTTTTCTGATTTTCTTCTTCTGGTCTCGTAATCCATCTCTTTTCCGGAGAAAACCACTTTAAACAAACTTATTTTGTATTTCTGTGCTTGTTTCGTTCTATTAATCATAATCTTCATAGAACAATGTATGTACCTTCCCTTCAGCGGCTGAGTATCAGGTGTAGGTCGTCTTATAACTTGAAACGTACTTGTTGTGTCCATGGGTGAAGTGGACCTGAGGTTGGGTGATCCCTCACCATCAGCTCCACTTACTCGTTTGCCTAAACTAAGAGGATAGACCTGATATTCATCATAACAGCCGAAAGACGTCCACTGCTGGACAAAGGCCACCCCCAATTGATTCCACAGAGTGGTAGTGCGCGGAAAAAAGTATCTTGTGAAACGCACGGTGGTAAATGACCATTCATCCAAGTGATAAGGATGAAATTTCCACTTTTGGCGAGAGGGTCTGTGACGGATTGTGCGGCAGGTATGAGCTTTAAGTTTGTTTTTTTTTTTCGGAGGTAGGTAGCTTCTTAAAGTAGTTCATTATCTACATTTCTCTACGTGGAACAAATAATTTCCAATTAAATTCATCTCAATTTAAATGACATAAAGTAATGTTCGTTTAGCGCCACTTCACATAATGATTGACTATTGTATTTCATATTTTATTGTCATTTTCACTATTGGTTGTATTTACGACGGCTCACACTCCATTTACGAGCGTTCGTAAATTATTGCGAAGCTTTTACAGCTTTGACATTTGGAATATGTTGTGTGCTCCATGTGTGTTTATGACTATGTACAGACGCCAGCACATCCAGCCAACCCAATCTGTCAAATTTATTTTATAGATTTTCAACTTTATCACATAAGCATAAGGTTCACTTTCAATTGGGGAAATTTGACAGATTGGGTAGCCTACAGCGCTGGCGTCTGTACAATTGCAATTTAATATCTATTAATTTTAACATACATTTAAAAAAGATGAGCATTTGCTCGCGATTTCTTCCGCGCGATAGTCGAAATCAGACACCTAGAGGTAAACACGAACATATTCTGTATCTCTCTCAAAGATCTCTGACAAAAGAGAGAAGTGCTAAATCATAGGTAATGATTTAGCACTTCTCTCTTTTGTCAGAAACAAAAAACTTCGTATAATTTTTTATATTGGATCAAGTTCTTAAAAACTTTCGAACCCTATTTTAACCCCTTACGGTGTAAATCTTAGTATTCAATATGAATATCCAGTTTGAAGTTAATTAGACCAAGAAAACACGTTGTTCTAAACGAACTATGAAACCCCTTTTCACCCCCTTTAAAGGTTGAATTTTCAGAAATCCTTTCTTATTGCAGACCTACGTCCCTTAAAAAATATTTGTGCAGAATTTAATGGTTTAAAAACTAACTCAGATTCACCTAACTAAAAATCTACGTAAATGAAGAGCAATGTACTCAACATTAACATAGATTTTTAGTTAGGTGAATCCGAGATTTTTTAATTAAGGCTATTATTGATTTTTATACATTTATACACTTTTACTCGACAGAATAATAACGCAAAATCATCTTTAAAAACAATATCAATTTATAATAAAGTTTAAATTTCATCTGTCACTATTAAATTTGAATAAGGAATGGGTTAATTACGTCACCCTAAAGACACACCAATAAAAAAAACATTTTTTTTTTTTTGGTCTGGATTTATTTGAAGTAAAGGCAATGCCACCCAGCACATGACGCGGAACGTCCACGCATGTTACTTTAACTTACTGCAGTCTTATTTCACGTCGTCTCTTGTTATTATTTTCTTATTTTGGGTCACACCCCAACCGTTCATTAAGAAGAAAACAACCCAGTAGTTAAACTCTGCACTAAATATTTAATAGCAGTGCAAACGACTACCTATGACGTACCATTGTGGTAAGGTACCGTTAATGGTGTATTCAACACGGCACTTATTTATGGAAGCTATGGTCCAGTACCACAGAACAATAGACACGTAGATAACTTACTTAATTCTTATGCCATCATCATCATTACAGCTGAAAGAAGTCCAGTACTCGACAAGCCTCTCCCAAGGGGGGAATGCCATAATCGCCACGCTTGGCAGACGGGTTGGCGATCGCAGTAAGATGGTTATAGTATTCATATAGAAGCTGCTGCCCGTCCTCTGGTAGATATTCCCTCGGGTCAACTTCTACGCCCCCCACGTAATGACATGGGGTGATCATATTCTGATATTTGCCGCCGTCACCACACAGCTCCAAATTCTTGTGACATAATTCTCCATTATGTATGCTTACCCTGGCGTCAGGGCTTTCTATGGACAAAAAGCGGTACCGAAAGCTTAACGTGCTCTCCGAAACACGTTGACGCCCAGAAATTAAAGCACTCTGACTATCACCCCATCTATACGAACCTAGGTGGCTCACCGGAGCAGCATACATTCCCGTGATCCCGGGGCTGGTTTCGTTTAGGTTTAGTCAGTGCGAGTCCAAAAACGCTTCCATCGCGTACCCAACGCTACCAGCAGATAGTTTTTGCGGATCGCATGGTAGGCATACCACCTGTCTTAATAAAAAAAAGATGCTGTATTCCGCTAATCACTTGCGGATTGGCAAGAGGATCTGAATATGATCGCCAATGAGATAAGGACATCATACGTACATATAACATGGCAACCTTCAAGAAGCGAGCCGATTCCTTTCTTAAATGCCCGGAACGTACAGGCTCTGTGGGGTTGCGAATGTCTATGGGCGGCGGTGATTACTTTCCATAAGGTGACCCACTTGCTCGTTCGATTTGCATGAAAAACTTAGGTAAAGTTCCTCGCACTTATCTGGTAGAAATATCCAAGACGCCAAAAATAACCTTTTAATACACAGTGCAGACCATCCAACTAGGTAGGTCCAACTTCGAGAAGGAGGTCAATCGTAGAATCCAACTCGGCTGGGCAGCGTTCGGGAAGCTACGCAATATCTTCTAGTCCCAAATACCGCAGTGTCTCAAGTCGAAAGTCTTCGACCGGTGTGTGTGTTGCCAGTGATGACTTACGGAACAGAGACGTGGTCGCTCACTATGGGCCTTATCAGGTGGCTCAAGGTCACCCAAAGAGCAATGGAAAGTGCTATGCTTGTAATTTCCCTGCGAGATCGAATCAGAAATGTTGAGATCCGCAGGCGATCGACATAGCCATAAGAATTGGCAAGCTGAAGTGGCAGTGGGCAGGGCACATAGTCCGTAGAGCCGGCGGCCGCTGGGGCAAAAAGGTTCTCGAGTGGCGACCACGAACCGGAAGACGCAGCGTGGGCAGGCCACCTACAAGATGAACCGATGATCTTGCGCGGGTCGCTGGAAATTGCTGGATGCGGATAGTGCAAGACCGGCAATTGTGGAGATCTTTGGGGGAGGCCTTTGTCCAGCAGTGGACGTCTTTCGGTTGATATGATGACACAGTGCTTGTTTTTCCACACAGACATGGATGTGGTGTTGTGTATTATTAAATCATATCAGCCGAAAGACGTTCACTGCTGGAAAAAGGCCTGAGGCAAAAATCTGCTTCTTTATAATTAATTATTTGTATTTGTTTTAAATGTCTATGAAGCTAGAACCTGAATGGACGAGTTTCAAACAAGTGCGATCTCTAGTAACAATAAATTGATGACTCGCTCATTACCAGTAGGCGGTAGCGTTCTCGATTTGTGTAAACATCTGTGGTCCGAAGCAAGCTCCACGTAAATATGCTTTTAGTGTTCGGATGCGTTTGCAACCGAAGAATTTTGCTAGAATTATGTGCAAGTTACCGCAGTTCACTTGCGGTGCTGATTTATTTTAAATGCCCATTACATTATATTCACGCCTTTATAACGGTACCTACGGATTAGAAAGAGATATCACTAGTGTCCATACAAAAGATAAAATATTAATACCATAAAGTCTTAGTAACCTGCACTATCTTTATAAATTTGAATTGAATATCACATTTTTAAAAAATCAAAAATTAAAATCAAAAATGCCTTTATTTACTACTCGTAGTTGTTAGAATGTGTGGGTCTCTTCTTTTAAGTCATGTGTAACTTGTATTAGAAAAGACCCGTCTCTTATCTGTACATCGATATTGCTGTAGTTACATTTGAAGAATAAGTTTAACTTAATTAATAACAAAATAACAAAAGTACATGCTTCATAAGTATTCATAACATACATTAATCTTCTATATTGTTCTACTATCCACCTACAAGATGGACCGATGATCTTGTGCGGGTCGCTGGAAACTGCTGGATGCGAATAGCACAAGACCGGCAATTGTGGAGATATTTGGGGGAGGCCTTTGTCCAGCAGTGGACGTCTTTCGGCTGATATGATGAGTACTTGAGTATATATGTATATTCACATACACACACATATACCTACATATACACACAAAATGCACATATACATACCCATATATATATATATATATATATATTTGTTTAATCTAAAAACATGTCTGATTACATGTATATACACACATCAACAAAGTCTAGGGATACGTTATTTTGAAATCAAACATGGCTTTATTGTTTAAAACCTATTTAGTTTCCTACAAAAGTTTATTTACAGATTTAAACCTTGTCTATTCTTTATTCAAAATTTAAAAATTAAAATGAGAAACAAATGAAAACACGCAAAGCACAGCGCAATCTTGAGTTGTATCTAATTTCAAGAAGTTGCATTAAAATTTTTTTTGCGTGTTAATTGAAGAAAACCTGATAAATTGTTTTATTTTCTTTTCTCAATTGGTTGTGTAAGCTTTTTAGCGTCATGCCACGCCATCATTTGAGTCGAGATGAAATGTTACGGGCAGTTGGCATGTTACAAAACGGTGCTATTCAACGCGTCGTTGCTGAGTCTCTGGGCACAAGCCAAAATGTGGTATCCAGGCTGTGGTCACGTTATCGCGCTACTGGAGATGTGGCAGAACGGCACACAGGTAGATATCGTGTTACCACTCAGAGACAGGATCGATTTCTCCAAATGACCGCCAGAAGACTACCCAATATCACAGCGATGCAACTAGTGCAAAGGCTCCAGGAGGGTCAGCAGCTGCTGGTGAGCGACCAAACCGTGCGAAGGAGGCTGCATGAAGTTGGTCTTCATGCTCGCAGACCGCTACGAGTCCCAGCGCTGCGACGTGGCAATCGCGGTAGGCGACTTTTATGGGCTCAAGAACATTTGACATGGAGTGATCAACAATGGTCATTGGTGCTGTTCACTGATGAGTCCCGCTATGGATTTCATCCAGATTCGAGACGAACACGCGTTTGGAGAACTCCAGGCAGGGTCAGCCGTCTCCGACATCCACAGGAGGTCCACTCTTACCAAGGCGGGACAATTATGGTGTGGGCAGGAATACGAATCGGCGGACGAACCCAACTCATTTGGATTCAGGGCAGCATGACTGCCCATAAATACCGTGAGGAGGTAGTAGAACGTGTCATTGTCCCGCTCAGGGCCCTAACGGGGCAAGAATTTCAGCTCATGCATGACAATGCACCTTCCCATACAGCGCGGCTGGTGAGAACACGATGTTCAGGTATTAGATTGGCCTCCACAGTCGCCAGACTTAAACCCAATTGAACACGCCTGGGACATGTTACAGCGAAGAGCATTGAGGGATTTTCCGCCCAACTTGACAACAGAAGAACAACTTTTCGAACATTTAAAAAGAACTTGGGACTGCATACCCCAGCAAGACATTGACACCTTAATTTTAAGTATGGAAAATCGTTGCCGCTGTGTGATTAATGTTAGAGGAGGAAATACCGATTACTGATTATCAGATTTGGTAAGATTTTTATTCATTTAATTCGATTGAATAATTTTATAAGAATAAAATGTTTTTGTTCACTCAGTAATTTTCTATGGCTTAATTAATTTAAGACTTTTATTAATTAGAAAAACAAAATCGCATCGTGTTGTTAATGTTTAAATATCGGCCATGAAATTATCTTTAATTCTTCCATTTACAGTCATAACAAAATGTTTATAGTTTTCTAGATAATCAATGAAATGTTCAATATCCCTAGATTGTGTTGATGTGTGTATATATTTATACCTACATTCTTAGATTAAGTACACACTTTAGTGGTTAGATAATAGTTTTTCAATGGTTTCGTAACTTTGCAATTTTAACCATGTTGTAACTTTCTTTTTACATACAAAGTAGTTGAGTGAAAAAATGTTTAAAGTTCTATTTATTTCATTATATATTGATGCCGATTGAGCCAAGAATTGTTTACGAGCAAATGTCGTGTTAGTAGCTTTAACGCGAACTACTGTGTAAACTTTACGTTTTCTTAACAATTTAGGATCAAATGAATAACTTTTATGTACATTAAGGATACACTGTAGTACATATAATTGTCTAACTGTAAGAACATTAACCTCTTTGTACAATAAATTTGTTCTAAACAACCTTTTTTTGCGCAACATTACTTTAATAATTAATCGTTGTACCCGTTCAATGTTGATAAACGTTGTCTTGTAGGTACCGCCCCATATTGTTATACAGTATAACAATAAAGAGTGAACAAGGCTAATATAAATATATATAATAAGATCTTTGTCTGCTATCTCACGTAGGTGTTTAAAAAGCCAAATAAGTTTACGTGCTCGATTTCCTACCATATCCAGCTGGGGGTACCAAGATAAGTTCTTATCATGACACCTAAATATTTTGTGTTATTTACACGTTCTATTTTATAACAATTACAGCTATTAGGGCCTCTTATGCATGTATGCGCTGATATAGTGAGATTATGATCCGGTTGCATTGAATTTCGAATCGAAAAGGTTATATAATTAGTTTTAGACATATTCAATGATAACATATTCAATTTTAGCCAGTCCACAACCTTAGCCAGTCCGTTTTCAGCTACAGCAAAAACTTCCAGCCAACTATCTCCATGGAAGAGCAGAGCGGTATCATCCGCGTATGAGAATACACGTCCATTTGTAAGTTTTAAATTAGTCAAATCATTGATGTACATTAAAAACAAGGTAGGGCCGAGGACACTACCTTGTGGAACTCCGTATTTATTAGAAATATTGACATCGCTATATGTATCATTATCAAGTTTGACTATTTGTGTCACATTATACGTAATCAAATTGATTTGTTATCTATTTTAATGATCGCATATTACTTTTGGGTAAATATAAATACAATTTTTTTTTGCATACTTAATATATAAAATCATTAATTAGAATGTTATAATATTGGGAGAAATCCAATATAGGACAGTCTAAGCCTAGTGTAGAAGGTGACTAGAAAACGGGGATGTTTCATTGCAATCGAAACTTAATAATAAATATCTTGGGACAACTAAGTTACTTCCTTCTGGAACAAGCTATTAAACGTTTAAAAGAAGATTTTAACCGTACGTTTACGTAAATAAAGTTTTTTTTAACTAAGACTATCCCATCTAATCGCAAACTAAGCAGAGCCTGTACTATAATAATCAGACTACTGATAAACATACTTATATATGTTAAATGCATACATATTATAGAAACATATATACATAAATTCCTCCCAAACAAAAAACAAATAATTGTACTCACCACACAAATATTTGACCTGGATGGGGATCGAACTCACGACCCCTGGCTTAGTAGACAGGCTCACTAAAGATCAAGTTGTCTATATAATATTTTAGGTTTATTATTATTTATTTTCCTAGTAGAATTTCAGCAATGGTGCACAGTCTCAAGGTAATGAAATATATTCAGCACTGGGGTATTAACATACACTTGTACTTGTCAAGTTCACAATGCAGTACATAAAAATAGTCGAATACAGTATAAAAATTACAAAAAATTAATTAGTCCGTCCGTGCGGTCTGTTTTATCAGATATATTTTCTTAAATCCTAAATAAATAACAAGTTACTAATCTATTATTTTGAAATTTAGTTGTACAATATTAAAATTAAAGAATTGGGGAAAATGAGCATTTGGCTAGCGCAGAAGGCTCTTAACCAGTAGCTTAAGTTAAACGACTAATACCCGAGGCCACCATTTTGGGGTTGGGGCCACAGCTCAGGGGGCCGCTGAAGCAAAAGGACAGAAATCTACGAGAGGGTGTGATCAGTTGCACGGGATCACCGATGACGCGTTAAGGGGCCAAAGCGATCCTCGCCGCTGAGGAGCCTACCCTAGCTAACCTGCGGCTTTCTCTAGCTATCTAGGTGGACGAACCGGAGAAGAAAGCCACAAAGAAACTCCGAGCTTGCTTTTTTCGTCTTCTTTTGCATTGTGATGGGCGTTATGTAGGCCAATGCACGCACAGAACCGTTGTGATCTATGATTCAAAAAATTGTGAGATAATAAACAATAACATTAAATTTCTAGAGTATTAGGTAGACTACCCATTTACGTGCAACACGTGACAGACTGTGCCATGTGTTCCGCGTAAATACAAGTTGGGCTAACACACAGTTGTGCGCTACAAAACCATTGGGAAGGACAAAATGACAAAAACCGTAAGAAGTGACAACCTCTTCAAGGCACAGGTAGTATAAGACCTCCAAATTACTGAGTCTGGACTGCTACTGAGAATATTAGTCTGACCTCAAAATCAAACCCGTCATTATTTTCCAGTACATATTATTCCCAGATGATGGAAACTAAAAACTACGAACAGGTCTCCTCCAAATTGGCTTTAAACCTCCTTGTTTATCCTGCGATATTGTTGGTGTTCGGTTGCATAGTTCCGAACTATTAATGTCCAATAAATGAAAAAGGTTTTTATTCACGTAGACTTTAAAAAAGCGCTTGTAAATTGGCTTTAAACCTTATCTCCTTGTTTATCCTGCGATATTGTTGGTGTTCGGTTGCATAGTTCCGAACTATTAATGTCCAATAAATGAAAAAGGTTTTTATTCACGTAGACTTTAAAAAAGCGCTTGTAAATAGTCAGAACTTGTTTGTAGTAATATACAATTAATTCACAATTATTTGTAGGTATAGATATTTAGTTACACGGATGACGTATTAAAACATTTACAATAAGATTTATATTATAATAGTTATGATATTTAGCGAGCTTATATAAAGTTAATGTCCTTACCATCTTCAGTTTGCAGTGCAATCAGTTTTAATTATTATCGGTTAGCTCACAGCCACATTCTCATCACCTACCTCCAAACAATTTACTTTTTCACTGATCTTGATATATTTAACGAAGTAAATAGACAAGTTTATTTTTAAAAGAACAATGGAGAGGGCTATGCTTAGAGTGTCCCTGCGAGATTAAATCATATATCTTGAGATCCGCAGGCGAACCAAAGTTACCGACATACCCCGAAGAATTACCAAGCTGAAGTGGCAGTGGACAGGTCACATAGCTTGTAGAACCAACGGCCGCTGGGACAGAAAAATTCTCGCGTGGTGACCACGAATCGGAAGACGCAGCGTGGGTAGGCCCTCCACAAAATGGACCGATGATCTCGTGAGTGTCGCTGGAAACCGCTGAATGCGGGTAGCGCAGGACCGGCAATTGTGGAGATATTTGGGGGAGTGGGCGACTCTGAACTCGCCATCATTGTAGGATTGTGTACAGCGCCACGACAGTTTCTAAGTCTTGCTATAGGTGCGCCATGATCCAATAATATAGACTGTCCAGAACGTTTCTGAGACAACGGTCTCACAATAAACAATCTAACAAACGAGGTAACTTTTGTATCGCAACACAATAGTTCCTAACGACTTTCACATGGTGCAAACGAACCAATTTGCCACAGTAATCAACACACACGTCACGATAAAGACATTTGGTCAATGAGCAATTGAATTCAAAGACGGTAGGCGTAAGATTGACAGCACCGGGACTGGTGTAGGGCTGGTAGCCATTATAAATGATAAATACACGTGAAAATTATTTATTGAAGTAGCGTGGCTATTTTTGTAATGTAGAGTATTTCTACTTCACTATTCTTACGTACTTTGGGAAAGAAATGACATATATAGTTATTTTGAATACATACATTGATACCTAGCTACATTTAATTGTAAAAAAGAGGCCTGCTAGTATCAATGGCCTTAGTGCCAAATATCGCTCTAATAATCTTAATACGCTTCTTCTGTACAAAAAAAATTAAAGTCGGTAGCATTGTCCCATTAAAATTAACTAAGTTAGTGTCCGATCGTGAGGTTGATGGAATAGAAAGTTACCCTATATTTGTACATACACTTATGGATTATCCATGCTTACTGGCCGACATGGCCGAAATTGGACCAGAAGTACGTTATACTTTTCAGGGTGGGCAGTAGTGGTAACTCTTATGTCAGAACGGTTAAAGATGGATCAACGACTACTGTTTAAAATAGTAGTGGTAACTCTTATGTCAGAACGGTTAAAGGTGGATCAACGACTACTGTTTAAAATAGTAGTGGTAACTCTTATGTCAGAACGGTTAAAGGTGGATCAACGACTACGGATTACGGATCGGACTACGGATAAATGAGTCTATATTATTGAGTAAAACCACCACTTTGGCGGTCTTACGTGTTAACAAATGAGGACCTCTGGCGACCTTACTTACACCCACGATTTACATAACTAACATTGTTATGTAAATTTTGGGTGTGATGTGTGACCTCAAGTGTGTTCTATAAGGTGGATGTTTACCCAGTGCAGGTATCCATAGATCAAAATGTTGGTTTACTCTAACCCTCTCAAAGGTTGAAACCACTTAGCTCTACCGGGAGGGCTGCTACTGTTTCCATGGGTTTAACTACCCTAACCAGGGCAGCCAAACCTACGGAGACCAAAGCATTCAACGTCTAAGTTCATAAATGACCTCGCATGGACGTTGCGTTTAAAAACTTCGATATTCTTGTTAAAACTTTTAACTTTTTGCCAGGCAGTAAACGGTGGTCGATGATGGCTTGAGTGCGCTTAGGTACTTTTTATTAAGAATCTCACCCTCTTATATGTGTGTCTTGTAAACCAGAATCAACAGAGCCCCACAACGAAATGACACTGAGAGGTAGTACCAGGCACGTCCGGGGAATCGCTTTAATTGTCTTAGATCCCTCAACAAATTAATAAGACAGAAACAAGGAGGAATAAAAAAAAAGGAATTCTAATCACTCCAGAGCAAAGCGTGAGACAGAATCCTTGAACGAGGTTAGAGCCACATAAATTCGCCAAAACTGCAACTAGCGAAGCCAGCTGCAAAAGCATCAAGGTTATATTTAAGCACGATAGATGTACGTAAGCCGAGCGTGACGGTTCCCTTACATTGACTTAAAAAACATATTTTTGAATTCCTTCCAAATCAGTGTCAGCCCTGAAGCACAGTCCGACACGACTCCCGCGCTATTGTATGGTAATAGGGTTGTGACACGCATGCGGTTAGCAACGCATCTAGGATCTTTTTACACTCGCCTTTCTCAGAATTTTTGAACGTGCACTCATACAGCGTTACGCCGTGGGGTTTTGTTATGGCAAAATGCAGTATCTCAAGAAAGACATACAGCATTTTTGTATAAATAAATATTACTCTAAATCTAATTTTTATAATATAATTAACTGTTTTAAAACCATAACCTATATGTCTGAATAAATTTATAGATGATCATTTTGAAATATAATTTGAATAAATTCACAAAGGACTATTTTAAAAGCATACTCTACGGCATATCTCAAAATGTACTAATAGTATTAGAAGTTTTAGAAATTGTTATCTTTAACAAATTTGTTATTATATAATGGTGTAATAGTAAATTTGCGCAGCCGCGCGTACTATGAACGTAATAATATAATCGCGCTGAGATGGTATGCAAGGACTGCTCCTTCATATTTAGGTAGGTCTTTAAAATCTACAAATACATATATTGGTTCAGGAGTGTATTTTGGTTTTCTTATGAACAGGCTTCATATGCACATTTCATAAGAGATTACTAATACTATTATATCAGTAACACGTTTATCGACTTTTACTTAAACTCTAAAATA
This sequence comes from Pseudoips prasinana, assembly GCA_951640165.1. Lineage (NCBI taxonomy): Eukaryota > Metazoa > Arthropoda > Insecta > Lepidoptera > Nolidae > Pseudoips > Pseudoips prasinana. The sequence goes on from OX621246.1 coordinate 28,328,085, forward strand.
TATTGATGCAAAAATTAAAATAAGTCAGGAAGATCCACATGTTTTTAAATATCCAAAGATAATGTATTGATAAATTATAACTGATCATATTATGTCTAAGGAAGTTACAGGATATTTTGCTTGGCAATTTTGGTTTTTGATAACAGGTATAGTCATCTGAGAAAATCTTCAAAATTGCTCATACCTGAGTTACTGCGTTTGTGTATGTGGAATCATACTGTGTCAGTATAGCCAATTCCGTGATTGTGATGATTATTTTTCAGAATCGTGGACGGACGATAGAGATGTTAGATTGTTACCTGTGTTTTTTAGTTTGATTTGAGATAAGTATATGTAGTAGACGTTAGACACGACGTCGGTGAATATAAAGATGTTTTTTTTTTGAAAGACAATTGTTTCCGTTATGTATGATGGATCTGAATATTTTAAATTAGAAAATACAGTAGCCATCCATCTGGTTTAACTGAAAGGAGTTTAATTTGGCGATAAAACTGAACGACGTGTAAGGCATCAGATTGTAGTAAAGTTAATGATTGACAATTTAATATTAGAATGTCATGTTGCGTAGTACAAAATGGACCTGTTTTCATATTTGTTTCAAATTTATGTATATATATTTCAATTCTATTATATTTCTATTCTAGATATTATGATCAGGATTACTATACAACCTATGACATATATAACATTGAATAGTTAGAGAATTGTCTAAGAATAAGTTTAAAAGAATTATTAAAGCCAAATTGTGTAGCAGGGCATATTACAAAATTTCTGATTATTTAAGTGATAAAAGTGCTTGGGATTGAGTTGTTCTGAGTCAACACACATGATTGTAATTAATCTTAAGTATAATAGTTATTTTAAAAAAGGATTCCTACTGAGTTTTCTGGCAGTGTTTCTCACGTCATGCACTGCACGGTAGGGTAAAAAAAATATGAGGAATCCACATAAATGTAAAATATTCACGGATTAAATAATTTTTGACTTTGACTTTGACAATACATAGAGGCTAATCTATGCATTTCTCTTGTGAAGCACTGATAGCCTAGGCCAGTGTTTTTCAACCTTTATCATCATGCGACCCCCCTACCTACCCCTTTTATTCCGCATTTTTTCCATGTTTCTTTTATTTTGTGACACATATCCAAAATTTTTATTCTTTTTCATAGGGTTCGGATAAATACATCTTTAAAATGTGTGAAGAATTGGAATAGAAAGCGCTCTACCAAAATTTAATTTATCATTCAGAGGTTAGGTGGGTGTCAAGAGACAAAGTACTAGCCAGAGTTTTAGAACTTCGCGCTAAACTTTTAACGTATTTGCAGCAGGCCTAATCATAATACCCCAAATTAATTTGACTAGCTTTCCCAACTTTTTGCAACTTCCTTATAGAAGTTTCCCGACCTCACTATAGAGGCCACGCGACCCCCCGGGGGGTCGCGTGGCCTTTGACTTTGATTTTGACAGTGTTCTTCAATCGGACGAGCGTCCCGCGTCATCGCGTACTAGGACGACAGTTGCACAAAATGTCCACAAAATTCCTACCCAGTTATTCATCTCCATGACTGTAATCGCCCTGGGCCAAGGTTCCAACCTCAAAGAGCCCAAGAACCCCTTACGTGGGTTATTGAGTTTAAAGTCTAATTTACTAGCTGGCCTGAGCCCCCACTCGCCTCTACTGTCCGGTGAAGCAGTGAATGCCTCCTAGGGTTACAGTAAAGTACAAGTTGTAGAAAGCGTCTTTGTAACACTATAACGACAGTTTTCATAGTACCTACGTGTAACCACTAGATGCGTCGGTTGAACATTGTAGTTAAAGACAAGATTATTAACCTACTGTTTAAAGTGTTATAATACCATTTATTACTTAAGAACGATTTCTTTCATTATACCAGTTCCATTTAAAAATACGTAGTACAGTCATAACATAAAAAAAATATTCTGTGTAAATATTTCTGTGGTATACAAATTGGCCCCGCAGTGCTAAAAGCCAACAAGTTACAGTTTTTAATTTTTATTGCGTAGTTTTAAAATAATTACATGTCCTATTTTGTTATCTTTTGAGTTTGAATCTTTCGGTAACCCTGACCAAACAGTCTATTTATGTCGTTGTAGCTCCAAAACAGAAGCTTTGTTCGAAAGTTAGTTCAAAATTGTTATAAAGGTGTTTCATAAATATACGATTAATTAGATCGATTCCCATAGTCAATGAACATACAAGAAAATATACAGGTTAATAATTATGTTGTAATTTTCCAAATTCATATGTTTTAATCTTTGAAGAAAATAACAAAATACTTCTTTTTTTGGTACCTATGCCTCGGTACTTACAACAATATTCCCAGATGGCGGGTCAATTTTAGTAATTGTTACTGATTATGATAATTTTTTGTTTTCTTTATTTGGAAAAATTAAAATAAATTCATCTAAACATTTATTAGTAATGTCACTTAAGTCATAGTTTATTTAACTAATAAAAAACTACAGCTACTTTCTAAACAAAATATATCAATAAACTTACTTTATAGTTATTATCAAATTTATATTTTTATTTATATTATAATTTTCTTATTGAATTTAAGATGAATTTCTAGTTATATAAGTATCTTAAATATTGACTATTTAACCAATTCCAAATTTGATTTATGTAAAAATTCGTATCTTGATAAATTTACTTAGTGACTTTTCGCTCTACGGGAGCGAAATACAACCTGTAAAGATAACGATATAAAACCTTAAAATAGAACTTTTATGGGTGAGACATAAAACCTTTTAACTCCCTCAGTTAACCGTTCCTACATAGATAACTTTATCTATCTTACTGGTATTACTGATATAATAATTTCTGGAAGTAAAGGCCTCACTTTCAATTAGTAGAAACCTTGAAGAGAAAAAGATAGAATCAAACTATTGGCTAAGAAATAATCGTAGTTGGAGGAATATTTTATAATGACCATGCTGCATAGCTTATTGAATAGTCTTGTTTCCTATTGAAGTTCATCTGGACGGGGGAACTTCATCCACATGAAATAAAAATAAACGGTTCTAGACATTAATTCTAGACAGTCTATTTTCTTGTTATTTGCTTACTAGCATCCCGAACCGGCTTAGCGCGGCTGGATAGGTAGATAAATTAATATTATTTCGGACAAATAGATTATAACAACAATACATAATTGCACTTTTGTGTTCCGAATTCGATACACTGGACAACTATTTGTGGGACCCATAAAAATGGTTGTTCTGAGTTGTTGTGAGTCTGGATGTTCTTTGTGTCCAATTTGTGACCAATTATATTTTTATAAAGTACCCGGCGTCACAAGGATTCATACACATAGTGCGGGATATGTCTTCAAAAAACATTGTATTTTATCCGTGTTTTGAGTGTCATATTATGTCAATACAAGTACTACATGTATATAGTTTGTATAATTGTAATGACGATGATGTAATAATAATGTTATCGTCACAGTTATTTAAGCAGTCTCAAATAACAAAAAAGGAACAACTTATATCATAAAAATAATCTTTTCGAAAATCTATTCGACTCGATTCTATGCTATACCAATTAAACTAATTTAAATATCATTTAAGGTCTTTCTAAAATAGTTTAAATGAGAAGGACAGTTGTCTTTAGCTTTTAGTAGGGGTACTAGGTATAGTTGAATTTTTCCGAAGAAAGTTTTCTATTTAACATGAACTGATTTAAATATTCGTATTCTGTGTTTTCGCATTCTCTTTAAAGTCCTATTTTAACTGAGTACCTAGCCATGATAGTACGTTCTGGTTCAATATGTACGATTGCATCAGGTGAGCAGGCTTTCAAACGAGCTCTCTGATTCTCACAGCTCTCGTAGTCATTCATTTGACAACCGGAACGATGGCTAAACTTGCTCTTTGAAAACTGGCTTCGCTATGTCAAATAACGGTTGGCCAGCCCACACATTGGTGCAGTTTTAATAGTCGATCTCACGAAACTTTTTAGTGTATTTTTCTACTTACTATAATTGTGTAACAGAATTACTCTGAGTGGAAACATTAGAGGGGTTATTATACATTATAATAACAACCTCTGTGGAGAGGGCGACAAATAATACTCCGCATCTCGTCCCATAGAGGCGGTAGAAGTCTTCCGCGGGAACCAAAAAGATGAAAAAATTAAAGAAATTAATTGTATTAGAAAAAACATTAAAAAAAAGTTTAGCTCCTCGCCATAGTAGTTCTGATGGCATGCGAGGACATGTCGCTTCTTTTTCAAGAGAGTAGTTTAAGAAGTAGCTAACGTACCTACAGTCGACGTCATATCAGTGAATGCTGACCTTTCCTTGGACAAGTTCACTAACGTGACAGCTACTGTACGCAAGTAAGTAATACGTAAGTAACCCTTACTAATAAAATATTGAATCACAGATTACATTGTAACATGTTTTACCTCACTCACTTTACTTTAAAATGACGAAGATAAAACTCTACTCATCTTATCAGCGTTTCAAAGCGGTGAATCTTTACTAAATGAAATAACCTAACATTACTACAGTGTAATCAAAAAGTATTACAGCTTATGAAACTGTAATGTTCGTAATTCTTATCCACTCAGCTTAAAATATCCCCGACATCTAAGCGAACCGATACAAACATTTCAAAACATATAAAAGCATTACCGGTAACATTTTAAATTTACTCATTAGCATAATATCCCTATCAATATTCGATGTTTGCGCCGCCGAGTGAGAACTTTGCTAAGAGTATTTACATGCTGATTGCATCCCGCCCGATCTATGCTTTATACTATTTATAGGTTATCCATGGACATTTTGACTTTGTTTTTTTTTTACAATCCCTGGTGAGATCCGTCGTGTTATATCTTTATAAAAAGACTGTTCATGATGTAAACATTTTATTACAATGTGGAAAACAATTCATGAATGACATACGTGTCAATTGACAACCTTTTTCTGTCACCATAGAGGAGGTATTAAATACCATGGAGGTATGTAGGTATGTAACAGGCTCCACCCTAACCACACATGGCCCTCTTCAACACTTCTGAGAGCACCAGTAGCTATAGTCTAGTGGAACTATTCATTTTCTAACTCCTTGTTTCTTGCGATTAATTTCGTTGCGGGATCCAAGATAGTTAAAGCGATTTCTCGGGACATGCCTGAGCCTCACCGCTCAGTGTCATTACATTGTGTGCCACTGTTGATCCTGGCTTACAAGAGTTGCAGTGGCAGGTAAGAGGGAGGGATTAGTACCGATTAAATAAATAAATCACCGGTAACTCCATTGGAATATATCAGTGATCTTCTTGTGTAATGCCGTAGCGTCTCGAAAAGGGCATCAATTCGTTCTCTCTGAACCTTTAGATTTTACCACAGCAAAAATACTGCTCGTATAATGGCTCCGGGGAGCTCTGCAGCATGTTGGATGTGACCACAATATGCTACAGAGCTTCTTGGAGTTTGAGTGTCTCGAGACCCAACTTAACACACTCATGGGATCTAAAAAAAATACAATGATAAAACAGTTAGTTGTGTTTTTATACCATATAAATTAATCTTAGCTGTTTGCTTTTGTTACAGATTACCGCAGCAAGAACTATATATTATCGTGATATGATCGTTAAAAATTTCATTCGTCACATCATTTTCATCAAGATTGTTGCAATCAGCAAAGCATATTTGACAGAACATTGAATTTAGGAAGCAAACTGGACTGCTGACTGTTCAAGAACAGTTTTCATACCAACTGCGTGTTCTCTTTTCTTATGGTATAGTCACTCAAACGAGCAAGCGGGGCCCCACCACACATGGACAGTCACAACACAGGGCCGCGAGTGCAGCCTTTAAGACACAAATAGACTCACTTATTGAAGGTTGACATATTATACCGGACTGGAAATACCTTCAGATGGAATTTCAACTTCTGGCGAGAGGATCTGTGGCGGAAAGTGGCGACAGGTGTAAGTTCGAACAATTCCTCAGAAGACTTACGCCATGTCTCCCCACGCCACGTCAGGCCAAGAGAATCGAACTGATCCGTAATTGACGAAGATTCGAGCTGCACGACGTTATTATACTTTCAAAAGTTGTTAGTATAATAACGAGAGACCAGTACTGATGACTCTTATTTCACCCGGATGTTCCCCAGGTGGCAGGGACCATAAGCCACTGCAGGTTCCGGCGCCTTTATCCGTGGCCTACGGTGGGTATAGAGGTGCGCCAGTAACACTCCCCCCCCCCCCCCCCAACTTAAGAGCATGCGGCATGAAATATCAACATACTCCCTCTGCCCAATCTAACACAGATCAGAAGTATCCGACACCGGCGAGCATGTATGAAGAATATAATGACAGTAAACGAGGGAATAGGTGTGCAAAGATGGTGACAAATGGAAATCCGTTGTCTCTGCCTACCCCCCTGGGAAACAGGCGTGAGTCTATGTATGTATGTAAAAGTTGTTACAGCGCTGTACTAGCCAGAGGTTGCACGAGTATTCGATAATTAGAAGCAATGGGCCGACGTGAATTTCCGACCCGAGATTTGAACCAAGGTATTTGATCGTATCTCAACACCTCCGAATGTATCAACAATTAAATAAATGTTACGGAATGACATTTCAGAAAAAATAGTTCGGAATTCATTCTATGATCATTAGCAATAAATATTTATACGTATGTATAAAAATGTATGAGACTATGAAATATCTTAAGTCTTTAATGCGTAGTGAGATACTAAGACATATTTGTTCATTCGAATGTTTATGACATTTAATTATATGCCAACATATATGTATAACGTTTATAAGCCAACAAACTGCTGTGCAGTTTGGCGGATAGTGGTTTATTAATAATATTATAAAATATGAAATAAATGTTTTAAAATAAAAAAAATATATTAAGTCACGACGCTGCTTAAATTTCAACACCAATAAACTATATTATTTTAATATAAAATTAATTTAAGAATAAGAATAATTTATTTCAATTCAACACACATAGTACATAATTACGGATACTATTTGACAAATACAACTATAATTGTCTTTAATGAATAGTGTGATGGTATTTTACAGACGCCAGCACATCAAGCTACCCCAATCTGGCAAATTTGCCCAATAGAAAGTGAACCTTATCACTTTCTATTGGGCAAATTTCTGATAAAGTTGAAAATCTATAAAAGAAATTTGACAGATTGGGGTAGCTGGATGTGCTGGCATACATATATATTTTTGCATTGTGATGGTTATAGGACGAAAACATAAGATTATGCATATATTGGTAGCCCTACGTAAAAATAACATGAAGTAAATATATTCAGTTAATGTACAGACGCCGGCACATCAAGCTACCCCAATCTGTCAAATTCCCCCAATTAAAAATGAACCTTATGCTTTTGTGATAAGCAAAGATAAAAAGCTATAGAAGAAATTTGACAGATTTGGCAGCTACCCAAATCTGTCAAATTTCTTCTATACGGCTGGTGCAATCCATGCCGAAACGTCGGGGAACCAAGGTAATGATTTGCCTATATCTTTATCGCGATTGAGACCCGTGTCCACAGTATATAAAAATGTGTACAAATCGCGAAAGTTTAAAAACATTATTATTTGGTGATTTTCTTAAGAATTGGAAACATTGTTACATTGTATTTTTTTAAAATAATTAGATCAAAAAATAATTGTTATGAAGTGTGCCAATCAAGTCTTATTTTAAACCCTCACTCCAGCTTCTTTGGTAAGGATACTAAACATACTTGTAAATGACTCATCAAAACATAAGTTTTTCGCCCAAATTCAAGTTTGATGAATCATTTATATATTCATTTACATTTTTGGTTGATTAGATAAGATAAATAGGTAAATGGCGACGCATAAACTTTCACAATCCTACTAATATTATAAATGCGAAAGTTTGTGAGTATGGAAGTATGGATATATAAATGTTTGTTTCTCTTTCACGCAAAAACTACTAATGTCTGTTTGACAAATGACCAAACGCCTGAGTCTGGGTGTTATTATCTCTATATAAGGATATATTTACAAAAGAAATGTAGTTTATGTAGTATATCAGTTATATAGTTTCCATAGTACAAGTTCTCCTTAGTTTGGGATTAGATGGCTATGTGTGTATAATGTCCCAGAATCTATTATTAATTTTGATAAAACTTTGCAGTAATATACAACACAACTAGTTCTCTATAATAATAAATATTTTCGGGCTATGCTTAGAAAATATTGTTTAATAAATAGTACAATAGTATTATTACAGCGACATTATTTTGAACTGGGATGTTTTTTATAAAACCACAAGACTATGCATAGGTCCTTATCTATTAATTTAATTACAGATATTTTTCTATATTATGTACAAATTATATTTCATTAATTCAAATAAAATTAATCTCTTACTTCTCTTCAATTAGTAGTGCGATTAAGTTTCAAAGACTCCGGCAAGTTTTGGAATTCTAATCAATGGTTGGGAAGGGTTGGGTGTGACAAAAAGAGACCCTTATGGTGTCGTGATATAAAAATTGGTGTCAAGAAACACGATAAAGACTGGTTTTAAAAACTCAAGCAGAAAAGTCTACGTCGTGCATTACCACCTCCTGTGGATACTCTTTTCATTTGCGAACGTTGTAGAAAAAAAATGCCGCGCGGTTAAAGGGCTCTATAGCCATATGCGGCAATGCGGCAACCCGTAGTTTTAAATAATGAAACTTATTCAGGACTTGGGTATTTATATACACTTGTACTTGTCAAGCTCACAATGTATTACATAAACACAGTTTAAAAACAGTAATTAAAGCAATTTTTTTTTGAATTAGTCCGTCCTTGCGGTCTGTGTCGTAAATTAAAATTTATACACACTAGCGCTGTAACAAATGATGATGTATAAATATAAAAACCGTGTATAAATATAAAAGTGCGAGTCGGGCTCGCTCACGACGGGTTCCGTACCATTATCTATAGAAACGAGGAAAAAATTGACGTTTGTTGAATGATTGTCCCCTTAAATATTTATCTTATTTTGTTTTTAGTATTTGTTGTTATGGCGGCAACAGAGAACATCATCTGTGAAAATTTCAACTGTCTAACTATCACGGTTCATGAGATACAGCCTAGTGACAGACGGACAGACAAACAGTCAGACGGATAGACAGACAGCGAAGTCTTAGTAAAAGGGTCTCGTTTTACCCTTTGGGTACGTAACCCTAAAATACGAGCTAAAGATTCACGTTTATTGTATGGGGGCCCCCTTAAATATTTATTTTGATTTGTTTTTTAGTATTTGTTGTTATAGCGGCAACAGAGATACATCATGAATGTGAAAATTTCAACTGTCTAACTATCACGGTTCATGAGATACAGCCTGGTGACAGACGGACAGACAGGCAGACAGCGAAGTCGTAGTAATAGGGTCACGTTTCCCCTTTGGTTACGGAACCCTAAAAACGAAGACACACAGGTTAATAGAAGATAAAATTATAAGATTAGTTGCCACCCCTATGAATTAATTAAATCATACAAATGTATTCAGATTATGTGCAAATTATATTTATTGGATGCAAATAAAATTAATTTCTTACTTGTCTTAAATGCATATTTAATACTTTTACCACGTATTAAATAGAAAGGGTTATAACAATTTTGCATTACAAATGTTTATCGGATAGATGTTTTTTATGAAATTTCTTGATGGTTATGTGTAGATTATACATAAAAATTAATTATAGCTTGGAATTATTATCATGTTATGCGAAAATTATTTATATTTATTTATGAGAAATATAATTATGAATTTAATTAATAGTCAGATGATAATTAATATATCAATGTTTTTACGTAATTTTATTACATTATTATGACGTAAGCAATGTGCTTATTTATTATAATATAAGCTATATTAATTCATTTTTAATTGTGATATTGTAGCTTCCGTGGAAATTTTATTCACCCATTACATATAAGGGGTTGTTTAATATTCAGGTAATGTTGAGAGTTATAATGTAGTTATAATGTAGGTACCTATATTACAATGAACTTTTTCACTATCACGCGGACGAAGTCGCGGTATAAGTAGTCACATTAATATTATAAAGGCGAAAGTTCGTGAGTGTGTACGTTTGTTACTTATTCACGTCTAAACGGCTGGAGCGATTTTAATAAAATTTGGTATGGAGTTAGCTGACACCCTGGATTAACACATAAGCTATAATTTATAAAGTTTAACGCGGGTGAAACCGCGGGGCACAACTAGTTATAAATAAAAATTAAGAATCTTCAACCCTGGTGTTTTAAGTCTCATTATCGTCACCAAGCAAATATCAAAGTTATACAATTATAGAGCCGCTCATATTTTGGCGAGGCGATTGGCGAGGTTAAGCAACTAGACTCACGGTCAGTCCTTAGATGGGTGATCACCAAAGTGGTTTAATTTATGAGCGTCTCCGTGCTTCGGAGGGTAACGTTAAGCTGTCGGTCCCGGTTATAGCCATTAGGCATCAGTCGTCAAGCCATGTCAGAGGCCTACTGGGCGGCTTGAACAACTCTGACACTAGGGTAACCACTGCCCATACGATAAGTAAGTAAGTATACAACATGTAACGTAATTAACGCACACCCCGATTAGAATATTATTTTGTAATCATAATACATACACTGAATGTTTAATTTTACATGTATATGCATTGTTCTTTATTTCTTAAGAGAAATAAAGAATCTTTAACCGTATTTACTAAATTAGTTTCTTGGAATAAAGTTTATTTTTCATCATTTTGTAGATATTTTAGAATTTGTATGGATACAAATAAAACTACGATTTTAAAAGTCTTATTTATTACTTTGACTAACGGTCCATTTCAATTTTTTTTGACTGTGCAGGGTTAATATGAAAATAATTTCGGTAGTTTTAATTATTTTGGAATAAAAAATTACCTATATTAAAAATGATATACCTATATCGATTCAGTAAACGATTCTGAACAAATTATTTTCAGGATGTGCGTTAATTAAGTTACATGTTGTATATAATAACGCGTTCAGGGTGTTGATTGGGCTGCCGCGCTATTGTAGCGCGAGTGGAATGTTCGCAGAGGCGCACGTGGATGGCTTCCATGCCATCATGCGTAAGCGCTGTGCATCGATGAAGGCGCGGCTGCGTGGCAGCCCCAGCGCCATCCTGGCCGCATGTGCCAGCCGCTGGTACTCAGTACTGATGGCTCACTGGATAGGCCTTCACACGAGATCAAGTGCCTGACGTAATTGTACCTTTTACTAACATTAACCTAAGAACATTGTTACTAACTTACAACCTTCAAGAAACGAGCCTATTCTTTTCTTAACTTAACTTGCGGCTACTCTGGTGTTGCGAGTGTCCATCGGCGGCGGTGATCACTTACCACCAGGTGAGCCACTTACTCGTTTGCCATCCTATTTTATATAAAAAAAACTACTCGTGATTTGTATTTTTGCTAACATTAGGTTAAGAACATTATTACTAACAAATTTATGGACCAAAGTTTGAAATAAATGTATTTATTGCTATTATTATACGAATTATATTATTCTGCATTATGGCGTCATCACTGAGTCACTTAATAATAAGCGGGCATCGCTCCTAAACCAGTTTAGATAACAAGATTGCATTTTTGTATCTAAGGTATTTACAGTCGAAATAACCTAACACTGTTCTTCGTCACTTTTAACAACGCGTTACTCGAATCAATCTGCAATTTTGGTGAGCGATAGCTAGAGATTTCAAACCGGGCCCAGCTACCTTTTAGTCATCCACCGGGCCCGGTAGGTACGAAAACTTCGACTAAAGCCGCAACTTGCAGAAAATTGGCATTTTTCCCGAAATCCTCTAAATCCAGGCATTTCATCAGCGCGTGGAAGATCATTTCTATCTTAAACTTAATTACTAAATACGAATGCTTGCTTAAACTTAATTAGTAACACTAATGTTACTATTCCGTTCATAAGTGAAACTAACTAATTCTGTATTAAAATCTCGTGATTTTGAGACTAATTATTGTTGATCTGCTGGTTTGAAATAAATTTTATTCCGTAACCTTGGATCATTATATTTTTCCTCCATTTACTTAAAGCAAATTTTCATTAAATATTTTAAGGGTTTCATCCTAACATATAAACCCGGGCCGCCGAGTTGGCGGCGAATGTTGCCGGACCCGGCCGGGTTGAAAAACATACCGGGTTGTAAACTCTGGCGATAGCTACGAGTATCTATGACAAATGTTACAAGATATTAAAAACCTTATTGCACCCGGCAAAAAAGATGTTCAGTCTTTACTTAGTTCGCTTTCGTATTAATTTATTATCAGATTAATTTATAACCACTAGATGTCGGTCTAGTACCCTGATAATAAAGTCAGTCAATTATCGAGACATTTTGTTCACATAATAAAATACACTATCTCTGGGCAAGCCGTATACAAATACTTAGTTATCTTAGAAATCTTCTTCTTCTTGCTAATATTATTAAATAAATTTGAGAACTTAATTCCACCAACTCTGTAGAAACGTGTTAATTCCCGGTTAATAAAGTTCTATTCCATTCTAAATGTAAAAGTTTGTACTTTATCACGCAAAAGCGGATATACGGAATTTTTTATGAAATTTGGCACACAGGTAGTTTATTACTTAGGATGGTTTTATCTCGGGAAAATATAAGATTCCTGTATAATAATCAAATAAATATGTATATCTGTGGACTCAATTCTAAAGTCAACTAGGTCAATGTGGTGGGTATTTAATCGCATTAATATTGCAAATCCTACAATACTATATACTTTATTTGCTATGCTAGTAATATAGCAACACGTATGTAATACGCACAGAATTACAGCATTCTCTCACTGAACTAGTATTACTGTAATTATATTGCAAACCGGTTCACCAGGTGTGTAGTTATGAATTTTTATTGGAACCTGTTCATAGATTTTATGAATCATGGTCACTGTATTATTGAATGTGGCATTGCCCACTTGTTTAGCTTAGCATTTTAAGTAACTATAACTTAAGTGTTAAGCATTGTTTTTGGTAGAATTCCTAACTGCATTTCGGGTATCTACGCCGGCTAATCTCAATGCAAAATAGCTTTTTTTTATTGAAGTTATACTTCTTTTGGCGCGATGGAGAAAAATGATGAGAGTGGATTTTTACGATGCGCGCGCACACCGACACCAAAAAATTTAACAGCATGAAGTAGAACTGACTTCATGCTGTTAATTTTTTTGGTGTCGGTGTGCGCGCGCATCGTAGGTGGTATGAGAGAGAATTTTCACGATGCGCGCGCATCGTAAAAATAACAGCATGACGTTAGTTCTAGGTGGTATGAAAATTGATAACTATGTTCAAGTTGTATATTAAGAAGTATAACTTCTAACGCGTGTACATAAGTACACACAAGTTTTTTTTATTTTGTTGTGGCAGTAGGAATGCCTACGCATGCCACCCGCAAAAAGTGTTTGTGGGTGGGTATGTCGGACTCGCACCGAGTAAACCGAACCTGCCGTGGACTTCTCTTGGCGCCTGATGGGGGAAGCCCGGGGAACGCGGGTATGCTGCTCCGGTGCCCCCCTTTTGCGCCATGTCCCAGATGGTTGGGACACGTACCCTGGGAGGGCTCTGAATTGCCCTCCCCTATTGTCGACTCTTGCCTGTCCGGCACAGCGACTGCGCCATAAACAGATCACTGTATTCTCGGAACTGCTCTTGCACGTGGCGGCAATAGAGGACATTTCTCATATTGCCATCTCAGCCCTGAGGGGAATTGGGTTATTGCCGCCGCCCAGGTGCCTCCTCCGTCTACGAGCGGGATCGGCTCGTTCCCGATCCCTCGAAAGAGGTTCTGGAGCATGACTGCCTCACAAAAGGAGACCACTGCGTCCCATTTCGTGGAATCGTCTGCCAGCATCGCACACACGACTGCTGGCGGCGAAAGATCCCGTCCAATCTCAGCGACCAGGACTCGCCTCTCGGCCTCCCAGGGTGGAATGGAAGATACCTATTCTCTATATTGATTGTGCAGTGAGTGTTTGTGTCTCTTCCGGTTGCATGATATGCTGTCCCAAGTGGATGCTTCTGTAACGCCTTAGTGGACCGCACGGGCCCAAAATGTGCATTGGAGTTTCCTCTGATTGTATATGTAGTATATCAGTTATTTGAATTCAATAGTACAAGCTCTGCTTAGTTTGGAATCAGATGGCCGTGTGTGAATAATGTCCCAGGATATTATTTATACTAGAATTTCATTTTGTAAGCCATCTTAGCCATACATTTTTATATACATAATAATATGATAATAATATCTAGGGACAATGTCACACGGATCATCCTAGCCCCAAACTAAGCAAAGCTTGTACTATGGGTACCAGTCGACGATATACATATTTATATGGATTGATAAATACTTATATACATAGAAAACATCCATGACTCAGAAACAAATATTCATGCTCATCACACAAATATTTGCACTTACCGGGATTCGAACCCAGGACCACCAACTTCGTAGGCAGGAGCACTACCAACTAGGCTACGGTGACCGTCGATATTTACCCAACTTGGGTATATATAAAGAAGGGTTCATATTTTCGCACATAAGATTTTACGTAAAAATTCTATTACTTACCTAATAATCTATGTTACTATTTTTTACATCGTGGGGTATCGGGTTACTACGTATAATAAAGTATGTTATTGCTGATTACAAACTATTATTGTTTGGTTTTCTTTTATAGTCTTATAAAATAACAAATTGAATACACCATTGAGATTTTAAAGTTGGTCTTAAAACATAGCGGGGTAAATAACTTGGTATTATAATTGATTATAGAAATATTTTATTGACATGAAATCGCTGAAGCGCTGCAGGGAGTCAGGTTTATAATAGGTGTATGATTGGTTTCATCAGGAATATTGGTCTTTACAAACATAAAATCGTACCAGTTCTCTTTGCGCTATTTCCATTTCAATAACATTACACCAGAAGTATCCATTCACGTAAATGCCTACTTAAAACATTCTCCGTGGTATTATTAAAAATAAAAGTACATAGCGAAATAACTTATTATTTTTAGGATTTTTATACATTTTTATGTGATAAAAAAGACCCCACGCACGGACTAGTTCATTATATTAAACTACTGCATTGTGAGCTTGAAAAGTACAAGTGTATGGATAAAATTAGAAACATCGTTAGAATAATAAAACATAGTGCTTACTTTTTAAGGGAAGTCACTAGTCTTCACAAAAGATGAAATCCTGCTGTGGAGTCTAGTGAACTGTTTAAGCTTCAATAACCTGTATTGGTTATATATTTTATTATATACGATATTTATTTATTTAAAGGTACACCATCAGCTTCTGTATATAACATTTCAAATAATGATTGGTGCCAAGTTATGGTCTTATACAGTTGCCAATAACAGGTGAAGCAACACTCACAAATAGAAATAACCTAAGCTAAAATAAAGTGTAATAAAATTAAAGTGAAAATAAACTATATAAACAAAAATATAACAAACAGTTATTAAACTTAACTAAACCAAATTATCAAATAGAAATTAAACCAAATTATACTTATACTTAAAACCAAAAAAAAAGGTATATATATAAAAAGACAAACCAAAATAAAAATAAAAACATCAATAAACACAAATGTGATAGTACCTGATAAGCCCCTTACAATCCGGATTCCGACCAGGACACAGTACCACCACGGCGCTCCTTAAAGTGACTGGCGATATTAGAGCCGGCATGGAGGCGACCAACCTCACTGTGCTGGTGTTGATCGACTTTTCAAATGCTTTTAATACCGTCAGTCACGATATCCTCTTATCCATCCTCTCCCATCTTATGATCTCTGATGAAGCGCTGGAGTGGTTTTCCTCTTATCTTCGAGAGCGCCAGCAATCAGTTCGCCATGGCGAAGCGTCATCAAATTGGTGTAACTTAGAAACTGGTGTCCCTCAAGGCGGTATTCTCTCACCTCTCTTGTTTTCAGTATTTATAAACCTTTTAACTCGTGATCTTCAGAGTGCGTATCATCTTTATGCTGACGACCTGCAACTGTACGCCCAAGCGAGTGTCGATAGTTTGCCAGAGGCGATTAATAAGATAAATAATGACTTAGAATTTTTAAAAACCTCGTCATATAAGTTTGGCTTAACTGTCAACCCATCAAAGTGCCAAGCAGTCATAGTGGGTAGCTCAAGGATGAAGTGCAAGGTAGATGTTGGCAGTTTGCCGCCTATTATCTTTGAAAACTCCTTATCCTATCCCAATTAGCCAAAAAGTCAAAGATCTCGGACTGGTAATTGACAACAACCTAAACTGGCAAAGTCACATTTCTGGGATCAGCCAGAGAATTACCTGGATTCTACGGTCATTTTATAGGCTTAGAAATTTCCTTCCATCCAGAACAAAAGTAATGCTTGTGCAGACTCTAATATTTCCCATTGTCGACTATGGTGATGTGTGCTACTTTGACCTGAATGCAGATCTTCTTAACAAACTTGACCGACTTCTGAATAACTGCATTCGATTCGTTTTCAATCTACGTAAGTATGATCATGTATCTGCTTACCGTACCCAGTTAAACTGGTTGCCCATTCGCCAGCGAAGAAATTTGAGGGCGCTCACCACACTTTTCTCCATACTGGAATCTCCTACTGTTGACGCCTAGCCCTGCGAGAGGCGGGGGGGGGGGCACCAGCTCGACCCCTACTCTGCGACCTCGCCTATATAAACGCGCGCACCGGCTCATTTAACGGTCCGACAACTAATATTATATTCTATTTCGCAAAAAGGAAGTCATTATTGTAAAGTTTAAAGTTAATAAATCAGTATATTATTTTTGGTATCCAGAGTTTACTTTCAGCTCCGCACACTTACCTCATACCACAAGTACCTATAAGGTCTAGCCCTAGACATTTTGGTGCCGTGACCAGGATATCAGGTTATTGGAAATTGTGGAAATCAAAGAGGAACAAATTTAAGGACAAGGCTAAGGATATAAGGAGATTAAAGGACAAAGGGAAGAGAGAGTAGACCAAAGGAACATTTGTACGCCAACTTGGTGAGCCCATTCCATTTTTTCCCGACTACCTGCTTACGTTTTTCCTAGTGCCGATATTAACAGATTTGTGACAAGGTTTCTGATATTCTGGTGTTTGTTTGTATAGAACCTGGGTATTGTTAAATTTAATTACACAACGTAGAATTTGTCATATTATACAATGTCTTTACCGGCCAGAAAGAGTGCAGAGCCAATAAAACGGCGTAGTTACATAAAGGGTAGGTTGACAATTTTTAAATCGTATTTAGAAGATATTAAAGACGTTGAAAAACTATCAGATCAGCAAATTTCAGAGCTACGATTAAGGTTAGCTAAATTAGAAGCATGTTTTTCTACTTTCGATGATTTACAATCTGAGATTGAAATTGAATCTGAAGATCCGAGCGAGCAAATGAAAATTCGTTCCGAGATCGAAGGTCAATTTTATTCTTTGATTTCTCAAGGTCAATGCATTTTAGATAAATTAGAAGTTCATGCTAAACGGAAAAGTATAGCCCATCAGTCTTTTAGACACTCTGGAGGTTTCGAAAGTGCCGATGCATTTACTAGTTCTATAAAATTACCCACTATTAAGTTACCCATGTTTGATGGGACTTGTAGCAAATGGTTAGAGTATAGAGATAAATACGAGGCATTAATTCATAAAAACGAAAACATTGATCCGATAAATAAATTTCATTACTTGCGATCATCATTAGAGGGTAGCGCTGCATTACTAATAAACTCATTGTCGTTTTGTTCAGATAATTACCTCGTGGCGTATGACTTACTGTGCCAACGATTTAACAACAAAAGACTGTTAATAAGTAATTATATGAAAGCATTATTTAGTATAGAAGGTGTTACAAGAGAGTCGGAAATATCATTACGTTTGATGATTGATAATATAACTAAGAATTTAAGAGGCTTAAAGACCTTAGAACAACCGGTAGAACACTGGGATACCATGATAATCTATTTAGCCGTAAATAAATTAGATAATGGAACTTCTAGAAAGTGGGAGGAATATAAAAGTTCCTTAAAAGATGTACCTACCCTCGAGGAATTCTTTAAATTTTTACGTGATCGAGCTGACGTAATCGAATCTAGCAGGTCGGGTAAAACAAGTGGAAATAGTAAACATGAAAGGACCTCGAATTTGGTTGCGTCTGCTCAAACTGGCAATAATCGTCCTTCGAGTTGCGTAGTTTGTAATCAAGATCATCGCTTGTTTGAATGCACGAGGTTTATTTCTATGAGTTTGGCAGAAAGAAACGAAGTTGTTTCAAAAAATAAATTGTGTCTTAATTGTTTTAAACCGGGTCATCGCGCATATAATTGTAAATCACGTGGCTGTCAAACATGCAAATACAAACATAATTCTTTATTGCATAGAAGTAAACCTCAAACAGCTGATGTTAACGTAAACTCGATCAGCGGTGTGCATCAGGCGAGGATCGAACCGGCAACGACTTCAATGACCGCCGAGTCGATCACTGCGCCTAAGCAACATGCGAGCTCGCCAACGCCGCTCGCAGCGGAACCGGTTTCCTTATCTACGATCGCCGCTAAACACGTACTTCTTTCAACTGCGCTAGTTAAAGTATTTAGCAAAATAGATAATAAACATTATGTAGCACGCTTATTATTAGATTCTGGTAGCCAAGTATCAATAGTAACTGTAGATTTATGTAATAAGTTAGGGTTGTCGCGCTCAGGAACTAATCAAAATATGAATATTTATGGTATAGGAAATAGTAAGATACAAGTAGCAAACAGCTGTAAGTTAGTTATAAACTCAATGTATAACGATTTTTCGGTAGAAGTTATCTGCATGATCTTGCCAAAAATTACGAATAGGTTACCAAATGTAAAGGTAAATGTAAATGAATTGAATATTCCGGGTGACATATTCGTGAACTTGGCGGATAGTAGATTTTATGAACCTGCCGACGTAGATATATTAATAGGGGCAGATTTGTTTTGGGATTTAGTGACCGGTCAACAAGTAAAGTTAGGTAAAGGTCTTCCTACACTGCAGAATTCGAAGTTAGGTTGGCTTGTCACTGGTCCAGTGTATAGTAGGAATGCCCCACCATATGAAGTAAAATGTAATTTAACTAGAAGTATTAGTGAGCAATTAGAGAAATTTTGGAAAATTGAAGATGTATTAAATATAAATGAAAAACAGTATAGCACTGAAGAAGAATTTTGTGAAAAACATTTTGTAGAAAATACCTGTAGAATGAGTGACGGTAGGTTTTGTGTGAAGATGCCATTCCACACATCTCCGTCCATATTAGGCGATTCGTTAGGAATAGCAAAATCACGTTTAATTAATTTAGAAAAAAGATTTAAAAAACAACCTAGTGTAAAAAGTTCTTATACGGAGTTTATAAAGGAATATGAACGATTGAATCACTTGTCTGAGACTTGTAAGCCTGCCTTTGCATGTTATTTACCGCATCATCCAGTCATTCGCGAAAGGAGTGAGACAACAAAACTTCGTGTAGTGTTCAACGCGTCACAGAAATCAAGTAGTGGGTATTCGTTGAATGACATACAAATGGTAGGTCCGGTGATTCAAGATGATTTATTTACTATATTGCTCCGGTGGAGGCAACATAAATTTGTCATGACGTCAGACATTGAAAAAATGTATAGGCAAATATTAGTATCTGACAGTCAAAGACATTTGCAAATGATATTATGGAGGGATAATGAGCACGAACCACTTACGTATTTGAGGTTAAACACGGTTACCTACGGAACCGCGTCTGCCCCGTTTTTAAGTACCCGTTGTCTTTTGCAGTTATCAAATGAGTGTGATGATGTAGAAATCAAAGAAATAATTAAGCATGATATTTTCATGGACGATTTAATTACCGGACATCAGACTGAGGAAGGGTTAAACCGAATTTGTAGAATTATTACTAGAATCTTAAGTTCAGCCGGATTTAGTTTACGAAAGTTTAGATCAAATGCTACTAAGTTATTTTGTGAAAACAAGTCAAATGAAGTGCAATCAATCACTGAATTTAAAACGGTTACTAGTACTTTAGGGTTAACTTGGTCCCCTCAGTCTGATTTATTCAAATTTTGTGTACAAATAGACAACGATCAAAAAATTACCAAGCGAAGTATATTATCTTCTATTGCAAAGATTTTCGATCCTTTAGGTCTTTTAAGTATCTTTGTTATTAAGGCTAAATTAATTTTACAGAAGTTGTGGTTATGTAAATATGAGTGGGATGACCCCGTAACTGACGAAATAAAAATCTTGTGGCATAACTTTATTAAAAACATGAATTCTCTTATCTGTGTTGAAGTACCTAGGCATGTCATGTGTAAAGACGCCGTACACATTGAAATCCATATTTTTTCGGATGCTTCTATGTATGCATATGGGACGTGTGCCTATGTGCGCTCAATCAATCGGAACGGAGACATCCATGTACAATTACTCTGCGCTAAATCAAGGGTCGCTCCATTAAAAAGTCTAACTATACCTAAACTCGAGTTATGCGGCGCGTTATTGTCCGCCGAGTTAGGAAAACGGGTGACTCATGCCTTGCGTTGTGATGTGGTTCGTTATGTTTACTGGACAGACTCGATGATTGTGCTCGGGTGGTTGCGTACTGATCGCGCAGTTTCAAAACAATTAAAGGTTTTTGTTGCGAACAGAGTAATTAAAATTAAAAGTTTAACGAAAGATAGTGAATGGCGATACGTACCAACCGGTGTAAACCCAGCGGATTACATTTCTCGAGGAGTAGATCAAATGAATGATTCAGTGCAAAAATTATGGTGGAGTGGGCCATCTTTTCTATTGTTATCAGAGAATGATTGGCCAAATGTAGATAAAAATAAGTTAAAAAATGTACAGTTACCCGAAGTAAAACTCGTAGGTACATTGGTAGCAAATGTAAATATTAAAAATACTTTATTAGAATTCGAACGTTATTCTAAGCTTAGGAGATTACAAAACACAATAGCCTACGTACTTAGATTTATTAAGAATTGTAGAATTAAGAATCGTGAAAATAGACTTATTTGTAGTTATTTTACTGTTGATGAACTAAATGACAGCATGTTTCATTTAGTTAAACTGTCGCAGTTAGATTCATTTAGTAATGAGTATCATCAACTATTGACAAATAAGCCTCTAAGTAATAAAAGTAGATTATTATCTCTTAGCCCGTTTTTGGATTCTGACCTTAAAGTAATGCGGGTGGGAGGTCGTATTCGTAATTCACCTCTTCCATATGATAAAAAGCATCCTTTCCTTTTGGATTCCAATCACCGATTGTCAAGGCTTATTTTTGATAACGAACACATTAAGTTATTTCACGGTGGATGTCAATTAATGGTCTCAGCTGTTCGAGAAAAATATTGGGTCATCAATGCTCGTAAAATAGCTAGGAGCGTAGCTAATAGTTGTATAGTATGTAAGCGATTTAGGTTTAAGTCGATAGTGCCCATTATGGGGAACTTACCCAAGCAGCGTTTGAACCCTGGTACACCCTTTGAAACTTCTGGAGTTGATTTAGCTGGGCCTTATCTCATAACTGATAGGAAGGGTCGCGGTTGTAAGATCAGTAAATGTTACATGTGTTTATTTGTTTGTTTTACAACCAAGGCTCTGCATTTGGAAGTTGTCAGTGACTTAAGTACCGAAGCTTTTTTATTGGCACTCAGGCGATTTATTTCGCGGCGTTCAAAACCAAACACATTATATTGCGATAATGCGACAAATTTTTTAGGTGCTAGTAATGAACTAAATAAATTTTTATTAGTAAATAAAGGAGATATAAATAATTTCTGTTCAGATGAAGGTATGAAGTTCGCCTTCATACCACCATATGCCCCAAATTTTGGAGGATTATGGGAGGCAGGGGTAAAATCTGCCAAATTTCATGTAAAAAGAGTATTAGGAAACAGGCACTTGACATATGAAGAACTTTCCACATTATTTGTTCAAGTTGAAGCCATTTTGAATTCCAGGCCTTTATTTCCTATGTCATCCGATCCTAATGATTTCCAACCTCTGACTCCTGGGCACTTTCTCGTTGGCAAACCTCTGATAGCTCTTCCCTCTCCTGACTTGTCAAATGTTAATTGCAATCGACTCCACAGATACGAACAATTAGAACAGATGAGACAATGTTTTTGGATGAGATGGCAGCATGATTACGTCACTGAGCTCCAGCATCGTACCAAATGGCGTAAAGCGGATTTTAAATTACAAATTGGAGATATGGTCATCATCAAGGATAACAACTTACCTCCGTTAAAATGGAAAATAGGACGAATACAGGCCTTACACTTGGGCAATGATGAAGTGGCCAGAGTAGCAGACGTGAGGACAGCAAATGGCATCGTTCGTCGTGCAGTAAACCGCTTGTGCCCTTTGCTCGACACAGGCATATGATTGAAGGAGATACCTTCAAGGGGGGAGGATGTTGACGCCTAGCCCTGCGAGAGGCGGGGGGGGGGGGGCACCAGCTCGACCCCTACTCTGCGACCTCGCCTATATAAACGCGCGCACCGGCTCATTTAACGGTCCGACAACTAATATTATATTCTATTTCGCAAAAAGGAAGTCATTATTGTAAAGTTTAAAGTTAATAAATCAGTATATTATTTTTGGTATCCAGAGTTTACTTTCAGCTCCGCACACTTACCTCATACCACAAGTACCTATAAGGTCTAGCCCTAGACACTACTGTTCCTTCTTATTTAACGCCTCACTTTCAATACCTTTCTGATAATCATAGTAAGACTCTCCGCTCTAGTCATAATCGTCTTTTACGATGTCCACCTCATAGCTCTGACTTCATTCACCGCTCTTTCTTTGTCCAATCTATACTTCTTTGGAATGAGCTTCTTGTAGGAATCAGGATGGCTAAGACTCGCTTCACGTTTAAAATGAAAGTTCGTGAGTATATTTCTAAGAAACTTCACACAGAAATGTCTCGTCAATAATTATATTTATTATTGTATAGTATGTTATAGTATAGTATTCATTAGATTAAAATCATATAGTATTTATTGTATAGTATCTATTATATATATATTATATATAGTGTTCGTAATTATTATTAGTTTAATTATACGTATAATAAGTAAAAATACATTTTATATAACCCAAATGCACCTGCCACGATCTCTCTGCACTACCCTAAGGTTGACTGGTCGAGAATGCCTTTGGCATTAAGTCCGCCTATGTACATTTTCGCTGTACTAAAGTTTAAATAAATAAATAGTAGGTAGTATTTAGATACTATCGGTATTTTAACATTCGATGTTTTGAACATAGATATTTTACTAGTAATTTTTATTTGAATAGATAATTATTATTAGTATATCATATTTCCGATCCGTTATGACACGGCAACCTTCTAGAAGCGTATTCCTTTTTTAAAGGCCGACACTTGCGGCTCCTCTGATGTTGCAAGTGTCCATGGGCAACGGTGATCACTTACCGCCAGGTGACCCACTTGTTCTATTGCCTTACTATTACTTAAAAAAAGAAAAAAAAGCCGTGCGTGATGTTTCTAAGCTGCGTCTTCAAGCACGTGGTCAACACTTAAGAAATCAGAATTTAAGATAAATTCTCTTTTCACACCAAAAGTATAACGAATACATGTGTGCCGAAAAGCAATAAACGTACAATAGACACGGTCGTAATCAGCAATCTGTTTTCATTATGATGGACTAGAAATGATAAGTATATAAAAAACTGAACAATCACTTTTATTAATGACTGTACAAGAGATAAATATACTGTAATTTTTCGTGTGTTTAAATTAAGAGGTGTGTATTAGGTAGCACGCACTGTTTGAAAAATGTGAAGAGAAAATTAATTAAGCTCTTTTGTACTAAAATAGTTGTTAAAATAGAGCCAAGTAATGATTTAATGAGACGGCTACGTGTTATATTAATAACTACATGTTAAGTAAATTAATTAAAAGAATTGAGGTCACTTTCATTAAACCATGGAATGAATAATGATAATTAATTGGCCCCAGTAACATTGGCCACAGGTTCACATTAGCTGATTCCACTTGGGTTCACAAAAAATATAAATAAAATAAGAAAAGGTTTTATTTACGTCGACTTTTATAAGTGTTTGTTAATAGTCAGAACGATTCGTATCTTGTTTTCCAAATAATTTACGGGTCACTTCTTGCCCCGGATAAAATGTTATCTATAAAAATACCTAGTTTTTTTACATTGCATTTTGATTAAAACAAATCTTAGATAGCTGGACACCCTTGGGTCTGTGGTAGTAGTAAGAGAAAATTAAATGTCATCTACATACTGCCGCCATGTGCGCGCAACTTGGGAAATACAGCTATCTGTTTGTGGCGCAATCGCTGTGCCGTTTGGCAGGAACTGGTTATCCGGGAGGACATGTAATTGTCTTCCCAGGGCACGTATCCCACATTTTCTAGGCGCGACTGCGCCACAAACAGATAGCTGTTCTCTGGATGCCCCTCGCAGGCGCCTAGAGAACTCCACGGCAGGTTAGGTTTAGTCGGTGCGAGTCCCATATACCCACCCGCAGACATCTTTTGTGGGTGGCATGCGTAAATATTGCCCTGAATTGTAGAAAAACAAAAACCTGGCTGGTCCCAGTATATTCTAGAAATGTGTTAGTGCTACCTACAACTATGGCCTGTGTCTTTGCTCCACTCGCAGATACGGGTCATACATACATCGACTCACACACTCATACATCAAACACACATGCACACCTCTTTTGCCTTGTTTACTGTCCTAATACATGCTCACGGGTTTAGTGTACTTCTGAACTGGCATTTTTTCAGAACGTCTCCCATTTGGTCAGAGAATGTTCTACGAGGTCTTCCCCTTCCGGTGGTACCATTCACACAGGCCAGAATTACGGGTCATAACATCATATTAACTTCTACCAGAAAATTTTCAAAGAAGCCTGTTTATATATTTGTATATCATCAGCATAGAGGTGGTAGGAAGAATGGAGATTGTTTGAGATGATATTAATAAGTAATGCGAAAAGTAAAGGAGATAGATCTATGTTCCAGTTTACGGGATAAAACCCGATTGATGCTCGGTGGCAATAGTCTTGTTCATCATCATCATCATTACAGCTTAAATAAGTCCACTGCTGGACAAGCCTCCCTCGAGAATCATCTTGAGGGGATATGCCATAATCGCCACGCTTGGCAGGTGGGTTGGCGATCGCAGTATGATGGTCGTAGTACTCAGAAGGAAGCTGCTTCCCGTCCTCTGGTAGATATTCCCTCGGGTCGACTTCTACGCCCCCCACGGGATGAGATGGGGTGATGATATTCTGATTCTGATATTTGTCGCCGTCACCACACAGCATATAGTCTTGTTACGTTTTTTTTATTCCTAATTCGTATAAATTATGGCTGACTAATTTATTTAAATACAGATATATTTACATTCATTTGTTACCATTTAGATAGGAATATTAGTATTAGGTCTTTACCTATGAAATTGCCGTTCTGCAGTACTGGCCATTTCAAATCAAAATAATTTTTGTTTGGCTAAGAATTCTAATTTCAAATTAATTTTATTTTAAAAACATGGATTCTTTTTTCCAAAAGTAGTCATTTCTTTATTGATTAGTGTTACATTTTCATCGCATTTCAATCTTTTTCGTCATCATGGATACGTTAAAAATTCGAGTAATTATGGAATATGAGTACCGTCGTGGCAGCAACGCGGCACAAGCGGCACGCAACATCAACGACGTTTACGGAGCTAACACTACAAACCAACGCACCACCTGTTATTGGTTTGCTCGCTTCCGTTCTGGAAATTTCGACCTGAAAAATGAACCTCGCGGTCGTCCGAAGACTTTGGTCGACAATGACGAATTAAAGGCGGTTGTGGAAGCTGATGATACACAATCTACGGCTGAATTAGCAGCAGCTTTCGACGTTAGCGTCAAAACAATATTGGTCCATTTGCGTCAAATTGGCAAGGTAAAAAAGCTTGACAAATGGGTGCCCCACGAACTCAATGATCGCCAGCGCGAAGTACGCGTCGAGACGTGCCTTGCACTGCTCAACAGACACACAAATGAAGGAATTTTGAACCGCATTGTTACCTGCGATGAAAAATGGATTCTGTTTGATAACCGCAAGCGCTCAGCAAGTTGGTTGGATCCTGGTTCAGCACCTAAACAATGCCCTAAACGAAAACTTACCCCTAGAAAAGTGATGGTCACTGTTTGGTGGTCTAGCGCCGGTGTGATTCATCACAGCTTCTTACCAAACGGGGTGAGCATTACTGCAGATGTGTACTGTGAAGAACTGAGCACAATGATGGAGAAGCTGGCGCATCTCCAACCAGCATTGGTCAATCGCTCGTCTCCGCTGCTCCTGCACGACAACGCGCGACCTCATACTGCACAGCAGACGGTCTCCAAGTTGCAAGAACTGGGGTTGGAAGCTCTCCGTCATCCGCCCTACTCACCAGACCTTGCGCCTACAGACTACTACTTTTTCCAGAATTTGGATAACTTCTTGGCGGGAAAAAAATTCAATACCCGAGAGGCAGTACAAAATGCCTTTGAAGAATTTGTTGCCTCCCGTCCAGCTGATTTCTTTAAGAAGGGCATCAATAAACTGCCACTGCGATGGCAAAGATGCATTGATTGCATGGGTGATTACTTCGATTAATACAAATAAAAAAATTCATGAAAAAAATTCGTTTAAATTTTTTCATACAAAACGGCAATTTCATAGGTAAAGACCTATTATATTTAACAACATTATAAATATGTTCGCAACATTATTTGACTTTCATAAATATAACGCGTTTATTTAAAATAAATGTTAATTTAATTGCATATGCACTTTGGCATTAAGAAATAAATATGTCAAATAAACCAATTCGAATCGCAAGATTTATAAAACTGCCTTTCATATGTATAATAAAGCTTTATATGTCATCCATAAAATCGATAATATCTACTTAATTTGATTATTTTTTCGATTTAAGAATAAATACATAGTTTTCGCATATACTAACACGGTCAAAATATTACATAATTAAGCAGGTAATTCAGATCAATAATGTAATTTGGCAAACTTGAGTTAAGAGATTAAGAATAAAATTATGACTATTAAAATAAAAAGATTCAAAAAACGACATACGGATAGTACTATTATTGAAATCTTTTGCACTTGAATGTACTCAGACGGACCTAATACCGTAGGCAATCTCTACCAGTCAACCTTAGGGTGATGCAGAGAAAAACAAGGTAGGTGCACTTTAAAACGTTTTGTATGGAAATGATAAACCTATAATTACCTACAATACATAGATACAAACTAGAATAGACTAATATATATTTATAAATATACCTCGAGAACAATTAACGCTTAAAAAGAGTGCTACTGAGTTGATTCTGACAACATATTTTTTGTGATGTGTGATTTTCTTTATAAGCGAAACTCTTGATAATAATATAATACTATTCTACTAATTTGTGACTATGGATGAATGGATGTTTGTTACTCTTTCACGCAAAAACTGCTGAACGGATTTTGATGAAACTTTGTAGTAATATAGTTTATATATAACATAATAAAACCGCGGGGCATAGCCAGTGAATTATAAAATGACTACCTCATTGGTCTTGCGGTAGAGTACCTACTCATCCGTAGATAATGAGATCCAGGATAGAAATCCCGGGTCGTGCCATAGAGTATATATCTATACATATAATAAAATCGTAGGAAAGTCAAAACTGTACATTGAATATTTTTTTAAAGGATACTTGGGGCGTGATCTATAATCGATATCGAAGCCAAAAATATAGTTTTTAGAATTTTTGTCTGTGTGTCTGTTTGTCTGTATGTATTTCCGGGCTAAACTCAAAAAGTACTGCATGGATTTACTTCAAATGTTGCATGAATATTACTAAGAGGCCGGATCAACATATAGCCTAGATATTATCAGCTATCACCTACGGGGGAGGAGCAATGATAATTTATAAAATTTAACGCGGGTAAATCCGCGGGGTACAGCTAGTAGTATATAAACGGCGCCGCGGCGGTTAGGGAGCGGCCTTTGTCCAGCAGTGGGCGTCTTTTGGCAGATATGATGAACTAACACATTGCGATCTGATCACAAATATCTGGTCAGAGCCTGGTACTATGGTAACCAGACAACTGATAAACACAGTAATATCACAGTAAGTGATATTACTGACGGCCACCGTAGCCTAGTTGGTAGTGCTTCTGCCTACGAAGCTGGTGGTTCTGGGTTCGAATCCCGGTAAGTGCAAATATTTGTGTTATGAGAACAAATATTTGTTTCTGAGTCATGGATGTTTTATATGTATTTAAGTATTTATCTATCTATATAAGTATGTGCATCGTCGCCTGGTACCCATAGTAGAAGCTTTGCTTAATTTGGGGCTAGGATGATCTGTGTGACATAGATATTATTATTATTAGTAAGGATCGAAGCCCCGAACTCTGGCCTAGTAGTCAGGGGCACAAATAATTAGACCAACAGGCAATCGAATATGCAGAAAGAGATAAATCAAATGACCCTTCTGCTCCGTTCACGCCGACGAAACGTTCATATATGTCTCTCTGGGCAACTGACAATGTACAGACGCCAGCACATCTACCCTAATCTGTCAAATTTCTTTGATAGATTTTCAACTTTATCACCAAAGCATAAGGCTCACGTTCAATTGTGAAAAGTTGGCAGATTGGGGTAGCTTGATGTGCTGACGCCTGAACAATCGTAGCGGTCGCATATAAATAAATACCACACAGAACAAAAGATACGAATAAACTTCTAATCTCATTCCACTCACACATAAATAAGACGATTTGTGTTCTGTTCAATGACATGAAACGTGGGTTACAATGTGTTACTGCTACAAAGTAAGGGAACTTACACGGGTGTGTATTTCTTTTTTGTACATTTTGTGATATCGAAACAGTCTTAAATATCAGAGTGCGGCTTATTTCGGTCGAGCAATAGATGCTTTTGTGATATAACATTATTGTATGTATTTTGATAAAAAAAAACTACGTAAGTAAGTCGTTCTTTTAGATTAATATTATTAATGTGTTGGCAAACTATTTTCGCATATTTCATTTGGAAAATTAAACATCAATTGTCAAAATAACTAAGTTAGTTTTGACGCTTTGCCGACCGCTGCATCGGCACGCTCGCGTTTCGCTTGCTCGGCTAGCGAAACGCTAACCGAGCAAGCGCTAATCTAATCTACTTTTCTGGTAGCTGGTAATGAAAATTTACTAAATATTCATTTGGTAAATGAAACTAAGGTGTTTCCCTGGGGGAAATACCTAATCTATTTATATAAAAATGAATGTTTGTCCTTTATAGAATCGTAAATCTCTCAATCTACCATCGGGCAGTTTGAGAGATTTACGATTCTATAAATTTATAGAGACTCTATTAACTATAAACTCTTTAAAGATTCTATATATATATGTCTTTTGATAGCATAATCGTATGTTATCTACTACTAGGCATCTGATATGGCTGTACATTTGTACCCAAGACCAAGTCTACCATAGATGACCGCGCGCCTCGTTGCCTAACCTCGCCGATCACCTACGGGTTAGTGAGAGAAACTGGCTGTTTAGCAGTTTTATAGCCTCTAAGCATATACTGCCGCCCAAAATGGTGTTTCAGAAAAGCATATTTTAAGGTAAAAGTCACTTTATTACGTTTGTACTTTATCAAATTTTTTATTACTCAACTTTTTTTAGCGAGTTTTTAACTCGTGTTTGTCGGCATGGTTTTTAGTTAGGGTCCGTTTCATGCTAAATGTACAGATATATGAAATCATTAAATATTTATATTTTCGAAAATCTTATAATTGGCTCATTCTAGGGTTATTCAGGCATTAAAGTATACATATTTTTTCCTTTTATCTTCTTTTGCACATAACTTAAATTCTCAATTCTTTATTGCATTCCACAATGTATGTATAAAAGTTGGTAAACATAATAATGTTTGTATTAATTGTGGACCCTGCAGGGTACAGCACAGATTTAGGAGAGAGGAGGAAGAGTGCTTTTTTTTAGATGACATCTGGTTGCAAGTTCTATACTGGAGTAACATCAAGATCACATTTGTGGCAAGTAAAAACACCCAGTAGTACTGTAAATCTTAGGCCTGGAAAAATCATATTTATTGGTTAGACATAGAATTTTAATAATTTAACTAATTGAAGAGTACGTAGGGTTCTACCAAAGAGCAAGAAAAATCTTAAACGTGTGTAAAATAACAGCGAATGTTCTATGCCTTTCTCTCTGATGCATATTTACTATATGGTAGCAGGCTAACGGTCTGCACAAGGACCGTTCCATCGTGTCCTACACTAAGTGCGTGTTTACTCACGCGCACCACTATTTGTTGGAATACCTAAACGTATTTGGGATTTGCTGTAGAGCAAGCTAAGCGAGTTTGAAGCTAGCTAGAATAAAAATACCTGAGAAAAAACCGTGCAAGGTAAATAATAGATTGGATTACTACAAAAATACCTTATGATAAATTTAAAACGTACTAGCTAAGTATGTCATACATAAAATATTTTATTAAAAGCCTTTCAAATTTCTCAGAAGCCGACTCGTTAAGGATGAAAAATTTTAAGCTGTCTAAATATATTTTTAATGGTATTCCACATCTTCCAGGCACAGTTTTGCCAATGTCAAGTTAGAATTGATACAGAATATTTTTAAATACCGCTCAGTATGAGCGGTAATTAAAGATATCCTGTTGAGTAACTACGAATAAAATACACGTGAGCAGACATATGAGTAACTATCACGGCAGAATAGCTTAGTGAGGCTATGAAATACTGACAAATGTAGATCGCAACATTGACGTGACGCGCGCTGTTTTTTCTTTTATTATATATAATAGTTTTGTACTCGTCTAGGAATTTAGTAAATACATATTTAATAAGTTTGTTTATTTATTGTATTCAATATCAAAATAAAATGTTTTTAAATGTTTGGTATAATCATCATCATCAAATCACCCGAAGTACCCTCAGAAGATCATCGGTCCATTATGTATGGGGCCTGCTCATGCTGCATCTTACGGTTCGTGGTTGCTACTGGAGAACCTTCCTTCCCCAGCTGCCTTTGGTTCGACTAGCTACCTATAACCACTGCCATTTCCACTAAAGATAATGATTTATAATTACTTCCTTTTAATACTTGATAACTATAATATAATAGTTAAAAACACCATTATCTATCTGTAGAAAAAACAAAGCAAAATATTTACAAAATGATAGTTTTTAGCTTAAATTAATTAGATATTATTGAATTACTTAAGTATATCAAATATTCATCCTCATTTAAAGATTTCCCTGAAACCATGAGCACCCTCCATAGTAGCTTAGAGATGCCTTATATTTTAGTAATATAACTCTATAGTATATTGCCGAGTGATACCAAAACTAGCCATGTGATTGCCGGCCCAGAAAGAATAACAGGGTCACACCATACCATCCCGTAGGTGTCGTAAAAGGCGACTAAAGGATACACCAGATAGTCGGTCAGCAGTAGTCTGCTATGTACTAGGTACCACCTAACTTCGGTCAACAACACGTATGTAAAATCTAAATGGCAACGTTATAGAAACCTTTGGGGGAGACCTATATCCAGCAAGCAGTGGACGATATCAGGGTCAAGACGATTAAAACGTAAACGGTAATATAAACATAACTCAGTATGTCGCAACCAAAAGTATATCTCCCACTGGAATATACCTCAACAAGGAACCGAATGCGTACGGTACCCACAATGGCCAGTGCAGTGTTTACTGTTGTCAACATGCACTTTCATTCTGTTGCAGTTAAATGAAGCCATTTAAAAACTTAACGCCTCATTTAAACAAAGGAGATGTAGCGGAATTCCAATGTTAGTTAGAAAGTTACTTAACTATTATTAGTAAAAGTGGTTACCTAGTTAGTCGCTATTGGCTCTAAGCTCAGCAAAATATATATATTTCTTATATAAGTGGGAGACAAACGAGTAAGTGGGTCACCTGATGGTAAGCAATCACCGCCGTTTTATCACGCTTTATCACGAGTTTTTCGGGGTAGAGACATGTCTGAGCTTTACCGCTGAGTGTCATTTCATTGTGTGCTACTGTTGATCCTGGCTTACATGAGATGCAGTGGTGGGTAAGAGGGAGGGATGAGTCCCGATATCTCGAGCATTTGATACGGTACGAATGCATACCAAGGGTCATGGAGGAATATTTAAGAGAGGAAGGGCACAGCGTTGATTCGCGCAAAGAGCAGCAAACTGGAGAAATACCTCCACCTGACAGACTGTCCTGGAAAATCGCTTCAATAGTCGTGCCTCGGACTCTAACCCAGGACCTCGTATCTGTGGTTGAACACGCTACCGCTAGACCAACGACGCAACAGTCTACCCATATTGTTGGATAGGCGACACAAACAAGGCAATTTAATTGTGGCGCTGGTAGTTCCCGAGGCGGTAACGCGGGCAGTTTACTTCGCCACAATACACTCACTAGCTTTCAATACAGTGCGGAATTATAGGGTCGGACTGCTGATTGGAAGCGGGCATTCTACATGCAAAAGCATGCCATCAGAGCTTTCGAGCTTTAAGACGTCCATTGCTGGACAAAGGACTCCCCCAAGGATCTCCACAATGACCGGTCTTGTGCCACTCGCATCCAGCGGTTCCCGCGATCCTTGTATGATCGTCGGTCCACCTTGTAGGGGGCCTGCCCACACTGCGTCTTCCAGTTCTGCCGCAGAGGCCGTCGGTTCTACGAGCTATGTGCCCCGACCACTTCAGTTTGGCAATTCTTTGGGCTCAGTCATGGCTACTTTGGTTGTCCTGCCTGTTGGCGAACCAAGGTAGCCTCCACTAAGCCTTATTTAAATAAAGGTACTATGACCTTGCCGTCTATTGTTATTCTGCAAGATGCGTTATATGCAAGATCCAATCTTGGCTATTACGCTGCGCATAATGAGATCCACTCATACACACTAGAAACATTTAAAAACTCACCTATGTGAAATGCACTTTAACCAACTCATGTAAGCTGACACACGCTGACAACAAATTTTATGTTTATAATTCAAAAATGTAATTTTATTCCAATAAAAACTCTATTAAAAAACAAACATGCAATGGGACCGACTTTATACTTTTACCTTATAATGTCATCACGGCTCCGAACTTGTCATATTTTAAGTCTCTACTAATTGTAAGATGACATTTAAATAAATCGAATACCAATATTTACATTATTTAAAATTAATATAAAAGACATGTAAACTAACTTTACTAAAATAAACGATTATGATTAATTTATTCTAGGTAATTACTTAAAATTTATTTAATTTTATTTAATCAAAATACACAAATATTCTTAAATCTATCTTAATATTACAGTGTAATATAAACCAGTATTGGTTTTTCCCTACACTGGAATGTACCGTCGTACTCCCATTACACATTTAGAATAAAAATACAAATTGAGGTAGTTTATAAACAAAAACACTCGTTTACCGCCTCTCGATTCTGTACCAGCGACATACCTGTAGATTAGCAAAATAAATTATTATTTTGCCAAAAACTAATGCAATTTATAATAAACATTATTCTCTTTCTTCATCGTCTGGGCAGTGGTTACCCTGGTGACAAAGTGTTTCAAACCGCCCAGTAGGCCTCTGACATGACTTCTCGACTGTTGTCTTTAACGTGCCCTCCGCAGCACGGAGACCCTCAAAATTGAACCACTTTGACGGTCACCCATCTATAGACAGACCGTGTGCTGCTGTGCTGCAGACAGCTGGTGCTTAACTCGGCGATCACATACGGACCGGTGACCATAACTGGCTTATTGAGTACTAGCTGTGCCCCATGGTTTTACCCGCGTTAAATTTTATAAGTTACTAGCTGTGCCCCGCGGTTTTACCCGCGTTAAACTTTAAAAATTATCACTGCTCCGCCCCCGTAGTTGATAGCGTGATAATATGTAGCCTATATGTTGACCCGACCTCTTAGACCTCTCGTTAGAATCGAACTCTTGTTAGAATTTTTGTCTATGTGTCTGTTTGTATGTATGTATGTCCGAGCAAAATTCATGCTACTGCATTCATGCAAAATTTTAAGTAAATCCATGCAGTACTTTTTGAATTTTGCTCGGACATACATACATACAAACAGACAAAAATTCTAACAACTATATTTTTGGCTGCGATATCGATTATAGATCACGCCCCAAGTATCCTTAAAAATAAATGCAATGTACAGTTTTGACTTTCCTACGATTTTATTATATGTATAGATCACAGCTCCTCCCCCGTAGGTGATAGTGATAAATGTAGCCTATATGTTGACCCGACCTCTTAGTAATATTCATGCAAAATTTGAAGTAAATCCATGTAGTACTTTTTGTGTTTACATACATACAGACAAGAACAAAAAAAATCTAAAATCTGTATTTTTGGATTCGATATCGATTGCAGATCACGCCCCAAGTATCCTTTAAAAAAAAATATTCAATCTACAGTTTTGCCTTTCCTACGATTTTATTATATGTATAGATTATTGGAGTATTGAGTAAGTAATATATTCTTCAATTTAGTTTTAAACGTGTTTCCATTTGATCACTTTATAGCAGGTGGTTAATAGTTATATACACGAATAACAGCTATATATATCTAAGATGTATGTTAGGCCTTGTATAAATTCACTTTCTAATTTTATAGTTCAAAACCGTTATGAAATCCGGATAAACACATAAGGAAAAACTTTAAAGAAATAAAAAAAGGTAACTGTTCGTAAAATTGCCGAAAGCAACCTCGCTAACGAGAACAAACTTGAATAATTTGTATCATCTTCTCTATTTTGTTTTTTTATGATAATCGTTATTTAGTACGACTAACTAATTTTGATACTCATTGGTTGGATAATAGAGAGTGAACTCTCTATCATACTAATTTTATAAAGGCGAAAGTGTGTGAGTGTGTATGTTTGTTACTTCTTCACGTGTTTGTTAAGTGAGGTAGGGCACAGCGTTGATTCGCTCAAAGAGCAGCCCGACTGGGGAAGTACCTCCACCTTATAGAAGACATTCCTTAATAATAACATTAATAACTTAATGTTGTGTTGCTGCGTGTGAGTAAGGTTGCCAGAGCTCATCGGGGTGGGGGAAGGGTCAGCAACACTCGCTTGCTGACTTTTATAAGGGCCGACAACGCACCCGCGACCTCTGGTATTGCGAGTGTCCATGGGCGGTGGTGATCACTTACCATCAGGTGACCCAGTTGCACGTTTGTCGCCCTATTATATAAAAAAGAAAAAAAAACGTGTAAACGGCTGAAGCGATTTTAATACAATTTGGTATGGTCTTTAACAATAGGACATTACTTCTATAAAAAAATCGATTATATTTCGTTAGGTCACGTCACTACAATTGTCAGACAAGAACTCTCAGGGAACTCATCTTATGGCGAAAAGTGCTTTCTTTCCAATGTATTAATTTTTCTTATTATTTGGATTCTTATTATGCTGATACCTTGTACCTACTAACAAAAAAAACAATACTTTCTGCGAATATGCCAATAAATACCCAAATGCCTTTTCTTCACTCCTGGTCCATTCAACGGTTCCCTGGAAGAGATCGCACCTAGCGATAAGGCCGCCATTTGTATAATCTTGATAACATACTCATAGTTCTTTTAGATATTTTTGGTGTACAATAAAGAGTTACTTACTTACTACTAATTTCTTGTATGTTCCTGTCGAATAAATGTATTTCTGTTCTATTCTATTATATAAAGCCAGGGTCGAGCCAAACAGGGCAATACAAACACATAGTAGCAGTACGGAGTCTGGAAGTTGGAGGTGTTATACGCACGTGCCTCGGAGAGTACGTAAAGCTGTTGCTGCTATACCTGATCTTCCGCGGGTAAGTCATAAAGCCTTCCCATCGGATAACGGTGGGAATAGAGAACGCACCAGCGTTCACGAACAGATTCTTGCACTATAATATGTCCTGCGTTGTCCGTTAGTCTCCGTTGAGATTGGATGCCTTGAACGAAACTTGATCAGGGGCACTGTTATTATTATCATTATGTCAGCCGAATAACGGCCACTGCGGGACAAAGACCTCCCCAAAAGATTTCCACAATGGAGTTGTGACCATCATTTTGAGGGATATGTCATAATCGCCACCCTTGGCATACGGGTTGGCGATTGCAGTATGATGGTCATAGTAGTCAGATAGACGCTGCTGCCCGTTCCCTAGTAGATATTCCCTCGTGACGACTTCATTTTTTTATTTATTTTTATTTTAAAATTTATGTACACACTAAAAGTATAAAAGAACGAAGAAGAGAGACATTGCACAAAGGTACTACTTACTTCTTATGAAATCTCTTCCAGTAGACCTGCAAGAGAAGATTTTGGAAGAGACGAAGATATTATGAGTGTATAGGACGATATACATACATACGGAAAAATACACATATACATAAATACATACATAATTTAAAATAATAAAATACATATATCTAAGGCAAAAAGGAAAGGTAGTGTTCTTTTAACCTTTTTTTATATGGAGATTACAGTTACGTACATATGTTAGGCGGAAGAGAGTTCCACAGCCTAACCGCCCGAACAGTGAAGGATTTGGAGAATAAATTGGTTTTATGGGATGGGAATTTCAAAATACTTTTTAAGTGAGACCTAAATTGGGCGTTGGGACAATGTTTAAAGGAAAAACACTCCTGTAGGTAAGAGGTATATGCGCGACTTCTACGCCCCGGCGATATTCTACCTCTATGCCGCCACACAACGAACACGTGACTATTTGGTCTGAACCAGGCTACTCTCCTGTAGGTCTGAGAGGCATAGAAAACAGGATTCGTAGAAAAAAAAGAACTTGTTAACTGTCAAACAGTTTGAGGCCGGGGTTGGAAAGTTGTTCAGTTTCATAATGTTTGCAGTAGATATTTGCGAACGGAGCCGGAAGGGGCGACGACCTTGTGTGTCAACAGGCGAACCGTCAACGCGGCAGACAAACAGACATGGTGTATGGGCCAAGTGAAAAGTGGTTACAGAATTAAGTAAATTTTTAAACAGTCAGAGTGGATGCCAGATTTTATTACATTAATTGAATGTTGACGATATTAAGTATTTTAAAGAAATACATACTTCTTGGCATTTTTTTTTTTGCTTTGTTGTGTCAAGAAGTCATCTTTCCGGTGTCATTGCTGCTGTCGTAGAAGAAAATTTGCTCTTATTATATTATTTCCTCAAAAATAGTCTCTTTGGCTCGCCAAGTTAAATAGTACCACTGTTTTATTATTCTGGAGCAAATCAGCGACCGCCGTCGTCTATAAAGTTAAACAATGTGATAATATCCTCCTGGTTTAATTTCAATCACGATGGCCAGGCTCAAGAGAAGCTAGCTACAAGGACGGGACGTATTGAAGGGCACAAGCGCGGTGTGCGTAGACAAAGTTCGCTATATCTTCGGAAGGAAATCAGTGGAGGACCAACGGCACACTGTGCTCTCCAAATTATGGATGTGTAATACCGAAAAATTATACCGGGTAACTCACGTAATTAATTTTATGTTCGACCTTTCGCCAACTCGCATGCCAAGCACGGTGAATACGACAAACCCCTCCAAATGCCAACGTTACAGAAACCTTTGGGGTTGGCCTATGTCCATGAAGCAGTGGTCGGTATCAGGATGATGATGATGATTCAATACTTAGGGTTTTTAGGGTTCCGTAGCCAAATGGCAAAAAACGGAACCCTTATAGATTCGTCATGTCTGTCTGTCCGTCCGTATGTCACAGCCATTTATTTCCGAAACTATAAGAGCTGTACTGTTGAAACTTGGTAAGTAGATGTATTCTGTGAACCGCATTAAGATTTTTACACAAAAATATAAAAATAATAATAATTTTGGGGGTTCTCCATACATAGAACTGAAACTCAATTTTTTTTTCATCTTACCCATACATGTGGGGTATCTATGGATAGGTCTTCAAAAATGATATTGAGGTTCCTGATATAATTTTTTTCTCAACTGAATACTTTGCGTGAGAGACACTTCCAAAGTAGAAAAATGAGTGCCCCCCCCCTGTAACTTCTTAAATAAAACTAAAAAAAATATATGATGTAGGTACATTACCATGTAAACTAACAACGAAAATTGGTTTGAACGAAATCTAGTAGTTTTTTTTTAATGCGTCAAATGTAAACCGCAATTTACCTTTCATTTAATCAACTGAAATACTTGCTGCTGCGATACCCTTCATGGGCGAGTCAGACTCGCACTTGGCCGGTTTTATTTTAAATATTGTTTAGTCTTATAAACTTTGAGATTTTAGAAATTTAGGTGAGTTTATATCATAATACTCGAGTTACGAGTATTTGTCTTTAATTCCATAAGTTGTCGTAACAATATTAAGTCTATCTTTATTAAATAGCAGCTATGTAATAGAGAATCCAAAAAACATGTGTTCTGATGACTTGGACCACATTTTCCTAGTCTTGTGGACAGCGCCAACACGTTATGTACACGTTTCTGAGACAACATAGCTCGTTCTCACGACTTGTTCCGGCTTGTTCCGAACAATACAAATTAGGGACTAGTCTACGTGTCCGACGGTTTCCGTTCGAATGGTTAACCTGTTTTATTTGAAGATTTCTGGGAGTTCGTCTTTATTTAAACCAAGATTTAAGGAATTTTGACGTCTCATAATTTCTTCTCACCGGTTAGCTGACACCCTAGATTGACACATAAGCTATAATTTATAAAGTATAACGCGGGTGAAACCGCGGGGCAAAACTAGTTATAAATAAAAATTAAGAATCTTCAACTCAACCCTGGTGTTTTAAGTCTCATTATCATCACCCAGCAAATATTACAGTTATACAATAGAGGTATATAGCTCATAGCCAGATGCTCTCACCGGTCCGTAAGCGATCGGCGAGGTTAAGCAACTAGGCTCGCGGTCAGTCCATAGATGGGTGACCACTAAAGTGGTTTAATTTCTGAGCGTCTCCGTGCTTCGGAGGGCACGTTAAGCTGTCGGTCCCGGTTGTAGTATTAGACAACAGTCGTTGAGCCATGCCAGAGGCCTATTGGCCGGCTTGAGTAACTCTGACACTAGGGTAACCACTATCCATACGATAAGTAAGTAAGTACAACACTTCCTCAGGTAACACACAAATTATATCCAGACTCAGAACAACTATTTATGGGTCACACAAATAGTTGTCAGGAGCGGGACCCCAACCCGCGACACGAATGGCGAGACGACTGTGTTAGCCACACGTGAAGAAATGTAATCGTCCACGTGGATATAACTTGCTGGTTGTATTCACGCCGAACGATTACATTTCTGTACTGATCTGTAGTGATTGTATTTTAGGTTCAGTTTTCGTCGAACACTCCAGTTGCAGGCGTTGCGTTGCAGGATGCAGGCTGATCTTTGTGAAGATCCTTAGGGAAGACCTATGTCTAGCCGTGAACGACTTTCAAGTGATATGACGATGATGCTTGCGTAAAATTCTTTGTAACTAAAACAAATAATATATTTTCATTACGAAATAACTTCAACCGCCGGTTACCTGATCGTATCTTATTAAAAGTAAAAAAAATGTCTATGGGACCATTCTCTATTTAAGCCACACATGGAAACATTGGTAACTTTTTCTAGATCTTTAGATCAAAGAACTCAAAGTGAAACTATGCTAAAAGGTCTAATCAAAATAACTATATCTCAGGCGATAATTGCACCGGCTGGGAATAAACCGAGAGCAAAGCAAGCCGCTAAAATGTTACTGCAATGTATTTTTTTTTTTATAAGTTAATGGTTGTAGTTTTTGCCATTTATTTTATAACTAGCTGCGCCTTACGGTGTTACCTATGATTTTACCATTTATTGTAGTTTATTCATAGTAGAACTTATCCTTTCAGAATTTAAACTAAGTCTGTTCAGCAGTTTTCGTGATTGCGATTGTGGTTCAAACCTTTATATTTATCTTTTCACTATGATGTGAAATGAAATGAAATGATGAAATTTATACAGCACTTGGGTATTGACATACACTTGTACTTGTCAAGCTCACAAGACATAACATAAACATAGTAGAATATAGTATTGAAAGTAACAAAAAAAAAATTAGACCGTCCATGCGGTCTGTCTTATCACATGTATTTTTTAATCCTTAAATAAATAACAAGTTACTAAGCAATTATCTTTAAATTTAGTACTACTATATTATAATTAAAGAATTGAAGACAACGAGCAGTTGGCTAGCGCAGAAGGCTCTCAGCCAGTAGCTTATCTGATTTAACTTAGGGCGCCCTTATGGGATTCGGGCCACAGCTCTGGGGGCCTTCAGCGGCCGTAAAAAGACGGGATTCTAAGTGAGGGTGTGATCACTTGCACGGTATAACCGATCACGTGTTAAGGGGCCAACGTTATCCTGTCCACTGAGGAACCTACCTTAACTAAATAAATAAATAAAAAAGGTTTTTATTCACGTAGACTTTAAAAAAGCGCTTGTAAATAGCCAGAACATGTTTGTAGTAATATAGTTTATTTATATTATTATTTCTGGTAACATGAATATTTAGGTACAGTAGCTATCCTGCGTGTACTAGTGCGTAGCTACCTAGGTGGACGACCCGGAGAAGAAAGCCACAAGGAAATGTGATATTTATTCTTGTTTTATATGTCTTTTAAGCGCTCTGTAATTTTAATGAATAAATATTTTCGGTTATATATGTCATAGCTTTTTGCACCCAAAATAAAGCAATAAATGTAAAAATAAGCATTCGTATCCTTGAAACGTCTCCGATCCTTAATCGGACGAGAGTCCCGCGTCTTCATGTATTAACGTCAGTTATGTTACTATACCGATGACAAGTTTTTATTGAAAATCATATTGATATACAGGGTGGCCGAGCAATTGACGTTCACACGCAAAATATAATACTTAATGATGAGGAGTAACCGAATCACCTGCCCACCACCACCACCGATTTTGCGTAGTTTTGATACTCTGTAAATTTATGAGTCCTGACCTCAAACCCTAATTTTGATTTTTTTTATAAATTCTAAGTCAATGATTAGATAAACCATACTTTTTAGGGTGTTAGGTTAAACTGTGCTAATTAGTTATCACAAATAACTGAACCAGAAATGTTCAACAAAACGAGAAAAAAAATCGAAAATTGATGTTAGGTGAAATTTACGAAAATAATCATTAAAAAAATTCTATCTCCAAACTACGCAAAATCGTAGAATGGGGGTGATTCGGATACTACTCATCATAAAGTATCAAAATTTTGCGTTTGAACGTCACCTCCTCGGCCAGCCTGTATATTATTACTATTAGACTGACTATAGTATGCCTGATCTGGCTGTGGTATAAAAATAATTAAAATAAATAATTAAGCTTTAATTTATAACTGTGAAAACACACCCCTTTTTGTAGGCGGTAGATAGTAAATTATTTCAAAAAGATAACAAATTACGATTGCTACTAATAGTCTTTATATTTATTTGGTCATGTTATTGATATATGCATAAGCATGACGAGGTGGCCGAGAGGTTAAGGCGTTGGACTGCTAATCCAATGTGCTCTGCACGCGTGGGTTCGAATCCCATCCTCGTCGGGAAAACTCAAAGTTTGCATTTTTGTTATTTAAATTGGTTAGATTCGTGAATATTATTTGAGAAATTCTTAAAATATATATATTATGTTTTTATATTTTTTTGCTTCTGTATTTTTATTTATGTTAGAGGTTGATAATAATTAATTGATGTCTACCTGTTACTGCTATTTTCGCTTTTAAAATGTTTTAGTTCAGTACTCTTGTTATTAATAATAATATCCTGGGAATTTTTCACACACGGCCATCTGATCCCAAACTAAGCAGAGCTCGTACTATGGAAACCAGATAACTGATATACTACCTTTCTTTTGGGAATACATATATATTTGATACAAATATATATATATATAGATAATTACACACAGAATATAAGCAACAACTTTTGTTTTACTACTTTTGATAATGTGTTAGATTTTTATTTTCGTACAAAAAAGTATTTTCTTAATTTCCCACTCGATATAAATCTCTACGCGCATCAAAGTTGTTGTTTAACTAATATAATTATTTTGTAATTTGGAGTTGTCGATCAAAAAAAAAATGAACGCCTCATACACGTATATTGATTAACTGATGCAATTTGCAAGGAGTGTTTTTTTGTATTTCACAATTAGTTTTTTTTTTATTAGTTCAGTTTTGTAGGTAGATGCATAAGACAAATAGTGGACGAAACTTCAGAAGCACCTCCTTAAGTTTCGTCCATTATTTGTCTTACACCTTGTATAAAAAAACAAATGTTTAAAACTAACAGTTGCAAGTCACCAATAAGCAATTGAAACTCACTCGTTCGACTAGGCAGCTCTTAGATTGATCAATCAATTTGATTAAAAACAAAGAGACTTTATCAACAAACCGGTCGCGATAGAAAAAGACTGATTGATTACAGACCAATTATCAATTTAGGACATTCACTAGTTAACACGAACGAATAAATCGATTTGACATCATTATCTGAAATTGGAGAAAATCGTTTTTGTGTGACATGCCCCTAGACATTACGAAATCGATGAAAGGCACCGACTTTGTTTGTACTAGGCAAAGCGGGTAACAATACAATCATCGTCATCATATCAGCCGAAAGACGTCCACTGCTGGACAAAGGCCTCCCCCAAAGATCTCCACAATTGCCGGTCTTGCGCTATCCGCATCCAGCGATTTCCATCTACAAACGGCTAAATTAGTCAATAAATCAGTGGCAAGATTTTGCAAATAGCATTAGATCGTAACACATGTAAGTAGAGTTTCGCTGGGTCTTCTCAGTTGGGGCACATTGGATCCGGAAGTAGTATTAAAGCACGACCGTCGCTATACACACAAGGTTCGTCATAATAATAATATTCAATTCTTTCCTCAATATAGACAGTACCAATTAGACAATTTATATGTAACACTAAAAGTATTGACCATTTAAAAACCTTAAATAACCAAATTGACAGTAACGTCAAGAAATACATATTTTAACGATTTGTTCCGCGTTCGCCTCACGAAGTTTGGCC
The DNA here is from genome assembly GCA_951640165.1 of Pseudoips prasinana. NCBI lineage: Eukaryota > Metazoa > Arthropoda > Insecta > Lepidoptera > Nolidae > Pseudoips > Pseudoips prasinana. The sequence goes on from OX621246.1 coordinate 28,371,384, forward strand.
CCACATAAAAAAAATCGGATTCATCCTACATTTTATTCCTTTTTAGCCTCAAATGTAATATTTATTTTGAATTTAGTATTTTATTCCTGTGTTGTCCTATTTTCCTTTCCTTGTTAACCTTGAATATTTTTTATTCAATTTAATTTAATTATTTAATCATATTTTTCTCACAGTTAGTATTACTTTACATATATATTATGTTATGTTTATGTATGTATTTATGTTTATCATATATGTAGGCATACCATGTTTTTTATCCACTACACTACTTCATTTGTTACACACCCACTTTTTAAAACAATTACAGCTCCAATCCATCCAAAGGTTGTCTGGAAGAAATAGCTTAATGCGATAAGACCGCCCATTGTACTAGATTGTATTATTTTTTGTCCTACCTATTTATCCTGCTTGTGTGTACAATAAAGAGTATTCTAGTATATTCTATACTTTCTTCAAACTTATAAGGACGTAAAAAATTAGACAAGTTGGCGGTACACCTCCGTACCTCGGGGAGCACTTGACGCCGTCGGTCCTGTAGCTGACCTCTTTCCGGTCGAAAGTCGAGCAAAGAAGTATACCTGTGTGAATGCTATAAGCGGAAGTGGAAGACCTCTTAGAACATTCTCCGACCAAAGCGGAGATGTTCTCAAGAAAAGCCATGTAAGAACTACCCTAAACCAGCGAGCAAGTATGAACAAAATGATAAAAGTAAACGATTTTCGTTCGAAATATTCGTAAGGATCTCTATTATTTTTTTAATCAAATTCAGCCTAGGTTGATAATGTAGCTATAGAATTCATAAAATCGGTTTAGTTTATTCATTATTTAAAAAACAAATATACAAAAAATAAAATTAATTTTATATTCTTCATAATAATAAATCGTGAAAATGCTGGATTGTTCTATAATTGGACAACTATGACCTGATGGATAGATTTAATAGATATGGTCTAGCAAGTACCCTAAGAAGCTTAACCATTCGTGATCTGCGGGAGAGAGTTAAATAACTTAAAAAGTCCATAACAGAAGCAGCACCAAGCTGATATATCTCTTCTGTAATTGACATAAAGTGTAAATTGTAAATTATTGTATATTTAATATATGACCATTATTAGTGAATCGGTTAATGTCGTATTTTAACGTAGTCGATAAAATCTTGATAGGATCTTATGGTATCCTTTGCGATGCAACATTGTAGGAGTATACTGAGCCGAGAGTGGTAGAATATACGAGTAATTGTCGCTATTTTATTAATTGTGTATCGCGAATTAAATGAAGATATAGTGTATATTGCTCGGCATTTTTGAGTAGCTAAGCAAGCAATTTTATAAATAATTTGTGCAATTTTCATAACTGGAGAATATATTTTTTGCAATTTTTTTTTTTTTGTATATCGGGTATTAAAGGGAGATATATTGTATATAGCTCAGAATTTTGGATTCGCTTAGCAATTTTATAAATAACTTGTGCTATTTTCATAACTGGATGATTTTGATTACACTGGATGATAGATCAGGAGGTGGTGTTGTTAGAACCGAGTTCAAAATATTTTATTACGATGCTCATTTTTTTTCGTATATGTTCGTTGATGGGTCTGTTGCTCTAGCGGTTAGTGTCACTGACTGCTATTTCAGAGGTCGCGCGCTTGATTCCCAAACGGGATAAATTTTTGTATTATGAACACGATTATTTCTTCTGTGTCTAGATGTATTTAGAAATATTTATGTATGTTGATTAGTTGTCTGGGTGCCATATTACAGACTGCCCATTTTGGGATCACATGGCAGTATGTAACTTGTCCCAAGATATTATTATATATAACTAGCTGTGCCCCGCGGTGTTACCCGCGTTAAATTTTATAAATTTTCTTTGCTATAAACCTCACGGAGCCCGAGACCTTTCCAACGAATGCAAAACCGTGGAAATCGGTTCGTGCGTTCTGGAGTTATAGCGTCAGGAAGGAAAACCCGACTTATTTTTATATAGTAGACTGAATGAATATATTTCTATGAATGGACTGATTTTGGTTATTGTTTTAGAAGTAAAACTTCTTTTCAATTGGGGGGAAAGCTGATGAATGTGTGCATTCACGAAAAGTGTGAATGGGCGAGGCCAACAGAAGTTGAGAGGGAGATATATGTTAGTGAATATAGAAAGAGAGAGAGTTAGTTAGTTTAGTTTGAGTTTGATTTAGAGAGTGTAAGAGAGAAAGAGGTGCGGGCACCCAATTTCTTTTTCTCTTTCTCTATAGCCAGATACGTTTTACTTACTATAATCTGTCGTTTTAAACACAAGGTCCGTTATAATAATAATAATGAATTCATTACTTAATATAGACGGAAAAATTCAGAAAATATGTAGTAAAATATAAATTTCAATCATTAAACCTAAACATAATCTTCTTGACAATAACTTAATACAAGCAAGCTAAATATCACTACTATTATAAATTAAATTGTATAAATGTTTTAACATTCTGTGTACCTAAATATCTGTAATATGCAACTAGAAATAATAACTGTATTACTACAAACATGTTCTATTTACAAGCGCTTTTTTAAAGTCTACGTGAATAAAAACCTTTTTTATTTTATTTTATTTATTTATCTTTTTTTTTACTTGCGTGTGTAAGATTACCAGATAGTTCCATACAATTTTTGTTAAAGGTTTTAGTAGTTTGACAGCTCTATTTATTCTCTGTTCTTTTTATATGAGCTATATAAGAAAGAGAAGATATGACATTTCAAAAGTGGTATAAAAGATTCTCGATATTTTTTTTAAAAGCATTAATAAAGGAACAATGGTTGATTATTTCATTTTACTTTAATACGATATGAAAACTATTTAGGAACACTTAATAACAAAACTAATCCCTAAATTAGTCTGTATACTAATATAGATACTAACGGTCATTAGACTAAAATATTTATTATGATAAATTATACGAAATCTAATCCCTGGATTGTCATCAGACGTTGTTTCCACCTACACACAACACGATATTTGTATTTATAACTCGTAGGGTAAAAGCCTGTGTTATTAACCAGCCTATTTCATTAAAATATTTTGTTGCTATAATCTTCTAACCCAAAACATTAATTTCAGCTTAGTACAAGGAAATCCTAAATTTTTCATCAGCGGGATATAATACCTATACCCTTTACCATTCCAGGGTAGACGCGCAACCTTTAAACTACACAATAACGCTACATATAGATAGAAATGATAGACAGATACACATATTTAATTTGCCAGTTTCATTCACAAATAATGGTGATGCTGCATATCTACAAACTTAATCAACTAATCTTGATAAATAAAGTCTCCTTCGAGCACTCGACTAGTTAGGAGCCCTTGAGAATGGTCCGTGGAGGACTGAAACACGTGTTGGGTATCGTACTGGCGCATGTAATTTGCTTTTGTATATTGTCCTTCTTGCATGTGTACATTTTTGCGGGCGAAAGGGCGGTGCAAATTGCATCCCGGCATAATTAAACTGACAATTAGCGGAATTAACACTACATATTGAATTTGTATTTTGATCTTTATAAATAAAAATAATAATAAATCACTGAAATGTCAGCACGCTCATAACTTCCAAACGGCTGCACCAAATTGGATAAATGTTTGTTTTGTTTTCTTTATTGTCAGGAGAAGATTTGTATGAAAAACAAAACATAAAAGTAACATACCAATAATGGAAAATATTTAATAATATCCGAAAAGGGAGTGTGCACAAACTTTCGCATTTAAACTAGTAGGATATAATAATAAAAAATAAATAATATAATAATATCTAGGGACAATGTCACACAGACCATCCTGGCCCCAAACTAAGCAAAGCTTGTACTATGGGTACCAGGCGACGATATACATACCTACTTATATAGATAGATAAATACTTATATACATAGAAAACATCCATGACTCAGAAACAAATATTCGTGCTCATCACACAAATATTTGCACTTACAGGGATTCGAACCCCAGGGCCACCAGCTTCGTATGCAGGAGCACTACCAACTAGGCTACGGTGACCGTCAAATATAACGGCAATATGTAGTTACATTGAATATAATTAGTGTTAATATAATTTGTTTATCTAAATAAAGTTTTAAATAAAAGTAATAATAATTCCTAAATCCCTGAAAATCAACCTTGCAAGTTTAGGGCTTGATATCTGGCTGGAGAGGATCTACATGCAGAAGGCGGTTTTGCTGGCGAATGCCAGGATTGTGCGGAAATTTCTCTCCATGTAGCCCATATATTTTATAAGTTGTATTCATATTAAAATACCCTTATATAATATATTGTAAATAATAGTGATAAGAAACATGTGATAAAATGAAATATTCCATGCCTATGGCCAGTAACTGTTACCTCAACCCGAGACCAAAACAAAACAGATTAGCGCTATTGCGTGGGAGTATCTACCCATGAGCAATATATTAACATGGTAAATATTACTAAATATTTAATAAAGGTACATCACGATTTTGACACTAATCACGATTATAAACACACCGACACATAATTTAACGTTTTATGGAAAAAGTCGTGGTTGATGTATTATGTTATTATTGAAAGAATTGTTTAATATCTGTGTAATATATTGAAATTATGGTTTCTAATGTTCTGATGATGTTTTGGGCGGTGCGGTTTCTAATCCGTTATTTATTTCTATTATAAATTAAGTAAAGTAGTTATGAAGACGTCTATTTATTAGGAATGGCTCATAGCCAGATGCTCTCACCGGTCCGTAAGTGATTGGCGAGGTCAAGCAACTAGGCTAGCGTCAGTCCATGGATGGGTGACCGCCAAAGTTGTTTTATTTCTGAGCGTCCCCGTCCTTCGGAGGGTACGTTAAGCTGTCGGTCCCGGTTGTAGTCATTAGGCAACAGTCGTTAAGCTATGAGGCCTAATGGGCGGCTTGAACAACTCTGACACTAGAGTACTACACTACCCACACGATAAGTAAGTAATTAAGTAATTAGGAAAAATAATAAAATACCTAGAGTTGGATATTTATCAGGTAATGAGCCGAGAATGGACTGGCTTAACACAGGGTGTGTTAAGCCAGTCATCACAACTGATCTTATAGTTTTATTAATGTTTTAAAACTTTCGCGATTTGTATACATTTTTTATATACTGTGGACACGGGTCTCATCGCGAGAAATATTTAGGTAAATCATTATCTTGGTTACCCGACGTTTCGGCATGGATTGCACCAGCCGTGGTCACGGGTCGACTGGTGTGGCTCGGCAGCGTCGTCTCCGTGAAGCTCGGGTTTCGGTATCTACCCTCGCCTGGTCTTGATATTTTTCATTTTCCTTTACGAAACAGTCGGTACACACGACACTAATGACATTAGCGCCCGGGCGCACTACGTTTGTTACGCGACGATGGCACTTCGTTATTACAGGATTCCAAGATGGTGAGAGGCGGTATCCGTCTTCCCGGTTGAAATTGATATGTTTCTTTATTTCAACATCTATACATATAATAAAATCGTAGGAAAGTTGAAACTGTACATTAAATATTTTTTTTAAAAGATAGTTGGGGCGTGATCTACAAACTATATCGAAGCCAAAAAATAGGGTTTTAGAATTTTTGTCTGTGTGTCTGTTTGTCGGTATGTATGTCCGGGCTAAACTCAAAAAGTACTGCATGGATTTACTTCAAATTTTGCATGTATATTACTCAGAGGTCGGGTCAACATATAGGCTATATATTATCACGCTATCACCTACGGGGCTGTGATAATTTATATAGTTTAACGCGAGTAAAACCGCGGGGCACAGCTAGTAAATATATAAAGAAACATATCAGAAACGTCGGGTAACCAAGGTAATGATTTACCTAAATACTTAATAGTTTTAGTTTTATTATTATTTATGTAAGTGGTCTGTTAATGACTCTGACTACAAAGCCTGAGGTCGTTGGTTCGATCATCTCTCAGGACAAGTCTTTGGGTGATAAGCACGATTAGTTTGATTGTGTGTAGGTGTAAGTTATCTATACATATAATAAAATCGTAGAAAAGTCAAATTGAAATTGAATTGAATTGAATATTTTTCAAAAAGGATACTTGGGGCGTGATCAACAATCGATATCGAAACCAAAAATATAGTTTTTAGAATTATATCTGTATGTATGTCTGGGCTAAACTCACAAATTACTGCATGGATTTACTTCAAATTTTGCATGAATAATACTAAGAGGTCGAGTCAACATATAGGCTTTATTATCACGCTATCACCAACGGGGGAGGAGCTGTGATAATTATAAAGTTTAACGCGGGTAAAACCGCAGGGCACAGCTATCTATAATATGTATGTATTCAGATTTCAATATTTAAGTTTATTTATCGGTAGTCTGGTAGCCATAGTATAGGCTCTATTTGGGATCAGATCGCAGCGTTCCGTTGTCCCAAGATATTTACATTTCTTTTTATTTTTACACATAAAGAATGAAAGGTCCTTATTTTTTTGTCCCTTTGTTGTTTGTCTGTCTCTATATCTATCAATATTTTCTCAGGAATCTCTAAAATCAAAGTTAATATGACAAAGAAATACAGTCGTTTATGATGCATATTTTGACCCTCGTAAGAGAGTCCCGTTGTTCAATCCCTGTTGGCCAGTTTTTAGTTATAGGTAACGTACTTTACTTCAATTCAATCTGTCAATACTAAGTAATTTATATTCTCAAATACATGTACTGATTATCATAAACATACCAACATACATAGAAACAAACGGTCAGACAATGTTGACGTGTGCTGAGTTCGGATCGACGTTTGAATATTGAGTTGTCTATCAAAACGATCAAGATTTCATTGTATACCGATGCAGACAAACTGGGGTTAGGTGGTTTTATATGTATTGTCAGTGGATCAGAGCTATGTTTAGATTTCCTAACTGTCTACTAAGGCTATTGTTCCATAGTTTTTAAAAATAAATTACTTTATATTAAAAACCGGCTAAGTGTGAGTCGGAATGGAGCACGAAGGGTTTTTACCATTATCTAACGAACGATACACGCTGGCAGATCAAATTTACGATTCCCTTGCTAACACCCTTCCGGAATTAAATTTGATCTGCCAGCGTGTATCGTTCGTAGCTTAACGCAGAGCGCCTACCCCGGATTGGCAGATGGTGCCGGTTCGAGACCCGCCGGACGATAAAATTTATTATTTCACATTTTTGAGATTAGATAAACGCTTTGCTTTGCGAATAATGCTACAAAATTAAAATTTAATGATTTGTAAGGTATTAACAATATGATATGATCTTTCACATGCAACTGTGAACATATCAGTCGGCCATGTTTCTAGAAAACAAAACCGATAGATAATACCTACATCCTCCGGAAGGGTGTTAGCAAGGGAATCCTAAATTTGATCTGCCAGCGTGTATCGTAGCTTAACGCAGAGCGCCTACCCCGGATTGGTAGATGGTGCCGGTTCGAGACTCGCCGGACGATTAAATTTATGATTTCCCATTTTTGAGACTTGTTCATTATTTTAATTTAATTAGTTATTTTCAAAATGAATACATAACGAAATATTCTGTTAAAATTATTTTTTATTTCAGAGGGTGGCAAACGAGCAAGTGGGTCACCCGATCGAAAGTGATTACGGCCCATGGATACTCGCAACACCGGAGGAGTCGCGGGTGCGTCGCCGGCCTTTAAGAGGCAGCAAACAAGTGTTGCTGACCCCTCCCCCTTTTTTTAGTCATTTCAGCTACATGTTGCCGTTACAAATATCAAGCAAAAACGAGAAAAAAAAAATCACGTTTTTTATATGGGCTCTCCCTTAGGGCCAGCGCAGACCGAGAGGAGCGCAGCGGAGAGGATTTTAGAATACGCACTAGAAAATCAACTTTAGAATTATAGGAATAAAGTGCATATATGCTTGAACTCGTGCAGTTTCGCGCATATGTTCAAGCATACATGCACTTTATTTAAATAATTTTAAAGTTGATTTTCTAGTGCCTTAATAAAATCCTCTCCGCTGCGCTCCTCTCTGTCTGCGCTGGCCCTTAAATATTTATTTTATTCTGTTTTTTAGTATTTGATGATAAAGACCGGCAATTGTGGAGATCTTTAGGGAGGCCTTTGTCCAGCAGTGGACGTCTTTCGGCTGATATGATGATGATGATAAAGCGGCAACAAAAATTCACCATCTGTAAAAACAGAAATACTTCATTCAACTGTCTAACTATCACGGTTCATGAGATACAGCCTGGTAACAGACGGACAGTCAGTCAGACAGAAAGCGGAGTCTTAGTAACAGGGTGAACCCCGTAGGAGTGCTCTCAGGTATTAGTCGCTTAAATTAAGCTACTGGTTGAGAGCCTTTTGCGCTAGTCAACTGCTCGATGTTTTCAAGTTGTTAATTTTAATATACTCATGCAAAATGTAACAATAATAGCTTAGTAACTTGCTATTTATTTAAGGATTTAATAAAAATATATGAGTAGAAACAGACCGCACGTACGGACTAATTCAAAATATTTTTGTTCCTTTAATTACTGTATTACATAAATAAATAAAAATAAATAAAAAAGGTTTTTATTCACGTAGACTTTAAAAAAGCGCTTGTAAATAGTCAGAACATGTTTGTAGTAATATAGTTGTATACATTATTATTTCTAGTAACATAGATATTTAGGTACACATTGTATGAAAACATTTATAAAATTTATTTTATTATAGCAATGATATTTAGCTAGCTCGTATCAAGTTATAGTCAAGAGATTATGTTAAATTATCTATTTTAAGTCTAATATTTTTACTACATATTGTCAATGGTTCTGTCTATATTAAGGTATTATTATTATATTACACTTTGTTTATGTATTGCATTGTGAGCTTGACAAATACCCAAGTGCTGAATAAAATTCATTATTTCAGGGTCCCGTTTTAGCTTTTGGATACGGAACCCTAAAAACGGCTGATGAACACACGGTCCACTATATCATGCTCAGTGGTAACCATAGTAACGTATTATGTATTTTTTTTTGTACTGATCACGTAAGATAGACGCTGCAAAGTTCAAATTGTATGCTTGGAAGTGACGTTGAGATTACCTAACGATATATGCAGGTTCTGAGTTATTATAAAAACAAAAAAAAAATGATGATAATAAAATAATATCCTGGGACATTATTTACACACGGCCATCTGATCCCAAACTAAGCAGAGCTTGTACCTACTATGGAAATCAGATAACAGATAAACTACATATACTACTGTTCTTTTGTAAATACATACTTATATATATAATTACACCCAGATTCAGGACAAACACACATGTTCATGCACACAAATATCTGTCCTGAGTGGGAATCGAACCCACGACCTCCGGCATGAAAAGCAAGCATTTGCCAACTACGCCAACAGGCCCGTCATCAGCCTGATATCGTCCAATGCTGGACATAGACTGCCCCCAAGAGTTTCTATAACGTTGCCATTTACGCTACGTCCTACGTAGGCGTTTCAAAGCGAACGCGATTATGAAGCGGTGACATGCGAATTCAATGCGATGCGGTGCGACGCGGTGGGTATGTCCTACGTGCACGCGAATCATCTCGCGAAGCCGCCACCGACGCCGCAAAAACACGACGGCACCGCATCGAGTTCGCGCGAAAATATCAAGCCAACTGATCGCGTTCGCTTCATGTCGCGGGACACTTCAATAGGTTTCGACTGTTAGTTGTTTACGCGCCGCGCCGCGCCGCTTCGCGTTCGCGTCTAGATCGCTCACGCAGGACGTCGCGTTAGAGGGGTTTGCCGTAGTCACCGCGCTTTTCATGCGAGTTGGCGACCGCAGTTGGGTGATAGCTAGTACACAGTTGGCGCTGCTGCCTGACTACCTGGTTATCCCGCTTTTAATGACAACCACGGGATGGTATGGGCTTTTAACCCCCGACGCAAAAGAAGGGTTTGAGTGTGTGCATCTGTCTGTGGCATCGTAGCGTTCAAACGGATGAACCGATTTCGATGCAGTTTATTTCATTTGAAAGCCAGTTTCCTTATGGTGGTTCTTAGCTATGTTTATTTAATACTGATCCAGCAGTGTAAGAGTATCAACTATTTTCCAAAATGATGAAATTGTAGTTGATATCGGAGGTTTTCTAATGGGTAAGTTACGTTATTATAAAATAGGAGAATTGGCAGCCAATTTTAACAATATACACTAAATGATATGACTAAGTAGAACTACAACAGTGTACGGAAATTTTGTAATCAGCCATCGAGGGTATGTTTCCACAAATAACACTCCGTTATCTTAAGAGGCCAGGGGTCCGTTGACTGCTTGTCTAAAATCTGTAAATGCCACGGGGACTATAAATTTCTCTATCTTAACGACTATGATATACAGTGGGTAGATACATATACGCAGGTCGTGGTTTAGTCATACTACGCAGTCAAATGTTTCACCAGATATGAGGCATCTTTTGGAATCTGATTCTAACTTCAAAAATAGGAGGTAGAGAAATTGTGTGTGTGTTTTTCTTTTTTACGCTCTTACGGGTACCTTTGTTGGTGAACCAAATTTGATAATTCTTTCCGTTTTAATCGAATTATAATAATAATATCTGGGGACAATGTCACACAGATCATCCTAGCCCCAAACTAAGCAAAGCTTGTACTATGGGTACCAGGCGACGATATACATACTTATATAGATAGATAAATACTTAAATACATAGAAAACATCCATGACTCAGAAACAATTATTCGTGCTCATCACACAAATATTTGCACTTACCGGGATTCGAACCCAGGACCACCAGCTTCGTAGACAGGAGCACTACAAACTAGGCTACGGCGACCGTCAATTGAATACTTTCGCAATGGAACCAGAGAATTGAACAACCCATTGGAAGTTTGAACCAAACTTCCGATCGGTTGAATAAAAGAAAAGCTGAAGTTGATCTATATATCTATGTTCAACAGTTATTAGATACAAAAAAGTTTTTTTGTTTTATTGTAATTCTACAATTAAAGTTCTATTGTCAAAATTATTATAGATTAAGACTACAGACATTGAAGACAAATAATATTAATATATTCTCAGTGTTGACACACAGTATGTCAGTGTGTCAAAAGCAAGGTATGAGTATTTTTTTTATTTCAACAATTTACTTCTAATATCTATACGAGTATATAAAAATATCAGCTTTCTGCACTACTTCTCCATATATTATGTAGGTACTTTGACTGTTGAACACTCTTCCGCTAAACGTGAATGGAATAATCATCATCATCATCATCATATCAGCTGAAAGACGTCCACTGCTGGACAAAGGGCACCCCCAAAGATCTCCACAATTGCCGGTCTTGCGCTATCCGCATCCAGCGATTTCCAGCGACCCGCACAAGATCATCGGTCCATCTTCTAGGGGCCCTGCCCACGCTGCGTCTTCCGGATCGTGGTCGCCACTCGAGAACCGTTCTGCCCCAGCGGCCGTCGGCTCTACGAGCTATGTGACCTGCCCACTGCCACTTCAGCTTGGCAATTCTTACGGCTATGTCGGTTAGGTAATTTGGTTCGCCTGCGCATCTCAACATTTCTGATTCAACTCGCAGGGAAACTCCAAGCATAGCCCTTTCCATTGCTCTTTGGGTGACCTTCTTTGGAATAATAAAATAAAATAAAAACTGTTTTTATTCCCTTAGACTTTAAAAAAGCGGTTGTAAATAGTCAGAAAATGTCACGTCTTGTAGGGCGCATGCCCACGCTGCGTCTTCTGGTTCGTGGTCGACACCTGAGAACCATTCGGCCCCAACGGCCGTCGGCTAGACGAGCTATTTATATGCCTCGCTCACTGCCACTTTGCTTTTCGTATCAGACTTTGGTTCGCCTGCAGATTTCGTCATATTATTATCTGATTCGATATCGCAGGGAAACTCCGAGCATAGCCGTCTCCATTGCTCTTTGGGTGACCCTGAGCCCATAATAATACCCATAGTGAGCGACCATGACTCAGTTCCATATGCCATCACGTGGTACAAAAAATATAATTTTAAAATTAAATTTATTTATTCACACACATATAAAATGAAGACCTATTACATCGTAACTTAGACTTATTGGACATATAGTTGTTATACAATCGAATTTTATATATAATTAATTTTATTTAATCAATAATTTATAAGCTAATATAATTTATTATCGTGTTAAATTTACTTGGCCTCCCCCAACTATGAATAAACCTACGCGGCTAGCGAATGAAACTATGGTATTATTTATGTATTACCTATTTGTATATCTGTTTTAGTATGGAGTTAAAGAAAACATCATTAACAACTTTAAGTTGAAAATTTTAAGTCAAAGATGTAGCTATACTGCGTAGATATTTACACCTACTACCAACAAACGCTAGTAAACTTACAGAACGACAGCACGTACAGTCAGCTTCAAAAGTCGATGAACAGAATGTATATTTAACAGTACAGTTACGGCGACAAATCGGGGTAATCTAATGATATATTTAATGGATGTGCTGGCGTCTGTACAGACTTTTTATCCATTAAATATTATCATTAGATTACCCTGATTTGACGCCGTAACTGTACTGTTAAATATACATTCTGATCATCGACTTTTGGAGCTGACTGTACCTTGTTGAAATCATCACAACTTACACATATCATGGGCCTAACAGTATATAATAAATTACCACATGACATAAACGCGTCTCGAAGTCCTGAAGCGCTGGTTAGTTAACCACGTTTTTTCCTCTTGTTTCGCCTTCGATTTTATTTGAATACACCCGTTCTGTTTCGATATACTGCTTATATATATATATATATATATATTTATATATATACCTCTAAATTTAAACAGTCCGAACGTTATTCTTTTAGTTCTAGAACTTTCACTTATATTGAAATACTTCTGCCCTTCTCTTCGCGTATCTCTTTCTTTTCTCTCAGGAAATTAACAACATCTGTTTCTTTTAATTCTAGAACCATGTAATGTCAATTTTGTACCTAGAATTTTGTGTGTCTTTCATCAACTATCCGTTTTCTTTTCTTCTAGTACTAACAAGAACATTCTCGAAATGCTACAAATGCCACTAAAACCCCAACTCTCTCCCTTACTGGTAGTGGGCCTCGAACCCCAAACGTGACAATACAAATAAAACATACGGTGAAATCAATAACCTTCTTATTTTTGAAGTCGGTTCAAAAGTTGGCAGCATTGAACAGAATCTAATATGAAATATACCACACCTACGTGACCAGCGTGGCATGAACAGAAAACCAGTCGTCACATACGTTAAAATGCTTTCAGTAATATGCTAAATGGGTGAAGTGTGCTTACCCACGCATGCATACGTGATTATGGGATTACAACCAGATACGACTTAAAGTGGATTTCAACATTTTTGGAGCCACAAATTGCTTTCTTTACTATATGGCTTCTGATAGGTGAGTTGTGCCAGTTTCGTGGGAGTTTGTTTGGCTTGATAAATAACCGGCCAAGTGCGAGTCGCGCACGAAGGGTTTCGTACCATTATCTATAAAAACGAACAAAAATTCACGTTCATTGTATGGGAGGGCTCCCATACAATGAACGTGAATTTTTTGTTCGTTTTCATAGATATGGTACCTTAACTATTTATTTTATACTAGCTGTGCCACGCGGTTTTACCCGCGTTAAACTTTATAAATTATCACAGCTCCACCCCCGTAATAATGTGTAGCCTATATGTTGACCCAACCTGTGGTAATATTTATGCAAAATTTGAAGTAAATCAATGCAGTACTTTTTGAGTTTAGCCTGAACATACATACAGACAAACAGACAAAAATTCCAAAAACTATATTTTTGGTTTCGATATCGCTTGTAGACCTCGCCCCAAGTATCCTTTTAAAAAAATATTCAATGTACAGTTTTTACTTTCCTATGATTGTATTATATGTATGGATTGTCATTTAGTTTTTTTTGTTATAGCGGCTACAGAAATATGTAGATCATCTGTGAAAATTTCAACTGTCTAACTATCACGATTCATGAAATACAGTCTGGTGACAGACGGACAAACAGACAGACAGCGAAGTCTTAGTAATAGGGCTCCGTGTTACCCTTTTGGTACGGAACCCTAAAAATGAATGAGAAAGTTAGTTTTCCGGACACCTAACTTGATATACCAAAAAATACTTCTTAAAAACTGATAGATAACTAAAAAAATTACCCCATTTAGAGCATCGTGAAGCATCTGGCTATAAGTACTTCCTATTCCTAGAACTAAAAAGACACGTCTATTACTGAACAAATGCCTCCACGAAGGCTGGGAGACCCAACTGTCCGTTTTCTAGCCGATATTCTCTCGGGACCTTTACACGCCCACTATAGTCTTAACGCCATAAGATGAGTTCCCTGACAGTTCTTGTCTGACAATTGTAGTGACGTGACCTAACGAAATATAAATCTATACTATATATATATATATATATATATAATATAAATTTTTATAATATCAGAGTTGACAAATGCAAATAATAAATGAATAATGTATCAGATGAATGAATACCCTATGGTGTTATTATCGTAATTGCAATGGTGAAATTTATTGCAAAAGTTGTAAATTATTGTTTAATTTAATATTTATTATTTTATTTATTGACTGTTGCATGCATGCACCTATTAATGTAATTGAAAATAATTGCATTATATATGAACACATTTTATTTTGTTAACGAATTAACGGAAAGACGGTCACCGTAGCCTAGTTGGTAGTGCTCCTGCCTACGAAGCTGGTGGTCCTGGGTTCGAATCCCAGTAAGTGCAAATATTTGTGTGATGAGCATGAATATTTGTGTCTGAGTCAGGGATGTTTTCTGTGTATATAAGTATTTATTTATCAATATAAGTATGTATATCGTCCCTGGTACCCATGGTACAAGCTTTGCTTAGTTTGGGGCTAGGATGATCTGTGTGAAATTGTCCTTAGACATTATATTATAATAAATGAAAAAGCAATGCTTGGTAGATGGGTTGGCGCAGTATGGTGCCCATAATACACAGAGAGGCTGCTGCGCATGGGGGCGTAGTTCGTATCTCATTTAAAATATGTAAATAATTTTCATTAGGCATATTTCTATAAACGGGCATGTAAACAAAAAGTAAAGAAAAATATAAAATTAAGGTTCTTAAATGTTAGTTCACAAATTAAAAAAATATATATTTCGGGGCAAATAACACATTGCCATCTGATCCTACGCTAGGCAGAGCCTGTACTATGGCCACTCGACATTTAATAAACATACTTATATATACTTTCAAAAAATATGCACTAACATAACAAACAAAATGAAATGCAGCACAAATAAGGAAGTGTCGGGTGAGTTTTTTCGAACCTAATAATTTCATAAGAGTCCTACATCAAAATATAGCAAGCTTTCTACGGAAAAAAAGTGAGCTTGAAATTGTATTGAACAGTTTGCGAGACGAAAAACAAGACCCAGACATTGTGTGCTTATCAGAGACTTTTGTGAGTAGCGGTAGTGAAAAAAATATGAGCTTAAATGGTTATCTTTTAGCAGATTCTTTTTGTAGAAAAAAGAAGAGAGGCGGGGTCTGTATTTTTATAAAACGATATTTAAGCTTTAAAAAAGTTTCATTTTTAAATGATTATGCTTGCGAAAATAGTATGGAATGCTGTGGTATTGAAATCACTGAACATAATTTGGTAATATTGTGTTTTTATCGTACTCCCACCTCCAACGCTTTTGTATTTTTAAAGGGTCTGAATGATATTTTATATAGGTTAAATCGATATAGGAACAAGCAGATTATCTTGGCAGGCGATTTTAATATTAATACGTTAAAGGAGAGTAAAGAGTCATTAGAACTTACTGATATTGTTAAAAATTTCCATATGTACTTTCATATTACCGTGCCTACACGGAATGAAGCCTGCATTGATCACTTGATTAGTAACGTTAGATCTGCATCGGGAAACACACGCAATTTCGAACTGTCTGACCATAATACAGCGCAAATGTTAAATATACCAATTACCAAGAAACAATTACAATTGGAGACTTACTACGTAATGAAACGAGATTACAGTGATGAGAACATTGTCAAATTTCGAGAGTACATTAAAAGTTTGAGTTTTATATCGGTTTTTCAGGCAGATGATATTAACATTGCGTTTAGACTATTTCATGACGAATTAAGTTTGTTGTATAAATTGTGTTTTCCTGCGATGAAACGAAAAATAAAAATGTATACTTTGTCACCAAAATGGATAACAATAGGTCTTAAAAAAAGTTGTAAGACTAAAAGGTATCTTCGTTATATACACTATAAGGAAAAATCAGAAATCTGTAAATCTCGGTACAAAACGTATAATAGATTGCTTCGTCGATGTTTCAATACGGCGCAGAGAATATCTAATGAACAAATTTTGGCATCTGCTAAAAAAAATGCAAAGCAGCCTGGAATATTATAAAAAACGAAGCAGAGCAAATACAAACCACTGAATATATTAGTGAGATCAGATATAATGATCAAATTTTAACCAATCCTACCGAAATAGCAAATGTGTTTAATAATTACCTTGTAGAGATGACTAAAACGTCCGAAAAGGGCCAACAAACTTATAAAAATATTTCACCACACAGCATATTTTTAAAACCCTACGATATTCGAGATATCTACAATATTATAAATAGCCTAAACAACACCTCTGCTGTAGGGTATGACGAAATCTGCACAAAGGTGGTAAAGTCATGTAATATTGAACTAGCGCCAGTTCTAACACACCTGGTAAATCTTTCTTTTGAGGGTGGGTGTTTTCCGGATTTACTAAAGATTTCAATTGTTAAACCTTTGTTTAAAAAAGGTGATAAAAAATCACTTGTAAATTATCGTCCAATCACGCTTATTCCAGTGTTAGCAAAAATATTTGAAAAGGCGATGCAAAGAAGGCTTGTTAGTTTTATAAATAAATTTGACATAATTAGAAGTAACCAATATGCATTTCAGAGAAACAAATCGACTACACTGGCAAGTTTTAACTTAGTTAATGAAATCATCAAAAATCTAGATGACCGAAAGAAGACTTTTGTTGTATTTTTTGATATGTCCAAAGCATTCGACTATGTTTCCCACGAACTACTTTTGGAGAAATTAGAAATGTATGGGGTCAGAGGACCAGCGCTAAATTGGATGTCTTCTTATCTAAGAAATCGGACACAATGTGTAGAGATCGCAAACTTGAACAATGAAGGGGAATTAATAAATTATAAGTCCAAATATATTACAAATGGATTTGGTGTTCCCCAAGGGAGTGTGTTGGGCCCTATTTTGTTCCTCTTTTACATTAACGACTTACCTAATATAACTAAGTATGAATGCACGCTTTTTGCTGATGACGTTTCTATAGTAATATCTCAAGATAAAAATTTTGACATAGAGAATGAATTAAATGACATAATTAATGAAGTAATATCATGGCTCAATAATAATAATTTACAAATTAATCTTAATAAAACTAATTATACTCAATTTAAGAATAATTCACATACTAGACATAATAATATTAATGTAAAATTTGAGGATCAATTAATCGGTGAAGTATCATGTACAAACTTTCTGGGAGTCACACTTGACAACAGATGTAATTGGAAAGCACACGTGGCAAAGGTCTGTGATAAACTTAATAGATTTGTGTATGTTCTATATAAGCTGCGCAAAACCTCAAATCAAAAAACACTCCTAGCAGCTTACTATGGCTATGTGTTTTCGGTACTTAAGTATGGCCTGTTGATATGGGGCAACTCTACAGATATTAATAAGGCATTTATTGTACAGAAAAAGTGTGTGCGTGCAATGGTTGGATTACGACCTTACGAATCTTGTAAGCCAGTCTTTAAAGAACTGGAAATATTGACTCTTCCATCGATGTATATACTGGAACTATGTAATTTCGTTAAACAAAACCAAGAAATATTCAAAAAAGCATCAGACATTTTCCCGAGAAATACAAGAAAGCCGGACAGATTGGTTTTAGACACTAGGCCAAAAACTACATTATTTCTAAAAAACTCTTATGCTATGTGTATTAAAGTATATAATGCAGTTCCAGATGAAATCAAAAAGTTACCCAACAAACGTTTTTCTAAAGAACTGCGCAAATGGCTTTTAAAAATGAATTTTTATTCTGTAACGGATCTTTTCACCACAAGAAAATAAATAAAAATATATAATGATACTGAAATGTACTAATTATACTGTCACCTAAAAATAATTTTATTGTAAGAAAGTAAAATGTTATTAATTTATTTCAATCATGAATAATCTAATTTGTTATTTTTAATTTTATTCATCATTATTATTATTATTATTTTATTTTGTCAATTAAGATTGTTGTGTTGTTTTGTGTTTTTTTGGAATTTTTGTTTTTTATTCATATTTTTATATTTTTAATTATGTCATGTCATTAATATGACAAAGTGTTATGGCTCTGTAATTTTAAATTTAAGAACTCACTGTACCACACTTTAAGACAATAAATAAATATTCTATTCTATATTCTATTCTATTCTAAATATTAATAATAATAATATCTAGGGACAATGTCACACAGATCATTCTAGCCCCAAACTAAGCAAAGCTTTTACTATGGGTACCAGGCGACGATATACATACTTATATAGATAGATAAATACTTCAATACATAGAAAACATCCATGACTCAGAAACAAATATTCGTGCTCATCACACAAATATTTGCACTTACTGGGATTCGAACCCAGGACCACCAGCTTCGTAGGCAGGAGCACTACCAACTAGGCTACGGTGACCATCAAATACACACACACACAGACACAGAAGAAATAGCTGTGCTCATTACACAAAGATTTGTCCAGGGTGTGGTTCGAACTCCCGACCTCTGGCTTAGCAGTCAGGGTCACTAACCACTAGACCAACAGGCTTAGTTATGTATTTGCTGAAAAAAAATATTAATATTCAGTTAATATAAAATTAGATAACTTCAGCTTGCCATCAAAATAGTACATGCATCTAACAACAAAAGGTCATATTTGTAGTTTAACACATATTATAAATATAAATTATTAATATTATGAATGCGAAAGTAACTCTGTCTGTCGGCCTGTCGCGCTTTCACTCCAAAACTACTGAACTAATTTTAATGAAAATTGGTACACAGTTAGTCTCGAGCTTGAGAAAGGACATAGGCTTCTTTTTAATGCGGAAAAAGGGTCGTAAGGGGTTGCAGGGGGGATGAAAAGTTGTATGAAAATATCGTCATTTTTAGAGTCATAAGCTGTGGGGATGAAAAGTTGTATGAAAATATCGTCATTTTTAGAGTCATAAGCTGTGGATTCAATATAAATAAATATGACATTCAAAGTTTGTAAAAGT
The DNA here is from genome assembly GCA_951640165.1 of Pseudoips prasinana. Lineage (NCBI taxonomy): Eukaryota > Metazoa > Arthropoda > Insecta > Lepidoptera > Nolidae > Pseudoips > Pseudoips prasinana. The sequence continues at coordinate 28,390,806 of OX621246.1, forward strand.
TTAATCCGCAAGGGTGTAATAACAATATGGAATAGGGGATGAAAATTTGTAAAGAAATATGTACAGTTTGTGTGAATGTTTTATAAGTTTGCGACAGGAATCAAAATATTGGACATATTCTGATGCAACTATTAAGTAGTCATACAAAATATACGGAAGAAGTCGCGGGCACAGCTAGTAATATTATAAATGCGAAAATAACTAAATCTGCCGATAGGCAGACATAGTTTTGTATGACTCCTTAAATGTTGCATCGCTTCCACGCCAGAACTACTGAACAGATTTAAAAGAAATTTGGTACCCAGTTAGTCTAAACAAAAGGCTTGTAAGAGGCTGAAAGAGGGGATAAAAAGTTGTATGGACGACAAGAGACAATATATTAAACATATTCTGATATAACATTCACGGAGTCATTACAAAATGTGCGGATAATGTCGCAGCTAGTTTTTAATAAAATCTTAATATTTATGAAACCATATTTCATTATAATGATACCAATTCTTGCCTCAAATTCGGACCTATTTAACTATATTGGTAATCATGTTTATTAAACAAGACAAACGGCAGGAAACCAACCAATCACCATAAAAGACCTATAAATAATTGTCCAAAAGTATTTCACAAAATTAAATGTTTTCATTCCTATTCACATTTAAAATGATTTAACAACCCATAAGCCATATAAATTGAGGTTATAGATCCACTAATCATTTTTAGAGTTATCAATCACAAATAATAATAAACAAAGTTGGAAAATGTAAACCTATAAATCAAATTGGATTTATTTTATTCTGACTAGTTCCGGAATCTTAAATTGTATAAGTTATAGTTATGTGAGTTCTAAGTGGTTCATTGGTGGTCTTTGACGAATATAAATCTATACGAGAAGACATTGGTTTAATTTTAGACATCATCTATAGATAATCGTAATAAATCGTAGGAAAGTCAAAAATCGATATCGAAGCCAAAAATATAGTTTTTAGAATTTTTGTCTGTTTGTCTATATGTTTGTCCGGGCTAAACTCAAAAAGTACTGCATGGATTTACTTAATTTTTTTTGTAATTTGATTGAATATTACTAAGAGGTGGGCTCAACATATATGCTACATATTATCACGCTAGCACCTACGGCAGAGGAGCTGTGATAATTTATAAAATTTAAGGCGGGTAAAACCGTAGGGCACAGCTACTATTTTAATTTAATAATATATATATATATATATATTATAAATTGTTATATATGTTGTATTATATAAGTTGGTAGTGCTCCTGCCTCCGAAGCTGGTGGTCCTGGGTTCGAATCCCAGTAAGTGCAAATATTTGTGTGATGAGCACGAATATTTGTTTCTGAGTCATGGATGTTTTCTATGTATTTAAGTATTTATCTATTTATATAAGTATATATATCGTCGCCTAGTACCCATAGTACAAGCTTTGCTTAGTTTGGGGTTAGGATGATCTGTGTGACATTGTCCCTATATATTATTATTATAAATATTAATAAAATAAATTAAACAATAATTTACAACTTTTGCAATAAATTTCACACCATAGGGTATTAATTCACCTGATACATTATTCATTTATTAGTTGAATTTGTCAACTCTGATATTGAATAAAAACATTTAGCAAGTCCCTCCCAATTATGGCCACAATTCCACTGTGGAGATTCTCTGGAAGGTTACTGTCCAGCTGTGGACATAGATGTTATAGATTTTCTACTTTATCACAAAAGCATAAGGTTCACTTTTAAAGGGGCATTTTGACAGATTAGTGCAGCTTGATGTGCTGGCGTCTGTACCTACACCTAATATGTATGTATATAATAGTTCAGTATGCACAGTGCACTTCGCTATACGTGATAGAAGTCTCTCACGGCAAAGCAATACTAATGTCAATGGGGCACCAGCTGCGCCGACCCGATGTACATACTTGTAATTTCGATTAGAAAGAGCCGAGAGTACTTCAGTTAAATAGCCCTATAGGTATTTTGCTGTGTGGTAATGGCGGCGATTATCAGAATATCATCAGCGGTGTGTAGAAGTGAACCCGATGGAATATCTACCAGAGGACGGGCAGCAGCTTCTTTGTGATTGCTATGGCCATCTTACTGCGATCAACAACTTAACTTTTTTTTTATTGCCTTAGGAAGCAGACGAGCTAGCGGCCCACCTGATGGTAAGTGGTAACCGTTGCTCATGGACATTCGCAGTGCCAGGGGGCACAGCAAACCGCTGCCTACCGTGATATTAGTAGGGGAGAAGTGGCATGAAGGAGCCAGGTTTTGAAAGAGCCACTTGCGTTATTTCGTTAATTTACGAACGGATTTGGGGAGTGAATTTATTTTTAGGTGGCAACACTGATTTCCCGTCACCCATAAACATTTGACAGTTCGCCGACACCAACGGCCGCCGGTTCGTCAAGTCGAAGTTTTTGGGTCTAAAAAGTAAGTATTTTTTTTCATTTAAGTTGTTTTTTGGTATTTTATTGTAAACAAATGTGGGTACATGGATTATAGATTGAGGTACTGCATATATTTAGCCTTACAGCTGCGTAAAAAATTTAAAGAGAAAGTTTTATTAATGTTGTGATTTTGAAGATTATATTTTTTTAAAGAATAGGCTATGAAAGAGCCGGTAAATTTGTTTTTAACTGTGGCATTAAGGGGAAATACAATTTTTTTTGCAAGACATGTTTCTAATTTTATGAAAATTGCAATACCTAAAGTCTGAATCTTAAGCTTAAAAAATAGATAGTTAAGATTTTAAAGCTTTTTACTAAGCATTTTTTTTAAGTTCTTAAAGATTTAACTGTTGTTTTTGATAGGTGATTATATTTGTTATTTTGTGTATATTTCGAGATTTTTATCAATAAATAATTATTCGTCACTAATAAATAGGTATTGACTGAATAATATGTTAAGATTAAAGCGTTTGTTAGAATGACTCATAGTGATTGATAGTATTAAAAAAAACTTTAAAAAGTCATTAGTTTTAAAACAAATATTTGTTAGAATTGTCTTTTTGTTATTTTTTAATAAGGAAATAATTATTTTTTTTCATAGTTATTGCAATTACATTATTATAATACAGACTGGCTCTTTCATAACATTTAGTGGCTCTTTCAATACCTGAATGTTATGAAAGAGCCAAAACACACATTTTTTTAAAATGATTATTTCACTTATTTCATTGTTGCTTTTAAGGTGTTTTTGTATGAAATTACCTACTTTAATAAATAAACAATAATTAGAGAAAAAAATATCATCATTTCATTCATTTTAAGTATATTTTCTAGCTCTGTTAAGTAAACTGGTTCTTTCATGCCACTTCTCCCCTACTCTTTTTAAACCTCGTTTGAAGAAGGACATGTCGTAGCGCTTAACATTATATTTATATATATGTATATAGCATAGATGCTATATAATATGTAAGTTAAGTATAAGTTTGTAGCGTCTTAAGTTCACTGTTTTTGTCAAGGTACCAGTGCGTACCATGTTATCATTTTTGTACACTGACAACTACCGCAACTCTTTTATACCATACTCCAATCCCTGCCTAGGTTGTCTGGAAGAGATCACATTTAGTGATAAGGCAGCCAATTGTACATTTCTGTAATGCATCCTTGTTCCTTATATTTTATTTTACTTGGTGTAGAATAAAGAGTTAACTATCTAACAACGCATCTGCCAAGCGTGGCGATTATGGCATATCCCCTCAAGATGATTTTTTGGCGAGGCTTTTGTCCAGTAGTGGACTTCTTACAGCTGTTATGATTATAGGTAGTTACTTGACGAAGTCTTGATCTGCACATGTTAATATTCATTAACATCATTATTGGAACGAAGTTTCTTATCGCGCGTTGTGAAAGGGGGCTAGACGGAAAAAAATCTTACGAAAAGTTGTCTCGACACTTTTTGCAGCTGTGCGGCGTGCGCATGTTTCTCTGTCTCTCTCTCTCTTATAGAAAGCAAGCCAGATGTTTTCATTTCTATTTCGCATTGAACAGTGTGGTGTCGCAACGATTATTTTTGTTGAGTGTATTCAGGTCTTTGTACATAATAAATAATAAGAAATAACTTCGTTCCATCCGGGTGTCCCTTGACACCTCTCAAGTTTTCTATATTTCATACGAAAGACGTCTATTACTGAAGAAAAGTCTGCTGCAATGATCACAGAGAGATTTTGCTGTCCGTATTCTGGTCTGTATTCTCTCGGGACCTGTACTGCCTCGCCACCTCACGGTTTAAGATGAGGTGGTGATAATTGTCGCTGTCACCACACAGTGTTTTCGCAAGTGGTCAGTTTGTGACTATGGATGTATGGATTATTGTTACTCTTTCACGCAAAAGCTACCAAACCGATTTTGATGAAACTTAGTTATTATTTGTATTAGACAAATAATAAAGTAATATATATCCGCATTACATATACCTAGCTTTAAGCTAATTCTAAATAAAGTAGGTAGTACTCGCTGATAATGCAAGCTACATTATCAGCGTGTACTTAATACTCTATCTATAGATCAAAGATTTTATTTATAGTTTAGGACTTTTAGAATTCAAAGAAACACACACAAACATTTATAGTACGAAAATACGCAATTGGCCAGTATTTTAGTTCTATAACTAGTATTATACCGTCATTTGGTAAAGGTAGTCGCCCCGCCACTTCATGTTCCGGGTACGGAATGCGCAAAGGGAAATTACGTGTTACCCAGAAGTAAAAAATATAATAAATTAAATATAATGTTTATTTGTCGTAAATTATGTATCAATAATTTAATATAAATGGGTTCTATGTACAATTCTAGTGAATGTAAGCTATAACCTAAGAACATGTTTGGTAATTGTTTGTATTAATATAATTTATTGCATTTGAATAATAGTTACAACGAGTATTCCTTGTACAATTTACATAAAATTATTTTGACATATAAATACATAGATTCATGTGGTTTGCCATACAGTAAATAAGCAGTTGAATAATATTTATTATTTGATTATAATATATTTACATTACTTAAGCGACGAATATTAAATTTTACAAATAAAATATTTTGTAGAATATTAAAAATACAATAAACAAATAAAACGCCTTTCCTACCTGAATTTATTGAGGACTTAGGTAGATAAGGCCTACCGACCAGTCAGGTGCCCAGAAAGCTGGCTACGTTGACCCAGGTTGGCAAGCTCTCTCTGATGATTCAAACTCCCTGACGAAATCCTGCGCATGAGTCTATTGTTTCTGCTCCACACTGAAGTGAGAAACGTATATCTATCATTAATAGATGCTTATTTTGTGCTGATTTATTGGTGAAAAATAGCCGGTATTTGAAACTGAACCGCTAAAATAGTATTTAGGTATATCTTGTTCTGTAGTTTTTGCTTATAAGTAATTTATTTAATCTCAAAAATGTGAAATCATAAATTCTATCGTCCGGCGGGTGTTGAACCTGCACCATCTACCAATCCGTGCAGGTTCGAGACCCGCCGGAAGATAGAATTTATGATTTCTCATTTTTGAGATTAGATTAACGCTTTGCATTGTGAATAATGCTATAAACTTCAAACTTAATAATTTATTTAACTTCTTAGTGGTCCGATTTTAGTATAAGATTTATTTAATGCCACATATATTTCACTGTAAATAATTAATTTCCATTGACAATATATATTTGAAAAATATGCTCATCTCTCTCTTGACCTCTCATTTATTACTAAACACGAAATAAAATTATATATATTAATCATTTCTTTTTGTAAGTCTGTATTATTATAATACATGTATTTTGGCACTTTAATACTAAATTAAGAATAACTGTAAATAAGCCTTTGACAGTTGCAACATTAATATCCGTTCAATTATACATCATGACGACATCTCAGTGGATACAATGGCACTAGAAAATCCACACTTACAACCAATATTTTGCCAAATGATTTGGCAAGAGTAATAATGAGACAACAAGATGGTATTTTAGTCTGATTTATTTAAGATATAAAAAGGGTTTAAATACTAATGTTGTACGTGTAAAATACTGTCTTATTTTATCGCTAAGCTTAATCAATAAATGTGCCTTATCTAAATACGTGATATTATGTGCGATATACAGTCGCTACATATACACCCCCTTTAAAAAAATATATATTTATAATTCTTATCGTTGATTAAAAATATACAGTAATGTTTTAAATTAGTAATAATAACATAATATGTAACTAGTGACCGTAACCTTGCTGATGCAGAATATAATAAAAATTGCTGATGTTGTTTTGACACATTACTCTGCCTTGGTCGATGCACTTGGTTTGTGCAAGCATATGCGCCATGACCTAGGTTAACCGTGGCATTTGTGTTGATTATTTCCCGCAAGCATTTTCACTCTCCTGTCCACGGCCTTGAGAACTCCGTAGAGTAGGAGGATGCCCAGGGTGATTATAATTTGGCCTATTGCGATGTTTCTTGTCCACCGTAGCTCTTCCAGGATAAGGCTTCTTAGTTGGTCGGCTTCATTTTGTTTTAAGCAGCTGTCGGAGTTGTAGACGATTTGGTCTTTGGAGCTTTGGTTGCCCATTGTTCTTTCGGAGATGCTGGCGATGAATGATGGCGTTTGTTAAAACACCGTGGGTATTTAAATGGGCAGAATACTTGCGTAAGCGAATACCGAATCGTACTACGGGTTTAACTGTCCGTCCTGACTTCGTGATGTACGTGTTCGGATTGTTTGATTTAATTTCTGAGGTAGGCACGTTTATAGTTTCACTGTTGATAACAAATGCTGGTTTTAATCTGTCTATTGATATTATTGTTTCCTTATCTCCAATCTTAATGGCATATGCTTTGTTCATTCTTTTTGTCACTGGGAAAGGTCCTTCATAGGGGGGTGTTAGACTTTTTTTTATTCTGTCGCATCGCACAAATACGTGTGAGCATTCCTTGAGCTCGGGATGAATGAAAATTGCTCGGCTTTGCTTCTTACGTTTTGGTACTGATATCATATGACTGATGTCCTTTTGAATATTTTTAACTAATTCTTCGTATGTAGAAGGTTGGTGTGATGATTCGAAAAAATCCCCAGGGAGTCTTATAGACGCGCCCGTATGTCATCTCTACTGCGCTATATCCTGTATCTTCGCGTACACAACTTCGCAAACCAAGTAGAACCGTAGGAATTTCTTTCATCCAATTAGCGTTAGATCCCTTTGTCATGAGCGCTGCTTTTAAGGTTCTATGAAATCTCTCTATCATTCCATTTGCTTGTGGGTGATAAGGCGTTGTCCTAATTTTGTGTACTCCTAAAAATTGTGAAAGTGACTCAAATATTCTTGATTCAAATTGTCGACCTTGATCCGTCGTAATGCGTAATGGGCATCCGAACCTTGATATCCATGTTTCATATAGTGCGTGGGCTATCCTTTCGGCGGTGATATCTTCAACCGGAATTACTTCCGGCCATGAAGTACAACGATCTATGATTGTAATTAAATATCGTTTTCCTTCCGAAATAGGGAGAGGACCCACAATATCCATGTGCGAATGTTCGAACCGTTGCGATGGCATGAAGTTGCCAACAGGTGATATTGTGTGGCGTTGTATTTTTGATTTCTGGCAAGCTATGCACGATTTACACCAGTTATTGATATCTTTGTTCATACATGACCATAAATATCTTTGAGTTATCAATTTTCTAGTAGTTTTCTTCCCACGATGACTCAGTCCATGAATGACGTCAAAAACTTGTCTTCGTAATTTTTCTGGTAAATAAGGACGATTTTTTCCAGTAGATGTGTCGCAGCTGATGCTTTGTGTAGAACCCGGAAGCATGATGTTATTAAATTTCAAATTGTTATTGTCACGAAGTCTAATTAATTCTTGGTCATTCAGTTGGCATCGCGCTAAGTCAGCATAATTAAATGGTGATGGCATATCAATTTGTTCTATACGTGATAGTGCGTCTGCAACAATATTATCACGTCCGCTAATGTGTTGAATATTGGTGCAATATTGCGAAATGAAATCTAATTGACGTACTCGCCGTGGCGTATCATTCGATGATGGTTTTTGAGAAAATGCGTAAGTCAAAGGTCGGTGATCAGTGAAAATTGTAAACTCTCTTCCTTCAATTAACTTTTGAAAATGCTTGACTGCCATATATACTCCGAGCAACTCTCTATCGAATGTTGAGTATTTTTGTTGAGTTACACTTAACTTTTTAGAGAAAAATCCTAATGGTTCCCAATTACGTCCACACTTTTGTTGTAGAACCGCGCCAACACAGGTAGAACTGGCATCCGTCATAAGGGCCAGTGGGGCGGTGCGGGAGGGATGAACTGTCAATACTGCGTTCAAAATGTTTTCCTTGCATTTATCAAAAGCTTTTTCGGCCTCTGTTGACCAAGGAATAGGAGAATTATCGTTCTTTTTAGAGTCGTGCAGATAGTCGTTTAGAATGTTTTGATAGTCAGCGGCGTGTGGAAGGTTATTTCTATAAAAATTAATCATGCCTAAAAATCTCCTTAATTCTTTGACTGTCTTTGGCTTTGGGAATTCCATAATTGCCTTGTACTTTTCCTCAGTTGGGCATATTCCTTGGCTCGTTATATGATAACCTAAGAAATCTATTTCGCTCTTGAGAAAGTCACATTTTTCGAGATTAATAGTTACTCCATTCTCCTGTAAGCGTTTGAAAACCGTGTCCAAATGCTGATAATGCAAAAGCTCATTGTCTGAAGCTATAAGGCAATCGTCAACAAAGACGAATACGAAGTCTAAATCTCTGAATAGAGAGTCCATGAATCGTTGGAATGTTTGCGCTGCATTGCGTAGACCAAAAGGCATTTTTAAATATTCAAAAAGTCCAAAAGGAGTGATAATGGCAGTTTTTTCCACATCTTGCACAGGAATACAGTGGTAGGCCTTCCGAATATCGATTTTGCTAAAGATTTTTTTCTTCTCTAATATATAAGTGAAATCTTTTAATCGTGGAAGTGGGTATTTATCAGGTACAGTCACGTTATTGAGCATTCGATAATCTCCACATGGTCTCCATTCGCCATTCTTTTTCTTAACCATATGTAAAGGACTGGCCCATGGGCTGTCCGAAGGGCGACAAATGCCAAGCTGCATCATATTCCGAAATTCCTTTTTGGCTGTATGATATTTATCAGGAGGTAATGGTCTTGCACGTGCTGATACAGGCGGTCCTTTAGTGATAATGTGATGCTTAATCTTGTGTTTTGGAGTAGTGTGGAGGGAAGAAATTTTCGTAATATCCTCATATTTTTTTAAAAGTTGAGTAATGCGCCGATTGTTTCCAACGTAAATAGTCCGGAGAATGTTGACGCTTATAGTAACTTGGAGTGCTGCGTCGATAGTCTCTATGATTGCGCTGAATTGTATTTAGTTACAATTGCATTTTTGCTAATTGGGCTAATATGCAGTTCATTGCACCGTCGTCTGTTTTATTTATATTTTCGTTTACGGCTGATACCTCAGTAAGTTTTGAATTTTATAATATTTTGTCGGCAATCTGGCTCATCTTATTGACGTCCATGTCCTCTGTGACAGCTAGAACTGTAGTAACTGATGGTGGTAAAAGTCTCAACCATAGTAGTTTGATGGTTTCATCGCCGATTTTTCCTTTACCCAAAACTTGCATCTTGCGTAGAAGTTGTGATGGTTTTTGATCGCCGAGGTCCATTTCAGACGATAATTTTTGAAATTGACGCTGTTCTGATTCTTCATAGCAGTCGATTAGACGTACTTTGATGGTCTTATACTTTTCTGTAGATGGCAGGCAGGTAATAAGGTCACTAACCTGTAGTATTTCTTCCTTGGATAGCTTCGCCACCACCGTATAATACTTGTAATCGTCGCCTTGCTTCTGTGGTGCTAATATGGCTTCGAGTTGTGTAAACCATAATCTGGGTTGGTCCCTCCAAAACTCCGGAATGCGGGACAGAATGCCGGTGCCAGCTGCTATTTCGAGTGTTTCATGTTGGTTGCTGCTTGATTTGCACGTTGGTTGAGTCATGTTGCGTGTTTTTCTTCACGAGGTCACCAATTTGCCAAATGATTTGGCAAGAGTAATAATGAGACAACAAGATAGTATTTTAGTCTGTTTTATTTAAGATATAAAAAGGGTTTAAATACTAATGTTGTACGTGTAAAATACTGTCTTATTTTATCGCTAAGCTTAATCAATAAATGTGCCTTATCTAAATACGTGATATTATGTGCGATATACAGTCGCTACAAATATCATAAAAACATTGATAAGTTCAAAGTGTATTGAATTCCGAGGCGTCACCTTTAGAATAAATATTTTGGCGCTAAGAATTAAATAAATAAAAAAGGTTTTTATTCACGTAGACTTTAAAAAAGCGCTTGTAAATAGTCAGAACATGTTTGTAGTAATATAGTTGTATACATTAGATATTATTTCTAGTTACATAGATATTTAGGTACATCTTGTATGAAAACATTTATAAAATTTATTTTATTACAGAAATGATATTTAGCTAGCTCGTATCAAGTTATTGTCAAGAGATTATGTTTAATTATCTAGTTTAAGTCTAATATTTTTACTACATATTGTCAATGGTTCTGTCTATATTAAAGGTATTATTATTATGACGGACCTTGTGTTAATAACGACGGTCGCGCTTTAATGCTACCACCGGATCCAATGCGCCCCAACTGAGAAGACCCAGCGAAACAAACTCAGTGGGTTCATCTACTACCGGTTTCAACACGACCCAGTTGAGACGGTCCGGCGAAACATACTCAAGCGGGCATGAACAAGGGATTTGGTCCCATTAGAGTAATTATTTAGTAGGCAAACACAATATATGCTCGATCGGTTGTCTGAATGCTTATTATTTTAGATTATATTTAGGTATACAAAAGAAAAACTTCGAAACAATAGCATTATTCATTTTGAGACAGAGTCAATCATTTTAAATTAAGTATATGATAGCAATCATTTACAGATAGTTCACGTAACACAGCAGATCAGTCATGTCTATATGGCTACAAGATCTCCAGCGAGCAATGTGCAGGTAGGAAGTGAGAGCCAGACGTCTTTGTCATCGATGTACTCTTTAGTGGTGTAATGACCCCTAGCCATAAGTATACGTTTAATATGTGTTTTAAAACTTGTGTCAGGCAGATCAGTAATTTGAGTAGGAAGCTTGTTATAAAACCTAATACAATTTCCTAAAAATGATTTATTAGTTTTGCTTACTCTAAAGCCTGGCATGGCTAGTTTGTTTTTATTCCTAGTATTTATATTATGCAGTTCACTTTTCTTTTTATAATTATGAATATTTTTTCTAACAAACATTATATTCTGATATATATATTCCGATGGCACAGTAAGTATATTTATTTCTTTAAACAAATTCTTTCTTCCTTTGAACAAAGGAAACATATCTACAAACGTAAATACATGTATGGTCATATGAGACACTGCTGGACAAAGGACTAAGTATTACAAATATCTCCACAATTGCCGATCTTATGCTTCCAGCAACCATAACAACTTTATTGGTCCGCCTTTGAGGGGATGCATTGAGGGACGCAGCGTGGGAAGGCATTCTGCGTCTTCTGGTTCGTGCCCGCCCCTCGAGAACCTTACTGCCCCAAGCAGCTTAATAGCTTCTAAGTATATTTTCCTCAACCACCTTCCCTCTCCATAACCCTCAGTGTGCATTCGTATAGATTAAATGCCTTCTCCAATTCTCGCTCTATGGACGCTTTTGGTGCGTCCATCGCCAATAACCTGAATAAATCCACCGACTTTCACCTGACGGGAGCTTTATTTTCGGTTCTAATACGAACTACGACTACTACAAAAAATGTTAACTAATTTTTTTAACACCCATAGTCTTAAATAACCATTTGAACCCCTTTTTCCAAATGGTAGCGGTGGGTCAAGCGTGTCAACCGCACAAACCTGGATTTAACTTAAAACAGACCCCCTTAATATCTAAAAAAAAGTAATAAAAAGAAAACAGTACGCTAAATCCAAAAATAAAATCATTTAATGTACTTATGTGGGGGAACGGAACCAGTAAAGTCCCTGATAGCACTCGGACACATAGCTAATCTAAAATGACATTACAATGACAAAACCAAATTCCTCAGACTGATCCACGTTTATTAGTAAAGGAGAGAGCCTCGTCTCAACTCTCGACGAAATTTAATGTCGTAAATACAAGATTTTTGACATTTACAGCGTTCAAGCCGTTAGAAAACTGTTCATAAATATAATATTTATTATTATACGTGTAAACAGTGACCACGGTGCTTGTAGACGTCGCTTCATTTATTGAAGTAACATTACAGTCCATAAAATTGGTAATAAATGTAAATACATTTCAATGTAAAGCCAATACCTATGTAAATGTAAAATATGGCTTAACCTTTATTAAAATTAGTCAAATAGTTAGCCTAGGAGGCTAACTATATACCACGAATATTTAATTTGTGTCGTCCGCACTTGTGCGACATATCCCTGTATCAGGAGTGAAAAACAGACACATAGCACATCCAGACTCAGAACAACTTTATATGGGTCACATAAATAGTTGTGGAGTTCCAACCCGAAACACCGGGGTACAGAAGTAGTAGGAGGTTAACTCGGTTAATACTTTTGTTGACCAAACCACTCATATTCATATATATGGTATCAGAAAACCTTACACATAATGTCTATCGTTTAATTGTCAAGAAATTGTACAGAAAAACTAAATGACACTTTATAGAGTCAAAACAAATCTATTTAAATTCGGAATTGATACTGTATGTCAGGTTCAGATCTTTGAGTCGCCTTTTGGATGCTGCTCGGTTCCTGCAAGTCCACGCCTTATCATGTCATCGCTTAACGATTTAACGCAAGCGTTAAACATGCCTTCTCAAACGGCTTTAATCTGACAGTAATGCAAGATAACATGTGCCTCAAACCTTTAAGTTCTTCTCTCCTGCTGCTATAACCTCCTACGTTGCTAAAAAAATGCTTTGGCCTGTGTGAAAATATCTGAATAGGCTTAAAGCGCAGGTTGGGCATTCAAATATAATTTTCTTAAAGGGGGAATTAATGGGTTCTTGTTTGTCCTCCAAGCCCTGATACCGGTTGTACTGGGGATTTAATGCAGGCGTCCTTGAAAACGAGAGCAGTGGCCAATAACTGGTCTTAATGGATCTGAATGTGTTTAAATCAAGTTTTGACTTAAGCAACACGAAAGAAGGAGGAGAAGGTAGATCTTACTACAGTAGTATGAAAAACACATGGGACAGCCTTATTAGTCGCAAACTAAGAGCTCAGTCAAAAGGCCAAAGTACAAGACTACAATCATTACTTTAAGTGAGCGGTGTGGATGCGTATATATACATGGTGGCATTTGATTTGTACATCGCATCCTTGACATCGATCCTCTTGTAATATTCTTAAGTTACTTATTCTATGCATCAGCATTGTAAATAATTGTGTTATAAAATTCATGTAGTCATGTTAATTGTGATGCAATATTATAAAATGGGAAGGCGTTGAACTCGACACAGCATTTTATTTCATTGTAAATACGTGCTTTCTATTATGGAAACCCATAAAGTAGAATAAAAGACAGATGGAATTGGACACAACGACATTTTTTTGTTTTTTTTATATATTGCATTTGGTGAAATTAGATATGCTTCTTTACTTTACTATTATGGTGACAAAAAAGGAGATAATTTGAGAAACTGAATTAGCATTTAGCCGCTTCGTGTCCCGGGTTCGATTCCTGCGCAGGAGAACTATTTGCGTGACACATAAATGGATGTACTTTGTGTCCTTCAATTTATGATGGTAAAGTATTCCGTGGCACAGGGATTAATAATAATATCTAGGGACAATGTCACCCAGATCATCCTAGCCCCAAACTAAGCTAAGCTTGTACTATGGGTACCAGGTGACGATATACATACTTATACAGATAGATAAAAACTTATTATATACATAGAAAACATCCATGACTCAGAAAGAAATATTCGTGCTCATCACACAAATATTTGCACTTACCGGGATTCGAACCCAGGACCACCAGCTTCGTAGGCAGGAGCACTACCAACTTGGCTACGGTGACTGTCATTCGAGGGATTAATTTCATAGTACAGGCGTAGTCATTAAAAATAATGTAGTCCCTTTATCTTTTACGTATAAGAATAAATATATATTCTGATAGAAAATTAAAAAGTAGGGTTTCTAAAATGCGCGTTCCTGGACTTCTTCCATCAGTCCACGGCAGGTAGGTTTAGTCGGTGCAAGTCCGACATACCCACCCGTAGACACTTTTTGCGGGTGGCATGCGTAGGCATTCCCCCTGCCTCATATAAAAAAAGGTTTCTATAATGAGCTATCTAAAATTACCTTAACACAATAAAAATACAATAAATTGGTAAAGATGAAAGATTTATTTCAAGTTTATTGGCAATATTGCTAATGAAGAAATAGCTTACATGAATAAACATAAAACATAGAACAAATTTCCGGTTTTTTTTTAAATTAATTTGGTGCGTTAACAATTCAAATCGTTCAGTACAAAGTTTTGTGCGTCAAATAAAATTTTATACCTATAAGGAAAATTGTTTACAAATCTTCTGATTGCCTATCAAACACTATGGGAATATAGCTCCAATTAATAAGAACAATATTAGGTGTATTACGAGGCGCCGTTTGTAAAAAACAAAGGTTCAATGGCCGAGGTTACATCACCTCGCATAGAATCCACTAGTTGCTAACCTAAGTTGTTTTGTAACCTTGAAAACTCGTGTGCTAAGGATGTCGAAAAACTGACGGGTTTTAATGTGGACTGCGCATACTGCCGTCTAATAACTGATTTAAAAACCGGCCAAGTGCGAGTCGGACTCGCACATGAAGGGTTCCATAGCAGCAAGTATTTCAGTTGATTAAATGAAAGGTAAATTGCGACTTACGATTTATGACGTATTAAAAAAAAACTACTAACTAGATCTCGTTCAAACCAATTTTTGTTGTTAGTTTTCATATATTTTTTTTAGTCTTATCATTCTCTTATTTTAGAAGTTTCAGGGGGGGACACTCATCTTACCACTTTGGTAGTGTCTCTCGCGCAAACTATTCAGTTTAGAAAAAAATGATATTAGGAACCTCAATATAATTTTTGAAGACCTATCCATAAATACCCCACATGTAGGGTTTTGTAGAAAAAAAAATTGAGTTTCAGTTCTATGTATGGGGAACCCCCAAAATTATTGTTATTTTTTTATTTTTGTGTGAAAATCTTTATGCGGTTCACAGAATACATCAACTTACCAAGTTTCAACTATATAGCTCTTATAGTTTCGGAAAAAAGTGGCTGTAACATACGGACAGACAGGCATGACGAATCTATAAGGGTTCCGTTTTTTTGCCATTTGCCTACGGAACCCTAAAATTATGGATTAGCTGGGTAGTCCTACAACATGCATCGATCTTGTGAGGGTCGCTGGATGCGCCTAGCGCAAGACCGGCAGTTATGGAGATCTTTGGGGGAGCCCTTTGTTCAGCAGTGGATGTCTTTCAGCTGATATGATGATCATAATGATAAACTTGAAATCCATAAAAAGTAGTATTTAATTTTTATTATAAACCTTAAAATAACGGCACTCTTCCATTTTAAATATGTAATATCCCTAGTCTTTATGTGTTAAGTAATTTTATATACATAAATGACTGCATTCTACCCATTAGAATGACACGCTTAATAGTATGAAAGTAGGGAAAGAAAGTCCCATAGCTAACTAATACTTTATTAAGAAAGAAGAAAGATAATTATACTAGTACTTGCAATTAAAATCAGGCAGGTTAGACGGAATTCTTGATGCCATGTGAACTCGCACGAGGCCAGCGATGGTCTATCCACTCTCAGTGATAGGAGATGAGAGATACCATGCTTTTAAACAGTAATGAGCTACATTAGTGAGTTAGTAAAAATACAACAAGGAGAAAGGAAGAAATATCTACCAGAGGACGGGCAGCAGCAGGTTTTAAGAGAGGTAGGGCACAGCGTTCATTTGCTCAAAGAGCAGCCCGACTGGGGAGTACCTCCACCTTACAGAAGACATTCCTTAATAATAACATTAATAACTTAATGTTATGTTTCTGTGTGTGAGTAAGGTCACCAGAGCTCATCGGGGTGGGGGGAAGAGTCAGCGACACATGTTTGATGACGCTCTTTAAAGGCCGGTAACACACCCGTAACTCCCTTGCTGTTGCGAGTGTCCATGGGCGGCGGTGATCACTTACCTACCATCAGGTGACCCGCTTGCTCGTTTGTCGCTCTATGACATAAAAAAAGGTTGTTTCTGAGTCTGCCATGCGTGGCGATTATGGCACATCCCACCAAGATGATTCATGGGTGACGCTTAAGTGCATTATTGGACTTTTATAGCTGTTATGATGATGAAAAAATATAACACTATATGATTAACAGAAACTGTCAACCCTGTCGATTTCTAAATTTGGTTACACTTTTAGTGTGTGTTCTCACTTTGCGGTTTTTTATTATCGTACCATGTGTACAAAGTACGTTGCTTATGCTATTTTTTTTTCTACAAAAATTTGAAACTGAGAACATAACAGATAGTACAATGAGTCATTTAGTAAACGTGTCTATATTTGAGTAAACTCTTTTGAAGTTATCGTTATTTTTAACCGACTACAAAAGAGGTTATCAATTCGATTATAAGTCTTTTTTTACGTATTTTAGGTGATTCCCCTTTTAGGGTTTCGTTTTACCCAAAGGGTAAAACGGGACCCTATTACTAAAATTCCGCTATCTGTCTGTCTGCTACCAGGCGGTATCTCATGAACCGTGATAGTTAGACGATTTTCACAGATGATATATTTCTGTGGCTGCTAAAACAATAAATAACAATTACAAATAGTAAAAAAATATATTTGTTACTCCCAACAAACGTGATATTTTTTACTGTTTTTCCTGAATCTGACTCGCCGGCGGAAAACCGGCCAAGACGGTTTTTTGTAAACAGACTTTGATCAATATTTTTTATTCGGTACGTAATGCGTTGATTAGTTGAAAAGTCTAGTGGGGTTTTTTATTTAATTCATTTATGTAGGTACCTAATATTAGTTAGGGGTTCAATATTCTATGTGTTATAATAAGGAATGAGCTAGTCGTGATCGTTGTCCAAATTTTATCTAAATATAAACATACATTTGTCCACAATTGAGTAACAGTGATCCTATATCGAAACAATTATCTAGAATGAGACGATTCTGAAAGAATTCCATATTACATCTTTAGGCTGATATCGTCCATTGCTTACAGAATGTATTGTTTACAGAAGGTCCACCTTTACCTATGCAAATACAGCCAGTGACAGTTTCCTATTTTTGACGTAAAACAGAAAATGTTATGCGCCGAATGAAGTTCATACTCTGAACTTTAAGCTCACAAGTTAAGAAGCAGAAAAATTTACACTTAATTGCATAAGCACTATAAACAGAACAATATTTTTAAATCGGTTGCCTTATCACTAAAAGCGACCTCTTCCAGGCAACCTATTTGCATTGGATGGACCAGGGGCTCTACCGGCTAAGTCGCTGAACATCGATTTCTTAGATGGCGTTGAAATAAATAAAGGTAAAAAATTACTTAATCAATCGTTAATACGGCTTCAACATTGACAATCGATTCCGGACCATTTATGACGTCACATGTGCTCATGGAACCCGATTTAACGATTGATTAAGACATTTTTAACCTTTATTTACTTGAACGCCATTTAAAAAATCGATGTTCGGTGACTTAGCCGTTAGAGTCCCTGAATTTATTTATTGGAGAAAACAAATATAGCTTACGTGCTTATATAATACGTAAGAATAATATACACACACACACTACTCGTACATAGTGCACAGAGTTCATTCGCACAAAGAGCAGCCCGACTGGGGAAGTACCTCCACCTTACAGAAGACATTCCTTAATAATAACGTTACTAATTTTAATGTTGTGTTTCAACGTGTGAGTAAGGTCGCCACAGCTCATTGAGGTGGGGGGAAGGGCCAGCAACACTTGCTTGCTGACTCTTAAAGGATGACAAGGCACCCTTGACTCCTCTGGTGTTGCGAGTATCCATGGGCGGCGGTGATCACTTACCATCAGGGGTCATCACTTGCTTGTTTGTCGCCCTCTGATATAAAACATAACTAATAACTAAAATAACATGCTTTCAGCTAATTTAAGTAGTCTCAGCAACTGGATAGTTTAAAAAAGTTTTATTATAAGTTTTTATTGCTGCTATAGGGACAAAAAATATTATAGGAGAGCACCATTGATTTAAGCTAACTTTTCGATGTTTTTTGCTAGACTCCATCTATTCTTCTACCTTTTGATTGTCAGTCCGACTCGCAACTGTCCGGTTTTAGGCATAGGCTCAATACCTATTAGATTTCTCATATCGAAGAGTCAATAAACTTCGAATGATGAAGATATTTACAGAATTTATTTTGAGATGCTAATAAATATGGTAAACTTTTTGCGCATAATTCCGTATTGAACTCATGACCTGACTGCAGATTTTTAATATCCAAACAACCAGAATTATTCATATCAAAATGGAGTTCTAAATACATTTAAATAAGAATCAATTTTGTATAAATTGCAAGGGTGCCGATGACGACTTACAAAGATATATAAATTGTATGTATGAGTTTTAAAATCTTATATGGTTGTGTGGTGTCAATATGTCTGGAAAGTTATAATACAATCAAATTTTTTATAACATTTTACTACTTGAATAGGTGTTTAGCGTATCAGTGTTAAAACTTGCGTATCATTATTATATTGTAATTTAATATACGTGAAATATCGCCAAACAATATTCGAAAACGGAACCTATCTATTATTATAGTAATAATAATTAATAATTTTTGTAATAATAATTAACAATTTTAGTAATAATATTTAAAATGTTGGTGATTCTCTCTTGTACGCCACTGTAGGGGACGTGACCTACGAGTACGGCTGATGGAGATGATTGAAAAAAGGTCCTTAATGCAGAAGATTTAAGGTTCCCCAGTATTGCCAATTTAACGCTGACTGTACATGTTTTTTGTACACTAAAACTATATGCGGTAGGTATATGAATACCGGTTAATCGGCTCATTAGTCATTATCCAATTATTTCGTTTCCGTCGACCAAACTAGAATCGCTTTATCGACAAATTAAAGCCTCCCACAAAAATTATACTTATAAAAATAATCTAGAATTAAACTTTGCAATAAATACTGTGCTATGACTAGTATGGAGCTTTAGATATTGATGGAATTTAAGCGAAAGCATTTAATTAAGTCGGAATTACGATTAATTAAATAAAAAAAAGAAGGTAGACGGAAAAAAATAGTTGATGTTGAAATAATAACTAATTGGTAACTACGCTTGAAATTTTCTACTAATAAAAATAAACTAAAAAATAATTGACAAAAGTTACATGCCATGGTAGGTGGTATTTGTTAGTGTAGGGTAGGTGTATTTTTTTGTTAAAGGTAATTGAGGCTCAGGAATAATAACTGAATACTTAAATTAAAAATAAAAACTGGTGATAAGTTGGGGATGTTGGATAAAGATTTTCAGTTAACTGATGACTACACTCTAAATTATCTACAAACTACAATAAACTTAAAAAAAACGGACCAGAGCTACGTGTTTTACGAGAGTGTTTTATTATTATTTAAACGGCACTCAACTGAAGCAGGTCTATCAGTTCAAATACCTGGGTCATTTCATAACCGACGATCTTAGGGACCAGGTGGACATTGTGAGGGAACGTAGGGCGCTGGCAGTTCGATGTAACATGTTGGCACGGAGGTTTGCACGTTGTAGCAAACAAGTTAAAACAACACTTTTTAAATCCTATTGTCAAGTGTTCTACACGTGCAGCCTCTAGACCAATTATACTCAGCAGACTCTCAGCGCACTACGGGTCCAATATAATAATGGGTTCAGGATGTTGATAGGGCTGCCCCGTTTCCGCAGTGCGTCTGGCATGCTTACGGAGGCACGCGTTGATGGTTTCCATAATCCGGAAGAAATCCACCTAATTGCTCTGCAGAGTTCGGAGCGGCTCCAACTCCATCCTGAAAACCATAGCAGGGAGGTACGAGTCTCCACTCTTGCATGTTATTGCTAGTAGATGTAAGACAAACACCTGTCTAGTCTCTAATTAATAAAACTACTAACATTAGGTATAAGACCTCTTTGTTTTACTAACCCACTATGGACGTAATTAGTCCGAAATAAAGATTATTTTATTTTATTTATTAAGTTTGAAATCACGATTAATGTAATAAAACAATCGTATATGGAAAGAAGTTGTTGATCGTGAACAGAGCTTTAGATAATTGATAAATATATTAAAAATTTAATTATATTTAATAATAATTTTATTTTTTAATTATAATTTAAATTTTATTAAAAAATATTTAATATTATATAATTATACTAAATATATTGAATTTGAATTTATTAGCAAAATAAATCTTGAATTTATTTTAATAATAATTTTAATAAATTCAAGATTTTATTAGCAAAATCTTGAATTTGGATAGCTGTTATTTTTTATGGCAGAGGACGACAAACGAGTTAGTGGGTCACCTGATGGTAAGTGATCACCGCCGCCAATGGACACGGGCAACACCAGAGGAGTCGCGGGTGCGTTGCCGGCCTTTAAGAGTCAGCAAACAAGTGTTGCTGACCTTCCCCCCCCCCCCCCACCCCGATGAGCTCTGGCGACCTTACTCACACTCAGAAACACAACATTAAATTATTAATGTTATTATTAAGGAATGTCTTCTGTAAGGTGGAGGTACTTCCCCAGTCGGGCTGCTCTTCGAGCAAATGATCGCTGAGCCCTACCTCTCTTAAAATTTAACTACCGTAGCCTAACTCATCTAAAAGGGCAAGGGTGTTTCATCGATACGAATTCATACTTTAGCAAGTAACACAGTCCCGAGCCAAGAAGTGATATTGGGATTTTCTGTTAAGAAGACTTCTCTATATCAGCCCGGAGTCTACATGTCAGCGATTCCTAAAGCGCACACAATTTTATCGCGCTGATAGCTAGCCTCCGTTGAAAATGACCGGAATTCGACCAAGAGGAATTATTTATCTCCTGCTTTTCGAATAAGATTAACGTTTACCTAACTAAAATAAATTAATATTAATCATGTCGATGCTTAACTAAAGCTCTATACGGCCGATCGACCGCGGTGGTTTACTCGCTTTGCATGTTTTTGTCGTAAAAGTAGACACATGTTTGTCGCGGCGGCTTTTTGTCACGTGTTTATGACCCGGTCCAGCGGGTGTGAGCATCCCCTTATAGCCGCAACCACTTTTTGTCGACAATCGCCAATTACGTACGGGCATACGAAATTCATTGAATGATTTCATTTTTTTTAATTCTACGATGTCTAGTGTGGTCTTGCCTTGATATTAATAGGCTATTAGCGATATAGCTTGCCGGTTGGTTATGTTGAAATAATGTTAAGTATAGCCATCTGTGTTTATTGGTTAGATAGAAGTTTCTTTGTTCGAGTGCAGGGTGTGGTACAGGGTAGTAAATCTTCACTTTAGGACCTTCTAGAGTTACAGCACACACATTAAAGATCATTCAACTGTTCTGTGTCATGAAGTAGATTCTCAAGTCATAGCGTTAAGTTTTAATTATTTATCTTACTAGCTGTGCCCCGCACATTTCCCAGCGTTAAACTTTATAAGTTATAGCCTATGTGTTAATCCAGGGTGTCAGCTAACTCCATATAAAATCTTCAACGGAACATGCCGCATGCTACCCGCTAAAATTTTCTGTGTGTATAATATGTCGGACTCGCAGCGACTAAACCTAACCTGCCATGGATTTCTCTTGGCGCCTGATGGGAGGAGGATAGTCCGGTAGATGTATACCTTACCTCCACGATCTACTTATTAAGTAGGACAAAACATATTAAAAAGGTTAAAACAACACAACTGAGCATTGCTATACAACGTGGCAATGCTTTAGATTTTAATTTAGCGTTAACTATTATTAATATTAAATCTTAACGTTAACTATAATTAATATTTTATTGATTAATTAAATAAAAAAGGTTAATAGTATCGATAATTTTTTACTACCTTTTATATTATAGTTATTATCTTTTATAATAATATATAATATCTTTATGTGCAATAAATGGAATATATTTAATCAAACATAATAATTTCTGTCATATTATCCGAATAATACAATTATTGTAAAATTAACCTTAATTTATAATAAAATATTAGAAACTACACGTAACAGAAAAAATACTATTTTATAAGATTAGCTAATTATATATAATAATAATAATATAAAATTTAACCATGTGGTTTCCGGACTAGAATGAATAACAGCATCACCACATACCATCCCGTGGGTTTCGTATAAGGCGATTAAGGGAGGGTTATAAGGGAAATGTAACTCTCCCTCTTTCTATCTTCACTAACTTATATCTACCTCTCAATTTCCGTTCGCATCGCCCGATCACTCTTTAAATGCACTAGCTGTTAATAAAAATACTTTTGTATTAAAATATATATTTCTTTATCTTGTTTGTTACGATGAGGGTACGTGGTCAAGATAACGATCGGAAACTCCAAGTATCAAACCCATTAATTTAATCTGTCTTGATGGATGATTGCTTATTAGATATTTTAATCAATGTGGTTTCATTTTAATAATATTATTAGTATCATAACATAAACTTAAATATATAATAATTTCATCATCATCATCATATCAGCCGAAAGACGTCCACCGCTGGACAAATGCCTCCTTCAAGGATCTCCACAATAGAGGCTTCCCGCACAAGATCGTCGGTCCACCTTGTAGGAGGCATGCCCACGCTGCATCTTCCGGTTTGTGGTCGCCACTCGAGCACCTTTTTGCCCCATAATAATATCCTGAGACATTATTCACACACGGCCGTCTGATCCCAAACTAAGCAGAGCTTGTACTATGGAAACCAGATAACTGATGTGCTACATATTATTATACTACTTAATATTTCATTTAGTACCTACTTAGTTAGTAGGTACTTAATTGGTAAAACTAATTAATATACTGTGGCGCCGTGGTGTGTAGTGACGAGTTGATAGTTGCCAACCCATCTTCTAAGCCGTTGGTAGAAGTCATCGCGAGGGCCTCATATCTGTCAGAGAACAGACAGAAGTCTCTCTGTGGACTATGAGCACCAAACTGCGCTAAAAAAACAATTCTATTGTCGAGACCGTTGTCCCAATTCAATGCCATGTTCTTAAAATACCAATTAGATTTGCAATCACTATTGTTAAAAGAATATTGGATATTCCAAACATGTGTGTTGTCGATTATTTTATTGTCCAAAATTTACAGTATAATGGCGTATTGCCCAATTAGAAACTACTGAATAACATAAATAGATTTAATTTCCCGTTTGTAGCTTGGCCTTATTCAATGTCATGTTCTTAAAATACCAATAAGATTCGCAATGACGATTGTTAAAAGAATATTATATTGGATATTCCAAACATGTGTGTTGCTCATTATTTTATTGTCCAAAATTTACAGTATAATGGCGTATTGCCTAATTAGAAACAACTGAAGAACATAAATAGATTTAATTTCCCGTTTGTAGCTTGGCCGTATTCAATGTCATGTTCTTAAAATACCAATAAGATTCGCAATGACGATTGTTAAAAGAATATTCCAAAAATGTGTGTTGCTCATTATTTTATTGTCCGAAATTAACAGTATAAGTCGCATTGCCCAATTAGGAACAACTGAAGAACATATTATAGATTTAATTTCCCGTTTGTAGCTTGGCCTTATTCAATGCCATGTTCTTAAAATACCAATAAGATTCGCAATGACGATTGTTAAAAGAATATTATATTGGATATTCCAAACATGTGTGTTGCTCATTATTTTATTGTCCGAAATTAACAGTATAAGTCGCATTGCCCAATTAGGAACAACTGAAGAACATATATAGATTTAATTTCCCGTTTGTAGCTTGGCCTTATTCAATGTCATGTTCTTAAATTTTATTTTATTTTATTGTATTTATGTACGTAATTGAAAACTGTTGGTTATAAGTGAATTGTTTTTCGAACACAATATATATTGTTAAGGAATTAATAAATTAAAAATAAAATACCTACAAGATTCGCGATTTTTACAAATAAATATTATAGGACGTTCCAAACATGTGGTTTGCGCATTATTTAAGCATCCGAAATGTACAATGCAAAGGCGCATTGTCCAATGAAAAACTACTGTAAATCATATACCTACATTTAATTACTCATTTATAGTGTGCCCCAATTCAATGCCATGTTTTTAAATACCAATGTCATATTCTTAAAATACCAATAAGAATAACGAGTGTCGAAAAAATAAAATTGGATGTTCCAAATATGTGTCTTTCCATTATTTTAGCATCCGAAATTACTGTATATTTAGTATTGTATGTAAGGCATTGCCCAATTGGAGACAACTGCAGAACATTTTAAATACTGTTTTATAGTTTGTCCCGATTCAATATCGCGTTCTTAAAATCTTAATAAGATTTGCAATTACTATTGTTAAAAAAATGTTATATTGGATATTCCAAACGTAGCGTTGCCCATTATTTTAGCGTCTGAAATGTACATTAAAAAGGGCACATTGTCCAATTAGAAAGAACTGAAGAACATATGGATTTAATTTCCAGTTTGCAGCTAGTTCTTAAGGCTCGTATCCACTAGGCAACATTTGGCGCGCGACACGTGAATCTCAACATGTACGGCAACGCTGCACAACAGCGCGCGACGTTGCCAGCTGCCGCGCAACATGAAGCGCGGCATCAATTGTTGTCGAGTGGAGACGTGACGCACAACAATGTCCGTAGTGTGGTGTAACGAGTGCTCAAATTAATCGAACTGTACCAAAACTATGAATGTTTATGTGATACTGCTCACAGAGACTAGGTATAAAAATAAATTAAAAAAACTAGATGCATGGGATTCAATAGCGAAAACACTAGATGCGTCTGTGAAAGAGGTTGAAAGCAAGGTACATACTCTTCGATCGCAATTCACTCGCGAGAGGAAGAAATTTAAATAATAAAAAAAAAACAGGAAGTGGCAGTGAAGATCTTTTTAGCAGTAAATGGTTTGCATATGAACCTTTGCTGTTTTTGATAAAAGGTGAAACAACAACTGGAAATAAGCACAATTGAGAATCATGTAAGTTTTTTTATATTATAAAATACTAACCTAGCTACATAATTGTTTTATTTAAGCACGTTCATTTTGCCTAGATACCCTCCCTTGTTCGCTAATGAAATAGTTAGAAAAGTTATCTCTTATAACGGATGGTACCAGAGACGTGTCCACATTTTCATTCTCATCTTCTAAAGGATGTAGATTATTTTCTGTTACTTCATTACGCCAAGTGCCGTTAATTACATTAAATTCAGAATCTTCTCTTTCATAAGTTCCTGCTGGAGTATACAAGGCTCTGGAACGCTTATTTCGACTCAAAAAATTATGCAAATATACACAAGTCGTAGTAACAAGCTCAGCATTATTACATTTAAGTTCAATTGGGCTCCAAAATATACGAAAAACAACAAACATAACACCAAAAATATTTTCTACGATTCTTCGTGCCCGCGAGAGTCTGTAGTTAAAAATTCGTTTTATGTTACCTTTTTCGTAAGTTCCAGGGTAAGGTCTCATAAAATTTTCAGACAACGCGAATACACTATCTCCAACGAGTACATAGGGTATTTGCACATTAGTTGGTTCTAAAGTTTCCACTGGTGGCAACGATAGTGTCTTGTCAGTCATTTTCTTATAAAACGCTGTTTCACGAAATAGTCCTCCGTCAGATGATTTACCTTTAGCACCGACATTTGCATAAAGAAAAAATAATATTGTGCATCAACAATAGCTAAAAGGACTATACTAAACTGTTCCTTGTTATTATAATATTCACTGCCAGAGTTTGGTGGCGCTATAATAAGCACATGTTTACCATCTATAGCACCTACACAGTGGGGAAAATTCCACAACATGCTAAATTTTCTTGCGACTTCCTTCTATACCTCTTCAGTTGATGGAATCTGAAATGTTACATACATGAGTTTAATACATCATTATTGTTTTTAGGTGGAAGACCATAACTCTACGCAACACCAAAATGAAGATAATTCAATGCAACACCAAAATGAAGAAGCGCGAGCAGATCAAACCGAAACAATTCCGCAAACTGGGAAAAAGAAGCAAAGAAGCGGAGTCACGACGAAAAAATTGATGAAGCTTATGAAGTAATGAAGAATGTAAAAAAAAGATTGGAAGACAGAGATAAAATGACAGATGAATTTGATGTATATGGGAAGTATGTAGGATCAGAACTTCGAAATATAAAGGACGAATATTCTACTCTAATAGCCAAACAATTTATAAATAATATATTGATTGATACTCGTCTTGGAAAGTATCGACAAGAGTATAATACTTACGGGTATAGTACAAGAAGGCAAAGCACACCCGGCACATCAGCAAGTAATGATGACTCCACAAACCAGGACAGTGTTCAGCAAAATAATGATGAAGATGATGTTAATTTTGAATTACGTAACATATCAAATTTATAGGATTAATCCACAGTTAAGGGATTCTAAATCATTAATAGACGTTGATTATTTGAATAAAGCTTAATATTTAACCTATCAAATCTTTTATTTTACATGTACTTACCCTTACATAATCTTTTAAACTCTGAATCAGCGCTCTGCATACTTCTGGTACAATTTTACTAATTAATTGTCTTGATATTTTGAAGGTGTAGGACAGTGGAGTATAGGAATTTCCGGTTGCCAAATATCGAAGTGTAACAGCCAATCTGAGAGAAGCACTAGTTGCGTTTCGAAATTTTGTATCTTGCTTCGATATTATGGGTTCAATTTTTTGTAACAGTATCTCGAAGTCTGTTTTGTTCATTCGGGTAAAATTCGTAATAGATCCACCAACCACACTGAGATCACTGAATACATTTTCTTTATTTTGTAGGTATTTTCTAACCCACCAACGTGGTTTTCTTATTTTTGATTTCGATAAAATTATAACCACAGCCGCTGAAATCAACACAAGTTCCTCTGGCGACATGTTGTCGACGACTGAGAATGTGTGGACAGACAACGTTGTTAAACAAATGTTCCACGTCAACATTCAACAAGTTGCGAAACATGTTGAGCAACATGTCGCGCGTCAAATGTTGCCTAGTGGATACGAGACTTTATTCATTGTCTGGTTTATAAAATACCAATAAGATTCACAATCATGATTCTTAAAAAAAATATACACTTATATTGTATGTACCAAGCATTTGTTTCGCCGATTATTTTAGCATCCAAAACAAAGTGTAAAGGCGCATTGCCCAATAAGGAACAACTTAAGAACATAATACGTTAAATTTTTCGTCTGTAGCATGTCCCTATTCAATGTCAATTTCTTTAAAGATTCTCCATCACAATGGTTACCAAAAAACAAATTGGAACGTTGTCCCATTACTTTCGATTCAGACTTGAAGCATGCTGATATATAGCGTAAAGGAGAATTGCCCAATTAGAAACAACTGCATAACCTATACCAATAAGATTCGATATCACGACTCTTAAAAATATATTTGTATTCGAAGTTTCAAATACGTGCTGCCCATTACTTTAGGATCTGAAATGTACAACATAAAGGCGCATTGCCCAATCGGACATAACTGAAGAACATTTAGATTTAATTTCTCATTTATAGCTTGTCCCCATTGAATGCCATGTTCTTAAAATACCAATAAAATTCGCAATCACGATTCTTGATTAAAATTCAAATCGGTGTACTTTCTCGTACATCCCAAATCGATTTCCCGTACCTCTCGGTTTATTATTAAGTTTCCATCGTCTGAATAGTCATAAATACGATCACCTTTAACCCGTATAGCGTCAGCGATTCAAGAAACATTGTTTGGTACACGACAGCTATAAGGCTGCGCACGATCATAGAATATGTACCGTAGTTCTACTCAGAAGGTCCACTTATTTTAACCGTCTTTAATTTATTGAAAATTGATTCGCAAACAACGGGGATATCATATAATATCTTCAATCAATACATATATTGATCGAAGTATAATATGCATACAAAATAACAAAAAATGTAAACCCGACCTTACCCTTAAACAGGCGATGGACTATACGAGACCATGTCAAAGACATATCAAATGCAACCTTATTTCTTTGGAAAAAGGTCGAAAAATAATATAGTACAGCATTGTTAACGGTTAAATTATCTTCTAGACAACATATTGGAACAAAATTTATATAGAACCATTCGAAAAGCAACCCCTATGGATAAAAAATCAAAGAAGAAGAAGGTTTATAACTTCTAAAAAATATTATTTTAATAGTATGATTTCATGAAAAATATATTGGTCTTTAGGCAGGAAATTAGATATATGTTTGCATAAGAAAATGGCGGCTAG
Source organism: Pseudoips prasinana (assembly GCA_951640165.1). Taxonomy (NCBI): domain Eukaryota; kingdom Metazoa; phylum Arthropoda; class Insecta; order Lepidoptera; family Nolidae; genus Pseudoips; species Pseudoips prasinana. The sequence continues at coordinate 28,419,411 of OX621246.1, forward strand.
GAATGGCTCTTAATGTGATGCAATGAATAATGTAGTTGATGTGTCGTTAATTAGAAATAGAGATATAAACGTTTGTTAGATAGAACATGTAAACGAGCCTGGTTAATGAATACTACATGTACCCATTGATACTTTACCAGTTTATATATTGATATGAACTACGGGTCAAATATCTGCACGTGAAGCGCACTAGTAAAGGTAAAACGTATCACACTAACAGCCAGCTCATCGTCATCGGTTCATAGCCAAATGCTCTTTCCGCTCCGTAAGTGATTTGCGAGGTTAAGCAACTAGGCTCGCGGTCAGTCCATACATGGGTGACTACCAAAGTGGTTTAATATGTGAGCGTCTCCGTGCTTCGGAGGGCACGTTAAGCTGTCGGTCCCGGTTGTAGCAATTAGGCAACAGTCATTAAGGCCTACTGAGCGGTTCGAACAACTCTCACACTAGGGTAACCATTGTCCATACGATAAGTACACTTATAATTTAAGTTATCACCTAAAAAATTGTCGTGTTCTTTAAATGTCTAAAGGAGTTGTAATGAGCAATAGAACGAATTTAATAAAAAAATATGAATAATGTATTTGCACGCCATAAGTGGCAGAATATGCGGAATCTTATAATGTAACATCTTTTGTACCATATTCTGGCAAATAAATAATTTGATTGATTGATTTATTGATTGAAGCGCCGTGTGCGCTTCGTTCATATCTACCCACCGCAACACAAAAACAAAATTAAAATTACAATCTAGTCGGCATGGATGTATGGAATTTGTGTATTTGTGTTATTTGTAAAATTGTTTATTTGTATTGTATAGTTTAGTATGTTAGTTTAGTTTAGTATTGGTAAGTAGCCCACGCTTGGCGTCCCATATTAAGTATTTGATTTCTCTGCAAGTTAATGTACATATTCTTAAGAGAAATAAAGAATCTTTAACCGTAATAGTTAATAACTATTTAAATTCATTTAATAGAATAATATTTTGGGACAAATAACGCACTGCCATCTGATCCCAAACAAGGCAAAAGAAGAAGTACAGGTTATTTCAAAAATAAGTAAAACAAACTTTCTTTTACGCCTCGGTAATACTTCAGCGCCCTCGTGTTTCGGGTTCGATCCCCGCACAGAACTACTATTTGCGTGACCCATTTACAGTTGGTCTGAGATTAGTTGTACTTTACTCAATTCTTTATTGCATTCCACAATGTATGTATAGGTGGTAGGTACAGGTGAAAAGTTCATTATGGACCCTGTCGGGCACAGCAAAGTAGGAGAGAGGAGGATTTATTTCAGCCATCTAATATTAATTTGTATTAAACTCAGTAACTTTAATATATAATATAGTATAATTATAATATATAACTGATCAATGGATCAGTTATTTTATTAAGTATATAATTTATATATTTCATTTATTGTGTGTTTTTATCATATACTTCATTAAATTACTTTGTGTTCGTGAATTATCTATATTTTTGTGAAGTACCCCGCGACTTCAGAGATTTATTGCGTTAGTCTGGCCAAGTTGTTGGTAGTAAGTTTGATATCAATGTTTTAAATTGATGAGTATACATTGATGGGTGATAAGTTTTTTGATGTGCATATAAATTTGTGCATTTTTTCTCCAAATCCTTCACTGTTTAGGCGGTTAGGCTGTGGAACTCTCTTCCGCCTAACATACGTAATTGTAATACAATCTCCATATTTAAAAAAAAGGTTAAAAGAACACTACCTTTCCTGTTTGGCTTAGGTATATGTATTTTATGTAGTTTATTATTTTAAAATATGTATGTATTTATGTATTTTTTTTCGTATGTATGTATATCATCCTACATACTCATATATCTTCCTCTCTTCGAAAATCTCCTCTTGCAGGTCTACTGGAAGAGATTTTTTTGGAAATATGTAGTACCTTTGTGCAATGTCTTCTCTTATTTTTATTCTTTCTTTCTTTTATACTTTTAGTGTGTACATAAATTTGAATAAAAAAAATATAATAATAACACGATACCAATGGTCAGCGATATATAGTAGCAATATTTAAGAGGGGTGGAGAATAGCGTTCTTTATCTAGAAGCTTGATTAATCAGAAGGTTATTAGAATGTTTCTCCACTCTCTTGCTAAATACAGCATACAACCCCCCATCGGTTAAGGAGAACGTTCAACAACGGGTGAGTGGTACGCTTTAACTATGTACCATCAACGTAGCTAATAATAACGTACTAGTATGGCGAAGAGGACTCACAGCGTCTGAACATTTCTCGACTGAAGGCTTTACGTACTTCCATGATCCTTAGCGTGCTTCAAAACTGTTTTAGACATTAGTATTATTAAAACTGCCGTGGTCTCCTTCAGTCAGGCAGTCATGCTCCAGAAGGAGACCGCCGCGCGCCGAGCGGGTTCGGGAACGAGCCAACGAGCGGGCTCCTCCCATCAGGCGTCAAGAGAAGTCCACGGCAGGTAGGTTTAGTCGGTGCGAGTCCGACATACCCACCCGCAGACACTTTTTGCGGGTGCCATGCGTAGTAATTCCCCCTGCCTAATCAAAAAAAAAAGTATTATTAAAACTATGTCCTAACATTATGAAAGAGAGTAACGGTTAACTCACGTAATTAATTTCATGTTGGATTCGGCCAACGTTTCAACGTAGTGCGAGACGGGACGCGACGTCGTGCATGTCGCATTCGCCCTGAAGATGACTACCACAAGAAGTTGAAAGGTTTTGGCCGAATCCAACTTAAAATTAATTACGTGAGTTACCCATCACTATCTTTCATAATGTTTTAGACATATTTATAAGTAAAAAACATACACAATTCATAGAAAAATACCTTGTACTAACTTATAGTTACATGGCTAAATTAAATATTTGGGTCCCAAGGAATTTATGGCATGAACAGTTCCGGAAACCGAGGCCAACTATTCTGAGACATAACTTGAATAATTAGTACCTAAGCATAATATTTATTATCGTTGCTGGAATATAAATAAACATGTGTGTAAACGGTTTATGTTTTGTGCGTATTTGTAATGGAGAATGGTAATGTAACCTGCGTCGCACTGTAAAACTAAAGTGGCCTTTACACTGGTGCTAAAATAGCTTTCCAAATTAAACTTTGAAAGACTTGCCCTTCACGGATTGGATAGAAAAGTAGAAAGATTAAAAATAGGCACCTTTCAATTATCTTCCAGACAACAGATTGCAACAAATTTACTTACATAAAACCATTCAGAAAAAAATATACAACGAAAGGAACGTAACAAGGTGGATACGGGTCCTACATTACTTTCTTCCGATCCATAATTTGAATTAATTATTTAATAAATTACTTGGTCGTCTTTTATTTTTTCTCAATCGTGACCCATTATAAACGATTTAATATATGAAACATATCAAGTCAGATTCTTTATTTTGTTAGAATATGTAAGTACGTCTTTAGTCATAATTTATTTGTTTGCTATTAAAATTTGAATTGGAATCTTAATTTGTATTTGAACCTATTATAACGGTTCATGATACTTATCCATTTTTAAACCCGACATATAAGGGTGTTACAAGTTTGAGGTCGCTGCCTGTCTGTCGCATCGTATCTCCCAAACGAATGGACCGATTTCGATGCGGTTTGTTTCATTTTAACAGCCAGTTTTCTTGCGGTGGTTCTTAGCTATGTTTGGTTAATTTCGGTCCAGCAGTGTAAGAGTATCAGCTCTTTGCCAAAATGATTTAATTATAGTTGGGAGTCGGGTATTTTCAAACGGTTAAGTTATTTGTTCTATATTTAAAGCACAAAAAATGTTCCTGCTGTTGAGCACTATACAGGGATCACCAGAAGTATAGGCTACAGACGCGGTACCATTTGCCCTTAACAACAACTTTGCTGTATTTTTTTTTTATTGATGATGTCCAATTTCGGCCACGGCATCCGTTCTCAATGGAGATTAGCCAATTGCGCAGGACATATTATTATGCACAAGTGTGTGCGCTAACACAGGGGCACTTTCTATTCCATCACTCTCATGAGCCGATGGGACCACTAGCGACACGACCGGAAAGAGGTCAGGTACAGCTTTACGTGCTCTCCGAGGCACAGGGGTGTAATACCGCCAACTCCCAGGCTTCGGGCTGATTCTGAGAAATTTCTTTTTACGGAAAAATCCTAAAATCACTTTTTTGCCTGACCCGGGATTTGAACCCAAGACCTCGTTCTCTGCGGGTGAACACGCTACCGCTAGACCAACGAGGCAGTCAATTTTATTATCAGGCTATTGTAACTGCACCATTTCTCCCTCTATAGAATATTCGTTTCCGTGTAACCGAATATTCGTGTGCAATCAATATTACAATACGCATAGAACCTTAATACCTCCATATATTTAGCTCTCAGATTCATTACAATTAACGATATATCGTAAGTGTGTGTATTACTGTATTTATCATTGTTTTACTGCATAGGCTTAAGTTTCTTTCCACGTACGTGCAAATTAAAAGGTTATGATTAGAGGTGTCGGTTATTTATTTGAGTACTAGCTGTGCCCCGCGGTTTTACCCGCGTTAAATTTTATAAATTATCACAGCTCTTCCCCCGTAGGTGATAGCGAGATAATATGTAGCCTAAGTGTTGACCCAACCTCTTTTTAGCAAAATTTTAAGTAAATCCATGCAGTACTTTTTGAGTTTAGCCCGGACATACATACAGACAAACAAACAAAAATTCTAAAAACTATATTTTAGGCTTCGATATCGATTGTAGATCACGCCCCAAGTATCCTTTAAAGAAAATATTCAATGTATAGTTTCGATTTTCCTACGATTTTATTATATATATAGATTGGTTTCTTGCCATCAATATATGTAATACTAGCTGTGCCCGCGACTTCGTCCGCGTGTTAATTAGTTTATTTTGATTTTTATGTAAAATAAAAGACTTTTTCTAAAATAAAAGTAGCCTAAGTTACTCCTTATTACATCAGCTACCTGCCAATAAAAGTCCCGTCAAAATCGGACCAGCCATTTCAGAGATTAGCCGGAACAGACAGACAAAAATTGTAAAAAATATCATTTTGGTGTATGTACCGTATATATATTCATATTTATGTAGTAAAAACCGGCTATTTCAATATTACAAACAGACACTCCAATTTTATTTATTTGTATACCTAGATATGTTTGTTGGAAACAAAATAAAAAAATCTATATCTAACGTATTTCACCAACGTAATAAAATAACCCAAACACAATATTAAATGAATGCAAATGTTGATTACATTAATAAATCCTACTAATATTAAAAATGCGAAAGTTTGTGAGAGGTTTTTATGAAACTTTATAGTAATATAGCTTATACACCCGAATAAGACATAGGCTATAATTTATAAAGTTTAACTCGGGTGAAACCGCGGGGCACTTAATAACCGCGGGGAATCAAACCCACGACGTGAAAGGCAAGTATTTACCAAAAAAAAACCTTGCCCTTCAAAATATCTTTTGTCATCGGTGTTTGTTCAATCTATATTTGCGTAGAAATACATATTTATTTTATTACAGTAACAATAATTATAAGTAGACCTGTCTCCATGCAGCATAGAAACGTATTATACTAACTTACCATTGTCACGTAACTCTCGACATTTCAATTTCTAATGATACACAGAACATAGACACATAATATAGACAGAACCATTGACAATATGTACCTAGATAAAATATTAGACTTAAACTAGATAATTAAACATAATATCTTGACAATAACTTGATACGAGCTAGCTAAATATCAATTCTATAATAAAATAAATTTTATAAATGTTTTTATACAATGCGTACCTAAATATCTATGTTACTAGAAATAATAATGTATACAGCTATATTACTACAAACATGTTCTGACTATTTACAAGCGCTTTTTTTAAGTCTACGTGAATAAAAACCTCTTTTATTTTTTTATTTTATTTATTTACACTTAAGCAGCAATTCATAGTAATTTATAGATCTGTTATATGACCAATGCGACAATACTTACTTATCGTATGGGCAATGGGACCCTGGTATCAGAATTGTTACAGCCGCCCAGTAGGCCTCTGATATGGCTTAGCGACTATTGTCTAATGTCTACAACCGGGACCGACAACTTAACGTGCCCTCCGCAGCACGGAGACGCTCAAAATTAAACACTTTGGTCATCTCCTATCTATAGACTGACCGGGGGCCTAGTTGCTTAACCTCACCAATTACTTACGGACAGGTGAGAGCATCGAGCTATGACCGCCTCAATGCAACAATACAAATAAAATAAAAAAAGGTTTGTATTCACGTTGACTTTCAAAAAGCGCTTGTAAAGGGAAGTGGAACTATTCATTTTCTAACTCCTCCTTTTTTGTCTTTCTGATTAAATTCGTTGCGGGATCCAAGACAGTTAAAGCGATTCCCCGGGACATGCCTGAGCTTCACCGCTCAGTGTCATTTCATTGTGTGCCACTGTTGATCCTGGCTTACAGGAATTGCAGTGGTGGGTAAGAAGGAGGGACTAGTCCCGATTATAAAAAAAAGCGCTTGTAAATAGTCAGAACATGTTTGTAGAAATATAGTTAAGTTAACCTATATAATTATTTATAACAGTAGCCTAGTTGGTAGTGCTCCTGCCTACGTGGTCCTGGGTTCGAATCCCGGTAAGTGCAAATATTTGTGTGATGAGCACGAATATTTGTTTCTGAGACATGGATGTTTTCTATGTAATATTATATTCTATGTTTTATGTGTAAGTATTTATCTATCTATATAAGTATGTATGTCGTCACCTGGTACCCATAGCACAAGCTTTGCTTAGTTTGGTGCTAGGATGATTTGTGTGACATTGTCCCTAGATATAATTATAATTATTTAATTTATGTTATTTAGCTAACTTATATTAAGTGATTGTCAAGCTTTAGCAGTAAGATTAACATTATTACAATATTATATCGCTCTAATTTGTTTTATGTATGATTATGCAGTAGTATTTTCATTGTATTTATCGTTCCATACGTCGCCGAGTGAAGCATTGTAAGCTTAATACTCCAATAAAAGGACATAAGACGACGTGGAAATGACTGGAATATATTAAAGTAACTACCGGATTTTGAATAAGACAGCAATAGTACAGCAAAAAATTGCAAAATCGCGGGTAGATGATGTTAAATAATTTATAAAATATAATAATTTATCAAATGAGTAGGTACCTACATTAAATTAATACCATAATATAAAACTGAATAGATAAAATCCGTTCGAATCAATTGTTAATCTGAATCACCCGTAAGTTTAAATCAATTTCGAAATAGTAAATTAATCAGAGTCTCACATCAAGACCTCTCACAATCATCATCGATTGTAATAAAATCGATTACTTTAATCGAATCCGATTACCAACGAGGAACGACCGCGGCGACGACGGGACGCGGCCATCCAATCGAATTAATAAATACGTCATCTCACCCGCCATCTTCACGGTTCCAAATTCAAATTACAAAAATCGAACCGAAAAAACGTCGTTTTAACGGACTTTTTTTGTTAAAAAAACTCAAGGTGCGGAGTTGTGGTCCGACACCTGCTTGCTTGCTATTGTAAAGTTATTCACAAGTTTATAGTAACAGGTGTATTTATAACTGAATTTATTCCGACTGATACCAATTGACCCTAATTAAAACGAAGATAAGGGATAAAAGTACAATTTTTATCAATTGAATGCCTCGAGACTTCGAGCGGGCTAAGTTACGATTTTGTCCTCTCATAAATATTATACTTAATGAAATATCCTGTTGTCTATATAAACAAAGCATTTTGTTAAAATAACTGTTATTAATGGACGCAATAAGGTTATGTGTCGATGTAAGCCCGTGTATTTGACATTCATACTTTTTGCAGTAATTTTATGTTATCAAGTTAATAGCGTAAGATATACTGTATAATTTTCTCCTGTTTATTATCTGGAATTAAAACGTCATGATCAACCATTATAGACCTATGACCATCTTAGTAATGGCTAGTTGATATTTTGTTAAGTTGGAAGTGCACGTGTGATGTGTTACAAAATAATTTATTGTCACAAACAGCATTTAGAAAAAAACATTGAATTGTGTTTGGAGCCTCATTTTAAGCAAATATTTGCTTGTATTATGAGACTCTGCCCTTCCATAATATTGTCGTGTCATCATAACATCTGTGCGTGACATAGAACTGCGAATGGTGTACATATGAGTTATACTTGCTCCATTACATTTCATTTTGTATACCTTATTCCTATGCTTAAGTAATGTATATTACATTATAATTATAATATAAAATTTTAAATATAATATATATTAATACATATTTTATAAAAACAATATATTGTTGTGTTATTTGGCGTGTGGTATATTATGTGGTCTGTTGTGTGTGAAAGACGCGTTTAGCTACTCAACATGTTCTAAAAGTGCCTCTGTATCTTCATAGTTCAGTGATTTTATCCAGCTTGTGACGGTTATTTAACAATCATGGCGATTTTTATCGTATATGTAAACTTGTTTATTTATTTTGTTTTAAAGTTGATTGCTTAACACTTTTTATGTCATGAAGATATGCCGCGGACACTGCAAAGTTACGATGTTATTCACAAAGGTAGTCCGCGCTTCTAATGGCTTTTATTACACCTCTACTTTAACCGTATTTAACACAGTATGTTCTGAAGTTAAGTGCTCAACGTTTCCCCCCAATTACCCAAGCTTCTCACTCGAAAATTATTCCATTGGAAACTCAAAAGTTTGTACCACTAATTGAGCCTATGCAGCTTATGTGGCAATATCATTTAAAAACCTCCCTTGCCATGCGTCGGTATCTCAAGGGGTTAAACTTAGTGTCAGTAGTATATTAGTAGTAATAATAATGTCCTCCTAGCCGAATTTCGGCTACGCCGGCCAGTCTCAATAGAGATTAGCCGTCTGCGCGGGACATATTATTTTGCTCAAGTATGTGCTCAAACACAGCAGTACTTTCATGATCCGATGCCACGCCTAGCGACACGACCGGAAAGAGGCACGGGGGTATAATACCGCCAATTCCCAGACTTCGGGCTGATGCTGAGAATTTTTCTTTTTACAGAAAAGTCCCAAAATCACTTTTGGCCCGACCCTTTGGATTTGAATCTCTGCGGGTGAACACGCTACCGCTAGACCAACAAGGCAGTTATATATTAGTAGTGTAGTAACCTAGTGTACCAGGGATTTAATCATTTCAGTGACTAATTGACATTATAATTATCAAAATATAATCCACTGCTACTGCTGTTACATATTGGGACAAAAATTGTTGAACTAATGAATGAAATGAAGGACTTAGGTGTTTTATTCGCAAACAAAAAGCATTCAAAATTATGCAATTTGTGGTGAGTGAAGTTGGAAGCTCTCGTTCCACCAAATCCAAAAATCTTTTATAGTTTGCCTTGTGTGCCATCTTACATAGGCCTTTCGGAATATATTCCCTTGCGATTATAATTATAATAATCAGTTCAAATATAACGGAGAAATTACGTAACATACATAATTTAAAACAAATTAAGACATAGGTACTAAGACTTGATAACTTCTTTCTTTTTTGAAGTTATTTTATAAATAAGTTATCACTGACTCGAGTAACATGACGCTTTCACTTGCATCAAAAAAATGTAAACATATAAAGTAATAATTGTTGGTGAGTGTAAACATAATTGTGTCAACTCATTTTATTTTTTTTGCACAGTGGTTATTTATAATTCAATAGCTTAAGCCTTAAATGATGAATTGAATCATAACCTTAAAGAAATGTGATAAAAAATAAAGTTTTATGACAGTTTTAATGAGTAATTTTAATTATACTTTCTGTTGGCTGTCAATTACTTTAAACTCAAACACAAGTGATTCGAGAAGAGATTTTTAAGAGATATAGAATATTCCTAATCTTCTCAATTGTGTCTGTAATGGTGAACATGTTTTTAGGTGCATAAAGATTTAATGCTATTAATAAAAAAATAATTGACTGCACGTGTGGTGTTAAAGTATTTGTTGACCCATAAATGGTTGTTTTGGATTCTTCATTAATGGACAGAAGAATCACATTTAGACTAAGTGTGATTTCTGTCCATTAATGACAGCGTGTTTGGTGAATGCTTGCCTTTCACGTTGCAGGTCGTGGGTTCGATTCTCACCCAGGACAGCTATTTGTGTGCATGAACATGTCTGTTTAGTCTGAGTCTGGGTATTAAAAAAAAATAGTATATGTAATATATCAGTTATCTGGTTTCCATAGTACAAGCTCTGCTTAGTTTGGGATCAGATGGCCGTGTGTGAATAATGTCCCAGGATATTGTTAACTGTGGAATTGTAAAAGTCTCCCACGATATAGTGTTTAAAATACCTAGGTGGCTCTTAAAGAAATATAAATATTTTAAGGCAAAAATAACAGACACTAAAGAAAATAAAATGTTTCTATATTTGTCTAGAATAATTTGTATTCTGAACAGAGTTATCGAAAATAACAATCAACTTAACCCCGATCACGTTGTTACAATCGATTTAAAAACAAAATAAACACAAATCCTACCTATTTTACTTATCCATCAAGTTCAGGATAAAATATAGAGTTCTTTAAACTTTTTTCAAGTTTTAGAGAATTGGAGGCGAATCTCTTAAACCTTAAGTGGAGGTAATGAAAGAAAAAACCAACGAGTCAATTTCGCCAGCGTTTTTGACACCTGGGGTTAGAAAAATATACTTTTCTGCCTAGCCTTTTTTCATTGCTATTGGACTCTCAAAATCTTCTAAAGTACGCACGCAGAACAGAAAGAATTTCGTTATTGAGTCATACTTGTACAAAAGTAAGGACCGCCGTCTGAGTAAAATGCAACCAATTACCCAATAATCAAATGTTTGTGACCACTATCAGTAGGTAAAGAGATCATTGTACGAATATCTTCCTGCTCCACGACTGCATTTTATCTTAATACCACCAGAATTAGTTAATATGTGCCCCTATGGGTTCAAAGTCCAAAAGGTGGTTAAGATGATTAGATCAGGTGACAGATAAATTGTTAATGGTAACTTGGATCTAACACTTCCGTTACCTTAACGTTCTGTTTGTTTCATTCATCTTTTGTAAACATTTATATAGGTAATTTAAATACGCTTTCTAGATAATTTATATAAATTTCAACTGAATCAGTTTTTAGGTCGTTAATTGTTGTTATTTATAATTTTTATATAAATTACAGCTAAAGGAGTTTGTCGCCAGTTACCTTGAGACTCCTAAAAAAGCAATTAAATTGTTCCCACACGACAAAAATCTAAGTAGAAACGATTTGTAAATCTTTAAATGTCTCTGTGATTTATCAAGATCAAGTATTGATTTATTAAAAGCCAACTTCATTAGTAGTTTACTGAGCATACTAAGAAACTTTATGGCACCTTTTGGTACAAGGAACTGTGAAAATGAATACCGCTTTAAAAACAGAGCACCCATTTCAAAACTAACTAAAAAGTGCAAAAATCTTCATCAGACAGCTACGTCCACTGCTGGACAAAAGCCTTCCCAAAGAATGCCACAATCACCACGCCTGGCAGACGGGTTGGCGATCGCAGCTGGATTGTCGTTGTTCACAGAAAAACACTGCTGCCCGTTCTCTGGTAGTTATTCCCTCGGACGACTTCGGCGCCCGTCACGGGATGAGATGGGGTGATGATATTCTATGCCGTCACCACTAAATAAAAGCACTGGATGCGGGCATCCAAGACTGGCCCCAGTGGAGATCCTTGGTGGACGCCTTTCGGCGGTATGATCGTGATGATGATATACTAAACTATATAAAATTTGAAGGAGATGCCATCAATCTGCATTATTCTTTGCACCAACTGCAAATGTAGAATACATTTGTTTGTTTCTGAATAATTTAGCTGCAATCACTTTATACTTTTTAGACAGTTTTGAAGTCGGTGATTAGTTTTTAAAACGTTTATAATTTTGCTCTTTTTAAGCACTTCTAATGAGGTGTCGATCAAAAATTGTATTCAAAACGTCACTTCTAAAAGGCAACTGGCAATATCGACAATGATTATAAACTTTTATGGGGCAATGTATAAGATTCTATAACAAACTTCGCAATGATATTAGAGAATAAGTTTAAAATAAATATTGAAGCTAAATTGTGTAGCATATTACAAAATTACTGATTATTTAAGTAACAAAAGTGCTTGGGATTGAGTTTTTCTGAATCAACACACATAATTGTAATTAATGTTACCTATATTTTATTGTAAAAAAGCTTTGTTTTCTGGCAGTGTTTCTCAGTAGCTGCTAAGTCATGCACTGCACGGTAGGTTAAAAAAAATGACGTTACCACATAAATGTATATTCTTTACGGATTAAATGAATTTTGAATTGAATTAAACTCCTATGATTAGTATCGATTATTATAAAATAGAAGTTTTATAAACGTGATCGTTTTAGAAACGTGAGAAATCGGGGTATGTAAACAAAAAAGTTGCCAATATCACCGCCACCAAAGTTGTACACAGGTTACCACCCCAATATATAGGTATAAACCAAACTACCTGGCATAAACCAACTCAACCGCAGCCCAGCGCGGTGAATACAGCAAGCCCCTCAAAATGACAACGTCATAAAAGCCTTTGGGGGAGACCTATGTCCAGCAGTGAACGATATAGACCAACCAAGCAGTAAGCGTTTTATACTACTAATTCACCTAAAACCCGTACGCTCAAATCATAAGTGATCAGCGTTATAACGGTTGGAACGCACATAGCATGCTTCTCTTCTCTTGTTGAGCCGTACACACGCTCAAAATCAAAACAATAAAATAATAAATAATCTAGAACGTACTCTTTAAGTTCCTATTATAGATTTTAGTTTTCAATTACAAATATTAGCATACGTATTTTTTTACTCACATAATTTTGGTAAATTGTAAATGTCGTGTGCGGTTGTAATTGGACTTCAAATTTAACAGTTTAATAATAATAATTTTGATTTTGCTATTGAATAAATTAAAATATCCTGCCCTCACACGGCTGTAATAACCACTATTTCACTGATACGCAAACAAAAACAGGCCAAGAACGAGTCGGGGGTTCCTTACCCTCATTTTATAACAATAGAGTCCGTAAAGAAACATCAAACAAATCGCGTTCCTAGTTTTTAACCGACTTCTTAATATTATCATTATAGCGGACATAGAAACACAAAACCTACTAAGATTATAAATACGAAAGTTTGTAAGTTTAGATGTATGGATTTATGAATGTTTCTTACTGATTCACGCAAAAACTACCGAACGAATTTTGATGAAACTTTGTAGTAATATTGTGTATATATCTGAATGTCATATAGGTTATTATTTATAAAGTTTAACGCGATTGAAACCGCGGGGCACAGTTAGTCTGTATTTATTTTAATGTTACAGACATACAGAAGGACGGACAGGAGGTTTGGTTGGTTTGATTTGGTTACGGAACCCCAAAAATTGGGTGTCAATAATCACGACGACAATGATAAATTCTTAACAAGCCCGAGGTTACGAAATCAATATCTTATTAATTAAAGTATATAATATTCACTTTTGTATCTGTGTAATTTATTGCTTGGCTATGCCATTGGTCCCACCCACTCAGAGATTTAGTTAGAAATGATACCATCTTCTGCATATCTAGTCACTATATTTCATAATATTGTATTTTATAACATCACTAGGTGTCGCCCGCGGCTCTTCCATAAGGGTCATTTTTCCTTACTTAAAAAAGAAGGTAGTTATTCATTCGACTGTATGCGTTCTATGGGTATAGCGTAATCTGGCCTGGTAGTCTAATGGTTAGTGACACAGACTGTTAAGCGAGAGGTCGTGGGTTCGATTCCCACTCATTACAAATCTTTATGTGATGAACGCGATTTATTTTGTCTGTGGCTGGGTGTAATTTATATATAATATGTATGCATTTAGAAATGTTTAAGTAAGTTTATCAGTTGTCTGGTTGCCATAGTACATGCTCTGGCTAGGATATTTATTTATAATTTATTTCCTTAATTTTGTTTAAATTTGTTGTTTTAAAGAAATACTTAAGTCGGTTGTATGTTTTTCGATACAGTAACTATTTTATACAAGCAAGACGGCAAACCAGCGTCCGGCTTTCCTGATAATGAGCCATAACTGTAGTCTATGATGGTTGTGATACACATAGCATCTATTTTTGTCTAATGAAGCAGGCCTGGCTGCCTAAAAAACATCACTGTACAACCTATTCTTCGGCACCGACTCTGGCGAACTTGTTTACATAATAATGTTATTATCAGTCTTCATAGCATGGCGGTGTAGTAATCATTCTGCGATTTAATTGACCAACCGTACTAAAGATACTGCATTTGGGCAATGATGTTGGAGATACTGAATTTTGTTATTCGTTTTAATTATACTGTAAAATGGTTGGCGTAGTTGGTAAATGATTGCCTCTCACGCGGCAGGTCGTGGATTCGATTCCCACCCAGGACATATATTTGTGTGCATAATCTATATAAAGAAGCGTTATGGAACAACACTATTATGCTCTCGTCTTCTCTGTTCACCAACTGCTCGGTGTCTATATTTTAATAATATCGTAGTAAATTTAAAAATAGATATATAGATAACTCTTTATTGAACACGAAAGACATAAACTTAGAGTAGAAAATTTCATCAAAAGGAAATAGTACAGATGACGGTACAAGTAAATGTTCCTTATTCCAATTCGTGTTTTGACTATTTACAAGAGGTTTCAAAGTCTTTGTGAGTAAAACCTTTTCGTTTTCATTTAATTTACTAATTATACAATTAGCACAGACGGAATAGGCCTATATGTAGGGTAGGTATATTTTATTTTTATTTTACTGATGCATTATGTGCTTAAAAACTATAAGTATATATGTATGTGTATTCCCAAGCGCTGAATAAATGTAATTATTTCATTTCATCTTCACATTTATTTAAGCTCTTAAGTAATAGAGAACTCGATTGTACCTACTCATACAATATTTTATTTCATGTTATCTAAACGTCCAAATATCCATTAACTTCTTCAATACACCTTGCCCATCCCAACAGGTGGTAACAAGCCTCAAGCGGTTTTAACGCCACCACACAACATGCCCAATTGCCCATATACCCAGCAGGCATAATACCACATGCCTTTGAATGATTAGATATGTGTAATTTTAGGTTGGACCTCAAAAGGTTTGCGGCCTATTCATTTATGATAAAATTGAAGGTTGATATCGCAGTACAGATAACCAACCCCCTTTTAACATAGCTGCGTATATTTACTCCCGTTTGCGTTTTAGGAATGAAATATCAGAATTTTTACTAGTAAAGCGTTCAGCCGAAAGTAGTAAACCGTACATTTGATATGAGCGTTTAGGCTTAGTGGTGTGAGACGAGAGAAGCTGTTTTTTCTCTTTCTTGCGGAATGACTTCGACATAAAATATCTATTCTATACATATGTACTTTTAGACTTTTCTACGATTTTATTAGGTATATACTAAAATCGTAGAAAAGTCAAAACTGTACATTGATAATTTTTTTAAAAGGATACTTGGGGCGTGATCAACAATCGATATCGAAACCAAAAATATAGTTTTTAGAATTTTTGTCTGTTTGTTTGTTTGTCTGTATGTATGTCCGGGCTAAACTCGATTTACTTCAAATTATGCATGAATAATACAAAGAGGTCGGGTCAACATATAGGCTACACATTATAACGCTATCACCTACGGGGGATGTGATAATTATAAAGTTTAATGCGAATAAAACCGCGGGGCACAGCTAGTAAATAATATAGCATCTGGTTTGTGACGTCACAACAAAATATAGTGCGTACTGTATCTAACATAATTATTGATATTATTGTATCTCCATTATTATTAAAGGCATTATAGTTTTATTTTAATATTCCATAGGTACTTCTTGCTTCTTATCGTATCAACGTAGAGCAAAAATGCAAAAAACCTTCCTTAAACAACTGGACGATCCTATGCATCTTCACGTCAATAACCTCCAGAGTCGAGGCTCGAATCTCAAAGGGGTGCCCTCCAAGGCGAAGAAAGGTTCTCGAGTGGTAACTACGAACCGGAAGACTCACGGTGGGCAGACCACCTACAAGACGGACCGATGATCTTGTGAGGGACGTTGGAAGCCATTGGATACAGGTAGCGTAAGACCAGCAATTGTGGAGATCCCACCAGCAGTGGGCATCTTTTGGCTTATATGATGACTGGCTGTGACCCGCGATTTTACCCGCGTTAAATATTATAAATAATTACAGGTCCTCCCCCGCAGGTGACAGCGTGATAATATATAATACCTCTAAGTAATATTCATGCAAAATTTTAAGTAAATTCATGCATTACTTTTTGAGTTTAACCCGGACTTACATACAGACCCACAGACAAAAATTCTAAAAACTATATTTTTGGCTTCGATATCGACTGCAAATCACGCCCCAAGTATCCTTTAAAAAAAATATTCAATGTACAGTTTTGACTTTCCAACGATTTTATTATATGTAAATAGATGATGATGATGATGACTGGACGGCTTTATCCCACGGTCTGTTGTATTGTCCGGTGAAGCGGTGAAAGAAGTTAACTGTGTAAGCTAACTGTGTACCTAATGTTATTCAACACATTATATAGATAGAATGACTCCAGTTATATATGAATGCTCTGCAGGTGGAGTGCTCTCGTCGTTTGGGTCATTCAGTAAAAGCTGTGGGTGGTCGTGATAGTGACATTGAGAGCCTGACACCGAGACATTATGTCTACAATTACGTCAATATTGTTACTGTGACTACTTACTGATGACTTTTTATGTTCAGAGTATTGATATTTTCATGGTAGCTTTTAGAGCCTGTACACACCACGCTTTTTAAACGCGCCGTCGCGCGTCGACGCGCATTACAGAAACGCGGGTCGGCGGCGTGCTTTTGCCTCCTACAGTGCAATTTGTCGTTGTTTGAATCGATACAAACGCGATGCTAACGCGCGTCTGTATCGCTACAAACACGCGTCAGCGTCACGCTTAGAAAACATAGTTTGCATTGGCCCTTAAACATCAAAATTGATCTTGAATTCTAAGATTATCGAACTTTATAGACATTTTCAATGATGTGCAGACGCCAGCTACCCCAATCTGCCAAAAGAGAATGACCAAAAATAGTACCAAGAAGTCTCATGCATCAAGATCATAATTGTATAGTAATTCTTTTCATATTATTTGAGGACATTACGCTTCATGGATTTGATGTTTGAACAGGGAATTTAATTTTTAAGTTTAAAAGTATGAAAATTGTTTTATATTCTCGTCACACAACCGGTCATAGAGATGTGAATGCAATAGAAATTATTTTTGATGAATCGACTAACCAGTTATTCGAATAGTTTCTTTTGTAATAAATAACTATAAGGTTTGCTTCGAAAAACATTTTACGAATTATATGTATTAGCATTGCTTTCGTTTCGTTCAATAACGTAACAATTCAAATTAAACCAATACACCAAATCGATTTAGTATTACTAATTGACACAATATCGACTTTCTTACTAAAGATTATGATTTATCGATCGCATCCCTAAACCCCTTCAAACATATTTCTGACATTTGTCTGTGTTTTTACAGTTGAGAATTGAATTGAATTGAGATTTTTATAGTATTGTGTTTTGAGAAAAATAACTTGTTGTTATTTTGTGAACTTATTTCTGTGTATCATTGTACAAATATGTCGGGTCGTAGAGTAAACATACTGACGCCTACAGTTCGGCAAAACCAATGTATCAATTGTTCATTTTTGTTAGCCAGAAATCTACATACACATTCAATAGAACAGAAGCTCTGAAGCTCACACATTAGAAAGCATAGTAGGTTATTGCTGCAGCTGCCTCGTCGGTAAGCGAAGTGGGCTGCTGTGCTCATGTGATGACAGTAGTGTGGTATTTGAGCTGGGGACGGTATAATTGTGTGACTTCACCGGCACCAGTTTTAGATGATTTTTTTCAGGAATATGATGAATGATTTGTTGTTGTTAATAAGTATTGTTGACTTTGAATCGCTATTAAAAACAATATGGAACTATTTGTTTATTTTTTTATCCCTTACCTCCCCTCATCTCCTTACCTAGTCGCTTCACTGAGACAACACGAGCATGAGCACGAGCAATAGTATCTGTCTAAAAGAGTATTTTAAGATTACCAAAGGGTTATTATAGTTTAAGATGCTCTCTAGATTCAATGAGCGCTTAATTCAGCCTCACTAATGGTAATATTTTATTGGTATTGGTGGTATCATACGGTAGTGTCCAATGATATTATATCCTTATTACTGTTTATTACAATTCTATAAGTTACCCGCTCACATTGTAATATAATTATCGAATAAATCCATGAGTTTCACTCGCGCACCCTGTATCGCGATTGTTCGTCTCTGTAACTAATAATATGTATAAGCGAAATACGCTGTAATGAATTTTTGGTGTCTATATTATGTAATACTTACGTTATATACTTACACGTCATTGGTTTCATCGAAAAAATATACCTACTTATCTACTTTTTAGGTTAGGTTATTTACGTTTTTTTAAAATAATTCCAAAACCCGGGTTTTCTTTACAAATAAAACTTCTGTAGGAGTTAGTATGGTAAGTATAGTCTCTTAAAAACAATGTTTGAATTTGATGCAAGATGGCACGGGATCCCATATATCCATGAGCATTATCCTTTCTTTTATAGATTTTCAACTTTATCACATACCAATGCTTTTTTTTTATACATTATTTGGTATGGTAAGTACTATAATTAGTGCGGCTTGTGCTTAAAAAAGGAAAACCTGAGCTATAAGCAGCAGCACCTTCCAATTTAATTATATAATTTATTATAATTATACACAAAAATTAAATTAATGAAGTTAAATGTCTCGCATTATTTACATTATCATTTTGTCAGTTAGGTTCCCATCCAATTGGGGAAATTTGACGGATCGGGGTAGCTTGATGTGCTGGCGTCTGCACAGTTACATATCACGTATTTGGTGTGACAGCGAGGAATATCATCACTGTATCTCATCCAATAGTCGTAATGAGGGTATGTCCACCGGAAACCGGCAGCAGATTCTTTTTTTTTTCTTTTTTTTTTCCAAATGGGTTTGCGCTTGACCACGATCTCACCTGATGGTAAGGGAAGATGTGGTCGAAGGTGGATCGCGCGTACCCATAAGATGCCTGTTCACTCTAACTCTCTTGGAACAGTTACAAAAGGTTAATTAAGCCTTTATTTTAATGATTTTATATGGAACTATTTTTTTTTTAAAGACTACACTCGCTCTAGTGAATGTAATCCCTGTGTCGCGTGGACTTTGCAAACATATTATAGACGGACACATACTAAATCCAGACTCAGAAGAACTACTTATGGGTCACACAACTAGTTTTCCGGCGCGGGAATCGAACCCGGGACACGTAGCAGTGAGACGACTGTCTTAGCCGCTGCGCCACACGAGCATCTTGGAGGTATGCTATATGTAAGACGTCCATTTCTGGACAAGTCCAAGCGTCCCCAAGGAAAATGGAATTCCAATGGATTTATGACATGTGCCCTTTTCGAAATTCACATTCATTGTGTACTTAATTACTTATAAAATGGCTGCACTTTTATTTAAGATGAAAGAAATAAAAGTACTAAATCGACTTTTTTTAAATCCTCTTCTGGGAACTGTTTCGTTTGCAATTAGCCGATAAAAATGTCATGAAATTCTGACGACAGGTACATAATGTTTTTACTTTTGCAATACTTCATTCTATTTTCAGATGATTTACAAGTACGAACTCGATCAGCTTGGCTAAGGTACTTCGAGATGAGCCTTTTCGAAGTTATTTCTGTACATTCCATGGCGTGGCAAAAGCTTGCTTTTCACGCCGGAGGCCGTGGGTTCGATTCCCACCCAGGATAGATATTTGTGTGCATGAACATGTCTGTTTGTCGTGAGTCTGGGTGTAGTTATCTATATAAGTATGTATTTCCAAATAAAAAGTAGTAAGTATAGTATATCAGTTATCTTGTTCCATAGTACAAGCTCTGCTTAGTTTGAGATCAGATGGCCGTGTGTAAATAATGTCCCAGAATATTATTATTATTATATCGACAATAGCACGAGAAATATATATATAATATAGATATATGTGAATATACGTACTGTAATCGGTACAGGTAAGCATTTAGAACGCATAGACATAAAAAAATGTCAAAATATCCGAAATGAGCCCCTTTCGAAATTCTGTAGTCAATTATTAAGTAAATTATTTATTATGATACGTTCAATTTACATTAGAATTAATTGTACTAAAAAACGAATATTGATACGTATTACCACATAATTTTAGCAAAGTGAAAATTAATAATATAGATAAATTACCCGTAAATTGCAATAGATATGTCATACACAAACCACGTGAATATTATACATGGTAGATAGCTGAGCGTTATCTAACAATGTCTCAGGATTAAGAGAATATAATGTGCTGTGTGGTGACGGCATAGAATATCATCGCCCCATCTCATCCCGTGGGGAGCGTAGAAATAGTAGTCCGAGAGAATACTTACCAGAGAACGGGCAGCAGAGTTTTTTCTGTGAACTATTACCGTCAAAGTGCGATCGCCAACCCGTGTGCCAAGCGTGGCGATATCCCCCACCCTTTGAGGAGGTTTTTGTTCAGCAGTGGATGTACTTTGGCTGACATGATGATGATGATTACCGTCAAAGTGCGATCGCCAACCCGACTGCCAAGCTTGGCGATTATGGAATATCCCCCCATTCTTTGGGGAGGCTTTTGTCCAACAGTGGACGTACTTTGGCTGAGATGATGATGATGAATGTAACTGTTATTATTTTAGCATATGGCTCTTAAAGTGCAGATACTTTGCCGGTTTAACTGCTGGAAGCGCAGAAACATTATTGGCACCAATTTAATTATTTTTAATTAAATTCATCATCATCATCATATCAGCCGAAAGATCTCTACAAAATTAATTAATTAATTATCATAATGTAAATATGTATTTTTAATACATAAGTTATTACTTACAGCACTTATAGTTGTTTGTCCAAATCGCATAATCAGCCAGTTTATTATACAACCTGTTAGTTATTCGTCTAGATCTACATACAAATTGCATATTTAATTATTATATTACGAGTGTTATGAATACTTATCAATGATATAGTATGGATAATAACAGTTTTATGTCCCTTTTTAAATAAAACCAGAAGTATGTATGGAATAAGTCATAAGCGGTAGCGGTTTTTAACGAAAGATTATCCGTTAGTATTAATAATCTATTACGTGTTCCTGAGAGTAAATTTAATTCACAATTAATAGCAAAAATTTCATTCATTATTTGTAGTATCTCAACTATAGTGAGCGCAGTGCGTATATTCACGAAATAAAAATTAGTTCTGTATATAGCAAACTTTCCTCAAATAAGTTACTAGTTCCATTCCCCCCTACGAAATCATTCTGAAGCAGTGTTTGGGAAATGCCTCCCAAAAGACTTTTCAAAGTAGAGTTGTGTCCACCATTTGGAAGGATAAGCCATAATTTGCTTGGCAGTCATTTTAAAATGGGTCATGTATAATCATGGAATAATATTTGTTTTGTGTATAGCAAACTGTTTTTAAATAAGTTACTAGTTCCATTAAGGTCTTTGTCAAGCAGTGGACGTCATTTGGCTGACATGATGATGATGATGAAACATTTCTTTAAATGTTTTTTTTTTTGTTTTTTTAAAGGCATTTCAGGAAATTTCATAGGGTGAAATTTACTGAAATGCCTTTTAAAGAAATGTGTCATCATCATCATGTCAGCCAAATGACGTTCACTGCTTGACAAAGACCTCCCCAAAAGACTTTTCACAATTGCGTTGTGTCCATCATTTGGAGATATCACACTAATATTATAAAGACGAAAGTTTGTGAGTGTGTCAGTGTGTAAGTTTGTTACTTCTTCACGTTCAAACGGCTGGAGCGAGTTTAATAAAATTTGGTATGAAGTTAGCTGACACTCTGGATTAACACACAGTCTATAATCTATAAAGTTTAACGCGAGTATAACCTCGGGGCACAACTAGAATGCCATAATCGCAAAGCTTGGCAGATGGGTCGGCGATCGTAGTGTGATGGTCATATAACACAGAAAGATGCTGCTCTCTTCTCTGGGAGATATACCCTGGGGTGAGCCTTTAAGTTCCCCACGGGATGAAATGGGGTGGTTTCTGTCAGCCACACAGCATAAAAAATGTGTATTCCGCTTTTAATTCATTACTTGTATCAAATTTAAACCAAACAAGATTTGCTTAGAACTTCTATGGTAATGTATCTGTTTAATTACCTCGCTTTATATATTTAATGTTCCTATTTATTACTGTACATAATACCTAACATGTTACAGAGGAGATTAATATTCTAACTCTAAGATTATATTAGCTTTCCATGTTCAAAGGAAAACGCTTATTCAGTATAATTGTTAGTTATACGTTTAAATAAATACTCAGTGATAATCTTAATAAGCCGTACCTTACACGTGATTGATTGAATCAGTATTAATTTATTCATTTTAACATATTATTTTCCGTGAGACCCTTCTGTTAATAGTTGTTAGCCACCCAGTAGGGTGATGTACAGACGCCAGCACATCCAGCTACCCCAATCTGTCAAATTTATTTCATAGATTTTCAACTTTATCACAAAGGCATAAGGTTCACTTTCAATTGGGGAAATTTGACAGTTTGGGGTAGCTTGATATGTTGGCGTCTGTACCTTAACGAACCCAGGTACCCTAATAGGTCCGTAAGCAATCGGTGAGGTTTAAGACTTACCCGCACAATTATTCTATTGGTAGGTGACTGCCTAAATGGTTTAGAAACAGAGCGTCTTCGTCCTTTGAGGGACAGGTTAAGCGTTGGGTCCTGATTTTAGTAATTAAACAAGAGTCTCTAATGGCAATTCTTATCAGGGAAATACTTCCTAGAATCCTCCAATGGACGAACTGCCTCTAGGGCGAGGGTTGTAAAAAAATAAGGAATATTGCTCTCAAGTTTGGAATCCTAACTACGATATTTATGCGAACCGTATCGAGAATATACAAAAATAAATCCTCAGATATATTCAGTTTCGTGCCAAAATTTATCTACCGACTATACAAACCGATACAAGAAATTCCATATACATCCTCTGCATGAACGTAGAAAAATAGCAGACTTGGCGTTTCTACACCAGCTGGCAAACGACACCATTGACAGTTCTGAGTTAGTGGAGAAGATAGGGCTACGATTTTCATCCGCTATGTTAAGAAAACATGGGCTTCTTATGTACCGGTTGTTCACACTAATATAGACAGAACAGTTACATGGTAAGGGCAAGTAGGACATTCAACATGGTGTGTCAGAAAATAGAGGTTGATATTTTTCATAAAGATACATTGCGGATTATATTTTTAGCGCATTATAAGCCGTACTATTTATTATTATATTATTATTATTCTATTTTATTATATTAATTATTGTTAATATAATAAATTAGATTTATGTTACTTTTATATTACTTATTCTATTTTGTTATGTTATTCTTTATTTTCCATGTCTATTTGTCTACATACTTTTACTTTTTCTTCCTAAACCTGTGTATACCTGTGAAAACTTTTAATTGGCCTTCATCTTCTATTCTGTGTGTCATTTGTATTCTAGCTGTCAGTATCCCTTCAGTAATAAAATATATAAAACGCCCCTAAAATCCGTCCCTCTCATGCCACTTCACGTCAATAACCGCCAATAACCTATCTTTGTCACAATATTTTTTTTTAATATTTGTTCAAATACCAACGATATTTTCAAACTTGTGATATGGGGTGTTATAAGTTTGAAATCTGTGTTGGCCAGAATATTTGTCCAAACGATTTGCCATAACCTCACCGACATATAGGTTTCAAACTTATTACGAGGAGTATTATAAATTTGAAACCTATGTTAACTACAATATTTGTTAAAATATTTGCCACAAACACACCGACGACAGGTTTAGGAGGTTCTAAAGATAGTGCAAGGTATAGATAATATTGTCATCCCGTGGTGGGCGTAAAATCGACCTGAGGCAGGTATTTTTTCTGTGCAATACGAGTATGACCATCAAACTGCAATCGCCAATCCACATGCCAAGCGTAGTGATTATGGCATATGAATTTATTATCCAGGCATTCTTCAGGGTGGCTTTTGTCCAGCAGAGGACGAAATTTGGCTGACATGATGAAGCCCTGTACTGATTTGTACATTCTGCGATATAACTTATATATTTTATTATTAAATATATATTGCGATATATATTTAAGAGAGGTAGGGCATAGCGTTCATTCGCTCAAAGAGCAGCCCGACTGGGGAAGCACCTCCACCTTACAGAAGACATTCCTTAATAATAACATTAATAATTTTAATGTTGTGTTTCCGAGTGTGAGTAAGGTCGCCAGAGCTCATTGGGGTGGGGGAAGGGTCAGCAACACTTGTTTGCTGACTCTAAAAGGCCGGCAACGCACTCGCGACTCCTCTGGGGTCGCGAGTGTCCATGGGCGGCGGTGTTCACTTACCACCAGGTGACCCACTTGCTCGTTTGTCGCCCTCTGATATAAAAAAAATAACCATCCTGTATTCGAAATTTGACACCTGTCATTAAAATTGACGTGAATTGCAAGATGTAGTGGAATACCACGTCTATTTTTCTTCCATTATGTGCCGTTGTCACGATACGTGTTGCATGTACGTTGTCATGACAGTGATTCATTTACCTTGTAACACTGTGAAGCGTCTATGAGCATAAATTGGCTATAATATTGTCTATGGATTACTTGTCTTGTAAAAACCATTACCGCTTATGTGAGCTGACTAAAAACTCATTGTCTATGCTTTCAGTTTTGCCTTTCTTTCTTATCTAGAGATTTTCTTGCTCGAATGTTACGAAACTAAGTAAATCAAGTCAACTTTTAATTGGCAGATATCTTCATCAGCTGTAAATTTTCACTGGACATGTACCATAAATTCATTCAGAGCTTATTTTCTTGTCTCCTTTTGTCTTTGGTATTAAGTGAAATTATGTACAAACAGTAAATAATACACAGATATATATATATAATAACATACAGATCAGAGACGTAGTCACTTTTCCTGCCCAAGAAGGCTCAGGGTCACCCAAAGCACAATGGCTATAAGAGGGCTATGCTTAGAGTCAGGACGATCTTATCGATACTCTTGCCAAAATGATACTGTAATCTATCTATGTTTCAGGGTTGGACATGGAAGTTTTGTTGGAGCGGCGAGCACAATAGTTCATCGCTGGGCGCAGTATTACCAGGACCTCCGGGGCCGCCAACAGAAGAATAAGAATAATGGTCAGAGTTTTCATGCGAGATCGAAACAGAAATGTCAAAATCCGCAGGAGCGAACCAACATATCCCCAAGAATTGCCAAGCTGAAGTAGCAGTGGGCGTGACAGAAAGCTCGTAGAACCGGGACAGCTGGGGCAGAAATGTTTCGATGCAAAATTTATGCAAAATGTGTTTGCGCTTGACCACGATCTCATCTGATGGTAAATGAAGATGTGGTTGAAGGTGGACCGCGCGTACCCATAAGATGCATGTTCACTCTAACTTTGAATAAACCCATGTTTTATGAGTTTGGAAACAAGTCGTTTGGGAGGTGGTTCCACAAGTTAGCCGTGTGTATGAAGAAAGAGGAAACAAAGCGTTTCGTACGGCATTATGGGATGTCAACAACATAGTGGTGGACAGCCTCCCGACGCCTTGTAGTCCGATGAAAAAGGGGTGCTATATGGACTGATCATCTTCTGAGGATCACTTAAAGCTACTGGTTGCAGGTAGCGCAAGCATGGCAATACAAATATAATAAAGATATCAGGGAGTGGCCTTGTTCGACAGTGGACACATTTTTAATCATAATAAATAATAGTACCTCCATCTCTTACCTTTTCATTAAAAATGGCAACCCTAGCTACAAACAACTAGCCAATTGACTGATAGTCTTAAAGATAGTCCAGATAAGTCAATTTTAATGGTCTCATCTCTCATCTGGCAACAAATCCTAGATCAAACTTCTTAATATGGAGTGAGAAGGTGACCACAAGTTGATTATTTTTAATGAATTTTCACAGTCCCAACAATAAACAGTTGTCCTTATAAAGTTTATGATACAAAAATAAGGGGACATCCAATTAATATGTAAATTGCAGATTTAATTAATGTTATTTAAGATTCAAACTGTGACGAAGTCTATTAATTGAACGAATGTGATCAGGTTACTTGGATTCGGCTCCGTACTTAGCGTAATTCACTTGTTAATTAACACTTTATAAAAGATAACAAACTAGTAGTAGGTGATAAATTGATACTCGTAATGTCTGGGTTCAGTAACATAGAGTTCGCTCAATGCGCAAGGTCCTCAAAGAGGATAGATGGTGGAGGAATTTAGTCCACGTGTTATTACAACAATTTATAAGGGCCAACAGAATACTGAGACGTCCTAATACGCGTACTATCGTTATTTTAGCCAACCACTTTGAAGAGTGCAGTAGTTGTATAATAATCTCATTCATTACCTATGAGGATATCACCTAAACAAGTTGAAACCGGCGTTACGTTTCTTATAATTGGCTTTTTAAGCAGACTAATTATTTTTATTATTCATCTGACATATTTATATATTAAAAAATTCAAAACTTTATAAATAAAATGTATTACAAATAAAAAATGCATTTTAATTAAAGTGCGGGTAGAATTCCAAAGAAGCTGGTGACGTTACCTCGTTGTATGGTTACTTTAATAAATAAAAACAAAATGTACGTTATTTCAAAATAATAAAAATTTAAAGGTGGAAATAAATGGTGAACATCTTAAATACTAATTTGGCCTTTTAAATAATTAATATTCATCGTTTGAAAGCATCATAGATTTCAATGTTGCTAACGATCTCTAACTTGAATTCATTTATGAAGCATCAAAGACTGCTTTAGATTAAACTTCAAACACCACTGTACGGAGCGGTTAACGCACATGGGGCTGGATTCTCCATGGCTCGTACCTGCACTTAAACGAATACAATTCAATCTTGAAGTTGTTAACTAATAATAATTCTGAAAAATCTATTTCGTTAGAGAAAAATAAACAGCTGATCACATAAGTCGACACAGCTTTATGGTAAACTTTATAAAGCCGTAGTTTATGGCTAATCCCTACGTGTAAATTTGAATACACCCACGTTACAGTGAGCCCGTAGTTACGACGTGTAAAATTTCATGTGCGCGTGTTAAATGGACGAATATATACACTTTTATATGCTCGCAAACAATTTGCTTTGAAAGCTAACATTTAGTCAAGTGGTAATCAAACTTAGGATTATAAATCATGATGTAAATGTGAAGAAATGTATCAATATTTGCTTTGGAGAAGAGAAATGTTGTCTATATGACTGTGAAAGTTATGCTTGATGCGGTTTTTTTATTTAAAGTTTACAGTTAGCTTGGATTCTCTGACGAGCCAGTTGGCGTGGTTGGTAAATGCCCGCTTTTTGTCCTGAGTATGAGTGTAATTATCTATATAAGTATGTATTTACAAGAGAAAGGTAGTATAATATGTGGTATATCAGTAATTTGGTATCCAAAGTAGAAGCTCTGCTTAGTTTGGGATCAGATGGCCGTGTGCTAATAATGTCCCAGGATATTATTATTATTATAAATTAAAAAAACCCGCGCAAGCAGAGATGGGTACTTACGTATGAATGAGATATTAACAATGCGTAAAAGGATTCGGTATTCCCGCGTCCCTAGACTCCCTTCGCAGGTGCCAAGTGAAGTGCACGATGGTTTAGCTTTAGTCCGTATAAGTTCGACATACCCACCTGCAGACACCTTTTTCGGGTGACATACGAAGGCATTCCCCCAACCTCATCAAAAAAAGGGAGGGTTTGTGCAATCGTTTCTAAGCCTCGCGAAAGCACCTGCAACTTTCGGCTCAAGATCTTAGTCAAAAACGGTCATGGAATGTAGAGAGTAGTCGCGACGCATTCGCAGTGGTTTCTACCCACTTCAGAAATGAATTCTAACTTTATAGGAAAATGCCGTTATGTTTCATCAACAATATAGGTTATTGAATAGCTACTGCAGCTGTCATGACTTCCATAGAAACACCGTTCAATGCTGTGAGGGAAATTGTTTTCACACGATAGCTTGTACTATGTGATTTATAGTTATAAGCCAACGGTTCTACTAGGCAATTTATTTTATATTACAAGCTACTTTGATGGGATGTGAAAAAGTAATGATTTAAATATAGGTACTTTTAATGCTGCTGTTGGAGGAAATCGATTGAAAAATTATAATGGAGATAGAAGTTATATTATGCAAAAGGAAATTGAGAGAAAATGGAAACAATGGTTTTTTAGGACAATTAACACACTGCACTTACCTGATTCCAAACTGGACAGAGCAGACATAGAATTTATAGATAATTAGATAAACTTTTAATCGTACACTAAAGGAATTACAACTAAAAACACCTAAAACCTTAAATGTATACAATAGGTGGTCTTATCACAGAATGTGATCTACTTATATATTTTAACCTTATATACATTATAAACTTATATATATTTAAAAACATAATACATTTGTAGAAAATATTTACAACAAAATATTGACGGTAGCTATTAATGAAGAATTAAAGGAAATTGTGGGAAACAAAGGCTCTTGAAGGAATGGTGCAATGACAACTCGTTTTTATTATCTTTTCCCAACTGGCATACAAAAAGTAAAAAGAAAAACAAAATTGGTTAAATATTACATTAGTTCATAACACACGAGTATCTCCAAAGCGAACAGAGCGACTGTGCATACGGAGCGTGATATATGCACTTTCGCTGACATTTTCTATGAAACGATATTTCCAAAATTTCACGCCACGTTCCGTCTGGATAAAATCACGTTACGTATGCGGTGACCTTCAGTAATACTTACATTACTTACTACACTTACTTACATTCACTCTATTTTTATTTATTTTGCTTTTAATTATTTTTGCTGTTTTATATAAATATTTATAGTTACTTATTTTTATTCACTGACACAAGTGCGGCACTGCACGGTACAATGGGAATGTGCGCATGCGGCTCTGTCGAGCTAACAAATTGCGCGCCAAATGAATGCTGATAGAAACTCTGTGAAAAAGCACCGTAGAATATTAGGATTTGTGAGTTATCTTTCTCACTGAGTGGTGACCATGAACAATGTGGAACGGTATGTGTTCGGGATTAGTGTTATTTACCATAAGGATTAGATGTAGTCTATTACGTACTTATGATATTATTTATGATCTCTCTTCGACATTAACTTAATATAAGCTAGGTTACTATCATTACTATTAAAAACATAATTTTATTCTAAATGGTTTCATACAATCCGTGGACCTTAATTTCTATATGTACCTATAAATAATTAACTATATTACTACAGACATGTTCTGACTATTTACAACCGCTTTTTTAAGTCTATGTAAAATAAACCTTTTTTTATTTTATTTTATATAATTACTGTCCAATTGATGAGCCACTAGGTTACATATAAGAGTAAGAGAAGGAGATGCAGAGTGGACCTGTTTTTTATAATATGTGTAATAATAATAATAAAATCCTAATATTCGGTGCGTGGCGCATGGCAACGAACATCACCACCCCATTTCATCCCGTTGGGAATAATAATAATATACTATACTTACAAATACATTTGAGCGGGTGGTCCTGGGTTCAAATCCCAGTAAGTGCAAATATTTGTGTGATGAGCACGAATATTTTTTTCTGAGTCATGGATGTTTTCTGTATGTATTTATCTATCTATATAAGTATGTATATACTCGCCTGGTACCCATAGTGCAAGCTTTGCTTAGTTTGGGGCTAGGATGATCTGTGTGACATTGTCCCTAGATATTATTATTACATAATTATATTATCTATAATATTTATGTATTTAGAAATGTATATGTATGTTCTGGCTACCATAGCACAGGCTCTGCCTAGTTTGGGATCAGATGGCAATGTGTCAGTGGTCCCAAGATATTTATTTTATTTTTATTATAGTTCTATCTACTAAACTATCTTATGAATAAATTTGTGAAATCAATTACTATTATTATAAGAGACGCTAGGCAAGCTAGAGTAGCGCCAGTGGTGTCTGTAATAAAAATCTGAGTGGTACAGTCTGCTTCATAAATATGTGTACAGTTCTTATTTAACCCACTGATTACTAGGGTATCTACCTTCTTCAATGTGAGCGCTTGGCAAGCTAGATTAAGGCCGTAATATTTTGGTTTTCAAATCAACTCTCACTCTCACTTAAATCCTGAAGTAATTTTTTCAGGATTTAAGTACATTCTTCTGTGAAATGTCGGGTTAGTCGTGCTCTGGGATCTTAGGCACAAGTATCGACAGGTAATAATGAATTTGGGATTGCCATCGTAGTGAAAGGATTTGCCAGTCAGGATAGGATTTTACCGACTGCCCAGGGTGCGCCGGACGTACGTAAATTACACAGGTACGTCACACCCAGGAAGAAGCTTCGAACCCAGGTTGGTCGTAGCAGGGATAACTTGTTCAGGTGGGGTTACATCAATGATCGCAGCCCTCATTGCAAATGTGGTGTAGTCCCACAGACAATGGGACATCTGTTATCATGTAGCGCGTGCCCCTACAACTGCACGCTTAAAGTACTGATGGAGGCTACTCATAATGCGATTCTCGTGACCAAGTTCTGGCTGTTCTTGCCATCGACTCACTAAGAAGAAGAAGATCGACAGGTGACTGAGTTTTCGTGTACAGCTCTCTGTAGAACTTCTCGATCTCTCCCAGCAACTCAGGTTTAGTTGTGACGATTCTGCCATCCCCAGTCTTCAGCTTCGTCAGTTGGCTTTGTACTACAGACAAATCTCTTGCAAGTGCTGACATCTTTGCAAACTTACGAGAGCCTTTGTTCCGCTCGATGGCCTCTTTAATATAGATAGTATTAAATTGGCGCGTGTCGCGAGTCAAAGACTTCGAGATATGTCTGTTGATCTGCCGGTATCTGGTAGCATCATTAGAGGATATCAAAACCATTTTCCTTCTTTCTTCATATGGTGCAGGGTATATTTAGAGATCTTTTTGATTCTGTTTCAAGTACATGATGTAGTTAGCAAAATGTCGTATAATAGGCATTAAGCATACTCTATAAGCTTACTAAAAAGACTAACATATATATATATATCTATTTTTTTTTAATTTATTTATTAACAACCAACAACTATCATTACAGGTTACACCTAATTCAATAGTGTTGTTACATAATAAGCTGCCCGTGTGAATTCACTCAGAGTACACGTAAATATATCAGTATGTTGGGACACCGCGTTGACGCGTGCAGCGCCCGTGTCAGGGGTGCCTTCTGCAACAGGTTAGTGCGCGCTGGCGGCACCCATATCAAAGGCGGTCGCCGCCGCCGTCCCACGTACTCATCAGGAACAAATAACCGAACCGTCTCTAGAACACCTGGGTTATGTATTTTTCCTCTTAATAATTTAAAAAGATAAATGGTGAGAGCGACTTCCCTTCTTACTTCTAGTTTATAATACCCTATCATGCCTATTATAAATAGAGTAGGATATAATATTATATATGATATATTATTATATTAGAAGAACTGTACACATATTCATCCGGCTTACTTTACTTACGGTAATTTTATGACATTGGTTCGACAAGCTTTATGTTCGTAAAATATACTCGTACCTTCAGACGGCTATTCAATGAGTTTAAGAACTAAAAGCCATCCGGTGTATTAAATCCCATTGTAAAATAGCCTATTAATAAAAATCGCCTACACAGTCACTATTCAAGTGCATCTCTACATTATACACTCGTACACTGACGTAGAAATGCGCTTGCGCCGCGCCGATTTATTCGCTTCCCTGTCAATGTAACAAATTGCGCGCGAAATGAATGCCGATTGAAATACTTGAAGTTAACGGATTATTAGTTTCTAGACAAATGTATGGTGTTTGGAGCATACCGAGGCGATAGGAATGGCATTGAAGAGTACACTTAAAATATAGGTACAAGGTGTACCGGAGCACCTTTCCCGGGGCTCCCTTCGTAGGCGCCATTTGAAGTCCACGGCAGGTTAAGTTTAGTCGGTGCTCCGATCCGAAGACACCGTTTGCGGGTGCCATGCGCAGGCATTACCCCTGCCTTAGCAAAAAAAAAGTACAAAGGTAAAAAGGTAACATAAATAATAGACGAAATACTTTATATTTCGTCTATTATTTATGTTACCTTTTTACTTTTTCCCCGCAATTTGAGCTTTGAGCGCAATCTGTCAATAAAACTGATGAAGTTAAAAAAGCCAGTTTGAAAAATTAGATTTTTTATTATTATTATCGTGTTCATTATACAATTGTATAAAGTAGATCTAATCCTGTGTACATGCCCACTTGAGTATGTTTCGCTGGACCGTCTCAACCGGGCTATGTTGAAACTGGAAGTGGATGACCCGCTGAGGTTAAAGCGCAACCCTCACTATTCACACAAGGTCCGTCATAATAATGGAACTGACTTCTTACTTCAATATGGACAGGGTAGGTAATTCAGACAAGATCTAGTAATATAAATTTACATAAGTATAAAATCCTAAAATAACCATTTTAACAATTACTTCAAGAGAATAGCTATTTAATAAAAATATACTATACTATAACTAACTAAACTATACTATTTACTACCCGGTGAACTTCGTGCCGCCTAACAGTCAATTCTTTAATATTTTTTGTTTTTATTATGATTCCTTCTTCATTACATTTTTACTTATTCCAAATTTAGTCTAATCATTTTATTGACAATAGCTGTACCCGCGCTTTGTCAGCGCGTTAATTAGATTTTTTAGTTATTTTTTATTTATGCTAAATTTAAATTTAAAGTTTTTTTCTGAAATAAACGTTTCCTAAGTTACTCCTTGTTACATCAGCTACCTGCCAATAAAAGTTCTATTAAAATCGGGCCAGCAATTCAGCGATTGGCTGAAACAAACAGACGGACAGACGGACAGACAAAAATCGAAAAAGTTTTGGTGTATGTACGTATATATATACATATACATATACATGTAGTAAAAAACGGTTATTTCAATATTACAAACAGACACTCAAAATTTATTTATATGTATGTATAGATATTGAACACAATATTGTATATTATGCAAATTGATGTCCTACACATAGTTCCATTTTATACGCAAATTGAGCAACTTAAGTTTCATATATTATTTATGTCACACCTTGTGCCTTATTTAATTTTTTTTTATTTAGCTTTTGTTATTTATAATTAGTATATGGCAAGTATGCTAGTTTGCCGATTGGTAGTTATAAAAATAATGTGCAGACTGTATATTCGTTAACCGATCGCTTTGTGTTGCATCACAATAACATAGTTAATTAATTAATTAGTGTATATTGTGTCG
Organism: Pseudoips prasinana; assembly: GCA_951640165.1. Classification (NCBI taxonomy): domain Eukaryota; kingdom Metazoa; phylum Arthropoda; class Insecta; order Lepidoptera; family Nolidae; genus Pseudoips; species Pseudoips prasinana. The sequence goes on from OX621246.1 coordinate 28,453,063, forward strand.
CTTCGGTACAAAATCGTAGTTTATATACTGAGGCATGACTTGCAATAATAGGGTGACCATATTGAATGTACTGTATAAACAAAATTAAAGAAAACTAAACTGATATGTCCAATACAATGACGGTAATCAATGATACCTCCGTCCGAGTAAATTAACCTTTGGCGTACCCCAACACTTTTAAAATGCAACGATTTAATATTAAAACCCAACCGAATGATTAGATTTTCTCAGTAGCTGGAGTTTAAGACCTGACGCATCGAATCACAGTGTTGTGTCAGTACCCCCCGCACCGTGGTAGAGTGTATACGCCCATAAAGTGACTCCTGGGATTTTTAACCCCACGTTGTACGGGACGTCGCGAAAAATAAGTATACCTTTTTTTTAGTTTTATGTTACTTAAACTTATAATGGGTGTTTTATTTATGTTATATTATATTTATTATAGGTGCAGATATTCAATAAATCAGTAAAAATGAATGACGATCGTATTGCGGCATCGTTATTGAAGAATTTGAGTCATCGTCGGACAGTGACATCTTTCTCACTAGCAACGCGGACGAACTTGATCATATCAGCGAGGCTTCTTATTTTGATAGTGATACAGAAGTGGTAGATATTCAGTTAAACGATGAAGCTACGGTCGAAGATACAACATCGACATTGCAACTATTTTTCCTAGGCAAAGATCGACCAAAGTGGTATGAATCTCCACCTTTGGTATGTTCGTACGAGAGCAGTCAATATTATTACTATCATTGTAAGAATTTGTTTTTTCATGTTTAGACAGTTCTCTAGATTTAATTAATAAGTGACAAAATACGGATTTGTTTGAAAAATACTTTTTTTATTTTGTTTATAGCAACTATAAAAAATTTTGTTGATTTTGTACAGAAGTTCTACGATTCTGAATTTTTCTTAATAAATGTTTGTTTGCATACATTTTTCGTGTATTATTTATTCACTTATTATCATAAATAACCATAAAAGGCACGTAATCTTCTCTCACTTCAATTACACATAAACTAGAGGCTAGCACGTATGGGGTTATTTTAACCCCACGTGGTACAGGTGAGGATTATTTTTCACCTTGTACGCCGAAGGTTAAATACTCAACCTTAGTATTAACGTTACAACGATGGGTCTTCTGAAGTCTTGGAAAACCATTTTCTGTCATTACGCGACCGTACTCAAATTTTCTTTTCTATTTATTAGCTAGACAAGAGCTTACAAAAACCTTTGGAAGTACAGTAAAATCCGCTACGACTAATAATACCAGTATTTACGGGCCACTGCGGCATCAACTATCACCTACACAAACTGGGACTGTCGAATATCCCGATCTGCAGGATCTGTGGGGAAGAAAATGAAACAATACTGCATATAATACGTTAATGCGATCCGTTGGCAAGTAAGAGAATGGATATCCTGGGGCTGGCATACCCAAAACCAGGAGACTACAAGAATCTACCCTTAAAAACCGTATTGAATTATGTGCAGACTTCATTCAAGGCTCTAGGGATAGAATAAAAACCAATGGGGGATAGTACAAAAGATCCTGAAGGGTCGAAGTGCTGTACGTAAGTACAATCCAACCAAGATAAAATAAGCTAGGTAGCTAGAAAGAGCCGCAGTTTAGATAAGGTAGGATCCTCGCCGGCGAGGATCGCTTCGACCCTTTGACCCCTGATCGATGATCCCGTGCCTGTGATCACACCTACCTTTACAATTCCGTATTTTTACTTCAGCGGCCCGAAATCCATAAGGGTACCCTAAGATATTACTCGCTTAAGTTAAGCTTTTCTTTGAGAGCCTTCTGCGCTAGCCAAATGCTCAGTGTCTTTATTTTTAAATGAGTATATAATAGTACTAATTTTAAAAATAGTTTATAATTTGGGAATTTAAGAAAAAGGTCATTAAACAGTTTATATTTTCATTCATTTTTTAGCTTGACAATTACGAGTTTTATTTCATCATTATTCCAATTGCTGACGTAAATGATGATATGCTAAATAAATAGCAATGCAGATGGAATATCTTAACCAAGGGTCCCCACTTGCAACAATTCTTTTTATCATACACCTGCCACGTCCAAATATTAATCTGTCAATACATGCTTCTTACCACCAACATTCTTACGCATCATATTATTGTATTAATTAAAATTGAGAAAAATATTTAATTAGGATTATATAATTCGGCTTCCTATTTTCCAGCAATTTTTTCATTAACGTCAGTTTAATGCCTGTACCTAAAACCGTCCTAGTATCTCCCGTCTAATAATATGCTCAAAAACTTAAGTAGCATTTCTTCTTTTGGTCAAATATTATCGTAAACGAAAACTCACGATTTTATTTACGCAAGATTTGAAAGTAGAAGTTGGTTATATAAATAGTAAACATTGAAACTACTAGTATCTCCCGTCTAATAATATGCTCAAAAACTTAAGTAGCATTTCTTCTTTTGGTCAAATATTATCGTAAACGAAAACTCACGATTTTATTTACGCAAGATTTGAAAGTAGAAGTTGGTTATATAAATAGTAAACATTGAAACTACTTAAAAATACCAAAAATAAATACCAATCAGTCAGTATAAATAATAGTCTAAAACCACGCTTTTATAAAACACCCACCAATAAAAATAGAAAATAAAAAAATGTTTTATTGTGAAACAGCGCGGTAATGATTTCTTCTACTCATATTTGTCAATAAATCAAAAAAAAATATATGTTATTTTTTCGGTTTGTGTTCAGTAGGCAGAAGTAGGGATTTTAATCTTTAAAAGTACTATTTCATTTATCTCAAAACGCTTGGCACAAATACACTGCCAATTATAGGGGAACAATAAATCGCTAATCCTGATTATCCTAGTAAGAATAGCGCGCGAAAACTTTAAAATATTGAACTGTCATCGGTCTTTGATAAGTATACCAAATTTCAATTTAATAAACGATTTGAAGGTCATAATCATATTCAAAGTTTCCGTTACATTACATACTAACGTAAATAAGAAGCTAATAAAAACGTTATAAAATAAAATGGAAGAAAATTGATTTATATTAGTCGCCTTATTAATTATGTGTGTAGAATTGAGTGCTAGTCATTTATTTATAATTAAACTAACTGTTTCATCCCCGTGGGAATAGACACGCGTAAATTTATAAATGGCGTTGATAGTTATTATAAATAATCGTAGTTTTTGTAACCGAAGCAAATGGATGTTGGTTTACTATGTTATACGGATGAAAGTATGTTTTAGGACAAAAAACCAATTCTGTGTCAATAAAGTTTGTGTTCTAACGGCAATCCGAGATAATACATTGCCATTGTTTTATTTTTGACTTGAATGAGTTCATTAATTTTTTCTACAAGGGCCACATGCCATTTCCACATGATATTCACTTTCAATACGCCAATTATAATTTTCGCAAGTATTTGTTTATAGATTAATTAACCAACCCAGTCCCTCTTAACATAGACTCACGCCTGTTTCCCAGAGGGGTAGGCAGAGACAACGGATTTCCATTTATCACGATCTTTGCATACTTCTTTTGCCTCGATTACTGTCATTATATTCTTCATACATGCTCGCCGGTTTAGGGTACTTCTGACCTGCCCTTTCTTGAGAACATCTCCAATTTGGTCAGAGAATGTTCGACGTGGTCTTCCCCTTCCGGTTGTCCCATTCACACAAGCCAGGTATACTTCTTTTGTCAATCTTCTTTCATTCATCCTTTCTAAATGGCCAAACCATCTCAGCATGCCTTTTTCAATCTTTGTGACTACATCCTCTTTCACACCACAACGCTTTCTTACATCAGTATTTCGAATTCTGTCTCTCAAAGTCACACCACACATACTTCTCAGAGCTCTCATTTCCACTGCATTTATTTTACTTTCATTCTTTTTCTGCCATACCCAACTTTCACTTCCATACATTAAAGTTAACCTCCCTCTTAACCAACACTGCAACACCTGTAAACCAAGATTAACAATGCCACACAATGAAATGCCACTAAACAGTGAGGCTCAGGCATATGCCAGGGGATCGTTTTAACTGTCTAGGATCCCGCAACGAATTTAATCACAAATCCTACTTTCCTCCAGAGCAAAGCGCGAGGCAGAACGTTATAACAAGGTTACATAATCAGTATAGTGCGTTAGGCAAAAAATTGGTAGAAGCAGCCAATGTCACCGGAACCTATCAACTTGACGGAAATATTTACTATAGTTCACAAGTGTCAGTGCCAATCTCATCAGACAACATTTGTTGAGCCATGTCAGACCCCTTGAACAACTCTGAAACCAGAGTAACCACAGTACAAGCGATGAAGGTGATAGTGCAAAACAAATATTGTGGGATGTGGGATATTTTTCGTTTAGCTCCGCAACGTGTCTTTTGGTAACAATCATGTATTATTATTACTTATAAACAATTAAATTGCCTGGTTTGTATTGCATATAATATCATTTATCCGATATGAGTAGACTGTTGATCCTAAAAACTTTAATGTATTGATAAGACCATATGTCCATAGTTACGCAATAAATAATTCTTAATCTTTAAAAACACTTGAGTGGAAATACGTGTTCCGCTATTTTTTTTGAATAATATATTATACTTGAGGATAAAGAAATTTTCTTCATAATTGCATTTCGAATATACTTGTCTGTAGTTTACTAAATTGGCTATTTTAATACTAAAATCTTACAAAGAACGACTTCAAAGTTTATAATAATCATCAACAATCATGATTTTATAAATTAGTTGCCATAGATCAGTGACAAATTAGGAGAGAGAGTTAATCAAATAAATTAGTCTAGGTAAAATACATGTTTAATATTGTTATTTTTATTTTTGGTTAAATTCTTTTACATTTAAGATGCTTTAATAGATGAAACTCATTAACTAAATATCAACCAATTTATTATCTGTATTATGAAAGTAGATTAATAAAAAAAATTGAGAATTGTAGATACATGCAGAGGCGCTTGTAGCCAGAGTACCGGTTCGTTTATGATCTACGCTACGAGATATAAGCAGGCGAAATTGCTGTGTGGTGACGGCACGCGAATATCAGACAGTTATTTATTATTATTTTTTTATATATAGAATATGATCACTCCATCTCATCCCGTGGGGGAGTAGAAGTGGACCCGAGCGAATATCTCGAGAGGGCGGGCAGCAGCGTCTCTCTGAGTACTATGAACATCATACTGCGATCGCCAACCCGTCTGCCACTCGAGGCGATTGTGGCATATCCCCCAAGATGATTCTTGGGAGAGGCTTTTGTCCAGCAGTGGACTTTTTGCAGACTTTATACGATGAGGTGAAATAAAACCCTTTTACGGTCATCCATTTATAAATTGACATAGACGTGTTACTGTCAAAGTTCTGTTAATTCTGAGCATCGGTCTTAGTTGCTGTCTTTAGAGGGTTGGCCAACTCTGATACTAGGTTACCACTGCTCGAGGCTGCAGTGGCAGTATGAGAAGTGTTTTCCTTGGCGCACGTGCAAGCATCTTCGGGAAGACAGATTTGTTTGGGGCGCAGTCGCTGTGTGTGGCAAATGTCACCAATAGGGGAGGTCAATATATATTTATATATCAAGCGCAGTATTCGTTACGATCTATCAAATCCAGCCAAGTGAAGTGTTATTATTAGACCCGGTACCTACTTGTAATTTTAATATCCATCTGCAAGGATAGTCACCCTACACAAAGTTGTTCGCTACATCAGTTGACCTTGCGTAGTTCATGACCTTATTTGATAGCGGGTCATAGGTCACCCAGATGACCTGTTCTGTAGGTTTGGTTTGTAGATGATCCTGGTAGAGGTTGGAGGTCTATTCTATTGTTATTGAACATCTATACCATGTGACCACATCAGATCATTAAATCTTTTCTTGTGAGAAGAAGTTATTTGTACTTATTACTGCTTATTTGGTTGTAACATATTTAGTCGCTAATAATGAGGTCATGCACTCAAATCCCGGTTCGGGCAATAAAGTGATTTTGTGATTTTTCCATAAAGTCTGCCGTGCCTCGTAAAGCACGTAATGCTGCCGGTCTCGCTAGTTGTCCCATCGTTATATCCCATCCCATCATTATATGATGGAATAGAGAGTGCTCTAGTGTGGGGCATACAAGTGTATGCGCAAGGGATTATTACTTTAGTCTATTGTACTAAGATTATTTTCCTATCCACCTAGTAGCTATGAACAGAAGTTTATTATTCAGGGAGCAGTTCATTCTTTGTAACGAACTGCCTGTCTCTCCGTACATATATTGAAATAAATCAGTAATTTAACCCGAGTATTACAATTTTATCCGGCACGAAACTAAACCCGGCACGGCGCCGAATCGTTTTAATATTCTATTCACTAAACCAAACAGCTCTCTACATACCAATCTCACTGAGGCTCATCTTTGGCAACCGAAAAACAGCCGCCAATTATTAAATTAATATTCGTGTCAGTATCGTAAAAGAATCCAGTCAAACGCCGGGTATTGAACGACTGGAGGTGCTGTTACTGCTACTTAGCGTCTAAGCGTTATAGCTTTTTCTGGTAGTTTTTGCATAAAAATACACTCAAAATTTTATAGTTGTTCAGAGATTTGCTGTGTGGTTGACGGCATAGAAAATCGCCAGCCGATTTCATCACATAGATACATCTCCCAAAGAACGGGCAGCAGCGTTTCTCTGTGTACTATGCCCATCATACTGCCATCGCCAACCCGTCTTGCAAGGGTGGCGATTATGGCATAACCCTCTAAATTACGTAAACTGGAGTTGTTTACGTAATTTGTGCAATTCTTTTGGAGAGGCTTTTGTCCAGCAGTGGAGTGGAGCTTTCGGCTGTCTATACAGTTTTGTACAAAAACTAAATAGTTTTAAATGAGACCATAAATAAGGTATATTTAAAAAAAATCTAGAAAGAAAACTTCGTATAAACTAAACCATACAAAAACACGTGAAGTTAGGTAGGTGGCTTGTCAAGTCTTGATATGCTTGCGTTGGGCAACATCGATTTCGCTTTCGCTTGATCGATAGACTACGTTTTTGCCCCCACTTCTCTGTGCCCACCGTCGTCGCCTGCGTGTGCGCCATCCTCCACAATGTATACTAAATGTACCAAAAAAGGATTCATAAGTTGTCCACAACTTTACTTGTATTTTCTTTCCTCAGACTTAAAAATGCAATTTCTGGTTTTTTATTGCTTTGTGCTTTACTGTCGTCCTTATTTAAAGCAGTGTAGAATTCTTGAAACATTCATTTATTTTTAATTTATTATGTCAAATATTTTAAGCAATTAAACTTCTTTTTTTTCCTTTTGGGAATGTATAGTAAAATTCTTGTTTTTTAAGTAGTTTACTATAAAATGGTTTAGTCGTATGCCACCTCCGGCAAATCATTACTCGAAGGGTAGGCAGGCGTTATAAAATTAGTTTTAACATTCACGAGTCGCGTTGAGTCTGACCGAGAATACGAATTGGTTGTTAACTATACTTATAAATTTACAAAACAGTTATATAGAAGCTATTCAGTACTTTGACGCACATATACCCAGTTTGGTCAACGCATGTCAAGTCATAGAATCAATGGTATCACAGAAAGATAACGAGGCTGCTTAGGGAATTTACTTCATATTATTAAACATAATACAACAATCGTATTGAAAAATATTATTTAAATTCCTTAAGCAGCCTCGTTCAGCATTCTTATGAGAACGACGGTACTTAGGGAATTGTGAAATGTGTTACCAACGATGCGATAGTTTGAACTGATTTGCCGATGTCATACGTTTAACGACTGTTGTCTAACGAAAACGTGCCCTCCGAAGCGCGAAGATGCTCGAAAATTAATTCTTTTAGCCGATTACTTACGAATCTTGAGTGCCTCAAAGTTTTGATAGTGATATTAACGCTGTCACTTACACTTACTTAGACTAACCTTAATAATTAACTACATACTACATACAAATTAACAAAGATGGGGTTCTAACCATAGCCACTTTATGAAATATTCACATATCCGCAAACGATCGGCGTTGGCATTTAGCAATGAATACAGTCTTCAAATGGGTGCCAAAGTGATTTATTTTTTGAAAATCAATGTTCATCGAAGTACAGGTTAAAATATCCCTCTGATCTGAAAAGATTAAACGACGGTTGTTCAACAATTTGGAGGTTTATTCAAGGGTAACCCATCCATAGCCCTATAACGTAACAATAACTTATTTGCTAATATAATAGTCACAGAAGTGTTTCTATACCTGCTTCTACTGGCTTACTTTCTACGCGTAACTTTGCATTCTAACATTCTAATGCAGTTCCTGTTCTTACTGTAGATCGTCTTCTATGGTAAAGCGTTCATATTTGTCGGTATTCAATTAAATATAGCTATGCTAATTTGGATACTCAGGTAATACATTATAGCTGCATAGATTACAGATGCTTGGCTTGTCAAATACATGTCTAAGTTTGGCCAACTGTGGTCAGTACCCATAAGTATCTATGCTAATTTGGATTTATGCATAAAATTTCCTTTGCAGGTCAGCGCAGGCGACCTAACTGAATGCAAATTCTTGCATGTCGTTGTCATGTGAATATAATATGTAAAATAGTTGAGGCAATAAATCAGAGATTATATCGAGATGATGGACATTAGAAACCTTGTTGTGTGCTATATTTAAAGAACTCAGTGACACTTTGCAATATGTTTAACTAAAATAATGATAGGAGATTAATATGTCTGAGAAAATTTCTGTGTACAAATTTATTATATATTAATTTTATTTCGTAGGTAAGATTTGGAGTGCACGTGTGGTTGAATAGTTAAATAAGGCTGAGTCCGTGAATTGCATATTTGTTAATTGTTTTTCCCTGTATCAACAGGGATTTATTTCTCTAATTTTTCTTATATTTGCTGATTTTATAAAATCTGTTCATCATCATCATCTGTATATTGTTTATTGTGTTACATTAGGCACATCATGTCAACCGGATTGCGTCTAACGAGAAAAGCCTCTCCAAAAGATCTCCACATTGGAATTGTGTTCTTCATTTGGCGAGATACTTCACGCTTGGCAGACGGGTTGGCGACCGTAGTATACCGAAATACTATTCCAAAAACACATTACCTTAGTACTCTTGCCGTAGGATAAAAAAGAGAAGACCTTTCGAATTATAATAATCATTGATGTGGCACCCTATTACTGTCCTATTACAGGACAAGGTCCTCATCTCACAATAAGAGGGTATAGGCTACGTCCATCACACTGGTATAGCGTAGACGGGCCTGTTGGCGTGTTTGGCAAATACTTGCTTTTCACGCCGGAGGTCGTGGGTTCGATTCCCACCCACGACAAATATTTGTGGGCATAAATAAGTCTGGTTGTCCTGAGTCTGGTATAATAATCGATATAAGTAAGTATTTACAAAATAAAAGTAGTGTATGTAGTATATCAGTCATCAGTATATTAGTATAAGCTCTGCTTAGTTTCAGATAGCCATGTGTAAATAATGTCCCAGGATATTATAGCGCGGATGGGTCGAATTCTCATGCCATCAAGAACATTCTTGAAGAACTTTCTGCCATGCATGTTGTCCATCACCGTTTTAAGTACGTGGTAATTAATTACTAATGACTTAAAAAAGTCAGTGGTTGGTGCTTTGGATTTGAACTCGACACCACTGACTCCACTGTCCAACGGTCTCCACTAGGCTATCTCGACTATTTATCATCAGGTGTAATGAAAATAATTGTTTATGTTAACCATTTTGACGGTCACCGTAGCCTAGTTGGTAGTGCTCCTGCCTACGAAGCTGGTGGTCCTGGGTTCGAATCCCGGTAAGTGCAAATATTTATGTGATGAGCACGAATATTTGTTTCTGAGTCATGGATTATTTCTATGTATATAAGTATTTATCTCTCTATATAAGTATGTGAAGTGGGTGATGTCGTGGGACATTAAGAACACAGTACATCACCTTCACAACTTTTTATTGGTACACGGCAGTGGAATACAAAGCAGAGGACCTTATAATATCACGTATCTATATTTCTAGCTTTTCGTCTCGTGTCGACTTATGGCGCGCTTTTTACCTAAGTGACAGATCCCTGTCACTTGTTGACTTGACAGTCTAGTGACGCAACGGTGTTGCCGCCACATATGTATATCGTCGCCTGGTACCCATAGTACAAGCTTTGCTTAGTTTGGGGCTAGGATGATCTGTGTAACATTGTCCCCAGATATTATAACATATTATATAGCTCTGCTCTGCTCTGCTCTGCGCCATACGGTCTTACTCACGAGTAGGCAAATTATTTAAACCTGTTTTATGCCCTGATTTAGATATAATCTATATCCACTCAAGATTATATTCAAATTCGTTCACCCGGTTTTGCGTTTATTCAATAACATATATGTAAAATTCAAACATTTAAATCTAGTATATATATTCTCAGGATTATTTAAAACTTATAATAATTTGCCTAGAGACTGGAATATTAAAGCCACTGGATATAAAATAGCGGCCAAGTGCGAGTCGGACTCGCCCATGAAGAGTTCTGTAGCAGCAAATGTTTCAATTGTTTAAATGAAAGGTAAATTGCGGTTTAGATTTTTCGTTTATTCAATAACATATATTTAAAAACCAAACATTTAAATCTAGAAGGTATATATAATATTATCAGGATTATTTAAAACTTATAATAATTTGCCTAGAGACTGGAATATTAAAGCAACTGGATTTAAAAAAGCGGCCAAGTGCGAGTCGGACTCGCCCATGAAGGGTTCCAAAGCAGCAAGTATTTCAATTGATTAAATGAAAGGTAAAATGTGGTTTACGAATTATGACGTATTAAAAAAGAACTCCTAACTAGATCTCGTTCAAACTAATTTTCGCTGGAAGTTTGCATGGTAATGTGCATCATATAAAAGTGACAGGGGTGGGGACACTCAATTTGCCACTTTGGAAGTCTCTCGCGCAAACTATTCAGTTTATGAACAAAATGTTATTAGAAACCTCAATATCATTTTTGAAGTCCTATCCATAGGTACCCCACATGTATGGGTACGATGAAAACCCCGGAAATGTATTATTTTTTTCTAATTTTGTCTGAAAATCTTAATGCGGTTCACAGAATACATCTACTTACCAAGTTTCAACAGTACAGCTCTTATAGTTTCAGCAAAAAGTGGCTGTGACATACGGACGGCCAGACAGACTGAATCTATAAGGGTTCCGTTTATTGCCATTTGGCTACGGAACCCTAAAAATGAGAATTTAAATGATCTTCAATTTATTTTTAATTTAATTGTGCGGACAGCTCCTGCGAAATTAGCCATTTAAAACCAGAATCACATGTTGCAGCACATTTTGAGTTTAGTGCTCATAAACTGACAGCCATAACGCAGCAGGGGGCATTATAATGGTGTGGTCAATATTCTATGATTTCTGAACAAATAAGGCAGATCCACCTAAAACACTTTTCAATTTATATTCTAAACCGGTTTACGGCAAGTCAGAATCGAGGTTTCTGTACGCATCTTGGACGTATTAAAAAGGTTTTAAGTTATTAATATACTTACCAATAAATTATTATGAACGTCGCTAGAATCCACTGGACGCGAGTCGTGCAAGACCAGACATTGAGAAGATCTTTGGGGAGGGGAGGGCATAATGTTTTAGTTAGCCTATGTATGAGGCTTTCTCGCTGTATGGTGACGGCGTAGAATCATCACCCTATCTCATCGCGTGGGGGGCGTAGAAATCTTCCCGAGGGAAAAACTACCAGAAAACGGTCAGCACCATTTTTCTGTGAACTATAACCATCAAACTGCGATCGCCAACCCGTCTGCCAAGCGTGGCGATTATGGCGTATCACCCCATACTTTGGGGAGGCTTTTGTCCAGCAGTGGACGTATTTGGCTGACATAGATGAGGCTTTCACTGCTTCAAATATATACCGGAACGGCTAAGTAGATACTTTGAAGAATGTCTGATGATATCAACAAATTTAAACACCGTAAATTTCCTTGTATCGTTTAAATTTATAACTTACTTCTGACCCTAAAAATATAACTATTTACCGACACAAAATCACGCATTAAGAGAAACCGTAAAATAATAATAAGTCATTTATGCTCTCTCACAAAGTAAACAATTCTGTTTACTATTATCATAGTATATAATAATAGTTATTTGTTATACAAGAGTGCAAAGTTGATTTTTAACCGCGTGCTCAATTTTGATAACCGAGCAAGCGAAGGATTCCAAAATTTGAATCCTGAGCATTAGCGAGGAAATCAAAAGAGCACAAGGTGAAAAGTCTTTGCACTCGAGTGCAACACGTAAGTTTTCATCACACCTCAGCGAGGAAATGACTAAATGCAAAAAAAAATCTTATTATAAATACTTTTATTTTAGTTTAGGTATTAATTACTATATTATGATATGTAAGTATTACAGGACAATATTTAAATTATAACAAATAATACTCATGTTTCATTAAGAAAAGCTTAAAGTAACGTTGCTACAGTTTGAGTGTAATAGAACAGTAATATTCGCAATACAAATTAATAAAAAGTACACCGAGAAGGTTCCGAGTCTTAGTTTTTAATAAATTAAAAAAGTTGTATCATAAATTCGGCACCATAGAGGTAGAAGTAAATAAGTTTAATGATATTTTGCATTCACAAACTTAGTGCACAAGATGTTCTAAATTCAAATTTACTTTACCCTCTAAGTCTAGAGGATAAAAATGACGTTTCCACTCAGATATCGAAGAGTAAAATTACACTTTCCCAGATGGGGTGATGAAAAACTTTTTGAGAGACTGATGTAATAAATGAAAAAAGTTGTATCATAAATACGGCACCATAGAGGTAGAAGTAAACAGGTTTAATGATATTTTGCATTCACAAACTTGGTGCACAAGATGTTCTAAATTCAAATTTACTTTACCCTCTAGAGGATAAAAACGACGTTTCCACTCAGATATCGAAGAGTAAAATTACACTTTCCCAGATGGGGTGATGAAAAACTTTTTGAGAGACTGATGTATGTAAAGCACCGCTTATTGTTTTTTTTATTTATTTAGTTTCATCGAACCGATTAAAGTAGAGACCTGTTACAATATTTTCTCAAAACTATTAAACGGTTAGCAAGAACTAAGCGAGATAAAATCTCTGCTGTTAACAGATTCATTGACGAGTATAAATGTTGACAGACAAGTATTATGATATAGTTTCTTCAAAACCATAGACAGGGCGATGACCTCAGCTTGGAGACGACTTAAAACTGGATAAAACTACAAATAAAACTTAAAAATATAGCCGAAACGGTAATAGTTTTAAGTACTTACCTACTAGTTTAAGTTGTTTGCCTAGTTTGTTTAGCGGTAGCATAAACAATAGCATTAAGTTTTATATGTGCAGTGTAGTTGGCTAATGATAGTAGAGATCGGCCGCCGTAGCCAAAATCTAATAATAATAAAAAAGTTACAAAATATCTAGGGATATCTAACACACTGCCACCTGGGGCTCTACCGGCTAAGTCGCCGAACTCGATTTCTTAAATAGCTTTCAAAAAAAATGTCATGGAAGCAAAATATTGAAATAAAATTACAAAAATTTACAGTAATTAATTGCTTCAATAAATTTGGCTGAATAGTGATCTGAAAGGCATTTGTGCCGACCGAAATAAAAAAATAGTGTCTTCCCTATTTTTTTTAGGATTCATTTTAACCCAGTTTGTGCCCAACAAAGCATTCATACAATAATACAATTCATAAAAATAAAACGGTGCGCTAAGCTGGAGAAGGATCTGGGGCTACCCCAGTATGTGCTGCAGTTATTTTCTGGCGGACATGATGATTTTGATTTTCTGCTCCAATGGTGCTGTACATTTCAGTGAATGTTTTATGTTTAGAGGTTTATTCTTGTTGTTATTTTAGTATTAATAAGTGTTTTTAAGTTTTTTGTTACATTTTGAATATGTCGCAGACTGCGGGCCCTTCCTATATTGCTCTTAGGAACAGCAATGATGTCGGGCTGGTTCAGTGTCCTCATTGCTCTCAGGCGCGCTTTTTCAAGGGTCAACATGGCCTGAATGTAGACATTGGCAAGCTTCACAAGTCACTTACTTGTGTGTATTCGGGTCATTCTGATTCTTCTTCGACTACACTTTTACAACCTCAGGCACCATCTCTTCATACAATTCCTTTCTGGCAAAGATAAAATTGACAACTCCGGTTGTAAAACGCATTCCTCGTGGCGCACGCATAGTCGTAGCTGAAAATTTATCCTCCAAAATTCAAAAAGTTATTAAAGAAAATTCCGAGCACGCCTGGGAGCAACTTCTATTGTTTCCATTTAATATTCTACATGTTTCTGAAACGAAAAACTCTCTGACGTCATCAATAAAAAAAAATTGTTTTGTATCACAACACTCATCAAACTTCCCTGTTGCTGAATCTGGACTACAAAATTCTTATAATATATATGAGAAAGTTGAAACTAAAGTAAGTGATGGAGACATAAGAGGGGCTGCCCAGCTTCTTTTTACTAAAGATGTCATTGCTCCCAACACGCCAGAAACTCTATCAGCCCTGGTTAACAAACATCCACCATCTAATGGACCTCTTCCTCCACTGCTTTCGGCATCTCACCCTTCTGTCAACCCAATACAAGTGACCGAAAGAGATGTCAAGGCAGCGGTAATGTCTTTTAAGAATGGCTCTGCTGGCGGTCTGGACGGCCTTAGCCCACAGCATTTGAAAGATCTCCTATTTGGGGCTCCAGGGGACGCCGGTAGAGTCCTTCTGAAAGACATTACCGCACTCATCAACTTCATGCTTCAGGGCAAAGTGCATGCACAGATTTCACCACTCCTATACGGTGCAAACTTATGCGCACTTAAAAAAAAAGATGGCGGTATAAGGCCCATAGCTATAGGTTGTACTTATAGGAGAATTATTATTACTTCAAAGGTTTGCTGCAAACATATCCGCATCAAACTTAAAGATAAATTACAACCTGTTCAATTAGGATTTGGAAGTAAGGGAGGTTGCGAAGCAGCTGTGCATGCACTTCGCTCATTCATCACTCACAACGAAACGCTTTTAACTCTGTTGACAGAACCACCTTTTTGGCTGAAATTCTAAATTTTATTCCAGAAATTTATTCTTATCTTTGGCAATGTTACGGTTCTGACTCCAATTTAATATTCAAGAATCACTTAGTGAATTCATGTTCTGGTTGTCAACAGGGTGACCCACTCGGACCGGCCATTTTCAGCTTGGCCATCCATCCTATAATTTGGAGCCTAAATTCCAAATTGAACATGTGGTATTTAGACGACGGAACCCTAGGAGGCGATTCAACATCTGTTTTTAATGATTTGGAAACTTTAATAGCAAAATTTCATTCGATTGGTCTGGATTTTAATTTCGCCAAATGCGAACTATTTATCATGGATACCGTCGCTAATAATGAGAAAGAAAATTTAATTAGAAAATTTAATAGTCTGGCTCCAAATTTAAAAATTTTAAGTAAAGAGTCGCTTTACCTCTTGGGTGCTCCAATTCTTGAAGATTCATTCCCTACTTTTATTAACGACCAGTGCTGTAAATTTGAAGACACTTCAGAACTACTATCCAAAATTCATTCACATGTTGCTTTTCATATTATTAGATTTTGTTTGTTCGTACCAAAATTCATCTATATCCTCCGTTGCTGTCCATTTTGGAACCAAACCTGTCTTTTATCAAGTTTGGACAACTCAATTAAAAATGTTTTAACCCAAATTTTAAATTGTTCGCTTTCGGATAACTCCTGGTGTCAGGCCTCCCTTCCGATCCGTTTTGGAGGTTTAGGTATTCGCAAAATTAGTGTTTCTCTTCCAGCGTTTTTGTCTTCAGTACATTCCACTGAGGGTTTGTATCGCAGGATAATTAGCCCATCAATCGGCAGTGCACCGTTGGTGGGCATGGATGCAGCCAAAGATGCTTGGTCGATGGCCTGTCCGAGTGCGGCGTTTCCAAAATTACTCTTCTCTCAACGACAATGGGACGAGCCCCTATGTAAGTCAATTCCAAATTCCCTACTTAATACATGTTCAGATATTCGAGACCGGGCTCGTCTACTAGCCACTTCCGAACGTGAGTCGGGTTACTGGTTGCAGGCAATCCCTTCGACCAATATAGGAACGCTTTTGGATAACAATATGTTTTCCATTGCAGTTGGTCTGCGTCTGGGCATCTCCCAAACAGAACCACACAATTGTCCCTGTGGAGTTGAAGTAGATCGCTTAGGTCATCATGGTCTATCTTGCCGCCGTAGCGCTGGACGTCAATCGCGCCATGCCGTCCTCAATGACGTCATCCACCGGACCCTTGCTACCGTCCACGTGCCGGCTCTTTTAGAGCCCAACGGTATTTCACGTGACGATGGCAAGAGGCCTGATGGAATGACGTTGGTTCCTTGGAGTCGAGGGAAGCCTTTGGTGTGGGATGCAACTTGTGTTGACACACTGGCTCCCTCCCACCTACCAATCAGCTCGAGGGCGGCGGGAGTTGTGGCTGAATCCGCGGAGGCCCTTAAGCGAAGAAAATATACATCAATCGGTGGAGGATATATCTTTCTTCCCTTTGGGGTGGAAACAATGGGTCCCTGGGGTCCAGAAGCACGTGTTTTTGTTAGGGAGCTGTCCAGGCGTCTAATCAAGTCGTCAGGTGACCAGAGAGCTGGCTCGTACTTAAAACAACGTATTAGCCTCGCTATTCAACGGGGTAATGTGGCCAGCTTTCTGGGCACCTTGCCCGCAGGCAACGATTTAAATTCAGTTTTTTATTTATAGGTATTAAATATTAAAGTATGTAAGTTTTGGTTATTGTTAATATGCAAATTAATCGCTTTCAAATAAATAAAGGTTAAAAATGACTTAATAAATTCGTTAAATGGGCTTCCATGAGTACATGTGACGTCATAAATGGACCAGAGTCGATTGTCAACGTTGAAGCCGATTTAATGATTGATTAAGTCATTTTTAACCTTTATTTATTTGAACGCCATTTAAGAAATCGATGTTCGGTGACTTAGCCGGTAGAGCCCCTGATCCCGAACTAAGCAGAGCCTGTACTATGGCAATAGCCATAAAACTGGCCAGTCAATAATAAATAGAAAAAAAATGTTTATCTCAAAAACCTTTTCCGCAAACTGTTAACATAGTGCAAAACATCCATTTCAATGAACTTGATGTTTTTACATGTTCTATGTACAAATTTAAAAAAAAAGATCATTGAAGTGCTTGGCGGAAATAATTAATCATCGTACAACTCCACCAATGTTAGAATACACTCAAAATATTTTTATATAATTACCTTATTTTTTTCTACTCTTTTTTATAATGCGAAATCCAATCATTCATTACTTTTTACTAATTTATTACTTTCTCTCTTTGTAACTTTTGAACTTCTATAATAATGCTTTCAATCTAATGTGCTTGCATGATAATACTAGGCTATGCTAAATGTAATGTTGTGCCTCTGGTTTATATTCCTTAAATATTATTATCGCAATCTGCGGAAAATGTGGTTGGAAATAAATACCATAAATTTATAATAATTATAACCATTTATTTTATTTTGACTCATACATTACATTTGTTTATAAATAACATTATAATAATTAATAAATAGTTCCTAAAGATATATAGGTAAAAATTAAAAACAACATTAAACCTACATAGATATACATTGAGAATTAAGTACCTAATGCTCAATGTATATCTGTTTGTTTTCCCAAATGAATAAATAAATAAATAAAACATAACTGGACATAGGCTGAACAAAGTCTGTCCCGAAAAAACCGGGGAGCCCTTGGCCGGTTTTTTCAGAACCGACTTTGATCAATATTTTTTTATTCGGTACGCAATGCGTTGATTATTTAAAAAGTCTAGTGGTGTATTTTTTATTATGTGTTAAAATGGGGAATAAATTAGTCGTGTGCCAAATTTTATCCAACTATACATATTCAGGCATTTGTCCACAAATGTGTCCACCATTTGGGGGGAAGAATTGCCAAACTGAACTGGCGGTGGGCGGGGCACATAGCTCGGAGAACCGATGGCCGCTGGGGCAGAAAGGTCCTCGAGTGGCGACAACGCACCGAAAGAGGCAGCGTGGGCAGCCCCCTACAAGGTGGACGGTCACCGTAGCCTAGTTGGTAGTGCTCCTGCCTACGAAGCTGGTGGTCCTGGGTTTGAATCCCGGTAAGTGCAAATATTTGTGTGATGAGCACGAATATTTGTTACTGAGTCATGGATGTCTTCTATGTATTTAAGTATTCATCTATTATTATTATATATTGTTATATTGCAAACGTCGCGGGAATCCGCTGGATGCGGGTAACGCAAGACCGGCCATTGAGGAGATCCTTGGGGGAGGCCTTTGTCCAGCAGTGGACGTCTTTCGACTGATGTGATGATGAGTAACAATGATCCTATATTGAAATAACTATCTAGAATGAGACGATTCCGAAAGAATTCCATATCATATCATCAGCCTGATATTGTCCACTGCTGGATATAATGTCCTCCTAGCCGAGATCCGGCCACGGCGGGCAGTCTTAAAGGATACTAGCCATCTGCGCAGGACATATTATAGTGCTCAAGTGTGTGCGCAAACACAGGAGCACTTTCTATTCCATCACTCTCATGAGCCGATGGGACGACTAGCGACACGACCGGAAAGAGGTCAGGTACAGGACCGACGGCTTTACGTGCTCTCCGAGGCACGGGGGTATAATACCGCTAACTCCCAGACTTCGGGCTGATATTAAGATTATTTCGTTTTACAGAAAAATCCCAAAATCACTTTCAGCCCGACCCAGGATTTGAACCCAGGACCTCGTTATCTGCGGTTGAACACGCTACCGCTAGACCAAAGAGGCAGTGGATATAGGCCTTCCTCAAATGTTTCTATAACGTTGTTTGGAGAGGTTTGCCTTAGTCACCGCGCTTAGCATGCGAGTTTGCGACCGAAGTTAGGATGTAGCTAGTACACAGGTGGCGCTGGTTCCCGACTACCTGCTGTCCCTTAAGGTGAGTATAGACTACAACATTTACTTGTAACAGAACAACGAGCTGCTCTATGATATGTGCTAGTGTATCATACTTTTACGAACTAAACGTCAAGCTTTTACCTGTATTGTACCATTCGTAAGAGTGTTACATTACACAGAAATGCTCGAGAAAATGTTGTAGTCTATACTCACCTTTAGTAGCCTTAAACGACACTCACACGATGGTAAGGGGTGGCCCTGTTATTCTTTTTAAGCCGGATACCACACGGCAAACTAAACTCTTCATCTTCAAAAAAAAAATTTCCTCGATGCCTTATTTAAACACGTGTAAAGTGTTTTTAAATTAGATCACTACATTTAAATTTTAAATATTAATAGAAGATTAGAAATCCATAAAAATTTTACTGCGTGTGTTCATAATTAATTGGTTTTAGCTCTTATTTCAACGGAATAAAGTATAAAATGGTGTCGTTATTATTATACTATTGCACCATTAAGGGTTAAAATCCATACATATTGTAACAAAGCCTTGATAGAATGAATTTGATAATAAACCAATAAAATGCGGCGACAAATATTTTAAAGCAATTATAATTCCTACGAACTGATACATAATTAAAATGAAAAATAATTATACTTTTATAATAGTATAACATATTCATGAATAGGTACTAAATTCAGATTAGAAGTAAGTATGTAATTTCAATGTAAATAAGGATCGTTAGTGTTTTAATAGTGAGTAGGTAGAAGTTACGAAATGAATGAATATATACTATCAATTTATTTAATAGTTTCATAAGATATTCAAGAATAGGTAATTATTTCTGTCCAAACAGCTCGGCTATGGAATTTACTTCTTTCAAAATTTCTTTAAAAAGACACTTTTTATCTCTTCAAATTATCTTCATAATTTGTATTTTTCCTTTAACTGCTTTTCGTAACCTCCTTTTTCAAAACTCCTTAATTAAATAGATGCATAATATTTTGTATGTAGGTACTATACATATAAAATATTATTTTGTATGAATTAAATTAAATATTATTAATTTAATAGATGCATAATATTTTGTATGTACTATACATACAAAATATTATGCATCTATTAAATTAAGGAGTTTTGAAAAAGGAGGATACGAAAAGCAGTTAAAGGAAAGAAGACAAATTATGAAGATAATTTAAAGAGATAAAAAGTGGTATTATTAGTATTTAGAATATAAGTATGTTTATGTAAATTGTATATAATAATAATAATATCTTGGGACAATGTCACCCAGATCATCCTAGCCCCAAACTAAGCAAAGCTTGTATTATGGGTACCAGGCGCCGATATACATACTTATACAGATAAATACTTATATACATAGAAAACATCCATGACTCAGAAACAAATATTCGTGCTCATCACACAAATATTTGCACTTACCGGGATTCGAACCCAGGACCACCAGCTTCGTAGGCAGGAGCACTACCAACTAGGCTACGGTGACCGTCAGATATAAGTACATAACTTTGAATATTTGACTGTACACTACAACTATCGCCTTTTCTGTCTTACTTTTTCCTTGTCCACCCAACGGTTGTCTGGAAGAGATTGCTACAAAGCGATAAGACCGCCGATTGTACCTGTATTTTCTTATTTGTAAGTCATATATTGTTTCTTTTGGTGCAATAAAGTGTAGTCTATCTATCTAATTATATATATTTATAGGTAATAATTGCCAAGCTGATGTGCCAGTGGGCAGGGCACATAGCTCGTAGAGCTGGCGGCCGCTGGGGCAGAAAGGCAGAAAGGCAGAAAAGTTGAAACCACGAACCGGAAGAAGCAGCGTGTGCAGGCCCCCTACAAGATGGACCAATGATATTATGAGGGTCGCTGGAAGCTGCTGGATGCGTATAGCGACCGGCAATTGTGGAGATCTTTGGGGGAGGCCTTTGTCCAGCATTGGGCGTCTTTCGGCTGGTGAATGTACTCTGTTGGGGATAATAATTAACATAAACGTAATATAAGTATTAGAATCATTATGTAATTTCCCTAATTTAATTATCATAATATATACCTACTTATATATATTTGTTTTGACATTTATTTAGTCAGAGGGCGTTCGCTGCCCAGTGCAGTAAAGCCACAAAGATTGTAAATTAGTAAGTTGTGCGAGAAGCTCCAAAAAAATGGATTTATCTAAAATGGTGTTTATTTTTCTTCATAGACCTGAATATACTTTATTTCTAGTAAAAAAAGTTGCTGCTACACCGGTAACATTTAAACTCCGGACTGTAACTGAGTGTTTTTTTTAGCATTCGACTTGCAGCAAACTTCACGCCTATTTTTAGACGCATAAGTGCAACGGTGGTGGTTCCGGGCGGCAATCGTTTCGAGTTCCTGGACCAATCACTAAAGGCATCTAGAGGGTAGCCTCTAGATGCTTATAGTGATATATGATTAAGTGATTTTGCCTAGGCTACCGTGGTGGTTTCAGTGGGTAACCCTTGGGACTCCCGCATACCCCGTCGTCTTCCCAAATGGCGGGGATCTACAAAAGGTTTCCACCACGGTAAAAATAAGCAACATCAATAGTGACCCATAGTTTAAAGCTCTAAGCTGTGAGGCCCATGAACCTATCAAGGAGAACACTAGTAAAACTAACTGTCTTGGATTCCACAACGAGTTTAATCAATTAATATCCGAGTAATCTGTGTACATACATAAAAAACTAATGAACTTGAGAACCTCCTCCTCTTGAAGTCGGTTAAAAAGAGATAAGGAGTCTTACTGGCCAGAAAATCCCTGATACTACGTTTTTGATCAACCCAGGATTGGAACCCATTACATTTAGAACACGCTACCCTTAGACCGAGCAACTAGTATGTGCTAGTATGCAGAAAGATGCATCTAAGAAAATTTACAATTAACTCGAAATGTCCCCAGTTGAACCAGTCCCGATTACAATTTTATAGGTAACTGTCGTAATCTTAAATTGAATTTATAAATAATTTAGATAGATACAAGAAGATAAGAGTCCCGTAGTTTAGATAATATTCACATTATTTACGGAGCTGGTTGTATAATGCTGGTCGTTTGGAAAGATGTGTGTAAGTATGTTTATGCGGTAGGTTCTAGTTAAGAAGCTGGTAAAACTCAATTATTCAATTTCACGCTAATCCCACAAATATGTTGTGTTAATAAGTAAAAGACGGAAATATAAAAAATATTAATAGAAATAAGAAAAATATAAAGGTCTCGAACCAGCTCCGATGGTTAAGGTACGATTTGTTAGTACCTATTATTAATTTTAGGCGATACTTTATATATATATATTTTTTTTTTTTAATTATATATAGGGACAATGTCACACATCATCCTAGCCCCAAACTAAGCAAAGCTTGTACTATGGGTACCAGGCGACGATATACATACTTATATGGATAGTTAAATACTTAAACACATAGAAAACATCCATGACTCAGAAACAAATATTCGTGCTCATCACATAAATATTTGCACTTACCGGGATTCGAACCCAGGACCACCAGCTTCGTAGGCAGGAGCACTACCAACTAGGCTACGGTGACCGTGACTTTATATTTAATTTGAATGGATGAATTAAAAAAGATGGACAAAAGAAGTATGCCTGGCCTATGTGAATGGTGCCACCGGAAGGGGAAGACCTCGTTGGAAATTATCTGACCAAATCGGAGACGTTCTAAAGAAAGGCCATGTCCGAAGTACCCTAAACCGGCGAGCATGTACAAAGAATATGATGAAAAACGAGGCAAAAGAGATGTTCAAAGATCGTGACAAATGGAAATCCGTTATCTATGTCTAGCCCTATCAAACTAAAATAGTTGAATCGTTTCTTAATATATTTATTATTATTATAAATCTATTATTATAATCTATACATGTAATAAAATCGTAGGAAAGTCAAAACTGTACATTGAATATTTTTAAAAAAGGATAATTGGGGCGTCATCTAAAATCGATATCGAAGCCAAAAATATAGTTTTTAGATTTTTTGTCTGTGTGTCTGTTTGTCTGTATGTATATCCGGGCTAAACTCAAAAAGTACTGCATGGATTTACTTCAAATTTTGCATGAATATTACTAAGAGATCGGGTCAACATATAGGCTACATATTATCACGCTATCACCTACGGGGGAGGAGCTATGGTAATTTATAAATTTTAACGCGGGTAAAACCACGGGGCAGAGCTAGTTCTTAATATTCATATAATTTACCAAATTTTGCATATATTTATGTTCTAGCCAGATAAACGTAGTAGTTATGGCAAAAAAAAATTACGGAACGAACCAACTCGACTGTCGTCGGCGTCTTAATAAAACTTGAGGCCTGGTTTCTAGTTACTACTTGTAGGAAAGAGACACATACGTCTAATAGACTATACAAACCCCATATAAAAGAAATAAAATGTTTATTACGAGAGAAGGTAGTACAAGATAATTAGATAATATTACAATTTTTATCACACACTACGCAATATGGTTGTGCTGCTGATGCTGACTCCTTATGTAGATAGGCTACAGATTAGCCTGTATTAAGGGTATTGGGTCGTCTGAATGTGTACAAAACACAAATTTCATTTGATGTGAAAAATTCCATAGCCGCACGTAAAATAGATTTCTGGGAGAGCGACGCGTCGCCACGTTTTTTTTTATTTTATTTTTGATGTGAAACAAAACAATCGACTGTGCGATTATTAATCGTAATATTTTATTTTATCATTATGAAATATTTAGTTCATATCAAAATATGTTCTTTTCTGCATATTAATTTTAAAAAATAATGTCGATGTTTCACATCTGCCAGGCGTCCCGTGACGGCTCACAATTTTTTTGTACCAATATCTGCAACATTAAGCGCTTCATCATCGTCATATGAGCCGAAAGACCCCCACTGCTGGACAAAGGGTCACACAGGACACAAGTTACATCCAGACTCAGAATGACTACATATGGGGACTCGAACCTGCGACACGAAGCAGCGAGGCGACTGTCTTAGCCGCTGCGCCACGCGTGCAGCCACACTAAGACGGTGAATGTGCTCAATTTAGCCCTGAAATATATAATATAATAATATATCGGGACAATGTCACACAGATCATCCTAGCCCCAAACTAAGCAAAGCTTGTACTATGGGTACTAGGCGACGATATACATACTTATATAGATAGATAAATACTTATATACATAGAAAACATCCATGACTCAGAAACAAATATTTATGCACATCACACAAATATTTGCACTTACTGAGATTCGAACCCAGGACCACCAGCTTCGTAGGCAGGAGCACTACCAACTAGGCTACGGTGACCGTCTATATATAATAGTCGAAACATACCAATTAAATTCCCGACCGTAAACAATAACTCTTTATAAATGATTACTACAAGCAAATAATAAACTAACTACGTAACACTTATACAATAACAACTTATTGTTTGAGCTATAATTAATCAACTATACTAGCACTAAATGTGACCCAAATCTGACCTTACCAAAATCAGCGCCATTGTCTCCCTTTTAAGACACAAACGGTTCTATAAGTTTTAAAAAATAATGACCCCGTCGTATGCAGCGAGTACAGACATCATTTTTATATTCTACTCATTAACTTTTTTAAACTTACCTACGTATTCGCGTCATCGGCCCATAATATTCTGAGAGAGTAGGGTACCCAGCTTTTAGTTTACAAAAGTAATCCTACGTCATCACCCTTTAACAGGCACATTTTTGAAGTGGGAACTTCTTTAAGCGGGTTTATCAAAAATCATTGAACTCGCGTCATCGCCACATCATGCTTCGCATGTGCTATGTGTATACTGTGTATACATGTGTACTTTTTGCGAGAACAAAAAGCATGAAACTCGCGTCATCGTCACTCACGCTTCCCATGAGTTATGTGTATCCTATGCATAGGTATATTATTATGTGTACTTTTATGGGTGAAGAAAAAAGTTTGAAACTCGCGTCATCGTCACGTCATCCACGCTTCCCATGAGCTATATGTATAACTATTATAATATAGATTTTTCAGATTTGACAATAACTAAATATAAACTAGCTAAATATCATCACTATTATAAAATAAATCTTATTGTCAATGTTTTCATACAATCCGTGGACCTAAATATTTATATGTACCCACCTAGAAATAATGATATATTACTACAAACATGTTAAAGTATACGCGAATAAAAACCTTATTTATTTTATTTCTAAAATAAAATAGTTTTCACTTCTATCGGCCGTCCTCAAAGACTGCCCTGCATGTTTGTTTTTTTTTTTGTATATGACGTTTACAGTTTTAGGAAGATTTTACTATTTCACTGGTCAATAGAGAGGATTGGGGGTATAGACACAAATACACGATATTCCCAAAAAATGTATCATTTTAATGGACTAAAACAGTTTTTTTTTATTTGTTCCGTTTCCTGGTTAAAAAGCTCACCTGAAATTACCTCTTCTATTTATGTCACACCTAATACATGTATATTTGGAAGAGAAGTGTATTTTACGTATTTTAAATGCACGTGTAGCGCAAATATTAAGACAATCGCCTCGCCACTTTGTGTCCTGGTTCGATTCCCACGCAAGACAACTAATTGTGTAACCCATAAATAGTTGTTCCGGGTCTTGATGTACTTTGTGTCCATAAGTAATATGTCTGTAAAGTACCCCGCAGCACAGGGATTAATTTGGGCAGTCAATTAAAAAAAAAAATACGTTTTACTGGGATGATTAGTCTCTTTAATATATGGCATATGACACTGGTTATTTATTGCAAGCCTAATGTTTCAATCCTCCACAAAAAAGACAAGTCTTTAAAACACGAAACGCGTACTCATCCCACTTTTAAGTTAAGGAAAGCATACAAAGTAACTCGGGCGTTAGAATATCAAGCAATCCTAATAGATTATCTTTTTTTTTTCAATATTTATTGACTATTGTAGTCTCGGGGGTCGGCCTATCATTTCGGCCACTGCCTACGCGCAAAGAATTCTCAATCGTCATTTTAAAGGTTGTTGAACCCTCATAAACGAATACCCAACATATATTTTCAACCCATCCACAATACATCATATCTTAGTGTCATGTAAATAAGGTTTAAATTTGAAAAATGAAGAGTCTTGTAACTGCATTGCGATCGGTATTTGGTCTTGACCAAGACGAAATCTTTGATCAGAATCTACATAGCTTTGTAGGTGTGACTATAAAATACAAGTTTTATATTATTACTGAAAATACTTATGTTCATACATAATTAATCTATTTCAATATAAATAATAATAATTTATGTATATTTTTAAATCTCGTAGAATATTATTTAGATTCAAACTCATGTTTAATTTTTGTGTTGATTTTACTATCGTATCGCGAATCGTTTAATTAAACCTAATATTTAATTAAGTAGTATTATTCGCCGAAATACATCCACTGCTGAACACAGGTTATCTCCACGATTACCGGCCTTGCAGTACCAGCACACATATATAAAATGCAATAATCTTACTTACTTATCGTATGGGCAATGGTTACCCTAGTGTCAGAGTTGTTCAAGCCGCCCATTAGGCCTCTGACATGGCTAAACGACTATTATTTAATTACTACAACCGGGACCGACAGCGTAACGTGAGCTCCACAGCACGGAGACGCTTAGAAATTAAACAACTTTGGTGGTCACCCATCTATGGACTGACCGCGAGCCTAGTTGCTTAACCTCACCAAACACTTACGGACTGGTTAGAGTAGGTATCTAGCTATGAGCGCCTACAATAATACATTACAAGAGCATAATAAAAATGTAATGTACGAAATAGCCATCAATAATTACCGACTCAAACAAGAAAGACTATTGTAAGTCTAAACAATGTTTAGATTATTATCAATAGATATTTTAACATCATTTTTCGTAAGACAATACATAGATAAAACTCAAACAAAGCCGATAGATAAACTTTGAAGTATTCAAGTTTTACAACGGTACAAAAGGTGCCCCATTTGTTTTTGATTTTCGCCCAGTCGGTTTTATTAGGCCGATTCTTATTTTAAGCCAGTATGTTTTTGATCTAATGCATACTTACATTTTATATCTAACACAGTGGGAGATATTAAACCTCTGTGGTAAATTACTTCTAAATAAAAGTAATATACAGTGTATCAATAAAAATCTGTGCAACCATGCGATTTCATATAACATTTCTGCACAGTTTTGATTCTAAGCATATAGAAAGAGAGAAATAAAATGTGTCCTAGCACTTCTATCTCTTGCACTGTTGTTATTTTCATATATTATTAGTTATTATTATTATTGTTTGTTTGGGGCTTGATGCCTTGATGGCATCTTGCTACCTCGACCATTACTGATCTATTGTAGCAGAGCTCCTTTGACTTTTGTCAAAGTTCACTGCTCAATCCTACAGCTTCCAAAAACTCCCAGATTGATTGTGCAGTGAGTGTTTGTATCTCTTCAGGTTGCATAATATGCTGTTCTAAGTGGATACTTCTACAACGCATTAGTGGCCCGCACGAGCACAGAATATGCAAAGGAGTTTCCTCTGATTCTTGGCAGAATCTGCAAGTTGTGCTGTCGGCCAACTTTAGGTTGAACATGTGCTTATTCAGCTTGCAGTGTCCGGTAAGAATTCTAATTACCGCACATGTTTTGTAACGTTTGAATTCAAGTAATTCTTTCGACAATTTTTTGTTGTAGCCCTTGATAACAGCCTTTGGGTGTAGAGATCCAGCTGAGGATTTCCACAGTTCCATGGCTGCTGAGGTACATTGATCGTTTAGGAAAGAGTAGGCCCTTTGCTTGGTAATACCACAAAATGGTTCGGGCCCGTTTTGAGGGTTAGCGGCTCCGAGTCTCGCAAGTTCATCTGCCTTCTCATTCCCTTCTATTCCTGAGTGCCCCGGTACCCATCTGAGTGTGACTCTGTTGGATTGACCCAGGGAGTTCAGATTTTATTTGCAGCACTGTACTTGTTTTGAGTTGGATTCAAAAGAGTCCAGCGCTAGCAGCGTCGCTTGACTGTCGGAGTTAATGTAGATGTTTTGTTGTTTTAGTTTTCTGTCCAGGTTCATTTCCACACATCTGTTAATGGCGAAAAGTTCAGCCTGGAATATGGTGGCCTCTTTATCCAGGTTGACGCTACTCCTGTGTTTGGGCAGTTGTCCGTAAATGCCACATCCTACATTATGGCCTTTCTTTGAGCCATCTGTAAACCAAATGTGACTGCCAGTTTTGTGGGACATTTGACCGCTTAGCCATTCGTCCCTGTCTGGTATGTCCACGGTATACAATTTTGTTAAGTTTATCTCTGTTTGCATGTTATCTGAGGGCATTTTCAGAGATTTAGTTTCGAAGACTGACTCTTTAAATGAGTTTAGGGCTCTAGATTGCCACTTTGGGTTCGATTGTGTGCATAATCTGTATATGCATGATTGTGCCTCTTTTTGAAAAAACAAGTCGAGTGGAGTTAGACTTAGTAATGCATTTAGGGCTTCACCCGGCGTTGTGGAGAGAGCGCCGGTTGCTAACAAGCAAGCCATTCGTTGTAGGCTGTTTAATTTAGTTTGTGTTGTCTTTTGTGCTGTTTTATTGTACCATACCGCGGAGGCATATGTTATGATTGGCCTCACCACAGCGGTATATAGCCAAAGTGCAATCTTGGGTTTTAGGCCCCATCTTGCTCCAGGCATTCGACAACAAATCCATATAGCCATTTTGGCTTTTTGGATTATATTCTTTAGATGTGTATTCCAAGTCAACTTTTGGTCAATAGTGACCCCTAGGTACTTAACTTCACTTGAAAAGGACAGAATTTCGCCGTTTAGCTTTGGATTTACCAGTCTTTCCAGCTTCTTTTTCCTTGTGAAAGGTACTATCACCGTTTTTTGTGCGTTGATGGATAGTTCGTTGTCTCTGCACCATTTGTTAATGGTGTTAAGAGCTCCTTGCAGTAGTGTGGAGATGGTGTGGAGACAGTGTCCTCTGACTATGACTACCAGGTCGTCTGCATAACCTTGAGTGTCATGGTTTAGGTCTGCCATCACTGCAAGGAGTTGGTCCACGGCGAGGGTCCGAAATTCGTGCATATTATTAGTTACAGTTATATATGAAACCGATGAAACGTAACACTCTCTCTCTCTCTCTCTTGCTATCTTCACTAACTTATATCTCCCTCTCAACTTCCGTTCGCCTCGTCCTATTACACTTTTCATAACGCCCTCGACACACATTCATCAACTTACCCCTCAAAAACAACCTCCTGGCTCTTACGTCAGAGAGGGTAATCATATCAGCCGATAGACGTCCACTGCTGGACAAAGGCCTCCCCCAAGGATCTCCACAATAGCCGGTCCTGCGCTGCCCGCATCCAGCGGCTTCCCGCGACCCGCACAAGATCGTCGGTCCACCGTGTAGGAGGCCTGCCCACGCTGCGTCTTCCGGTTCGTGGTCGCCACTCGAGAACCTTTCTGCCCCATCGGCCGTCAGTTCTACGAGCCACTGCCACTTCAGTTCTTGCAATTCTTTGGGCTATGTCGGTTACCTTGGTTCGCCTGCGGATCTCAGCATTTCTGATTCGATCTCGCAGGGAAACTCCAAGCATAGCCCTTTCCATTGCTCTTTGGATGACCTTGAGCCGCCTGATAAGGCCCATAGTGAGCGACCACGTCTCTGTTCCATAAGTCATCAATTGATGGCAAATTGTTTGCTCGGAACTGCACTTACGGGTTTACTGGACCAAATAGATGAAGATGATTCCGATGCAAATACTTAACATAAATGTAGTACGCAATTACCACAATCTTATCGTAGCTAATTAGAATACCGGTAAACTAAGTGACTATTAACCGGCGGAACCCGAGTATATGGGCATATTTACAACGCCGTAACACCTCAGATAGACTTCCTGCTACTACTGAATATCATCAGAGATCCCGATCTGTAATTGTACCAGTACCATTTTCTTCATATAACGGCCAAATTCGATTAAAGCAGCCAGTTATAACGAAAATCATAGCTAGATGCTCTCACCGCCCAGTGATTTGCAATGTTAAGCAACTAGGGTTGTGGTCAGTCCTAAGATGGGTGACCACCAGAGTGTTTTAATTTCTGGGCGCCTCCGTGCTTCGGAGGACACGTTAAGTTATCGGTTCCGGTTGTAGCCACAAGGGAACAGTCGTTAAGCCATCTCAGAGGCGTACTGGGCGGCCTGAACAACTTTAAGACTACGGTAACCACTGCCCATACGATAATTGCCACGCTTGGCATACGGGTTGGTAATCCCAGTAAGATGGTAATAATACTCAGAAGGAAGCTGCTGCTCTTCCTCTGGTAGATATTCCCTCGGGTCGACTTCTACGCCCCCCAAGGGCGCTCATAGCTAGATGCTCTCACCGGTCCGTAAGCGATCGGCGAGGTTAAGGAACGAGGCTAGCGGTCAGTCCATAAATGGGTGACCGCCAAAGTGGTTTCATTTCTGAGCATCTCCGTGCTTCGGAGGGCACGTTAAGCTGTTGGTCCCGGCTGTAGCCATTAGGCAACAGTCGTTAAGCCATGTCAGAGGCCTACTGGACGGCTTGAACAACTCTGACACCAGGGTAACCACTGCCCATACGATAAGTGTAAGTAAGGGATGAGATGGGGTGATGATATTCTGATACTCGCCGCCGACAGCAAAACATATAATTATGTAAATATGAATATACAATTATATTTATTGTTGTTATGTATTTATATTCATAAAGAGTTAAGTACAACTACTCTCAAATGTACATTAGTGGCCCTACCATAATTATTTCTGCATCATCCAAAGGTCGACTGGTAGAGAATGCCTTTGCATTGAGGCAGGCTCCGAACTGTTCTTGTGTAAAAGCTTTAACAACTTTAATATATTAGATCTTTACCTATGAAATTGCCGTTCTGCAGTACTGGCCATTTCAAATCAAAATAATTTTTGTTTGGCTAAGAATTCTAATTTCAAATTAATTTTATTTTAAAAACATGGATTCTTTTTTCCAAAAGTAGTCATTTCTTTATTGATTAGTGTTACATTTTCATCGCATTTCAATCTTTTTCGTCATCATGGATACGTTAAAAATTCGAGTAATTATGGAATATGAGTACCGTCGTGGCAGCAACGCGGCACAAGCGGCACGCAACATCAACGACGTTTACGGAGCTAACACTACAAACCAACGCACCACCTGTTATTGGTTTGCTCGCTTCCGTTCTGGAAATTTCGACCTGAAAAATGAACCTCGCGGTCGTCCGAAGACTTTGGTCGACAATGACGAATTAAAGGCGGTTGTGGAAGCTGATGATACACAATCTACGGCTGAATTAGCAGCAGCTTTCGACGTTAGCGTCAAAACAATATTGGTCCATTTGCGTCAAATTGGCAAGGTAAAAAAGCTTGACAAATGGGTGCCCCACGAACTCAATGATCGCCAGCGCGAAGTACGCGTCGAGACGTGCCTTGCACTGCTCAACAGACACACAAATGAAGGAATTTTGAACCGCATTGTTACCTGCGATGAAAAATGGATTCTGTTTGATAACCGCAAGCGCTCAGCAAGTTGGTTGGATCCTGGTTCAGCACCTAAACAATGCCCTAAACGAAAACTTACCCCTAGAAAAGTGATGGTCACTGTTTGGTGGTCTAGCGCCGGTGTGATTCATCACAGCTTCTTACCAAACGGGGTGAGCATTACTGCAGATGTGTACTGTGAAGAACTGAGCACAATGATGGAGAAGCTGGCGCATCTCCAACCAGCATTGGTCAATCGCTCGTCTCCGCTGCTCCTGCACGACAACGCGCGACCTCATACTGCACAGCAGACGGTCTCCAAGTTGCAAGAACTGGGGTTGGAAGCTCTCCGTCATCCGCCCTACTCACCAGACCTTGCGCCTACAGACTACTACTTTTTCCAGAATTTGGATAACTTCTTGGCGGGAAAAAAATTCAATACCCGAGAGGCAGTACAAAATGCCTTTGAAGATTTTGTTGCCTCCCGTCCAGCTGATTTCTTTAAGAAGGGCATCAATAAACTGCCACTGCGATGGCAAAGATGCATTGATTGCATGGGTGATTACTTCGATTAATACAAATAAAAAAATTCATGAAAAAAATTCGTTTAAATTTTTTCATACAAAACGGCAATTTCATAGGTAAAGACCTATTATATGTACAACCGTAGATAATGAAATCTGGATTGTAATCCCGGGTCGGACCAAAAAGTGATACTGGGTTTATTTTGTCAAAGAAAATTCTCAACATCACCCTGAAGAACTTGCAGGTGGTATTATACTCCCGCGTCTTGGAGAACATGTAAAGCCGTCGTCGGTCCTGTACCTGACCTATTTCCGGTTGGGTCGGCCAACCGTCTCATCGGATCATGATAGTGTGGGAATTTAAAGTGCACCTGTGTTTTTGTCTTATGCCGATGGCTAGTGTCCATTGAGTCTGGCCGCCATGGCTGCAATCTGACTCGAAGAAAATTATTATCGATTCCAAAGGAACAATAATCCCATTGGAATCGTTCAGCGCGTTTGTTTAGCCAGATGTAACGTAAACGACAATTAATGGAAATCAATTAATTATATTATTTCAAAAACTATTCAATGTTTATTTATTTTATTATTCACACGTAGGATAGAACACAAAAAGAAAATTTAAATTCTAATATAAAGAAAATTACAGGCGATCCAGAAGACGATATGAATCAGCTTCAAAGGGTAACGAGCACATATGTCTGGCAACATTGCCACGTTGTAACGGCATTGCTATTATCTGTGCTAAAAAAGGCTCTCTGGTCACGAAAAGTGACAATATTTAAAAAAAACCGGCCAAATGCGAGTCGGACCATTATTTATAAAAAAATCACGTTGGTTGTATGGAGCCCCCTTAAATATTTATTTTATTTTGTTTTTTAGTTTATAACAGAAATACACCATCTGTGAAAATTTAACTGTCTAACTACCACGGTTCATGAGATACAGCCTGGTGACAGACAGACAGCGAAGTCTTAGATAGGGTCCCGTTTTACCCTTTGGACACGGTACCCTAAAAACTAAATGTTCTTTTTTCAAAATCTTTAATTTCAATATATGGTTACTTTTAAACTATCGGAAATATGTATAAAGTAGGATTCGTGATAATTTCTAAAATAATAAACGTACCCTTCAGCAAATTTCGTGTTCTATGATCCTTTGTTTAAACGGGTATTACAAAACAATAGATAATAAACAAACTCTAGTTAACAACAACAACACCGGAAATTCAAGTTCCATACGACCTATCACAATTGTCAGCGTTAATAACATGGTCAAGTTAATTAAAAGCGCAAATCGGAAGGGGCAGGCTGGCTGTGAACAATGATATGAAGAAGTAAAAAATAATTTGATAATGGAGTTACTGGAAACAATAGTTCGTGGAGTAGAGTATAATAAAACCAAGGAGGTTTTATTTTAAACTGTAAATATATGAAATAAAACCAAGGAGGTTTTATTTCATATATTTACAGTTTAATTAGGTCGATTTCGTTACTTCCCTGGACAATTGAGGCGAGGGTAGGCTCATACTATATAGTAATAAAGACTGGTATTCATATGAGACAATATATGAGACGGTCACCGTAGCCTAGTTGGTAGTGCTCCTGCCTACGAAGCTGGTGGTCCTGGGTTCGAATCCCTGTAAGTGCAAATATTTGTGTGATGAGCACGAATATTTGTTTCTGAGTCATGGATGTTTTCTATGTATTTAAGTATTTATCTATCTATATAAGTATATATATCGTCGCCTGGTACCCATAGTAAAAGCTTTGCTTAGTTTGGGGCTAGGATGATCTGTGTGATATTGTCTCTATATATTATAAAAAAAAAAAAAAAAAAAATTAAATGCGATCTGTGTGGCTTTCGGCCCAGAAATAATACCATCTCGCGGGTGTCGTAAAATTTGAGTAAGGGATACGCCGTGTAGGTGGGCAGTTGCGCCATCTGTGTACTAGCTACCACCTAGCTGCCGACTCCAACTCACATGCCAAGCATGTCTGGCCTATGTCCAGATATGGACGGTACCAGGCTGATGATGTGAATATCAAATGCAAAGCGTTTCGAATGATTATCAAAATGATTTCACAAACACCGAAACTATCGTAATCTATACATATAATAAAATCGTAGGAAAGTCAAAACTGTACATTGAATATTTTTTTAAAAAGGATACTTGGGGTGTGATCTACAATAGATATCGAAGCCAAAAATATAGTTTTTAGAATTTTTGTCTGTTTATCTGTATGTATGTCCGGGCTAAACTCAAAAAGTACTGCATGGATTAACTTCAAATGTTGCACGAATATTACTAAGAGGTCGGGTCAACATATAGGCTACATATTATCACGCTAACACCTACGGGGGAGGAGCTGTGATAATTTTTAAAGTTTAACGCGGGTAAAACCGCGGGACACAGCTAATATATATATATACAGAGCAAAAAAGACGATTTCTATTCTCAAATTCAATGGATAAGAAATGAAAACAGACAATAAATGAAAAAGTTTGATTATTAATTATGTCCATATATTTGATCGAAAACATGGTTACTCTACTAAATCACAAGCTTTTTGTATGACAATGCGGGGTAACGCCCATTTCCCATCCGGTATTTTGTTACTGTTTCACTTCCCGGGACTCAAACCGGCACTCGCTATAAATCATAATATTACACGGCCAATAACTGGGTTTTACTGCAGTAAAATATCGGATACACTTGCACACTTTATAAAATGTTTTCCCTGGAGTTTTGGGAATTTTTGCGGCAAACATTAATAGGGTAAAGTTTGATTTAGTTTAAAATTCTAATAGGGTTTCTGAATATCTAATAACGCGGATAATGATCACTAACCTCGGAAGGCATAATAATCCTGCTAATATTATAAACACGAATGTTTATAAGTATGGATGGATGTTTGTTACTCATTCACGTAAAAACTACTGAATATATTTTAATGAAACTTCACAATAATATAGCTTATACATCAGAATAACACATAGGCTACAATTTATAAAGGTATTGTGTGAATTGTCCAAAATAAGACAAGAAGTGTCAAGTAAGTAGGAAAAAATCTACCAT
Organism: Pseudoips prasinana; assembly: GCA_951640165.1. Lineage (NCBI taxonomy): Eukaryota > Metazoa > Arthropoda > Insecta > Lepidoptera > Nolidae > Pseudoips > Pseudoips prasinana. The sequence continues at coordinate 28,488,314 of OX621246.1, forward strand.
CTGCGAGCTATGCCGGCGTGCACTGCTAAAACCTCTAGTGGTACCGACCCTTCTTATATTATAAATGCGAAAGTTTGTGAGTATAGATGTATGTATGTATGTTTGTTACTCTTTTACATCAAAACTACTTTAACGCGGCTGAAACCGTGGGGCATAGCTTGTAATAGATATACAAGTGTACGCATTAATACAGATGCATTCTCAATGACCTTTCCCTCATAATCTGATACGCCAGCTTTTTATACAGACGCTAGCACATCATGCTACCCCATTCTGTCAAATTTCCCTAATTGAAAGTGAACCTTATGTTATTGTGATAAAGTTGGAAATCTATAAAAGAAATTTGACAGTTTGGGGTAGCTGGATGTGCTGGCGTCTGTACTCTAATAGAACGGAAGTGTCACATCTCATTCCATTTTCCTCGTTTCGTTCTGCTGCTACGAGTTTATCTTGTCAGAAATAATATGTAACGTTTAGGCTGCGCGCATTATTTAAACCTCTAGTTTTTAAGTCATATATAAATATATATATACTTCTTTTCTCCGTTACATATGTTTATATATGACTTTAAAACTAGATAAACAATGATAATTAATTAATTTAAGCCAAGCTTTCTTTTAATTCAAGCCTATAAAGTTACTTATCTTTTTTAATGTCGACTGACATGTTGGTCTATTCCTTTGTGACCCTGACTGCTAAGCCAGAGATTGTGGGTTCGATCCCCACCTTGTAAAATCTTTGTCTGATGAACACGATTATTTTACCTGTGTCTATAATATGTATGTATTTGGACATATGTTAAATATGTCTGGTCGCCATTGTAAAGGCTCTGCCTCTTTTGGGATCAGATGGCAGGGTGTTAGTGTAGTAGTAAATGATCGGCGAGGTTAAGCACCTAGGTTCGCGGTCAGTCCATAGATCGGTGACTGACAAAGTGGTTTAATTTCTGTGGCTCTCCGTGCTTCGGAGGGCACGTTAGTCAAAGTCAAAGTCAAAGTAACTTTATTCCGTAAAAATTTTACATTTATGTGGAATCGTCATATTTTTTTTACCCTACCGTGCAGTGCATGACGTGGCAGCTACTGAGAAACACTGCCAGAAAACTCAGTAGGAATCCTTTTTTAAAATAAAATATACTTAAGATTAATTACAATCATGTGTGTTGACTCAGAACAACTCCATCCCAAGCACTTTTATCACTTAAATAATCAGAAATTTTGTAATATGCCCTGGTACACAATTTGGCTTTAATAATTCTTTTAAACTTATTCGTAGACAATTCTCTAATATCATTGGGAAGTTTGTTATAGAATCTTATACATTGCCCCATAAAAGAGTTACTTATTTTGTGGAGACGGGTAGTATGCAGTATGAGATTATTCTTATATCTAGTATTTACATTATGTGTATCGCTCCTTTTACAGAAGGAATCGATTTTTTATGCACATATAGTAAGTTTTCATATATATACTGAGATGGTACAGTTAGAATGTTGACCTCTTTGAATTTTTCTCTTAGAGACACTCTCGGGCCAAGATTATAGATAGCTCTTACAGCTCTTTTTTGCAATATAAATATGGTGTCAATGTCAGCAGAGCTACCCCAGAGAAGAATTCCATAGGACATTACACTATGAAAATAACTGAAATAAACCATTCTAGCTGTGTCAACATCAGACAGCCGTCTAATAGTTTTCACTGCATATGCTGCAGAACTTAATTTGCCGGACAGTTTTTCTATTTGTGGGCTCCATTGTAGCTTTGAGTCAATAGTGATACCCAAGAACACAGTTGATTCAACAGGGTCCAACCTAGCTCCATTAAGTTGTACATTGGTTGTCGCCTGTTTCACATTCGGTGTAGTGAATTTAATGACTTTAGTTTTCTTATCATTAAGCACAAGATTATTGGCATTAAACCAATGAACAACTTTAGAGATTGCATCATTAACATCGTCAAAATTGCTTAATTGTCGGTTTATTTTGAACGTCAGGGAAGTATCATCTGCAAACAACACAATCTCATGCTTATCCCTTACGTAGTAAGGTAAGTCATTTATATAAATTAAAAACAAAAATGGGCCCAGAATTGACCCCTGTGGGACGCCCATTACCACTGGAGATCCCGGAGATATTTTACCGTTTATTTCGACCTTCTGAATTCTATTGCCCAAGTAAGAAGTCAGAAGTTAGAGAGCCTTGTTCCTAATACCGTAGTGGTGTAATTTTCTGACCAGAGTATCATGATGAACGCAATCGAACGCTTTGGACAAATCGCAAAAGATACCTAATGCATCTTGCGAGTCTTCCCACGCCGCGAATATACTTTTTAATAAGTTGACCCCTGCATCTATGGTTGAACAACCCTTTGTGAATCCAAACTGTTTCCGGTGTAGTAAATTATGTATATTAAAGTGTCTGAGCAGCTGGCTAAGCATAAGCTTTTCAAATATTTTACTAAGAGTGGGCAGCACGGAAACAGGTTAAAAATTTGAAGGGTCTGAAGTATCACCAGCTTTAAACAAAGGAATGATTTTACTATACTTCATCAAGTCAGGAAATACACCTGATGCAACACAGCAATTGAACACAGTAGCTAAGTGTGGGGCGATTATAGTAATAATTGATGAAACAGTCTTAACAGATAGACCCCACAGATCCTTTGTGTTTTTCATATTAATACTCTTGAAAGCATTTATAATATCTTTAGGGCTAACCACCGAAAATTCAAAAACTGTGTCACACGACCCTACGCTTTGCTTGAGTATCTGCTCAGCAGATGTAGAAGAACATGAAAGAGAGTTAGTAAGTATGACTGGAATATTCGAAAAATATTTTTCAAACTCAGTCGCAATCTCCAAATCGCCTTTAATATCTATGTTGTTTATTACTAAGTTAAAATCACGACTACGTATTTTTGTTTTACCTGTCTCAGCATTAATTATCTTCCAAGTAGTTTTGATTATATTTGTAGAAGATTTAAGTATATTTTTTATGTGCAAAGATTTAGCAGCGGTACAGGCTCGTCTAAATGTTTTGGCATATTGTTTCACATATTCTTGAAACTCTGTATTATGATTATGGGATCTTTCTTCATACAATTCATACAACCGATTCCGACTTTTATAGATGCCTGGAGTTGCCCAATCACTGAATACCAGACGGTCACTTACAGACAGTTGTTTGGGTGTGAACATTGTGCAGAACTCATCATTAATCAAATTGAATAAAGAGTTGTACAAGTGATCCGGATTATCATGATAGGGCAGCCATGCTATTTGTTTTACTATATTACATTTAAATTTGTCTAAGCGGTTTTCACTAAATGGAATATAGCTTATAAGTTTTCTTTTAATTTTTGGAGCATTTGAATAAGTTACCAACTGACCTGAATGATCTGACTTAAGATGTCGTTCCCGGTTGGAGTCATAAGACAATAGTCGTTAAGCTATGTCAGATGCCTACTGGGCGGCCTGAGCAACTCTGACACTAGGGTAACCACTGCCCATACGATTAGTGAATAAGTATGGAGTGGGGGGAAGGGTCAGCAACACTTGTTTGATGACTTTTAAAGGCCGGCAACGCACCCGCGACACCTCTACGACATCTGCTGTTGCAAGTGTCCATGGGCGGCGGTGATCACTTACCATCAGGTGACCCACTTGCTCGTTGGTAAAAAGAACAACCTCCTGGCTCTTACGTCAGAGAGGGTAATCATATCAGCCGAAAGAGGTCCACTGCTGGACAAAGACCTCCCCCAAAGATCTCCACAATAGCCGGTCCTGCGCTGCCCGCATCCAGCGGCTTCTCGCGACCCGCACTCCACCGTGTAGAAGGCCTGCCCACGCTGCGTCTTCCGGTTCGTGGTCGCCACTCGAGAACCTTTCTGCCCCATCGGCTGTCAGTTCTATGAGCTACGTGCCCTGCCCACTGCCACTTCAGTTTGGCCATTCTTTGGGCTATGTCGGTTACTTTGGTTCGCCTGCGGATCTCAGCATTTCTGATTCGATCTCGCAGGGAAACTAGCATAGCCCTTTCCATTGCTCTTTGGGTGACCTTGGGCTGCCTGATAAGGCCCATAGTGAGCGACCACGTCTCTGTTCCATAAGTCATCAATTGATGGCAAATTGTTTCCTCGGAACTGCACTTACGGGTTTACTGGACCCAATAGATGAAGATGATTCCGATGCAAATACTTAACATAAATGTAGTACGCAATTACCACAATCTTATCGTAGCTAATTAGAATACCGGTAAACTAAGTGACTATTAACCGACGGAACCCGAGTATATGGGCATATTTACAACGCCGTAACACCTCAGATAGACTTCCTGCTACTGCTGTATATCAGAGATCTCTGATAATTGTGCTAGTATCAGTTTCTTCACATAGCAGCAGAATTCGATTTAAGCAGCCAATTATAACAAAATCAAAGTCAGATGCTCTCACAGCTCCATAAGGGCCAGCGCAGACAGAGAGGAGCGCAGCGGAGAGGATTTTATTAAAGCACTGGGAAATCAACTTTAAAATTATAGAAATAAAGTGCATATATGCTTGAACCTGACATAAAATGCTCGCGCGGTCCCGAGCATATAATGTTTAAGCATATATGAACTTTATTTTGATAATTTTAAAGTTGATTTTCTAGTGGCTTAATAAAATCCTCTCTTCTGCGCTCCTCTCTGTCTGCGCTGGCCCTAAGTGATTTGCAATGTTAAGCAACTAGGCTTGTGGTCAGTCCAAAGATGGGTGACCGCCAGAGTGTTTTAATTTCTGGTCGCCACCATGCTTCGGAGGATACGTTAAGTTATCGGTTCCGGTTGTAGCCACTAGGCAACAGTCGTTAAGCCATCTCAGAGGCCTACTGGGCGGCCTAAACAACTCTGTCACTAGGGTAACCACTGCCCATACGAGAATTGCCACGTTTGGCATACGGGTTGGTAATCCCAGTAAGATGGTAATAATACTCAGAAGGAAGCTGCTGCTCTTCCTCTGGTAGATATTCCCTCGGGTCGACATCTACGCCCCCCAAGGGCGCTCATAGCTAGATGCTCTCACCGGTCCGTAAGCGATCGGCGAGGTTAAGGAACGAGGCTAGCGGTCAGTCCATAGATGGGTGACCGCCAAAGTGGTTTCATTTCTGAGCGTCTCCGTGCTTCGGAGGGCACGTTAAGCTGTTGGTCCCGGTTGTAGCCATTAGGCAACAGTCGTTAAGCCATGTCAGAGGCCTATTGGGCGGCTTGAACAACTCTGACACCAGGGTAACCACTGCCCATACGATAAGTGTAAGTAAGGGATGAGATGGGGTGATGATATTCTGATACTCGCCGCCGACAGCAAAACATATAATTATGTAAATATGAATATACAATTATATTTATTGTTGTTATGTATTTATATTCATAAAGAGTTAAGTACAACTACTCTCAAATGTACATTAGTGGCCCTACCATAATTATTTCTGCATCATCCAAAGGTCGACTGGTAGAGAATGCCTTTGCATTGAGGCAGGCTCCGAACTGTTCTTGTGTAAAAGCTTTAACAACTTTAATATATATGTTCAACCGCAGATAATGAAATCCGGATTGAAATTCCGGGTCAGACCAAAAAGAGATACTGGGTTTATTCTGTCAAGGAAAATTCTCAACATCACCCTGAAGAACTTGCAGGGGCTCTACCGGCTAAGTTGCCGAACATCGATTTCTTAAATGGCGTTCAAATAAATAAAGGTTAAAAATGACTCAATCAATCGTTAAATCGGCTTCCATGAGCACATGTGACGTCATAAATGGTCCGGAATCGATTGTCAACGTTGAAGCCAATTTAACGATAAATTAAGTCATTTTTAACCTTTATTTATTTGAACGCCATTTAAGAAATCGAAGTTCGGCGACTTAGCTAGTCGATCCCTAGGTGGTATTATACTCCCGCGTCTTGGAGAACATGTAAAGCCGTCGTCGGTCCTGTACCTGACCTATTTCCGGTTGGGTCGGCCAACCGTCTCATCGGATCATGATAGTGTGGGAATTTAAAGTGTGTGTGTTTTTGTCTTATGCCGATGGCTAGTGTCCATTGAGTCTGGCCGCCATGGCTGCAATCTGACTCGAAGAAAATTATTATCGATTCCAAAGGAACAATAATCCCATTGGAATCGTTCAGCGCGTTTGTTTAGCCAGATGTAACGTAAACGACAATTAATGGAAATCAATTAATTATATTATTTCAAAAACTATTCAATGTTTATTTATTTTATTATTCACAATTAGGATAGAACACAAAAAGAAAATTTAAATTCTAATATAAAGAAAATTACAGGCGATCCAGAAGACGATATGAATCAGCTTGAAAGGGTAACGAGCACATATGTCTGGCAACATTGCCACGTTGTAACGGCATTGCTATTATCTGTGCTAAAAAAGGCTCTCTGGTCACGAAAAGTGACAATATTTTAAAAAAACCGGCCAAATGCGAGTCGGACCATTATTTATAAAAAAATCACGTTGGTTGTATGGAGCCCCCTTAAATATTTATTTTATTTTGTTTTTTAGTTTATAACAGAAATACACCATCTGTGAAAATTTAACTGTCTAACTACCACGGTTCATGAGATACAGCCTGGTGACAGACAGACAGCGAAGTCTTAGATAGGGTCCCGTTTTACCCTTTGGACACGGTACCCTAAAAACTAAATGTTCTTTTTTCAAAATCTTTAATTTCAATATATGGTTACTTTTAAACTATCGGAAATATGTATAAAGTAGGATTCGTGATAATTTCTAAAATAATAAACGTACCCTTCAGCAAATTTCGTGTTCTATGATCCTTTGTTTAAACGGGTATTACAAAACAATAGATAATAAACAAACTCTAGTTAACAACAACAAGACCGGAAATTCAAGTTCCATACGACCTATCACAATTGTCAGCGTTAATAACATGGTCAAGTTAATTAAAAGCGCAAATCGGAAGGGGCAGGCTGGCTGTGAACAATGATATGAAGAAGTAAAAAATAATTTGATAATGGAGTTACTGGAAACAATAGTTCGTGGAGTAGAGTATAATAAAACCAAGGAGGTTTTATTTTAAACTGTAAATATATGAAATAAAACCAAGGAGGTTTTATTTCATATATTTACAGTTTAATTAGGTCGATTTCGTTACTTCCCTGGACAATTGAGGCGAGGGTAGGCTCATACTATATAGTAATAAAGACTGGTATTCATATGAGACAATATATGAGACGGTCACCGTAGCCTAGTTGGTAGTGCTCCTGCCTACGAAGCTGGTGGTCCTGGGTTCGAATCCCTGTAAGTGCAAATATTTGTGTGATGAGCACGAATATTTGTTTCTGAGTCATGGATGTTTTCTATGTATTTAAGTATTTATCTATCTATATAAGTATATATATCGTCGCCTGGTACCCATAGTACAAGCTTTGCTTAGTTTGGGGCTAGGATGATCTGTGTGATATTGTCCCTATATATTATAAAAAAAAAAAAAAAAAAAATTAAATGCGATCTGTGTGGCTTTCGGCCCAGAAATAATACCATCTCGTGGGTGTCGTAAAATGTGAGTAAGGGATACGCCGTGTAGGTGGGCAGTTGCGCCATCTGTGTACTAGCTACCACCTAGCTGCCGACTCCAACTCACATGCCAAGCATGTCTGGCCTATGTCCAGATATGGACGGTACCAGGCTGATGATGTGAATATCAAATGCAAAGCGTTTCGAATGATTATCAAAATGATTTCACAAACACCGAAACTATCGTAATCTATACATATAATAAAATCGTAGGAAAGTCAAAACTTTACATTGAATATTTTTTTAAAAAGGATACTTGGGGTGTGATCTACAATCGATATCGAAGCCAAAAATATAGTTTTTAGAATTTTTTTCTGTTTATCTGTATGTATGTCCGGGCTAAACTCAAAAAGTACTGCATGGATTAACTTCAAATGTTGCACGAATATTACTAAGAGGTCGGGTCAACATATAGGCTACATATTATCACGCTAACACCTACGGGGGAGGAGCTGTGATAATTTATAAAGTTTAACGCGGGTAAAACCGCGGGACACAGCTAGTATATATATACAGAGCAAAAAAGACGATTTCTATTCTCAAATTCAATGGATAAGAAATGAAAACAGACAATAAATGAAAAAGTTTGATTATTAATTATGTCCATATATTTGATCGAAAACATGGTTACTCTACTAAATCACAAGCTTTTTGTATCACAATGCGGGGTAACGCCCATTTCCCATCCGGTATTTTGTTACTGTTTCACTTCCCGGGACTCAAACCGGCACTCGCTATAAATCATAATATTACACGGCCAATAACTGGGTTTTACTGCAGTAAAATATCGGATACACTTGCACACTTTATAAAATGTTTTCCCTGGAGTTTTGGGAATTTTTGCGGCAAACATTAATAGGGTAAAGTTTGATTAAGTTTAAAATTCTAATAGGGTTTCTGAATATCTAATAACGCGGATAATGATCACTAACCTCGGAAGGCATAATAATCCTGCTAATATTATAAACACGAATGTTTATAAGTATGGATGGATGTTTGTTACTCATTCACGTAAAAACTACTGAATATATTTTAATGAAACTTCACAATAATATAGCTTATACATCAGAATAACACATAGGCTACAATTTATAAAGGTATTGTGTGAATTGTCCAAAATAAGACAAGAAGTGTCAAGTAAGTAGGAAAAAATCTACCATCTGCGAGCTATGCCGGCGTGCACTGCTAAAACCTCTAGTGGTACCGACCCTTCTTATATTATAAATGCGAAAGTTTGTGAGTATAGATGTATGTATGTATGTTTGTTACTCTTTTACATCAAAACTACTTTAACGCGGCTGAAACCGTGGGGCATAGCTTGTAATAGATATACAAGTGTACGCATTAATACAGATGCATTCTCAATGACCTTTCCCTCATAATCTGATACGCCAGCTTTTTATACAGACGCTAGCACATCATGCTACCCCATTCTGTCAAATTTCCCTAATTGAAAGTGAACCTTATGTTATTGTGATAAAGTTGGAAATCTATAAAAGAAATTTGACAGTTTGGGGTAGCTGGATGTGCTGGCGTCTGTACTCTAATAGAACGGAAGTGTCACATCTCATTCCATTTTCCTCGTTTCGTTCTGCTGCTACGAGTTTATCTTGCCAGAAATAATATGTAACGTTTAGGCTGCGCGCATTATTTAAACCTCTAGTTTTTAAGTCATATATAAATATATATACTTCTTTTCTCCGTTACATATGTTTATATATGACTTTAAAACTAGATAAACAATGATAATTAATTAATTTAAGCCAAGCTTTCTTTTAATTCAAGCCTATAAAGTTACTTATCTTTTTTAATGTCGACTGACATGTTGGTCTATTCCTTGGTGACCCTGACTGCTAAGCCAGAGATTGTGGGTTCGATCCCCACCTTGTAAAATCTTTGTCTGATGAACACGATTATTTTACCTGTGTCTATAATATGTATGTATTTGGACATATGTTAAATATGTCTGGTCGCCATTGTAAAGGCTCTGCCTCTTTTGGGATCAGATGGCAGGGTGTTAGTGTAGTAGTAAATGATCGGCGAGGTTAAGCACCTAGGTTCGCGGTCAGTCCATAGATCGGTGACTGACAAAGTGGTTTAATTTCTGTGGCTCTCCGTGCTTCGGAGGGCACGTTAGTCAAAGTCAAAGTAACTTTATTCCGTAAAAATTTTACATTTATGTGGAATCGTCATATTTTTTTTACCCTACCGTGCAGTGCATGACGTGGCAGCTACTGAGAAACACTGCCAGAAAACTCAGTAGGAATCCTTTTTTAAAATAAAATATACTTAAGATTAATTACAATCATGTGTGTTGACTCAGAACAACTCCATCCCAAGCACTTTTATCACTTAAATAATCAGAAATTTTGTAATATGCCCTGGTACACAATTTGGCTTTAATAATTCTTTTAAACTTATTCGTAGACAATTCTCTAATATCATTGGGAAGTTTGTTATAGAATCTTATACATTGCCCCATAAAAGAGTTACTTATTTTGTGGAGACGGGTAGTATGCAGTATGAGATTATTCTTATATCTAGTATTTACATTATGTGTATCGCTCCTTTTACAGAAGGAATCGATTTTTTATGCACATATAGTAAGTTTTCATATATATACTGAGATGGTACAGTTAGAATGTTGACCTCTTTGAATTTTTCTCTTAGAGACACTCTCGGGCCAAGATTATAGATAGCTCTTACAGCTCTTTTTTGCAATATAAATATGGTGTCAATGTCAGCAGAGCTACCCCAGAGAAGAATTCCATAGGACATTACACTATGAAAATAACTGAAATAAACCATTCTAGCTGTGTCAACATCAGTCAGCCGTCTAATAGTTTTCACTGCATATGCTGCAGAACTTAATTTGCCGGACAGTTTTTCTATTTGTGGGCTCCATTGTAGCTTTGAGTCAATAGTGATACCCAAGAACACAGTTGATTCAACAGGGTCCAACCTAGCTCCATTAAGTTGTACATTGGTTGTCGCCTGTTTCACATTCGGTGTAGTGAATTTAATGACTTTAGTTTTCTTATCATTAAGCACAAGATTATTGGCATTAAACCAATGAACAACTTTAGAGATTGCATCATTAACATCGTCAAAATTGCTTAATTGTCGGTTTATTTTGAACGTCAGGGAAATATCATCTGCAAACAACACAATCTCATGCTTATCCCTTACGTAGTAAGGTAAGTCATTTATATAAATTAAAAACAAAAATGGGCCCAGAATTGACCCCTGTGGGACGCCCATTACCACTGGAGATCCCGGAGATATTTTACCGTTTATTTCGACCTTCTGAATTCTATTGCCCAAGTAAGAAGTCAGAAGTTAGAGAGCCTTGTTCCTAATACCGTAGTGGTGTAATTTTCTGACCAGAGTATCATGATGAACGCAATCGAACGCTTTGGACAAATCGCAAAAGATACCTAATGCATCTTGCGAGTCTTCCCACGCCGCGAATATACTTTTTAATAAGTTGACCCCTGCATCTATGGTTGAACAACCCTTTGTGAATCCAAACTGTTTCCGGTGTAGTAAATTATGTATATTAAAGTGTCTGAGCAGCTGGCTAAGCATAAGCTTTTCAAATATTTTACTAAGAGTGGGCAGCACGGAAACAGGTCGAAAATTTGAAGGGTCTGAAGTATCACCAGCTTTAAACAAAGGAATGATTTTACTATACTTCATCAAGTCAGGAAATACACCTGATGCAACACAGCAATTGAACACAGTAGCTAAGTGTGGGGCGATTATAGTAATAATTGATGAAACAGTCTTAACAGATAGACCCCACAGATCCTTTGTGTTTTTCATATTAATACTCTTGAAAGCATTTATAATATCTTTAGGGCTAACCACCGAAAATTCAAAAACTGTGTCACACGACCCTACGCTTTGCTTGAGTATCTGCTCAGCAGATGTAGAAGAACATGAAAGAGAGTTAGTAAGTATGACTGGAATATTCGAAAAATATTTTTCAAACTCAGTCGCAATCTCCAAATCGCCTTTAATATCTATGTTGTTTATTACTAAGTTAAAATCACGACTACGTATTTTTGTTTTACCTGTCTCAGCATTAATTATCTTCCAAGTAGTTTTGATTATATTTGTAGAAGATTTAAGTATATTTTTTATGTGCAAAGATTTAGCAGCGGTACAGGCTCGTCTAAATGTTTTGGCATATTGTTTCACATATTCTTGAAACTCTGTATTATGATTATGGGATCTTTCTTCATACAATTCATACAACCGATTCCGACTTTTATAGATGCCTGGAGTTGCCCAATCACTGAATACCAGACGGTCACTTACAGACAGTTGTTTGGGTGTGAACATTGTGCAGAACTCATCATTAATCAAATTGAATAAAGAGTTGTACAAGTGATCCGGATTATCATGATAGGGCAGCCATGCTATTTGTTTTACTATATTTCATTTAAATTTGTCTAAGCGGTTTTCACTAAATGGAATATAGCTTATAAGTTTTCTTTTAATTTTTGGAGCATTTGAATAAGTTACCAACTGACCTGAATGATCTGACTTAAGATGTCGTTCCCGGTTGGAGTCATAAGACAATAGTCGTTAAGCTATGTCAGATGCCTACTGGGCGGCCTGAGCAACTCTGACACTAGGGTAACCACTGCCCATACGATTAGTGAATAAGTATGGAGTGGGGGGAAGGGTCAGCAACACTTGTTTGATGACTTTTAAAGGCCGGCAACGCACCCGCGACACCTCTACGACATCTGCTGTTGCAAGTGTCCATGGGCGGCGGTGATCACTTACCATCAGGTGACCCACTTGCTCGTTGGTCGCCTTCTGATATAAAAAAGTAAGTAAGTTGTCCAAAGACATTTATTATTATATTTATATTGGATACAACTGTGAAGTGTGCAATTTTAATCATCGTTGACAATATCATCAAAATAAATTGCACTACTATTGAATTTTTTATTAAAATTATCCGTCCGTATATAATCACAGTGCGTACGATGATTGAAATCAAACAAAGAATCATTATGCACTTACGTGGGTGGTAGTTAAGAGATAAAAATCATTGCTCCTGTGCGTTTATTTAATTATGAACGGCGAGTTCTGATTGTGAGCGATTAGCGGAGCTGATTACCTGATTAGTGGAAATAAAATTCAAGCCGGTAATAATCCCTTTAATTCTACTTCTCATAATTGCTATCGTAAAATTGTTAAGCTGTTATGATTTAAAGATACCACGAGGATGATTGTAAAAGTGCTACTTGAAGGTAGTAAATTAATTTGATCGGACTGATAATTGTGACGCAGTAATTGATAGGTATTTGGCGAAGATACTGTATATTTTAAAATTATTCCAGCTAGACAATGATTAATTACAATAAGCTGGAATTGACTGATATAAGGTGGTCGTCTCGCTACTACCTCAGTGGCCTCGTATTCTGGGTTCGAGCCCCATACAGAACATTTATTCGTGTGAACCATAACTAATCGTTTTGAGTTTGTGTATACTATCATATTATTATGTGTCCTTTTGTTGCATGTTTTTAAAATCTCACTTACTAGTCAAGGTCACTAACTATTAGACAAACAGGCCATACGAGTACATATAAAAAAACTGTTGACTTATTACCTTCTTATTTTAGATTTGGTTATAAATTATGTACAGATTATTTTAATTAAGTAAAGTTTTTATTCTTATTTAGTAATTTAATTATGTTTTGGTTTATTTAACATTAAATTAATTACAATGTTTTATTTATGGATACACCACTATATTGATATATCTCTCGTTGCACACCTACTGTTATTTGCTATTGTTCAGCTCCTCTCCATCCTAAGATTGTCTGTATGAGATTGCTTTTTGAGATAAGACCGCCCTTTGCACAACTTGTCTGTGTAATATTTCATGTCATATGTAATTTCATAATAATAATAATATCTAGGGACAATGTCACACAGATCGTCCTAGCCCCAAACTAAGCAAAGCTTGTTCTATGGGTACCAGGCGACGATGTACATACTTATATAGATAGATAAATACTTATATACGTAGAAAACATCCATGACTCACAAACAAATATTCGTGCTCATCACACAAATATTTGCACTTACCGGGATTCAAACACAGGACCACCAGCTTCGTAGGCAGGAGCACTACTAACTAGGCTACGGTGACCGACAAATATGGTGTACAATAAAGAGTATTCTATTCAATTCTATATAATTATTATTTTTGAATTATTTTTATTGCACGTAAATCGCTATAAGCTTACACCAGCACCTCACATGCGTGTTCAGTTTTTGTTACAATAACTTTATCTCGTGCTCTGTGAGCCGGTCAAAGTAAAGTAATTCAGTTACGCAATTCCGTTACATTACCTACTCACAAATGATTTACATTTTTACATTTTCTAGTTTGGTTCCTCTAATTATGTTTACATAATTGGGATTAATTACGCTTTTTCAAGTTTTGTTCGTGTCTTTCAATTGCAGGCGAGTTGATTTTGTGTTGCGTAGGAGATTATGTTATTAACAATTGTACACGCGATGGGTACGTTGTACTCTTCTTTTGAAGAAATTATTTTGGTAAAATATGTTTGGAAATCAAAAAGCGCACGCTAATCATAACAAGTGACCCGTTCTGGCTCCGCACGGGTAGACATATAGAAAATTAGTATTTTTAATCAGTACTTATTATGTAATAATCTTATTATATGTAATAGTCTTATTGTCAGATTCTAGAAAAACAAAACCCGATGTTAGCAAGTGTGTCAGCAAGGGAACCCTAAATTTGATCTGCCAGTGTGTTTCTTTCGTAGCTTAATATAGAGCGCCTATTGGTAGATGGTGCTAGTTCGAGACCCGCTGGACAATTGAAATTTATGATTTCCCATTTTTGACATTAGATTAACGCTTTGCATTGCTAATAATACAATAAAATTAAAATTTAACAATATATGGTACTTACATGAAAATATCTATGTAAGTACCATTATATTTTTCAAATTCAACTGTATTTATTAAATATAATATAAGTTGTAACATTTACTTAATTAATTGAAAGAAAAACTAAATCTACGCAAAAGTATTTACATAAATAAATTAAAACTAACTACAGATGGCTTCGTAACATTCCTCCGAATCGAGGCCATGAGAAAACGTGCCCAGAAGACTGGCTGCATTACCACGTTGTATAGCTAAACTAATTCTTTGGCCAAAGTAAAAGCCAGCCCTCTGGTCACGGGAAGCGTCAACCAAACGCTTCGAAATCTGGCGATAGAGACTACGGGCACTCGGACCCCACGTTCCAAGCGTTTCGACCCCAAACGGCTCAAATATGTAATTTCCTATCAAATTACCATATTTGCGCCGCTTGAGAGTCTCCGCACAGGCAGCAGCAGCGCCCGCCGCCGCACTGGTACTTGGAAGATGTGATAGGGCTAGGGTGTCAACGCATGTCGCGTCCCACACCAAAGGCCTACCCAACTTCCAAGGCAGCAACGACATCCCGTCTGGTCTCTTGCCATCGTCGCGCGCCAAACCGTTTGGTTCCAACACAGCTGGGACGCCGGCGGTGACAAGAGCCCGACGAATAATATCGTTTAGGCTGCTATGGCGTGGAAGCCGACCTGCACTTCTGCTACATGACAGGCCGTGGTGTCCGAGGCGGTTGACAGACTCTCCACAGAGGCATCGATGCGGAGCAACACAGGGCGCCCCAAGACGAAGGCAGGCAGCGATCCGGAAAGAGTTGTCGTCCAACATGGTCCCTATGTTAGACGACGGCAACGCCTGTAACCAAAGGCCCGACTCCCATTCTCCCACAGCCAGTAGGCGGGCGCGCTCTGCGGGATTAACCGATGTATCTAATAACAAATTCCGAGTTAGGTTGCAGAGCGGCTGGTCCCACTGCCTCTGGGAGGACGGATAGTTGGGCAAATCCGTATTCGGACAAGCTATTTTCCAGGCATTAATGGCTTCGGTAAGGCACGGTACTTCCGAACTAACCAGTGATGATGAAAGAATTTTCCTGGTAAGTCCTTCCGTACTATGGACCGATGACAGAAATGCCGGTAAGCTTACATGGGATATTTTGCGAATCCCGAGCCCGCCCAGGCGAACAGGAAGAGTGGCCTGTTGCCATGCTCGGTCATCCAGGTCTAAATTGAGAATATTTGTAAGTGTATCACGGATAATTTTGTCAACTTTGTCTAAAAGAGCAACCTGTTTCCAAAGGTGGCAGGAACGTAACACGTAAATAAATTTGGGAACAAAACAACAGTGCCGAATAATAGTATACGCCGAATGAGTATTGATTTTGTTAAATCTTTCTGAAATGTCACAAAAATTTTGTATTTGTTCGTCTATATATGGAGAGAAAGATTCGTCCAGAATCGGGGAGCCAAGAAGGCGGAGGGATCGTTTACTTATCTAAAATTTTTAAACTCGGGGCAATTGTGTTAAATTTTTGGATAGTGTTAAGTCTACTAATATTTTATTATATTACACAGTACAGTAATATAATAAAATATTAGTAGAAATTTAGTAATACAATATATTTATTGTATTACTAAATTTCTACTAATATTTTATTATATTACTTCTAACAATATAATGGTACTTACATAGATATTTTCATGTAAGTACCATATATTGTTAAATTTAAATTTTATTGTATTATTATACCACCAAGCTTAATTTATACCCTCACCATACAGCCATAAAATTTAAATCAATTTGCTTTACTAATATAGGTTATATTTTAACATATTGCGGCCCGGTTGCAGTGGTTGGTAAATGCTTGCGCCGCGGGTCGTGGGGTTCGATTCCCACCCAAGATATATAATAATATATAGATATGGATATTTGTGTGCATCATCTATACATTTAATAAAATCATAGGAAAGTCAAAACTGTACATTGAATATTTTTTTTAAAGGATACGTGGGGCGTGATCTACAATCTATATCGAAGCCAAAAATATAGTTTTTAGATTTTTGTCTGTGTGTCTGTTTGTCTGCATGTATGTCCGGGCTAAACTCAAAAAGTACTGCATAGATTTACTTCAAATTTTGCATGAGTATTACTAATAAGTCGGGTCAACATATAGGCTACATATTATCACGCTATCACCTACGGGGGAGGAGCTGTGATAATTTATAAAATTTAACGCGGGTAAAACCGCGGGGCACAGCTAGTATTAAATAATTATGTCTGTTTACGGGTCGGTTGGCGTGGTTGGTAGATACTTACCTTTCACGCCGCAGATCGTGGTTTCGATTCCCAACCCGGACAGATATTTGTGTGCATGAATGAAGTATGTAATTACAAAAGAAAAGTAGTATATGTAGGTAGTATATCAGTTATCTGGTTTCCATAGTACAAGCTCTGCTTAGTTTAGAATCAGATGGCCGTGTGTGAATAAATATAATTTGGACTGGTCGTTCAGCTGCCCCATAACATGGCTTGGGGAAGTCACTGCCGCAGGCTAACACTAAGGCATTTTTTGCACTCATATCAATCTAAATGCCTATTCAAATTGGATCATTTGTTATGATCATAATCTAAACATATCGTATTAAGAAGTTATTAAGGTTAGGCGTTGGAATAATTGATGGTCTGGTGGAATTTGCGAGGTGCGGGTGCCCGTTTAGTAATACATTCCACCATAATGAATCATGTGTGAATGGTACTACCGGAAGAAGACCTCGTAGAACATTCTCTGACCAAATCGTAGACGTTCTTAAGAATGGCCAGGTCAGAAGTACCCTAAACCGGAGAGCATGTATGAAGAATATAATGTCAGTAAACGAAGCGAAAGAGGTGTGCAGGGATCGTGGCAAATGGAAGTCCGTTGTCTCTGCCTACCCCCTGGGAATCAGGCGTGAGTCTATGTATGTTTGTTTAATAAATCATAGGGAAGTATTTATTATTTATTTTAGGTAACTATGGAAAAAGACTCGATAGGTCACCACTAGTTCCGTGAAACCCTGGATAAACGCTGATAGCTTGACACCGGTTCCTTGGACGGCCAAAGATATGTTTGGGTTGTATGCTAGATATTTTTCTATCGACTTCAACAAAATCCCATATACCATACTTGCCGGCCGAGGGGACGACCGCGTAGACCCCGCAGCTTCCACCGCCTTCCATAATCCTTCGTTCGTTTTCGTATCGATAAAATGCTTCCTAAAATTTTGAACTGGACCCCTGTCTTACAAATTGTTGTTGATGCGTGGGAGCCAAGGTTTTAGAGAAGTAACCTAGAGCGACAGTTGCACAAAACGCCGACGGATATGGAACCATCTTGTCAATCTAGCGACTGATAGAACTGAATAACACCTCACACTTTTTTTGCTATTAACGGTCTATATTTCTATAATTCTTATAGTCTATAATATAAGTATAATATAGTCTATAATTTGCTGTTTATAATGTTTCCACTGAATCAATAGAAAAGAAGATATATGGAAATGAAAGAGGTATTCTTTCTCAATAGTTTGTGAAACTATTTATCTTGTACTGCGATCCCATGGTCATATCACAGATTGAATCTACAAATATAATTGAGAATCTAAACAGCAGACCTTAAGGTGCAAAGGTCGCCCGTTGAAAAACAAAGCAATTTAACTAGTTATACATATCAAAGTGATTGACACCTAAATATCTGGTTAGGCCATGGACCCAACTGTAACATTACCATGAGTATTACATCCAAACGTTTATTGTACACAATATTATAATATCCTAGGACATGAATCACTCACGGCCATCTCATCCCAAACTAAGCAGAGCTTGTATTATGGAAACCAGATACCTTTTATACTATAAATTCGTACTTATATAGATAATTACACACACACTCAGGATAAACACACATGTTCATGCACACAAATATCAGGCCTACGTGGGAATCGAACCCACTATCTACCAACCACGCCAACACAACCGAACACAACCAGGTCAGCTAATAATTTCCCGGTATGTGGTTACTATAATTAATTAATATATTATAAACATACACCCGACTTCAACTTTTATTTATAATAATATCTAGGGACACCAACTAATTTGAGTAAAACTGATATTAGAGTAGGGACTATATTTTTTATAGCTTAGGAATAACTTGATTCACATCAAATAAAAAATAATTAAGTATCAAGTTCACAAAGAACGGAGAAATCACGAAACAGAATACAACATATATTAAACGTACAGTAGAATTGACATCGAGGAACTTTTTGAAATTGGTTAAGAAACATACAATACAATTAGTTTTTATTTTCGAAAACGATTACGACCTCAATATAGGTACGTATTATTTCGTTCTTGAAGGCAATCTAGATTGAATTAAAAAGACTATCAAAATTAACAACCAAATGAATTATCATTCGCAATAAATGTATAGACGCTAGCGCATCAAGCTACCCCAATCTGTAAAATTTCCCCAATTAAAAGTGAACCTTATGCTTTTGCGATAAAGTTGAAAATCTATAAAAGAAATTTGGCAGATTTGGGTTGCTGGATGTGCTGGCGTCTGTACAAATTTAGGTAACATTTAAGAAGCGAGCCTTTTCATTTATTAAAGGCTAGTCACGCACTTGCAGATGAACTGGTGTTCCTAGAGACTATGAGCGCGGTGATCACTTAGGTACCGTCAGGTTGCCCGCTTGCTCGTTTGTCTTACTCACTTACTCTAAAAATTATAAGAAATAAATCCATTTGATTGCCAGATTGCGAGAGTCCACAGTCAGGAACTAGATATGCCGTTGCATAATAAGGGTTTTATAAAATTTTTGCCCACGTCTCCGCTAAAGCAGTCATAATCACATATGTTAGTGTATGAAATGTATTTGATGTTAATCTAGTATCTAAATTATTTTATCTAATTGAAATTGTATGAATCTCATTTATATTATTATCTTGTGATTTAATGCTATTTTTTGTTTCGACATACTTAGGTACATATTTCTATCTTCTTCACTATATTAAATTCTTTTTATTTGTACTATTAATGTATTTAGTTTATCAAATATCTGTTATTTCATTTCATTTTATTATAATATGTAATGGGGGTTAACTATCCGTGGACCCCACAGTCGGGCGCTATCAGAATATCAGCGCTGTTGCAATATTGCGACGGCCAATGCTGAGATAGATGCCTTTTCACCTAGAAAGGACTAACTATTATTAAGTATAAGATTTTCATTGTTTGTTTTTCTGTTATTGTATAATTTCATTATTATGTCCGTCCTGGTAATGAATAAATGATTTTTTTCTTTCTTTCTTTCATTCGATTATTTCGTTGGTTAGCATCTTATGGTAAGGATACAATTTTCTTGTTTCTAAACGAAGAATGGAACTAATATCTTTCGATGCCGTTATTATCTTATTAATCTTTCAAGATAATGGGAGTTTCATATTATATACTAGCTTTTGCCTGCGGCTTCGCAAACGTCTTGTTAACCCGATGTTATTACATCAGCGATCAAAACACCATTGTTTAATGGGGAATCGTGCATACTTTTATTATAATATGGTTATATATGAATAAAATTAAAAATAACCGTAGGACAACTAATACACCGCCATCTGTTCCCAAACTAGACAGGTTGATTTAATCGGTGCGAGTCCGATGTACCCACCCGCAGACTGTTTTGGCGGGTGGCATGCATAGGCATTCGCCCTGCCTTATAAAAAAATAGCATATCCTGTATACTATATCCTGACTATGGCAACTAGACAACTGATAAACATAGTTATATCACTATATGAGCGGAAAGTCGTCCACTGTTGAACAAAAACATCCCCCAAAGATCCGATCAATTGCCGGACTTGCGCTATTCGCATCCAGCGTTTTACAGCGACCCTCACAAGATCGTCGGTCCATCCTGTAGCGGGCCTGCCCACGGTGTATCTTCTGGTTCGTGGTCGCCACTCGAGAACTTTTCTGCCCCAATGGCCATAGATTCAAAACATACATCACACAAAGATTTGTCTTGGATAGAGTTCGAATCCACGACATACGACTCCGCAGCTAGTGACCCTAACCACTAGACTAATAGCCCATGGCCCATAGCTAGTAGATATAGACTGCTTGACTATTATAGCCGAAATTCGACCCATAGCCCAAAGCATTATTATTCTCAAGCTTTTATTAGAACTGTTTTAAAAATATTCTGTTTTAAATGAAACGAAATATGCTCATATTACCTAACGGCAAGAATTTTACTAACCTATTAATGTCAGATGTTTATTAAATACCAAATGGTTAACGTTATTATAATGAGAAGCCAACTGTTTAACGAAATGTGATACGTGGCTTAGATTAGTTCCGCACTAGGCGGGCAAGTCGCAGGGGCCGTCAGGCATCGAGCTTCTTGGGCAATCACCGAGCAACGGATAATCGTTTTGCCTCGTAATTGTAAATATGCACCAATTATATATGAATATATATAATTGGTGCATATTTACAATATTTGACATTTATGTGGAATTGTAATTTTTTTATCCTACCGTGCAGTGCTTTGACGTTGCAGTTACTGAGAAAGACTGCCAGTATGAATCCTTTTAACAACATATTGTTCACGTATATTGAGTTAGAACAACTTACAAGTCATTGCATATTGTCCATGTTAAATATATAATAGTTATGAGAACACTTTAAAATAAAAATATTTTGATTAGTAAATAGACAAACGACATCATCATTAACAAAGTCAAATCATTAATGCTATGATCAACATCACATCTTGTTTTTAATATTGTTTGTAGTTTAATTATAAAAGAAAACTAATTTAATAATGAAGCAATATTAAATGTCTATACTAAAATTAATAGGCTATAAGTTCTTAAGAGTGGATAAGCCTAAACAGCAAAAGTAAATTGCTAATATTCATGTAACTATTTCATAAGGCGACTTCTCTTTCTGTATAAGGATAGTAATACTTAAGCATTGTTAAAAAATAATTAACTACATACGAAACAAAGAGATTATTAATATAAAAAGTTAACAATAGTTGGGAAGCAATTTAATAGGTGAGTGAGTTTTTATAGCACCTTACACGCGCTATTGTTGTTACCTCTCAGATTTCATAAATTAACGCTCCACACCATTTTTTATAAGCATTAGATGTACTATAGGTTGTCGCCAGAACAATCAATTATAATTGATTTCATTTCTGTATGAGTCAGTACATATCATTATAAATATTATTAATTACTGTTTTAAAAACATACATATGAGAGCATTTCGAAAGCACTCTCTATGAAATCAAATAAAAATAATATAAAAAAATTGATTCACAACGTACAAAAAACAATATACAGTCCAATTATTAATAAATTGTTTCTTTTTTAATTGGACTAAAGTGAAGACTACCAATATTTTTATTTTTTTTAAGACGACGCCCACATTAGGGAATCAATCTCTGTGTCACAAGGTTCCTTACAAACACATAATTAAGAGACAAAGCACACCGAACCTCAGAACAATGTACTAATAGGGATATTTTATAGCCGCTTCCTGACCGTTAAGGTTCGCCGGCTTAGTGCGGAATGAGTTTGGTTTGCATCAGCTACTATTTTGTCCGCGGCGACTTAGATGTAAATGCTATAGGTCTTTGAGGCCATTGGCTAGCACATAAATCAATCATCGTAGATAATTATTTGAGGCCTTTCAATAACAATGCTAATAAAATTATTACCATATCTCACTGACAAGTTACTGATAAGCTGTGATGATGATTGACTAGTGCAATTTGCGTAATAAATTTGCAAAAGAGAATGCCACGTCAAGTATATATACCTGGATGTAATTATCTATATAATAATAATAATAATATCTAGGGACAATGTCACACAGATCATCCTAGCCCAAACTAAGCAAAGCTTGTACTATGGGTACCAGGCGACGATATATATACTTATATAGATAGATAAATACTTAAATACATAGAAAACATCCATGACTCAGAAACAAATATTCGTGCTCATCACCCAAATATTTGCACTTACCGGGATTCGAACCCAGGACCACCAGCTTCGTAGGCAGGAGCACTACCAACTAGGCTACGGTGACCGTCAAAGTCATATAAGTATGTATTTACAAAAGAAAACTCCATCAACCATGTAACTCCATCATCACTAGGCGCCGTGTTGTATCATTCCATTATAGTACTGTACTACTGGCCTGGGAGGCCGAGAGGCGAGTCCTGGTCGCTGAGATCGGACGGGATCCTTCGCCGCCAGCAGTCGTGTATGTAATGCTGGCTGGCGACTCCACCAAATGGGACGCCGTGGTCTCCTTATGTGAGGCAGTTTTGCTGCAGAAGGAGGCCGCCGAACGGGATCGGGAACGAGCCGATCCCGCTCGTAGGCGGAGGAGGCGTCGGGGCGGCGCGGCGGCAGCCGTTAGCCCAACTCCACTCAGGGCCGCGGCGGCAGTATGAGAAGTGTCCTCTACTGCCGCCACGTACAAGCGGCTCCGGGATGACAGCGATCTGTCTGTGCGCAGTCGCTGTGCCGTACTGGCAGGAGACGGCAATACGGGAGGGCAATCCAAAGGAGCCCTGGGAAATGGCGCAAAAGGGGGGTACCAGAGCAGCATACCCGCCTTCCCGGGACTCCCCCACCAGGCAGGTACGTTTAGTCGGTGCAAGTCCGACATACCCACCCGCAGACACTTTTTACGGGTGGCATGCGAAGGCATTCCCCCTGCCTTATCAGAAAAAAAATACTATACTACTACTGCACTAGGCTTTATAGTCTTTAGAGTATAGAACAGTACCTTCGGGATGTCGTCGGTATAAAGTCGGGATAGTCTTGCTTTGGGACCTGAGGCATGACTATTGACACGTTACGCATTGTTGTACTACTACAGCTATCCATAAGTAAACTATATTTGAGAAGCCCGTTGGCGTCGTTTGTAGATACTTGCCTTTCGCACCGCAGGTCTTGGGTTGCATTCCCACCCAGGATAGAAATTTATGTGCATGAACATGTCTGTTTGTCCTGTGTCCGGGAGGATATATATTTATAAGTATGTATTTACAAAAGAAAAGTAGTATATGTAGTATATCAGTTATCAGGTTTCCATAGTACAAGCCTTGGTTTGGGATCAGATGGCCGTGTGTGAATAAAGTTTCAGGTTATTATTATTATACCGGGATACTTGAAGACCTCAATATACCCACTACCCTGAACAACTTGTAGAAAATCTGTTTAATTGTTCACTCAGCGTAAAAACATGGCTGATTATCAGACGTACAGTCGATATCACGTGGGTGTACACTTACACTATGTAAGTGTACACCCACATGACGTCGAATGTACGTCTGATGATCAATATGTTACTACACTGAGTGAAAATTTTAACAGATTTTCTAAAAGTTTTTCGTGACTTAGTGGAAGCATAAGGTAAGGAAAGAAGAAGAATTCTTCCCAGCTACAAAAAGCTTGCTAGCTCTGCATTATCGAATTGTTTTTATAGTAAAAGTGTACACCCACGTGATCATCAGACGTACAGTCGATGTCACGTGGGTGTACACTTAATAAAACAATGCGTCAATGAAGAGCTTTTTGTAGCTGGGAAGAGTTCTTCTTTCCTTACATTATGCTTCTACTAAACCTCACCCCTTCAACCTAATGTGCATCGTGCCGCATTCCACGTCCTCATATGTACCTCTATAATATGGTGTGAGAGTCAGAGAGCGTTCTATTCCTCTTGTCCCATATTTTAAGCCCGTTAGTCTACGCTTAATATAGTTATCCTCAGTATGATGAAGTGCGAGATACCCTAGTGGGTAAACCTATTGGACTGTGACAGTGACCGACTTTCCAAAATTAAAACGCGGTTTAGAAATTTATTAACTTAATTTCTGGCTGGCTTAATTATCTCTTCTTAAACGGTTAAAGCAAGCATCGTGAAGAAACCTGCATGCGAGTTCTCCAGTATGTTCTTGATTACATGTAACTCTGCTAACCCATACTAGGCCGGTAAGGGGGACTATAAACTATCCCCTCTCACTCTGAGAGGAGGTCTTTGACCTGCGGTGAGACAGTAATCGGCTGTATTATATTATATTTCTGTACGACTGGCTCTGGTCTAGTGGATAGTGATCCTGACTGCTAAGCTAGAGCTCGTGGGTTCGATCCTCACGCAGGACAAATTTTCTATCTATGAGCATAATTATTTGTTCTGTGTCTGGGGGTAACTTACTTGGCCCAAGTACTAAATAGTTTGCCAAAACCATTGGTTAACCAGATAATAACAAAAGTAAAAACAGAACAAGTAAAAACCTATTAAATAAATACTTTATCAGTGATAAGTACTTGGAGGGCGATGCGTGTCGGGGCCACTCACTACAATCATCACACGTTCCTTAGCGCTGCTTCATGTTACTCTGGGACTACAATATAATCATAAAATTTAAGATTTCCGTAGGCCTCATAATTGTACGTTATATTATGTAATTTATTTGAAATAAACAGTTTAATTTTTTTATTTTTTTTCTATTAATAATATTGGTATGTATATCTATAGTATATGCGGGTAGCGCGAGACCGGTAATGGTGGAGATCTTTGGGGGAGGTCTTAGTCCATCAGTGGGCGTCTTTTAGGTAATATGATGATGATGATGGTGATACTATATGTATTAAGAAATATAAGTATGTTTATAATTTCTTTGGTTACCATAGTACAGGCTCTGCCTAGTTTGGGAACAGATGGCAGTAACAAACTGCCATCTGTTGTCCAAAAATATTTATATATTTATTCATAAATATCCTCATTTCTTTTTTGGCTCTGTCTTGTCGGCAGCGAGTACCAGAATATCATCCCCCCATTTGTCCCGTAGGGGGCGTAGAAGTCTACCCGAGGAAATATATACCAGGCGACGGGCAGCAGCTTCATTCTGAGTACTATGACCATCTTACTGCGATCGCCAACCCGCCTGCCAAGCGTGGCGATTAAGGCATACCCCCCAAGATGATTGTTAGGATAAGCTTCACGAGCAGTGGACTTCTTTCAGCTGTAATGATGATTATGATCCACATATTTCACAACGTCAGATGTCTTTAATAATCCACTCGGATTTCCAATGCCCAAGCGGCTTTCTGTAGTTCGATATCGGTATCAGTTCTTACTATCTCTATCCAGGTGTCGAAAGAAATATATGTAAGATCTGTACTTCCTTCAATCGTCATTTAAAAGCATTATAATAGCATTACAAGGAAATCACTCACTCCATTTCACAATATCAAATAGACAGCATAATTTAGCGTTGTTATAGTCAATAGCGATATAATAGCGCCACGGCCCATAGCACACAACACAATGGTTGCGTACGTTTTGGTCATTATGAAGCCGTATAGATTTGTTATTGCAGCTATTTTAATTCATGTTATAAACTTAAGTTTGAACAGATTTATCGATTCGATTTAAAGACACTCGTCGGTGTTATGTATACTTCTGAAATTAACCTTTAACTTAAACTCAAACTTAAAATAAAAAAGAGTTATCTTATCTTATACTAGCTGTGCCCGCGACTTCGTCCGCGTGTTAATTAGTTTATTTCGTTTTTTTGGTAAAATAAAAGCCTTTTTCTTAAATAAAAGTAGGCTAAGTTACTCCTTATTACATCAGCTACCTGCCAATAAAAGTCCCGTCAAAATCGGTCCAGCCATTTCAGAGATTAGCCGGAACAAACAGACAGACAGACAGACAAAAATTGTAAAAAATTTTGGTGTATGTACCGTATATATATTCATATTAATGTAGTAAAAACCGGTTATTTCAATATTACAAACAGACACTCCAATTTTATTTATTTGTATAGATGTATAGATAAGATAACTCTTTATTGTACACCAAATCATTACAGGATACAAGAATACAATAACACACATTTAAAAATGGTACAATTGGCGGCCTTATCACTAAATGTGATCTCTTCCAGGCAACCCAGGCAGAGATTGGAATATGGAGTAACCGAGATAGGGTCAACTCATCCATCATCATCATATCAGCCGAAAGACGTCCACTGCTGGACAAAGGCCTCCCCCAAAGATCTCCACAATTGCCGGCCTTGCGCTATTCGTATCCAGCTGTTTCCAGCGACCCGCACAAGATCAATCGGTCCATCTTGTGGGGGGCCTGCCCACGCTGCGTCTTCCGGTTCGTGGTCGCCACTCGAGAACCTTTCTGACCACTTAAACTACTCTAAACAAATTCTCTTCTAATCTGTAGAGAAAGCAGATGCTCTCACTGTTCCGAAAATTATCGGAGGAGCGAAGCACTTAGGCACGTGATAAGTCTATAGGTATAGACGGGCCTGTTGGCGTGGTTGGCTTGCTTTTCACGCAGGAGGTCGTGGGTTCGATTCCCACCCAGGACCGATATTTGAGAGCTTTAAAATGTCAGTTGGTCCTGAGTCTCGGTATAATTATCTATATAAGTATGTATTTACAAAAGAAAAGTAGTATATCTAGTATATCAGTTATCTAGTTTCCATAGCAGTTTGGGATCAGATGGCCGTGTGTAAGTAATGTCCCACGATATACAGGATATTATAGATGAGCGACAGTAAAATAAAAACAAAACTTGAGAGGAGTCAAGGGACACCCGGATGGAACGAAGTTATTTCTCATTATTTATTATGTACAAAAAACCTGTATACACTCAACAAAAATAATCGTCGCGACACCACACTGTTCAATGCGAAATAGAAATGAAAATATCTGGCTTGCTTTCTATAAGAGAGAGAGAGAGAGACAGAAACATGCGCACGCCGCACAGCTGCAAAAAGTGTCGTGACAACTTTTCGTAAGAATTTTTTCCGTCTAGCCCCCTTTCACAACGCGCGATAAGGAACTTCGTTCCAAAAATAAGTAAAGATGTCCCGGTTAAATTTCATCCCAAATCCCAGTCTTACAAAAGACGGGCCATCAACGTGCAACATTAATAGGTTGAAAGTAGGTCTCCAAATTATAGGGCACAAGAAAGTCGTCTTACAACGCGCAAAACTACACGCTGATGCTGAAATAAGACAACTTTACTCACAGGCTTCCGAGTACTTAAAACCACCAACTTCCTGACGCTAAGCCAAGACAATCCTAAGAATTTACTGTACCAAGTCAAGGCAAATATATAATGACGTATTTGTTACGACCAGGAATCCTGCCCTCATTATAAATCATAGACCACTGGTCAGTGGATTTCAAAGACTTGATTTAACTGCCATGGTGGTAAGTTAAGTGCAACAGTCGTTTAGCCCTGTCAAAGACCCACTGGGCGACTTCAACGCTCTGAAATGAAATGAAATGAAATTTATTCAGCACTTGGGTATTAACATACACTTGTACTTGTCAAGCTCACAATGCAGTACATAAACATAGTAGATAGTATAAAATTTACAAAAAAATTAATTAGTTCGTCCATGCGGTTTGTTATCGCATATATTTTCTGAAATCCTTAAATAAATAACAAGTTACTAATCTTTTATTTTGAAATTTAGTTCTACTATACTAAAATTAAAGAATGTAAGACTAAAGCAAAAAGACGAAATTCTAAATGAAATTCTAAATGAGGGTGTGATCACATGCACGGGATCACCGATAACGCGTTAATGGGCCAAAGCGATCCTCGCCGCTGAGGAACCTACCCTAGCTAGCCTGCGGCTTTCTCTAGCTACCTAGGTGGACGACCTGGAGAAGAAAGCCACAAAGAAACTCCGGGCTTGCTTTTTTCGTCTTGTTTTGCTTTCAGTTCTGAATAGGGTTACCACTAGCCATACAATAAGTAATGAGTCATTTTTATATAAATTGCCACTCTTGGGCTACCCGCATATATCAGCTTCCAGCGATCCTCACAAGATCATCGGTCCATCTTGCTCTACCTACCATCAGGCGACCCACTTGCAGGTTTGTCGCCCTCTAATATAGAAAAAAAAAACGAGAGTAGCTTTCAAGTCCACAACGTGGTCGCTAATCGAAAACCTTTCTGCCCCAACGGCTGTCGGAAATTTTTGTGGGAAGCCTTTGTCCAGCAGTGGAGTTCATTCGTCTGATATACATACATACATACATAGACTCACGCCTGTTTCCCATAGGGGTAGGCAGAGACAACGGATTTCCATTTGTCACGATCTTTGCACACGTCTTTTGCCTCGATTACTGTCATTATATTCTTCATACATGCTCGCCGGTTTAGGGTACTTCTTACCTGCCCTTTCTTGAGAACGTCTCCGATTTGGTCAGAGAATGTTCGACGAGGTCTTCCCCTTCCAGTTGTTCCATTCACACAGGCCAGGTATACTTCTTTGGTCAATCTTCTTTCATTCATCCTTTCTAAATGACCAAACTATCTCAGAATTCCTTTTTCAATCTGATATGATGATGATAAATAGTTAAAAACTAATTTAATTAATTTTTAATCTATGTTTTGTGCTTTTCATGAGCAAATTAGAATGACATAAATTACGCCGTACCAACACAAACAAAAAAAACACTACATTTAATCTGATGTTGACATCGCAGTTAGGTACTCGCAATGAATTCAACTAGCAACTCATTGTATAATTTCACTTAATTTACATATACTACCAGTTTGACAGTCGCAACAATAAGTTTGTCAACGTATATGGGTTGAAATTAGATGAAATTAGACATCGCTCCTACCGCCACATCCTCGTTTGCTCGGTACTATCACGTAGTATATTACAAAAAATAACATAAAAAATATATTCCAATTTATTAAAACATACTAACATAATCATCATCAACATCTTTTCAGCCGCAAAACGACCACTGGTGGACAAAGTCAAAGCCAGTCTTGTGCTGCCCCCATCCAGCGCCTTCCCGCGAGCCATGCAAGATTGTCAAACATATTCGTCATATGTCGAATATGCTTGACATTATGAGAGTGAGAAGGAGCATAATATGATGGGACTTAGGGATAAGTCACATGCCTAACACTCTAACTCCTGTGAGTCAGGTTCAGTAAGTAGGGCTTTATTGAGCGTAGAGAAATGGCTAAGGATAACAAAGGTCAAGTAACCAAAAGATTCCCGTATATTCAGTGCCGGAATGGAGTCCATTGCTGATTGGTAGAAAGTCAAACTCGTCCTTATACGCGTAGCTTTGTAATGTTTGGTCTGAAGTAGGAGGTTCTAGAGGACATGATTTCGCGGATTGCCAATGCCCATGTAACTGTTATACCATTTCTTAGGTTTCTTAAATAGACCTGCAAAAGTCAATCGAAGTATAATGTGATCTTCGCTATTATTTTGGTACCTAATGAAGAAATTAACCAGCACCCTCTAACTATCTTCTGTTATTTTTCAAATGATGCCTCTATTAATTTCACGAAAACACTGTCATGAAACATCGTTAGACCAACTATTATAAGACATAAGCATTGCAGAAGGTAGAGTCGGGTACTAAATGTTGAACAGACTAGGCATTTTTAGGAAGTTTGGAGAAAGGGCACTCCACTCGTCTTGTATAAGCGGTCCCGGGAAGAGGTAACCTGCTGTAGCTCAGGTTGCCTAAACGCGCTTGTGCGTGATGGGGAAGGGGGAGGTATTCGGGCTCCTCCCGTCCCCGGGGGAGAGTCTCAGACGCTCAGTGTACAGCGGGGGTACTGGTGAGATCGTTCACGAGTACCCAGAGCCCCCGCTACAGGCACTGTGAGGCTGGCTACCGTGGTGGTTTTAGTGGGTCGGCCCTACACAACGTGCGAATGGTATTTACTTAAAAAAAAGCATTTTTAGGAGAAGATAATAATGATAGTACGAAATCACTAAGTATTTCAGTTTATAGACATATTTTCGGTCACAAGATTTTAGTGTACAGACGCCAGCACATCCAGCGACCCCAACTGTCGAATTTCTTTTATAGACTTTCGACTTTATCACAAAAGTAGAAGGTTCCCTTTCACTTGGGGTAATTTGACAGATTGGGGCAGCTTGATGTGCTGGCGTCTGTACATACAAAAACATTGAATAAAGATTTAAATACGCAATTTTTCTGTCGTTTTAAATCTTCAATTATTTAAATGTACAAGATGCCCTTTGCTTTTCAATGAGTATATTAAAATGTAAGCGAAGGGCCTTAATAGAAAACAAAAAATCTACTGTGATACTACTGCTGTTTGCAGTAATGTATTATGTTTTGTTTTTACTAACTGTACCTTCCTTTCCAACAAGGATTATCAGTTTCATGATCGTAATAACTAAAAAGTATTTATATATTATTCATCAAGTCATAAAAGGGTTAAAGTAAAGCTTGCTGTATTAAAATTAGAATAATGCCGTATCTTGATAGTTTGTTTCTAGTTACACTACTTACTTATATAATCTTTATAAGTAACTAGTGTATGATACGCCGCCTCGGTGTATATACCATTGCATTACAAAAATAGGCCTTACTGAGTAGATAATAAAGACGCTGTCACGGTCAAAGTGTATCCACCGAACGGGTGGTTAACTTCACCTTATTAGACGATACTCCAAAGACAAGTTATTTTCCGTAGTAGACAATTTAAGTCCGATAAAACCGGATGAAAAGGGACCGATTTCCATACATTCTTTCAATGTTGTTTTTATACGAAACTAGCTGTGTCCCGCGGTGTTACCCGCGTTAAATTTTATAAATTTTCTTTGCTATAAACCTCACGGAGCCCGAGACCTTTCCAACGAATGCAAAACCGTGGAAATCGGTTCGTGCGTTCTGGAGTTATAGCGTCAGGAAGGAAAACCCGACTTATTTTTATATAGTAGAAAGATAAAAGATTTTAATTCTATTTTTCAACGAGTTAAAAAAAAATTATTAATTCTACAGTACTTTTTGTTTTGTATATATTTACTGTAAAGTTACTCCATACACCAGGTAGGCCACCTATGTACTTACTAGCTACCACGTAACTGTAGTCGCTAGCTCGTATGGCAATGTTGTAGAAACTTTTGGAAGAGGCCTATTTCCAGCTGTGGAAAGGCTCATGATGTACTTAAGAATGGACAACTATTGCGAAGCTATGATGGCACAGATGAATAAACATAGACTTCGACCTTATAATCCCACCCATCGTATACTGTCGGGTTTTAAAAACTGATACCAAGTAGATAAAAAAGCAAATTAACGGTTGAGCAGAAGCGTAAGTACGAGTGAATATCTTTAACAATTGAGCCTTATTGATGAAACATAAACAATCGTTCGCATAACGCGAAGCCCATAAAATGAAGGTTACCCTTTTCAGTTTGAGATTCAATCCAAAACACCGGTTACTAAGCCGCTCTTCCTAACACTAATATAAAATCTATTTTTTTATATTCTTTACTAGCTGTGCCTCGCGGTTTTACCCGCGTTAAATTTTATAAATTATCACAGCTCCTCTCCCGTAGGTGATAGCGTGATAATATGTAGCCTATATGTTGACCCGACCTCTTAGTAATATTTATGCGAAATTTGAAGTAAATCCATGCAGTACTTTTTGAGTTTAGCCCAGACATTCATACAGACAAACAGACAAAAATTCTAAAAACTATATTTTTGGCTTCGATATCGGTTGTAGATCACGCCCCAAGTATCCTTTTTAAAAAGAATTCAATGTACAGTTTTGACTTTCCTACGATTTTATTATATGTATATGGATTTTAATTTGGAACTTTTGACAAGTCACGCCAGTTCCATCATACCATAAACTAACTTATAACAAACATAGATCTAAAATGTTAAAATCAATTTTAGTTTTATTTATGACGGTGATAATAATGTGAAAATATTCGATATACTAACATGTAACATTGTATTGCGACATCAAAATCAGGAAATGACTCTATCGCGGGTCGCTGCGTTTACTATAAATGGTGACCTAGAGTCACTGGAAGTGATTTTTGAGTCCACTCACCCTTCTCATGTTATAAATATAATCTATACACACAATAAAATCGTATGAAAGTCATAACTGTTCATTGAATATTTTTTTAAAAGGATACTTGGGGCGTGATCTGCAGTCGAAGTCGAAGGCAAAAATATAGTTATTTTTGTCTGTGTGTCTGTTTGTCTGTATGTATGTCCGGACTAAACACAAAAAGTACTGCATGGATTTACTTCAAATTTTGCATGAATATTACTAAGAGGTCGGGTCAACACATAGGCTACATATTATCACGCTATCATCTACGGGGGAGGAGCTATGATAATTTATAACATTTAACGCGGGTAAAACCGCGGGGCACAGCTAGTCTTAAATATGTGTATAATATTTCCCTTCAAATTATTATGATTTTTTTTTATTGCCTATAACGATACAGGTTCCATGTTATTAATTTAACACAATACTAGCTGTGCCCCGCGGTTTTACCCCGTTAAATTTTAAAAATTATCACAGTTCCTCCCCCGTAGGTGATAGCGTGATAATATGTAGCCTGTATGTTGACCCGACCTCTTAGTAATATTCACGAAAAATTTTAAGTAAATCCATGCACTACTTTTTGAGTTTAGCCCGGAAATACATACATACAGACAAACAGACACACAGACAAAAATTCTAAAAACTATATTTTTGGCTTCGATATCGATTGTAGATCACGCCCCAAATATCCATTTAAAAAAATATTCAATGTACAGTTTCAACTTTCCTACGATTTTATTATATGTATAGATGCACCATATAGATGATATTTAATCTTCTTCTTGTGTTGGTCCTCAATCATTGAGAGTCGTCACATAAATATAAAATAAAAAAAATATTATTCACGTAAACATTAAAAAAGCGCTTGTAAATAGTCAGAACATATTTGCAGTAATATAATAGGTACATGGATTTTATGCGAACATTTAGAAATAAAATTTAATTTATAAGAGTAACGATTTAGTTATTTAGCTAGCTTATACAAAGTTATTGTCAAAGAGATTATGTATAAGTTTAATTATCGAAATTTATACTTTAGATATATTCTACTATATATTATCTGAATGGTTCTGTCTATATGAAGTTAAGAATTCATTTTTATTATTATGGCGGATCTTGTGTTCATAAATTTTAATATATATTTCAAATACTTATGATACTGGAGGCCTTTGGTTAAGCTTACCTTAGCCTTAGTATGGCTCGCGCATGTTGGTTTTTAGCCGCGTGGTTGTCTACGTAAAGACAATAAAATTAACATTGCAATCTTAAAATAAAATAGAAAAAATAAAATAAAAAAAGGTTGCTATTCGCGTAGACTTTAAAAAAGCGCTTGTAAATAGTCAGAACATATTTATAGTCATATATAGTTTAGTATATATAATTATTTCTAGTTAAATATAGATAATCTAGTGTAGAAACCCCATCAGTGGTCGAACAACAACGGACAACAAATTTTACACATATGTATATTATATGTATGTATATTTATTAGTATTGAGTTTTTGTAAAATTATAATAATAATAATAATAGTTTATTTACCAACCACTAATTAATGCAAAATAATAAATAAAATAATGTCACTATATTCATTATGCTCACACTATGATCGAAAATAATAATAGTATTTCCTTTTATCAGTTGTATGATTTTTTTTTAATGATATAATATAAAATCCTGGGATATTATTCACATACGGTCATCTGCTTCCAAACTAAGCAGGAAACCGGATAACTGACATACTATATATACTACTTTTATATTGTGTAATTATCTATATAAGTATTTATTACATATACTTATAGAGATAACTACACCCACACTCAGGACAAATAGTGTACATGTTGTAATTGATATTGATATCATAAATAGATATGGTTTTATTAGAGCTTTCTGCAGCTCTCTTACCGACCACGGCAACTCCTGTCAGCCAAGACCAACAGTAGCACACAATTAACAGGCCCCGACATGGACCGCTACAAATAATAATATAATAATAATAATATCTAGGGACAATGTCACACAGATCAACCTAGCCCCAAACTAAGCAAAGCTTGTACTATGGGTACCAGGCGACGATATACATACTTATATAGATAGATAAATACTTATATACATAGAAAACATCCATGACTCAGAAACAAATATTCGTGCTCATCACACATATATTTGCACTGACCAGGATTCGAACCCAGGACCACCAGCTTCGTGGGCAGGAGCACTACCAACTAGGCTACGGTGACCGTCGAATGTATTGGAAAAGGCAAAGAATCAAGGAGGATTTAGAAATAGTAGTTCCACTACCACTCTGGAAGTAAAACAAGAGACAAAATGACTCCCGTTTTGCTCTAAATGGAAGTGAAACTACTTTTTCTCATTCCTTTAGAGCCTCATCAAATTAACAACTTGATGTAACAAGCAGCTTAGTACACTGATCTCTTCCAGCATGCCTCTATATTTTTGTCCCCACTGAACATTATACGCAATGACGAACAGAGCCACGAATATTTACACATTAGCATACTACCATAGTAGCACGTTACCATTTAAATTAGATTACCTTATAAAAACGGCCCATCTCTATTGTTCGAGGGACGAGGAAAAAATTGGGCAATAGATACGTAATTCTATTGACTTTGTTTCAATACGTAGTAAAACTATGTTTCCTTTGGATATTAATATAGGGGCCTACGTAATCAGGTACCTAACTGTTAAACAGGAAAGCTTTTTCCTCAAACCTTCGGTCATTACTTTGCCACAAGAGAAAACTTGAAAATGTTATTACTTCTACAAACTTATTTATTGACAGCTGTGCACAACGCAGTAACGTATCATTCCTCGGATCCCAGAGCAAGACTTATCCGACATTGCATCGAAGACGGGACGTACTGTCTTTTACTTTGCAGCCTGTGAAGACTGTACTATACTGGAATGATGCTTTAACAACATAAAAATAACAAGACAACTAGTGATAATGGAAATACAGCAACATTTTTGAAGTTGGGTGGGACTCCAATCCTACGGGACCTTCAGAAGTTATTTTATTCAAAATTCTATATTTCGTTTCATCATAATCATGTCAGCAAAACCACCTCACCACAAATACAAATACAAAATCTTTATTTGTCACAAACACAGGTAAGTATAAAAGTAGTAACAAAACATATGTGCGCCATGTTTTACTCTTTCGAGCATACAAACACAGCATTAACTGATTGGATAACATTTCCATACGCATACTTAAAAACTACATTATTTGACTATATTAATTATTATCTTACTTACTATTATTATAAGAAACATAAAAACACCTTTTTTAAAAAATACTCTATTATAATTTATATTCAAAAAATTCATGGATGCTATAAAAACATTTCTCTGCAAGCCACTTTGTCAATTGTATTTTAAATTTATTGAATGTCAAGATTTAAATTTATAAGCAGTTTTATTAAATATTTTAATGCACATTATATAGGAATTATTTGATGTCAACACAAGTCTTTTAAAATATTCAAATTATCAGGTTGTAAAACTAAAAATACAGACGACAAAAATCTGTAGGTAAGGTGCCCAAAAAGTTAGCAATTACATACGTTACCTCTTTGAATGGCATGACTTAATATATAAAAAAAAATACAATAAAAGTAATAATTTATATACTAATCTATAAACTTAAAAAGATTTGTTGAGCAGAACGTCTATAAGTGTAAAAATAGCCTATTATGATTTTTTGTACGCGTTATTAGTAACATATAACATAATTTATGTTACAACGTTATTTTTATTAGATTATTTATTATTGTCATTACAATATCGGCAACCACACACGCATAAAATAGGCATCTTTATAAAACTATAAAAAGAAAGTTGTGACCGATAAAAAAGTAATAAAATCTTTAATATATTCTATTTTTAACTGATTGAGAAATAAAAATATAAATATCCATGTTTACATGTTTCACGATCAAAGAGAACAAAGCTTCTGTTTTTAATACTTATTACTAGATTTGGATGATAGACAAGATGGACCGAATCTGCGGATAGCCCGATATCGTAAGACACCTGGCAATTGTGGAGATTCGGGGGAGTATCTAGCAGTGGGCGTCTTTCGGGTGATATGATGATGATGATGATAACTAGATTTGGGGTTATGTTATTAGGATTTGTATTATTACTTAATTAGAGCTCTTTGTTTAAGAATTCATATATATAAAACCTTATTTTTCTGGCCTGTTGGTCTAGAGGTGAGTTACCCTGGCTACTAGGCCAGAGGTGGTGGGTTCGATCCCCAACCAATACAAAGAAATCTTTGTGTTAATGTTTTAAAAATCGTTATCGCGATTGAAAACCGTGTCCACAATATATAAAAATCTTTGTGTGTTGAGCAAGATTATTTATTCTGTATTTGTGCGTATTTTATCTATAATATGTATGTATTTAGAAATATATAAGTATGTCTATCAGTTTTCTGATTGCTATAGTTTAGGCTCTGCCTTCTTTGGGATCAGGCGGCAATATGTTAGTTTACCTAAAATGTTTATTTATAAGATATTATTTATATCCAATGTTGTGCGTCTTCGTCTGTCCTACATTTTTATCATGATTCTAACAGTTACTTAATTAATTTTAAGTTCTTATTCTGAAACAAATTATTCCTAATCGAAACGTTAAAACTAGAGTCTATACGACTGAAAACACATTATTTGGAATCTATTTATAAATAATGAACACCTACAAAATCCCTACTTTGGTATTTAAAATAATAATTTGAACTAACCTTTCCGCAACTGTAGGTAATGTAAAAACTGATAAAACCTTGTCCCCTTTTTTCGACAAACACCCAAATGAACAATACCTAGCAGATTTGTGATGTTAACTATATATGAAAATCGTAAAGCTTATCTAATTATTATCATTCCACCTATTTATACCCAAAAGATTATTATATACTTACTCTTTAAAATCGTAGCGGCTGAACTCAAAAAGTACTGCATAGATTTACTTAAAATTTTACATGAATATTACTAAGAGGTCGGGTCAACATATATACGAAATATTATCACGCTATCGCAGCGGAGGGGAGAAGCTGTGATAATTTATAAAGTTTAACGCGGGTAAAACCGCGGGGCACAGCTAGTACATAATAATTTCATAATTTTAACATTAATTTATAACACACTAGCTGTGCCCCGCGGTGTTACCCGCGTTAAATTTTATAAATTTTCTTTGCTATAAACCTCACGAAGCCCGAGACCTTTCCAACGAATGCAAAACCGTGGAAATCGGTTCGTGCGTTCTGGAGTTATAGCGTCAGGAAGGAAAACCCAACTTATTTTTATATAGTAGAAGAAGACTAGCTGTGCCCCGCGTTGTTACCCGCGTTAAATTTTATAAATTTTCTTTGCTATAAACCTCACGGAGCCCGAGACCTTTCCAACGAATGCAAAACCGTGGAAATCGGTTCATGCGTTCTGGAGTTATACCGTCAGGAAAGAAAACCCGACTTATTTTTATATAGTAGATAACATAGGCTGAATATAATAATATTTAATAAGTAAAAGTCACTTCGACCAAACATAAATTGTTCTAATGTCAATATTTAATGATATTTATTTCAAAGTAATTATATGGCGTCACCACACAGTACATGATATAATTACTTTTTTAATTTCTTTTAAAGTAATTACTTAAAAGTAAATAAAAATGTATCATGTGCTGTGTGGTGACGGCATAGAATATCATCACCCCATTTCATCACGTGGGGGGCGTAGAAATTGTCCGAGGGAATACCTACCAGAGAACGTGAACAATGACCATCAAACTGCGATCGCCAACCCGTCTGCCAAGCGTGGCGTTCATAGCATATTCCCCCATTCTTAGGGAATATTTTGTCTAGCAGTGGATGTATTTCGTCTACATGATGATGATGAATCATATAATTTATTATATATTGGGTTACACATGGACTGCACGTCCCTACGTGCAGTCCACGTGTAAATACATATTCACACAAATAGTAACCATGTGCGGGAATCAAACCCGGGACATGAAGTGACGTGGCGACTGTCTTAGCCGCTAATCCATAGTAGGTAGCACTTCAACTCCCAGGTTTGATTCCCGCACAGGGTAACTATTTGTGTGACCCATAATTAGTTGCCCTGAGTTTGCGTGCCTGCGACTCAGGGATTAATTTCCCTAGTGCATTGACTTATATTATACTCCTTAATTTTTTTTATATAAATACCATGTCATCACTGGCTGTTGTTGCCAGAGATGACTTACGGTACAGAGACGTGGTCGCTCACTATGGGCCTTATCAGGCGGCTCAAGGTCACCCAAAGAGCAATGGAAAGGGCTATGCTTGGAGTTTCCCTGCGAGATCGAATCAGAAATGCTGAGATCCGCAGGCGAACTAAAGTAGCTATACATTTCCAATATAAGCTGACCTGTTATTGTACAGAAATGCTATACAACGCGAGATCAGCTTATACTGGAAATTTTTAGCTTGATATGTAGCCGTGTGTACAATATCGTAACTGCATTTGACGAACTTTACAGTAGGGCCAGATAATGAACCATGACGATTTGCAATATCATATAGGTTTAAAATTGGCATAGAAGTATTTAAATACGATTAATATAATGTCGTATATTCATTGTTTTTTTAATTTTCACTAGTTTTTGAAAAAAGTCACATACGATATTTCACTTTGGGTAACACAATATACCTGCGCTGCCCGCATCCAGCGGCTTCCCGCGACCCGCAGAAGATCGTCGGTCCACCGTGTAGGAGGCCTGCCCACGCTGCGTCTTCCGGTTCGTGGTCGCCACTCGAGAACCTTTCTGCCCCATCGGCCGTCGGTTCTACGAGCTATGTGCCCTGCCCATTGCCAATTCAGTTTGGCAATTCTTTGGGCTAGGTATGTCGGCTACTTTAGTTCGCCTGCGGATCTCAGCATTTCTGATTCGATCTCGCAGGGAAACTCCAAGCATAGCCCTTTCCATTGCTCTTTGGGTGACCTTGAGCCGCCTGATAAGGCCCATAGTGAGCGACCACGTCTCTGTACCATAAGTCATCACTGGCAACAACAGCCAGTTTTCAATTTCAAATTTGACAAACTTTAGCAGGTGTCGAAATACACTTTATTGAAAATTATTTTCAACTATTACAAGTAACTGTACATAAAAATGCTTTTGGGTCATAACTTTTAAGTTTCGTAAATAAATAATTCATTATTCTTGGCATACTACTTAAATAAAATTCAACTCTACTTATCTAGACCAGTGTCGCCTCGCAATCCGATCGTAAAATTAATGTAATCTTTGTATAAAATTAACGCTTCTACTTGATTAAATGTGAAGTGATCTCATATACTTAGATTTATCATATTTTATGGCACATATTAAACAAATCTGTATTTTGTAAGAAAGTTTCAATTTTGAGGTTAGGTCTGACTGAAAGCAGTAAGCGCATAGCGAAATAAATTTTCAAACACACACATACCATGAATACTTTTTATTCCCTTTGACTACCTCGTAGGTCTAGCGGTAGCTTGTTCAACCGTAGATAATAAGGTCCTGGGTTCAAATCTCGGGTCGGGCCAAAAAAGTGATTTTGGGATTTTTCTGTTAAGAAAAGTCTAGGAGTTGAGAGTAGCCGGTATTACACACCCGTGCCTCGGAGAGGACGTAAAGCCGTCGGTCCTGTACCTGACCTCTTTCCGGTCGTGTCGCTAGTGAGAGTGATGGATTAGAAAGAGCCCCTGTGTTTGCGCACAAACTTGTGCACTATAATATGTCCCGCGCAGCTCCGAAATCGGCTAGGAGGACAATACTTTCACTCCCTACTTTAACCTCTTATAGGGTAAATCTTACTATTCATACATGTCATACGAATATAAATGCCAAGTTTGAAGTTGATCAGGTCAAGAAAACACGTTGTTCCAAACAAAATTTGCAACCCCTTTTCATTTTTACCATTCAGCTTCTTTCTGAGTACTGTGATCGTGATTATGTCATATGTATCCCTCCAAGATGATTCTTGGGGGAGGAAGTGCACTTCTTACAGCTGTTATGATTATTCGGAGGGCACTCTCTCTGAGGTTGAAACCTCAACTCTGGGCGACAACAATGTTGGTTGTTTTAGGGACGTTTTGACGTGCGTCTGCCTTTCGTTCTATTAAGAATGAGAAAGACCATTTCATTGGTGCATTGCAAACAAAGAAAAATGGAAAACGCCAATAGTCGTGACTCGTTCGGGTACTTTCGGCCGGCGAGTACGATACATTGTATTTCCAAATTATAGTATATGTTATTTGTAGTTTTCAAAGAAACAGGCGATCGGACTGATAATTAATTAATTAATACTGTAATATAAACAATATTCAAAATCGGCGGATGGCGTTTTAAGATATAAGCGTTTTAAATTAAGATTGTTAATATAGAATAATGCTGTGTGGTGACGGCATAGTACATCATCACCCCATGTCATCCCGAAGGGGACGTATAAATCGACTGAGGGAATACCTACCAGAGAACGGGCGGCAGCGTTTTACTGTGAACGATGACCATCAAACTGCGATCGCCAACCCGTTTGCCAGGCGTGGCGATTATGGCATACCCCCTCATTCTTTGGGGAGGCTTTTGTCCAGCAGTGGATGAACTTTGGCTGACATGATGATGATATATAGAATCTTCTATGGTTCCATCCCAAGTGACTAAATATGATAGTATCGCGCGTTCGTTTCTTGACCAAGCCCGCCTGAAGTCAGACCAGACCCATCAGCGAGACTAGCTTCTTAAAACGAAATCCATTAAATATTAAGGAGAGTCATATATCTCAGTTTATAGCCACCGGTGACCTTACAAAATTATATATAAATAAAAAACAGATATAAAATTCTTTGTATAATCACATTTAAAACTTGTGCGTTATAATTTTTATCGTTTTCTCTGCCTACGCTGCTGTGCAAGTTTATTCATAATGAATTATGAGACAAGAATTATGTTTTTCATGAATAATTGAATTATTGTGTAGGACTTAGATGAGGGCCAATAGGCGTGGTTAGTAAATACTTTCCTTTCCCACCCAGGAAAGATATTTGGGTGCATGAACATAGCTGTTTTAATAATAATAATATATTTTTTATTCCACTAAATTATACAACATACAATCAATCAATTGAAATTCTTATGGATCAATGCACAAATCGGAGTCATATAGTTTTATCCAGAAGATATTCATTTATGCTGAAATAAGCTTTATTCACTCACACTTCTATCAGAAGTGAATTGAAATTAGAAATAAACTACTAATATTATAATTGCGAAGGTTTGTGAGTATAGATGTATGGATGTTTGTTACTCTTTTACGCCAAAACTACTTTAACGCGGGTGAAACCGCGGAGCATAGCTATTAGTCTATATAAGTATGTATTTACAAAAATAAAGTAGTATATGTAGTATATCTTTGGGTTCAGAAGGCAGTGTGTGAATAATGTCCGAGGATATTATTAAAAAAAAACAACTTATATTAACTATCACGAGTAACACAGATGACCAGGAAGGTGCTCCAAATTTGGCACTCGCCTTCACTCGACCAATTTCAGACGTGTATAAAAACAAGTCGGTGTTGCAATTTGAATATAAATTATTATTTTTACTGTGCCTATACAGATTCTTACTGATAACAAGTTTCGAAGGGAACATCCAAGAAAAGTAAAGATGCGGTTACAGATATGCTTTAAAAGACTTGGTGACGATTCGGACACAAAATATTCGGACAATGTGTCCGAATTGACACTTTTAGATTTAAATATTTTTCCAGTGACAATTCGGACAGCATAAAATTATTGAACCTATTTGGTACAGTCA
This sequence comes from Pseudoips prasinana, assembly GCA_951640165.1. Lineage (NCBI taxonomy): Eukaryota > Metazoa > Arthropoda > Insecta > Lepidoptera > Nolidae > Pseudoips > Pseudoips prasinana. The sequence goes on from OX621246.1 coordinate 28,530,680, forward strand.
GATAAAAAATGTTAAAATATAAATAGTGGAGAAAAACCGTCACCAAAACTATGATGGTAATGGTCGCAAAGAAAATGAGAAATACCTATACGAATAAAAGATATATAGAGATAGGAGCTACTGTTCTATGTACTAGTACTTTTTCGCTCGGTGTCCCTCTTGAGCAGACTTGTTACCCGACCGCGAAATTAACTTCCAAATATTATTTGTCAAAAAATACTGCTTTCGTTAAAATTCGGATAAAAACTGTTATTAACTTAACTGAATGAAATTATAATTATAAAAACAAAAATCCGATTGCTTTTAATGAACGGAAAAGAGAAAAAGAATGATCACAATATCGTTATAAAATTAAACTTATCAAACAATCCTAATAGTCGAATTTAATTTAGATATTGTGATACTTATTTTCTCGTTTCCGATAATTTTACTTTTAATCAGGCGGGTGTTTTTTCTTGTTATGAAAATAATTTTATTTTAAACTTTTTTTTAAAGTTTTATTATACAAACATGGTACAATACATGTATTTCTGAAAAGGTCTTTTCACGACCTTTCATTTCAAACCCATATTATTTAGATAATATAAAACAACCCCTCCTAATTTCATTAAATTCAACCACACCTCATATGTCAAGCCATTTGAGCTATAGGGTAAGCGAAAGAAATGTGCATAAGCACACATACACACATGAATACGCTCGAAAAACACTACCCGTCCTCTGATGCCGTCGGGTAAAAATAAAGTTGTAACTATTTGGGCAAAAGACGAAATTTTACAATTAATGTATCGTTGGAAGTTTTTGTCTGACTGTACTAAACAGCTTTTTTAAAATGGTGTCCGAATTGTCACTGGAAAAATATTTAAATCTAAATGTGTCGATTCGGACACTGTTTCCCAATATTTTGTGTCCGAATCGTCACTAAGTCCTTTAAAACAGCTCAACTCGAAAAGGAACCCTCTGCGCCATTATTCTGAGTAATTTATCACAAATACTGATTTTTATCGTACTTGTACACCCACATTGCTTGCACATATGACCAGAAATACTGCAGTAACTCAAATATTAATGTTTATAATAATAATATCCTGGGACATTATTCCCACACGGCCATCTGATCCCAAACTAAGCAGAGCTTGTACTATGGAAACCAGGTAACTGATATACTACATAGACTACTTTCCTAATGTAAATAAATACTTATATGTATAATTTATACCTAGACTCAGGATAAACAGACATGTTAATGCACACCAATATCGAGTTCGATGTCCTGGGCGGAAATCGAACCCACTACTTGCGTGTTAAAGGCAAGCATTTACCAACCATACCAACTGGTCCTGCCGCAGTCTTTATAAACATGGTTTTAGGCAATAAGTATTAACCTTTAAAATTACTTCAATAAGCAATTTTAAAGGTTATATATAGCTGGTAATAAGGTTCATGATTAAATCAAGCAAAATCATTATTAGACCACTCTTAATAATAAAAAAGAAAACTTGATTTATTTTTAGTCTAACGAAAACTTATATTTGCTTACGCAAAATGCAGTAACTCGAATAATATATTAATAAAAAAAAATAATTTAAAGAAAATGCTGACCCAATAAACTACTAACTAAAGATAATGCTATCTCAATCGGTATTTACTTATGCATGGTTTTAGATAATAAGCGTTCACCGTCCAAATTCCAAAAACTTCAAACGCAACTGCCTATAAGAGAAACAGAGAAAGAAAATGTGTAATCGCACTTCTCTCGAACGCGAAAGCGTAAACTAGGTCCAAAATGGTATGAAAACATGGTGCAAGTACCAAAACAGCTATGCCTATTCCGATAAATACCTATCACTGGTTATATTACCCAACGTAAAACTTCGATAAGACTTCGATATATATCAGTAATCAGTAACAGAGAAAAATATTAGTAGAAATCTCTGACAGAAACTTGCAACAATGTTAATAATTGTCTGCACGATTTTGACAGATGTACTCAATGTTTTTAACAGGGAGACAGGGTTGGTGAAAGTCAGAGAAAAGCTCAACTTATTCTCTTCAGATAATATCGGAAGACAACCGTTATTCACTACTACTTTAAGAATAAAAACAGTAATTGTTAAAGTCCGGCTTCTGGAACAATGCGTTCTTGAGGTTTATCAGTTGGCTATGAATAATTTGAAATTAAACATAAGTTGAGTGAAAAATAAGAATACTTATTACTAGTTCATCATGTCAGCCGAATAATGTCTACTGCTAGAAAAAAGCCTCGCCAAAAGTTTGTAATGGAGTTGTGTCCATCATTTGGAGGGATATACCATAATCGCCACACTTGGCAGACGGGTTGGCGATCGCAATATTCGTCATAGTACGCAGAGCCAATTTTGTAAAAAATATTCCCTCGGGTTGCATTCTACGCCACTCACGGGATGAAATAGGGTGGTAATATTCTTTGTCTCCAACCACACGGCTAATTTAACGTTAGTTGCCGTAATAATATAGAAATTTCTATAGTATTATGTCATCAGTGAGATTGACAGACGGGTTGGCGATCGCAATATTCATCATAGTACGCAGAGCCAATTTTGTAAAAAATATTCCCTCGGGTTGCATTCTACGCCACTCACGGGATGAAATAGGGTGGTAATATTCTTTGTCTCCAACCACACGGCTAATTTAACGTTAGTTGCCGTAATAATATAGAAATTTCTATAGTATTATGTCATCAGTGAGATTGACAGACGGGTTGGCGATCGCAATATTCGTCATAGTACGCAGAGTCAATTTTCTAAAAAATATTCCCTCGGGTTGCATTCTACGCCACTCACGGGATGAAATAGGGTGGTAATATTCTTTGCCTCCAACCACACGGCTAATTTCACGTTAGTTGCCGTAATAATATAGAAATTTCTATATTATTATGTCATCAGTGAGATTATTTACTGTCAGTTGAAATATGTCAATATTAATTTTCCCGACTGCAAAAGAATATAAACGGCCGGACTTTAGACATTTGTAATAAAGACTAATTTGTCTAATAAGCATTTACAGCTCCTTACAAAACTGCCAAAAAACAAATGTGGTCTTGTTATTATTTAAGATTTCCTCTGCTACATGTTTAATTTGCTTAAACCGTAAGAACACGAGGCAGCATAGGCTACGAGTAGCCTTTTGTATACCTAATGTTGAATAATATGGGTCAATCTCAAAGTTGTTGACTTCAGGAAAGTATCAACGCATTACGCTTAAAAGCTCAGGATGTCCTGCCTGTATAACTTGCAAGTCTATTTGTTACAGCATGGAGATCTGATGGTCTATATTATTCTACTAGCTGTGCCCCGCGGTTTTACCCGCGTTAAATATTATAAATTATCATAGCCCTGCTCCGTAGGTTATAGCGTGATAATATGTTGACCCGACCTGTAAGTAATATTCATGCAAAATTTGAACTAATTCTATGCAGTACTTTTTGAGTTTAGCCCGGACATACATACAGACAAACAGACACAGATAAAAATTCTAAAAACTATATTTTTTATCGTTGTAGATCACGCCCCAAGTATCCTTTTAAAAAAATATTCAATGTACAGTTTTGAGTTTCCTACGATTTTATTATATGTATAGATAACAATCAATAATATAGACCAATTTCTCAAAGCTGCAGTCCTAGTGACAGTATCACTGAAACGGGGGCTCCAGTGCCTTAGCCTTTTGCATGTTTAATAATGTGGATCAATCTTAAGTTGCTGGCTTTATAACAGTAACAATGCATTATGCTTAAGAGCTCAGGATATTCTGCCTTCATCACTTGCGAGTCTGTTTGTGTCAGCATAGAGATCTGGTGGTTAGTATTCTTATGTAAAGATCAATAATATAGACCAATTTCTAAAAGCTGGCGTCCTAGTGACACTACAACGCGTAACCTATTACAGAAATGGGTGCTGAAGAAGCCTTTTGTATAATGTTTAAGAATATGCATCTATCTCAAAATGGCTGACTTCTGGGCAGTATCGTTGCATTACGCTTACGAGCTCAGGGTGTCCTGCCTGCATCTCTTGCTAGTTTCCTTGTGCCAGCATGGTGATCTGGTGGTCTGTATTATTCTATAACAGTCAATAATATAGACCAATTTCTCAAAGCTGCAGCCCTAGTGACAGTACCACGCGTAACGTATGACAGAAACGGGCGCTGAAGTGCCTTAGCCTTTTGCACAATGTTTAATAATATGCATCAATATCAAAATTGCTGACTTCAGGAGAATATCAACGCATTACGCTTAAGGGCTCAGGACGTCCTGCCTGCATGACTTGCGAGTCTCCTTGTGCCAGTATGGAGATCTGGTGGTCAGTATTCTTCTGTAAAGGTCAATAATATATACATACCAATTTCTAAAAGCTGCAGGCCTAGTGACACTGCAACGCGTAACCTATTACAGAAACGGGTGCTGAAGTGCCTTAGCCTTTTGTATGATGTTTAAGAATATGCATCTATCTCAAAGTGGCTGACTTCTGGGCAGTATCGTTGCATTACGCTTAAGAGCTCAGGATGTCCTACTTGCATTACTACGAGTCTCTTTGTGACCATGGTGTAACGGTCAATAATATAGTCCATATTCTCAAGGCTGCAGCCCTAGTGACAGTACCACGCGTAACGTATCACTGAAACGGGTGCTCAAGTGCTCACGACGTCCTGCCGTAATGACATGAGACGTCACGAGCGAGTCTGATTGTGCCAACACGGCGATCGTGCGAGCCACACACGCATGAAGTGAAACTACTATGGATCGTAACCCTTTTTTGTAGTAATAAGGGTTCAAATTAAATAAGTACAATTAGGCTGATCGCAAACTAAGCAGAGCTTGTACTATGGAAACCAGATAACTGATATATTACATATACTACTTTTTTTGTAAATATATACGCGTGTAGATAATTACACCCAGACTCAGGACAAACAGCCATGTTCATACTAAAATATCTGTTTTGGGTGGGAAACCCACTATCTGCGGTGTGAAAGGCAAGATGATCTGCGGCGTGAAAGGCAAGCATTTACGCCAACCGGCCTGTCACTCTACTTACTAAACCTCAATAGGTTACAGCAAGTCAATCACTTGTTTGGATGACTGTCGTAAAGTACAAAACGATTTGAATCGCTTGACCTCCTATTGTGTAGTTAACAAACTTCACTTAAGTCTCCCGAAATGTAAACATATAACTTTTACAAAAAAAATTAATGCTTTTTCTTTTTCCTATGTCCTTGACAGTAGTTCATTGGAGAAAGTTAATATTATAAAAGATTTGGGCATACACCTGGACAGCAAGCTTCATCTGGATTCTCATATAAATTACCAACCAACCAGTAGTACCAACAGTTGCACTTAATGCGAAAATATTAGATTTAGTCCCATCGACCGTATTTTTAGGATTGACACTTGATTCAAAATTGCAATGGGGTCCTCAGATTGAAAAGTTAGCAGGTAAATTAAGTTCGGCTTCCTATGCTGTCTGGAAAATAAGGCAATTGTCAGATGAACAAACTGCTAGATTAGTGTATTTCGCGTACTTTCATAGCATTATGTCGTATGGCATTCTGCTGTGGGGTTCGGCAGCTGACATAGGTACTATTTTTGTATTGCAGAAAAGAGCAGTCAGAGCCATTTATGGTTTAGGCAGTCGCGATTCTTTGCGAAATTTGTTTAAAGAAATAAATATACTTACTGTGCCATCGGAATATATATAGCAGAATATAATGTTTGTTAGAAAAAATATTCATAATTATAAAAAGAAAAGTGAACTGCATTATATAAATACTAGGAATAAAAACAAACTAGCCATGCCAGGCTTTAGAGTAAGCAAAACTAATAAATCATTTTTAGGAAATTGTATTAGGTTTTATAACAAGCTTCCTGCTCAAATTACTGATCTGCCTGACACAAGTTTTAAAACACATATTAAACGTATACTTATGGCTAGGGGGTATTACACCACTAAAGAGTACATCGATGACAAAGACGTCTGGCTCTCACTTCCTACTTGCACATTGCCCGCTGGAGATCTTGTAGCCTTATAGACATGACTGATATGCTGTGTTACGTGAACTATCTGTAAATGATTGCTATCATATACTTAATTTAAAATTATTGTTTCTGTCTCAAAATGAATAATGTTATTGTTTCGAAGTTTTTCTTTTGTATACCTAAATATAATCTAAAATAATAAGCATTCAGACAACCGATCGAGCATATATTGTGTTTGCCTACTAAATAATTACTCTAATTGGACCATATCCCGTGTTCATGCCCGCTTGAGTATGTTTCGCCGGACCGTCTCAACTGGGTCGTGTTGAAACCGGTAGTAGATGAACCCACTGAGTTTGTTTCGCTGGGTCTTCTCAGTAGGGGCGCATTGGATCCGGTGGTAGCATTAAAGCGCGACCGTCGTTATTAACACAAGGTCCGTCATAATAATAATACCTTTAATATAGACAGAACCATTGACAATATGTAGTAAAAATATTAGACTTAAACTAGATAATTAAACATAATCTCTTGACAATAACTTGATACGAGCTAGCTAAATATCATTACTGTAATAAAATAAATTTTATAAATGTTTTCATACAAGATGTACCTAAATATCTATGTTACTAGAAATAATATCTAATGTATACAACTATATTACTACAAACATGTTTTGACTATTTACAAGCGCTTTTTAAAGTCTACGTGAATAAAAACCTTTTTTGTTTTGTTTTTGTTTTAATCACATTGTAAATAAAGCTTATCGGCTATATGGCTTTGTGATGCGTACTTGTAAAGTTTTCAAGCGCCATTCCACTTACCTTCTGCTTTATAAATCCTTGGTTCGGTCGCAGTTGGAGTATGCAGCATGTGTCTGGAACCCTAACTACGCTAAATACAACCATCAGATTGAGTCAGTACAACATAAGTTCTTGCGTTCTATGAACTATCGGTGTTTTCGCGCTGAGTCCTTCTATGATAATCTTTTACAGAAGTTTTCTTTGCCTAAACTAGAGTTGAAAAGAATTTTTTCGGATATTATGCTCTTATATAACGTCTGCCATCATCAATTTGACTGTAATAAGCTGTTAAATCAAATATATATCCGTATACCCTACCCTATCGTTCGTCTTCATTACGAAGCACTCGGAAAAATTCTTTGTTTGCATCTAAACCTTGTAAAAGTAATGCAGGTGAACGCTGTCCATTACGAAGGACCATGAATTTGTATAACACAAATTTCACTGATGTGGAATTCTTTGCAAGTTCACCGTCAAGCTTTAAAAGAGAGATTACTGAAATAATATTTTATTCATAAGGACTTGCTCCATATGAAGTGTATATTAACTAACTATATTTTGTATAACTGGATGAATATTTTTATTTACAGTGTTATTTAGTATAGTATAATGATTCTCACTTCTGTCATACTACTTCAGTGTAAAGGATATATATTGGGTACAAAATTGTAAAAATAATTTGTGGACGACGGGGCTGGTTCCACTGTAAGTTACATTTAGTATTTAAGTTATTTATTATATACCCTCAGTGTAACTGTTTGTTGTCCTAAAAAAAAAATAAAAAAAAAGTCCATTGCACATTTTGACAGTTTTAACGCATTCATACAACATTTTAAAATTACATTTATTTCCCTACTAGTAGCGCCCTCACTTTTGTTTCTACAATTTGTGTTATTTCAGGCTACAAGTAACAAGTTATCTCAATCGCAAATTGTCTCTCTCTCTGCGATCTCTTACGAATACGTTGGACAACATTGTCCATGATCATCTACCACAAATTCATAATATACATACATGATTCCTCGATGATACTTGCAGTTTTGTCACTACATTAACTAGCACCGCCCCTAGCGGAAACTTCAATGAACTTACAAAGTCTCATCATCATCATCATCATCATATCAGCCGAAAGACGTCCACTACTGGACAAAAGCCTCCCCCAAGGATCTCCACAATAGCCGGTCCTGCGCTGCCCGCATGCAGCGGCTTCCCGCCACCCTTGCGAGATCGTCGGTCCACCGTGTAGGGGGCCTGCCCACGCTGCGTCTTCCGGTTCGTGAAACTCGAGAACTGTTCTGCCCCAAAAAAAAAAGTAAAAAGTCTATACTAAACTAAAACGGTAAGTTTCATTGGTAAGTAAACTATATGCAGTCGTGGTAGATGTACTGGCTATGATCGTATCAATAATAACAGTGAGATTACGGAGACCCCGAAATCATTAATTTCAAACATAACATATAAAGAACGTATAAGAAAAAAAATATCCAAAATTATATTTAAAAAAAGATACACATACTGAGATTTTATAGTATTTCTCAGTAGCTACCACTTCATGAACTGCACGGTAGGAAAAAGTAACACAAATGTTACAATTTCACGGAATAAATTGTATAAAACCGAAATCTTAAACTAACAAGCAACGAGAATTGACTTTATAAAATAATACATACACTTCGGGTATAAAAACCTGTGAAGATCGAGTAGGACTCTCGCACTGAGGTTCCGTACCTTCCATTAACGTATAAAAAGTTATTTGTGACCGTACAAGTGAAAAGGGTTCCGTTCTCGCCATTTAGTTTCCGAGATATAAGAAGTTTGTAAGATTGGATGAAAAAATTGCATTGCGCGATTTTAAATAATTATTAATAAATGCACATTTATCCACAAGTTCTTATACCATGTTTTAAGTACCAGAAACTTTAAGAGAAAATTTTAGTAAAAAGGTATCAGTGGTAGGCAAGTCAATATATGTATTTACAATAAAATACGTTTTAATACCCCGAACTGATCTCTATACCAATTATTTAATTATATTTTGAGAACCCCCAAAGCGACAAAGAGATGAATTTCCCTAAGGAAAGCGTTGGCTTTAAAAGAAAACGAATAAAATAATGGTTTAGGTAGGTTATGTCCGTTAATTAAATTATTAGTAAAGTGCCCCGCGTCGCAGTTATTGGTTTACCTAGTGCAAGCTTTCTTTCATCTATAATTTCATATTTATTCTAACATAAACATCGGTGATAACATAGAAATAACGTACCTACCTACTTTAAATCACAAGTTTACAACATAGAACACTTTGTGGCATGGAAAAAATATTAAGATTTGTATTTGGATTGTGTAAAAAATTATGTCACTCAACTTTCAGACTACTTCTTTCAAAAAATTGAATATTCGATACTAAACTTCGAATAGCTCTAGGTATACCGTGATTATAATGGGACTTATCCTTCCCTCTTACTTACCACTGCAACTCCTGTAAGCCAGGATCAACAGTGGGACACAATGAAATAACGCTGAGCGGTAAGACTCAGGCAAGTCCTCGGGGATCGCTTTAATTGTCTTGGATCCCGCAACAAATTTTATTAAGAATGAAACAAGGAGGTAATAGAAAAAAATAGTTCCACTTCCGTCTAGAGCAAAGCGCAAGACACAATGATATAACAGGGCTAAAACAACATAAGAAGCAAGCTGCAAAAGTACCAAGTATAAATTTAAAGGGTCAAGGGAGCTGGCTACCTAAGTCACACTATAAAGGTTTAATTTTACCATTTTGATATGGAACCCAAAAAGCTTAAACGCAGCCTTCCATATAAAAACGTACGCAAATAATAATATTGTGAAATCATTGAGCTGTAAGTATTTAAATTAACCTCCAACATTACAAATAAAGGCAGCTTTTTCTCGAAAACTTAAATAAACTATGTACAATAATAGTCGCTGCAAAATGAGCCCAAATATAGACACGACGCAAAGTAATGCGTTCGCTCGCGGCGGCTGTCAAACGAAACGGTTGAAATTATCCGAGTACTCAGTACTCGAAGCGAGTACAATTTACGATACTGAATTCCATAAATGAATGCATCAGTTGATTTAAAAATCGAATGGAAATCGAACCATTTTAGGCATGTGACGTTTTTGTAGTGCAATTCAAAAAATGACGGTTAAGTTTTGTTTTTTTTTTAATGACACTGTACACAAACCGATATTTCGTACTGGCCGGTCGGGAGTAATGCCGGGAGCGAAAACCATCGCCTCCTTGCCCCTTTCTTTGCATTTGTATGAATGAAACCTCCTCTTCGATTCTTAAACGAACGAGAGGTTCGTGTCTTCGTGTATTAACGTAGAGTGATAGTTGCACAAAATGAATTCTTACGCATGCCACTCGCAAAAAGTGCCTGAATTCTGCAACCCACACTACACTGTCTCCTCTCATTGTGGTGCAACTGATTGGATATGGTAGGGTTAGCAGCGGCGTTTTTAAAAGAACCACGGAAAGCAGTTGTTCTATCCTTCGGTGTTGACATTTGGTAGGACGACGCACTGGTTTTATATGAATTGGTTAGTTTAGTTCTAATAAATAGTTTAGTTAGTAATAAGTTAGTTTAGCGTAAAGAATTTGGGGTCTGCGAGCTGTGACCCCATCAAACACCACGGTAACTAAAGTATTAAGAGGCAGAAATACAACTAAAACTTTGAGTAAGTGCAGTAGAAAAGTTTAATGCAATCCTTCAGCCTGTATTCGATTAGGATATTGTCAACAGGGTTGACTCCTATTTATTTTTTGATAAGGCAGTGGGAATGCCTACGCTTGCCATCCGCAAAAAGTGTCTGCTGGTGGCTATGACACCTGATGGGGGGAGCACCGGGAACGAGGGTATGTTGATCCGGTGCCCCCATTTTCTATAACGATCCTATCTCATAATTTTAGGAAGTGTTAAATTTTTCAAACGTCGTTTTTGTATTGCAGATATTTGCGTAGGTAATATATATATATATATATATATATATATATATATATATATATATATATATATATATATATATATATATATATAAATATATATATATACATATATTATATTTTCTACTTAACAGTCCTTTTGAAACCTTACCCATTTTGGGAACGCTAGTTACAATTGCAATTGCTTCATAACGAATAAATTACATCAATTTAAACATACCAAAACTTCACTGCACATAAATCGACCATTCTATAAAAGTCCCGTCATTATTTAACGAAATTTCCATACAATAAAGTCAATTTGTTGTATTCACACACTGTCATTTAGTACACAATAAACTTTACACATACATGGCACTTACTTTCTCCTACTTAACATAACCAAACACATTTTTGAGGTACACAAACGGCCTCAAATTGGCTCTTAAACCTATTTTCCTATTCAAATCTTTTATTGCTTAGCTCTAAAGTTTGTTATTTATACACATAACGGCCAAATTAGATGTGCCAAACCAAATTAGGCCCTTAAAACTAATTCCAAACCTTCTGAAGCATTAAACACAAGAGTTCATCTTAAATTGGCTGATTAAATTTAATGACAAGAAAATGGTTAGTTAAAATCATCAGTGAAATTCTAGTGATAGGTTATAAATTATTTCGTCAATGATTCTCTTAATAGGTTTTATTACTTAAGTTTATTACTTGCTCTTAGCGGGTTTTATCATTTAAAATCAGCGTTTGGGAAATATTTATGACTTTGTGGAATCTGGTTAATTTAAATTTTGTCTTTAAAATCTTTACCGCGGTATAATTAGTGTATCAATTTACCCCGTTTTCGGAACTGTACTTTCGTATTTTTATTTCGTTCTAATTAGCCGGTTGATGATCTCTTGGAATACTGAAACAAGGCCATCGTTCTGGGAGCTACCTATGACTTGGAAGGGAAATGTCATTTCGGTAACTGTCAGATTTGAGCTCGACTATAGCCGCCTTTTGCCGGTGAGTCTCATGCAATTTTACGCCGACTCAAAGCATATAAGTCGGTTGACTTATCGTACTTGCCAGCCGAGAGTAGGGGAGACCAGGATAGTTGACTATAGGGGTAGGTAAACTAACTGCAAAAAACTCGTAGGCAGTACGAGTGTTGTGTTATTCGATCACCGCCGAGTATTACCCTCCGTGCCCCGCTCATTCGTTCGAAGTACCGTCTCGCGGTCGTACGTCGTTTGGGAATGGCAACACGTTTTTAGTTTTTTAATCTCGTAAATACCATTTTTATACTTTGTATTTTTTTATTTGACGACTAAACGTTTTATGTGAGCTATTGCTCCATAAGCCAGAGCATTTAGCGAGTGCATATGTATGATATTTCATATCTTATTTTACAAGTCAGCCGTATAGTTTAGGTCAGCTACGCGATTAAAATATAAAATGGCATGTAGGGCTGGTAGATCAATTTTTTACGGGGCTGGTTAAATAATTATTCAACCAAAACTTAGAAGCATGATATATACCAACACTGTCCAACACTCCTGAAAAAGAAAATCTTATGAAAATAAAACAAACAAACACTAAAATAAACTTTTAAGAAAAGAAAACCAGATAAATGGACACTATGGAAGACTACATGAAAATCCAAAAATAAAAGATAATAATAATAAGATCATGAGAACAGAAAATAAGAACATCGGAAAAGAAAAACGAAACGGCAAACGAAAACCAAAGACTAAAAAGAAAAGCACAGGCTAAACGGAAAGAAAAAACTATTGTTGACGATACTGGTGAAAATAATAATGACGATGCAGTCGATTCGGATAAAATTAATTCCGATAGCACGATTTGCTTACAGTGCAATGAATCCTATGCTGATAGTGTTCCTGGTGATGTTTGAACCTGATTGAAGTTTACGATAATAAAAAGCTCAATTATATGAAACAATATTTAATTATTTGCCTCTTTTCATGATTGGAATCTAATCTATACTAATATTATAAAAAGGTAACGTTTGTGAGTTTGTGACGTTGTAAGGGGTAATCTCTGGATATACTGAACCAATTTTCAAAATTATTTCACCTATAGAAAGCTACGTTTTTGTGGAGTGTCATAGGCTATTATCATCATCATATTTTTTATTATTCCCGAACTTTTAACCAGAAGTATTACGCGGGACAAACGGGCAGGGACAAATATATTTATAACGCGAAACGAAGTCCGCAGGCACTGCTAGTCTTACTAATATTATAGCGACAAAAGTTTACAAGTTTAGATGTTTGGTTCTTTGTTGCTCTTTCACGGCAAAACGGCCGAACCAATTTGACTGTGGCGATGGCTTATACCTTGGATTAGGACATAGGCCACATTTTATGGGGGCGATGCCGCGGGCAACAGCTAGTTGCTACATAAGTCAACTTACCCCTGGTATCTGGTCTACTTACCCCGGTTTAGGGGTAGATTGACTAAGAGTGAGTGTTTTACAAAATGCACTAAATTATCAACATTATACTAAACTAGGACTAGATGTTACATTTTTTTATAAGTTTAATAGTTATTCTATCAATCAATATTGTTATTTTGTCTTTATGTCTCCAAAAAGCAAAAATATGCACTATTAAATAAAAACCTAGTCAACTATCCCCGGTCTCCCTTACGGACGCAACCGCACCGCATCTACGATCACCTTCCATAGCCTTTAGTTTGCATTCGTATCGATAAAATCACCTTCCCTGTCATCACACGAATGCTTGGCTTCGCGTAGCAATATAAGTTCCACAAAATGTCGTTAAATCCGATTTTCCCTACTCATAGGTTCAAGCCGCAAAGTGGGTGCTTTCTAGCGTAGGTTACGTAAGTAATTTTCGAGTACATATATTGCTAGATGGCTTCAGCTCTCACTCTATGCCTCCATTCGCCGCTCAAGTACTAACAAATAAAAAAGATCTTAGAACAACTAACGCACCACCATCTGATCCCAAACTGAGTAAAACCTGTTCTATGGCAACCAGACAACTGATAAACATAATTATAGACGTATTTCTAAATTGATGTTTAGTATTTTTATGAGTTAGTAATTATAGTGGCTAATAAATCAGTGCTAAAAATCCTCACCAACCGAGTCCAAACCGGCCCGCCCTACTTCTGTCAAATTTGACTGTGCTTCCTGATTTAGACATTTGTGAATGAAGAAACTCTAGAATCTGAATCAATTCTAGTTCTGTAATCTTATTACGAACTTAGCCCATCATAGCCTTTCTACAGATCATGTTTTTAACATAGCACCCTTTTCTGGCCTGCTAAGCTTAATTGTTTTCAATCTGGCTCTGGCATCTTGGCTGAGTGCTTGTGCTAAAATAGTATAATTCTTCTTCCATTGTTTCCTCTTCCATCGCTTGCATTCTCCTTCTGTGCTTCCAAATGTGCTCTTTCTGTGCATGAGAGAGTGTAACACCTTTTTATTTATTTATTTATCTCTCTCCTTAACATCTATCATTACAGGTCTTGACCTGATGCGATAGTGTTATCTACGGTTACAAAAAAGCCAAATTAAAAAGTGTTGTGAAAGCCCTCTGAACCACCGACCAAACCTTTAGCCGTGAGGTTTCTGGCTCAGAAAGAATACTAGGACCACTCCATACTATTCCATGAGCATGAGGTGATGAAGGAGCACATCAGGTAGTCCGACAGCGTGCCAGCTTCACTGCAGACCACTTGAATATGGTCGTCAACTCGCAAGGCAAGCGCGTTGACTACGGCAAAACCCTCCCAATGACAATGTTCTGGAAACGTTTGGTGGAGGTCTGTCCAGCTGTAAACATGAAGCTAATGGTATTAAAACGCGCAATTTTCATTGCATTCATTTCATTTCAATTTGATAACAATTTCTGAGTATAAAAATGCAATTGTAACAGGGGTTTTACCGGCTAAGTCACCGAACATCGATTTCTTAAATGGCGTTCAAACAGATAAAGGTTAAAAATGACTTAATCAATCTTTAAATCGGCTTCAACGTTGACAATCGATTCCGGACCATTTATGACGTAATATGTGCTCATAGAAGCCGATTTAACGATTGATTAAGTCATTTTAACCTTTATTTATTTGAACGCCATTTAACACATCGCTGTTCGGTGACTTAGCCGGTATAGCCCCAGGATGAGCAGTTTCAATGCAGTTTAATTTAACATTTGTTTGGTAGTTTCGGTTGTTCAAATATTAAAATTATAATATACTAGCTGTGCCCCGCGGTTACCCGCATTAAAATTTATTAATATATAGCCTATATTGACGGGCCTGCTTTTTACGCCGGAGGTCATGGGTTCGATTCCCACCCGGGGCAAATATTTGTGTGCATGAACATGTCTGTTTGTCCTGAGTCTGGGTGTAAATTATCTATATAAGTATATATTTACAAAACAAAATAGTATATGTAGTATATCAGTTATCTGGTTTCCATAGTACAAGCTCTGCTTAGTTTGGGATCAGATGACCGTGTGTGAAAAATGTCCCGGGATATTATTATGTGTTAATCCAGGGTGTCAGCTAACTCCATACCTACCAAATTTTATTAAAATTGCTTCAGCCGTTTGCACGTGAAGACGTAACCAACATACACACTCACAAACTTTCGCCTTTATAATATTAGTGTGATAAGTGTGTGACTTGAAAGCGGTGTTATATCTGTAAGCTGTACTTTTATTTGTAGTTTTTAAGTTTATAACGATAGTTTTAGTTATTACGTAGTTTTAATCCATTCCCAACCTTTAATATATCAATGGAATATTTAGATCTAATTTAATGTAGTATATACTTAGTATATATAATATATAAGATTTTTTTTTGTATATTGCATCACCAAATACATATGTGGCATTTTAATAAGGCACATAAACAGCCTCAAACTGTCAATACAGCCATACCTAAAACGACTTTATTAAATGAGAAACTGACATGATTTATCTAAATACCATTTCAGGGTTCTGTGCCCCTAAGGTGCCAATAGTACTCTATTAATAAGCCTCCGATGTCTGCCTTATCTGCCTATCATCGATTGTCCGATGTCTCATTATAATAAACCAAAATACCTAGACGTTAGAAATTTTCACACAGTGTGATTTATTTTTATCTATAATAATATTTTTGTTTATTTTTTTACCTTATATGTATTACAATCTAGTCTAGAGACTAATAAGTAATTTTATATTAACCTAAACTTCTAAATAAACATAATTAATTCTAAGAATCAGTCCACCGACTTTCCGTAGTCATATTTGTTAAGGCAAAGACACTTTATTCATGTGTTCTTTATAATTACATTATTGCTATCACTAATCGCTAAATTCACTAATCACGACTCTAGTACATAGGGTTTGGTTCTCTTTAATCGTCTCACTAGCTCAGTAATGTCGAGGAGCTGGATGGCCTCGATATTCACATGGTTTTGAAGCCTATGTTCATGAGCTGTAGCGTATTTTCGATGGTCTCTGCAACGGAGTCCATCTTTAGATCCCGATGTAAAGTCATTTCTTATATACCAAGGTGCATTTACGATTTCTCATAACACTTTATTCTGGAATCTTTGGATGATATTAATGTTGCTTTTTTGGCACAACCCTACAATTGTATGCCATAAGTCCATTCGGGCATTAAAATTTGTATGTATAACAAAAGTTGATTATGTACTGCCACTGGCGAAGATCTCCTAAGTAACCAGTACATTTTTTTATATCGCAAATCCAACTCTTTTCTTTTCGCGTAATTTGGCGTCGAGTGTCATTCCTAGATATTAAGCAGTATCTGCGTATGGAACTGCAGCTCTTCGGTTGTTGATATAATAATAATATAATATCTAGGGACAGTGTCACACAGATCATCCTAGCCCCAAACTAAGCAAAGCTTGTGCTATGGGTACCAGGCGACGATATACATACTTATATAGATAGATAAATACTTAAATACATAGAAAACATCCATGACTCAGAAACAAATATTCGTGCTCATCACACAAATATTTGCACTTACCGGGATTCGAACCCAGAACCACCAGCTTCGTAGGCAGGAGCACTACCAACTAGACTACGGTGACCATACGGTAAATATACGGTAGCATATCGCATTCCGGCTTGATTAAACTGAAAATTAGCGGAATTAACACTACATATTTATTTTCTATTTTGAACAAATTATTAATTAAAAATTAGATGGGCCTCCGATATCAGAAAAGGGATATAATCTATGTTTTATTCGACGTTAATATAAGCGGTCAAATTTTGTATGATAACGGAACCGGTCTTATGCGATCCGAATCGCACTTGGCTAGTTTTTTATCAGTATTTCTGTAATACTTTACATTTGAAAGTTAGTTATATTAAAACATTTATTCAACATATTCAAATTGAATACGCTAAATTATCATGTTTGATATCGGGTTCATTGACATTAAATTTGACAAGAAATAAAAAGGTTATGTGCCATCTATTGGCATTTTTGACCTCCAAGCTTTTTGTAGGTATTTTCTGTAAGAAGTAACATAACCGTAAGAATATAGTTTTGAATAGTTTTCTGATTTTTTTTAATGGTGCCACCATTATAAAATACTAATGGAAAAATAATAATTTTATACTTGCTTTGGTCTGCGGTTCTACTACTAAATTAGGAAGGTCTACGCTCATTAAATATCGCATTTAATGAGCGTATACCTTCCACAAATATAGTAGGTACACACAGATACATATCAGGCTATACATTTCCAATATAAGCTGACTTATCATTGTATGGAAATTCTATACAACGCGAGATCATCTTGTACTGGAAACATGTAGCTTGATGTGTAGCCGTGTGTACCAGCCTCTTTACATCGATATATGCTTACTTTGGTGTTTAATAGGGTACCCAAGAGGATCAGAGAACTACCACTGATACGTATGAAAACAGTTTTAAAACAGTGGCTTATAGATAAGGTCTTCTGAATTCTTTGACCATAAGGAGTGAATTCATGATTATAATTATTGACATATTCTGATTATTGATTATTTATTTTTATAATACTATGATGGTCTTTTCTTATTATTATGTTTTAGATTATATTACAATAATTAATTCTATAGTTATTAAGACTACATGTAAAAATATATATTCGCATGTCTCTGTAGACAAAATGTGTGAACTTAAACCTTATGTAAACATCCTGTATGTACCACGTTTTAAGCGAAATAAATACCTTACTTTCTCATACTTCCATCCTACTATCGTACTAATATCCTACTAATACAATAAACACAAAAGTTTGTGAGTATGGATGTCTGATGTTTGTTACTTTTTCACGTCAAAACTACTGAACGGATTTGATCAAACTTTGTAGTAATAAAACTTACATATCAGAATAACACATAGGCTATAATTTATCAAGTATCCCATTTTCGTTATTAACTATAACTTACAAATAACATTATTTACGTTAGTTTAGGACACTATCAATTAATAAATTCAATTTACATACTTTCACACGGCCGTTTGATCCCAAATTAAACAGAGCTTGTACTATGGAACCCAGATACCTGATATACTACATATACTACTTTTCTTTTGTGAATACATACTTATAATGATATATACATACTTATTATGATAATTAGACCCACACAGGATAAACAGACATGTTCATGCACACATATATTATATCTGTCCTGGGGCTCAACTGGGGCGTTCAAATAAATAAAGGTTAAAAATTACTAATCAATAGATAAATCGGCTTCCCCGTTGACAATCGATTCCGGACTATTTATGACGTCATATGTGCTCATTGAAGCCGATTTAACTATTGATTAAGCCATTTTTAACCTTGATATATTTGAACGCCATTTAAGAAATCGATGTTCGGTGACTTAGCCGGTAGAGGGTAGGAATAGAAGGCACAAGTATTTACCAATTACTAACCACACTGCTGAAATGACATATTACTTATTCTTAATTATATATTATTTGTCAGATATCTAAAAATAAATCAAAAGTCAGAAGCTCTTGAGGACTTCAAACATTGTGTAGGAAGTTGGGTACTTTACTACACTTTAAATTCAAATCACACACTTACGAGGCGTTAGACGTTCCAAACCAAGTGTTTCAACAGTCGTAAAATATTTGATATTTGGATCTCACGGTTTGAGTAGGGTAGAAGTACATGTTTATGTCTATGACACATTGGTATAACACAATAAGAAATGTTTTAAAGAAGAGAAAAGCCTTCCTCTTCTGGTCTAATGTTCGACCGCAGGGCCGATTTAATGACACCTGTCGGATCAGAAAATTTTAAGCCACATTAAAGCAAATTTCAGTTTTTGGCGCCAACGTGGAACAAGACATATTATCGATGCATATTGGAACGAAGTTCCTTATCGCGCGTTGTGAAAGGGGCCTAGACGGAAAAAATTCTAACGAAAAGTTGCCACGACACTTTTTGCAGCTGTGCAGCGTGCGCATGTTTCTCTGTCTCTCTCTCTCTGTCTTATAGAAAGCAAGCCAGATATTTTCATTTCTATTTCGCATTGAACTGTGTGGTGTCGCGACGATTGTTTATGTTGAGTGTATATAGGTTTTTTGTATAATAATATAATAAATAATAAGAAATAACTTCGTTCCATCCGGGTGTCCCTTGACACCTCTCAAGTTTTTTTATCTTAAAACTGGTGTAAATGTGTTTTTATGTGTCAATATGGCGGATCTCTAGGGTTCCATACCGAAAGGGTAAAACGGGGCCCTATTACTAAGACTCCGCTGTCTGTCCGCCTGTCGTCTGTCACCAGACTGTATCTCATGAACCGTGCTAGTAGCTAGTTGAAATTTCCACAGATGACATATATTTGTTACCACTACTTATAACATAAAAAAACATACACATATTTAAGGGGGCTACAACAATCGCGATTTTTATTGATAATGGTACGGAACCCTTCGTTCGCGAGGCCGACTCGCACTTGGCCGGTTTTATTTAACATAACGTCTTCGGCAATAAATACAAGTGTAGGATAGTGGCATGCTACCATGAATTGTGTTTATCCGAGTTGATTTCAAAATTCCATAGAAGCCTCTAGTAAAGTCTCCACTCCTTTACTGCCGCGCAATTTATAAAAGCAGTAAAGAACATGTGGTTTTTACTGCGTTTATGAATTACAAGGCAGTTTACTGGGGTAGGAATTTGACTTGAATATGACGAAATTTACTTGACTTTGACTTAATGACGAAAACACTCAATAACTAATGTTGAATTCATGTGTATAAATAACTTTATTTATCAAATTACTTGACACTGCAGATACTCTTAACCAGTGAGTTCATATAAAAAGAAACAAATTTCACGTAATTTGTTCTGAAATAACAGATGTCAAGTTTATATTTTATTTATTTAACATTTTGAAATACACAAGAATAATTATAAGTAGCATTCGTAAACCACTGAGTTTTGTAATTCATTCTACACTAATAACTCATTCACTCTAAGGGTTTGTTTCACAATGTTTAGATAAAGTGTCGGATAGCGAACTACCAAATAAATAAACTGACAGATATCAGTTCTGGATAAAACACATTGCTTTTCACCACCACCTTCCCGATAAATATTTGCCAGACAGCTATTCGGCAGTTACTAATAGGTAGGTTTGGCAACGTCGCATTTTGTTGTTCCGTCTTACGAAACAGATAACCTATAAATACATTTCTTATGATAAACACACCTAAAAATATCTTTTTACTAAATTTTTATGGTTAGCATTTTCAGGTTTGCATAAATATTTTCAAATTTATCTTTTAACTATTATTTTATCAAATAAAAATACATACATACATTGATTTTATTTGCGTGAAATTAAACGTACGAAAGTCAAATAAATAGACGTCAAATATTAATGTCAACAAATGTTTGTTGCGGTGTTTCGGTGGTGTTTTTCTTAGCGGTGTCGGATTTATGCGCGGTTCACGATCAAATAATTCATCAATTTCTTCCTCAATAGTATCAAATTTTACCATTTTATTCTAACAATAAACACCACCGAAATAAGAATCGAATGACATCTGTCAGATATCTTATCCATCAGTTAACTTTGCTATCTGAAGCTTGATCTGGCCAATAGTTTACTTTGCAGTTTATTTGCCAGTTAGTACTATTTATGGATTTTGAAACGCAAACGATGTCTTTATTCGATCGATAAGTTGGAAGTAGCTTATTCGGGACTTTATCTGGACATTGTGAAACAGCCCCTTAGTATAATACAGTTCGTATCACAGTTTACAAAAATATAAAATCATATATATTTAGACTGCATGTGTGGTTCAAGTTCCACTAAGGACAACTATTTGTGTGACTGATAAGTAAATAGTTGTTCTGAGTCTGGATGTAATTTGTGTCCGTCTATTATATGTTTGTAAAGAACCCCGCGACACAGGGATTAGACTCCCTAATGCGGGCGTTGTCTTAAAAAAAACTTACCTTGAACAATCATATCCTGTTTTCGTAGTCTATAAAAGCAAAATCATTCATTAATACGTCACCTGAATACTGATTCAATATAATAAAATATATCTAAACGTGTAGTATCGATGAATATAATATGGCGTAAACGGTGGTCCAACACGAAGGAGTTTATATGTCAGGTAGTCATAGTATGTTTTACACCAAAGTTACGCCATTGCGGCGTATAAAAAATTTTTAACTCATATAATTTGCTAAAGTTTGTAGTAAAGAAAAAGTATTTTCTTTTAATTTTAAATAGTAGGTTGTTGCATCAAGGGTAAATTGAGATAAACGTACGAGTGTTATGGTGGTGTCCGAGCACATGCGAGGGCACTAGATTAAGACGAGTGCATTAATTACTCACTCAAGCAAGGTACGTAATATTCTTTTCATTCAACTAAATAACAACTTCCTACCGTTATAAAATATACAATTTCCATTTTTAAATCTTTCTTGCTAAATATGGAGCATCAAAGTTTTACAATGGTACAAATTGCGCTCCATTTGTTTTTTTTTTCCGTCGGTTTTATTCAGCCGATTTTTTTTATCAGCCAGTATCTTTTTGACTTAATGCATACTTTTTATAGTAAACTTAATTGGAGATATTAAACCTGTGGTAAACTTATATCGAGATAAATAATAAAAAACAGTGCGTTAATGAAAAACTGTGCAATCATGAGATTTCATATAACATTTTTTGGTTTGGTTCTACGCAAAACATAGGTCCTTGGTCGGTTTTGTAGTGATAAATGATAACATTCCTACGTAGTTGAAAGAAAATATATTTACCTACAGAAGATTAGATTTATTATCATTATATAAGCCACGACGACCACTGCTGGGCTTCAAAAACTTTCACAATTACCATTGTCTTGCGCTACCTGGATCCTGCGGCGATGACATCACATTTTCATTTAGATTATTATAATATTAATAACTTAAAAGAGTACAAAAGGTGGCCTCAGATATTAGTCTTTTTTCAATTTAAGCTACTGGTTAAGAGCCTTCTGCGCTAGCCAAATGCTCATTGCCTTCAATTCCTTAATTTTAATATACATACATACATACATAGACTCACGCCTGTTTCCCAGAGGGGTAGGCAGAGACAACGGATTTCCATTTGTCACGATCTTTGCATACTTCTTTTGCCTCGATTACTGTCATTATATTCTTCATACATGCTCGCCGGTTTAGGGTACTTCTGACCTGCCCTTTCTTCAGAACATCTCCAATTTGGTCAGAGAATGTTCGACGTGGTCTTCCCCTTCCGGTTGTCCCATTCACACAGACCAGGTATACTTCTTTAGTCAATCTTCTTTCATTCATCCTTTCTAAATGGCCAAACCATCTCACCATGCCTTTTTCAATCTTTGTGACTACATCCTCCTTCACACCACAACGCTCTCTTACATCAGTATTTCGAATTCTGTCTCTCAAAGTCACACCACACATACTTCTCAGAGCTCTCATTTCCACTGCATTTATTTTACTTTCATTATTTTTCTGCCAAACCCAACTTTCACTTCCATACATTAAAGTTGGCACTAACACTCCATCGTGCACGGCTAGTCGAGCCTTCTTTGATACTTGCCGGCTACTCATAAAGGCGTGTAGTGCCCCATTCACTCTGTTCCCCGCATTTACTCTTCTAACAATATCTTTTTCATATTTCCCATCTCTCGTAAACAAAGTTCCCAAATATACAAACTCATTCACCTGTTCGACTTTCTCTCCTCCAATCACAATATTACACGTTGTCGTGTATTCACCCCTCTCAAATACCATTACTTTCGTCGTACCTACATTCATTTTCATCCCTTTCCTTTCAAAAGATTCATGCATACTTGTTACCATCACCTGCAACTCGTCCGCCGATGATGCAAGTAAAACTTGATCATCAGCGTAAAGCAGACATTTGATGAGTAACTCATCCATCCTTACACCGCATTCACTTTCTTTCAAATCTTTTAAACAGCTATCCATGAATAGGTTAAACAACCACGGTGACGCTACACATCCCTGTCTAACACCCTTTTGGATGCTAAACCACTCGGTGTATGACCCGTTAATCCTCACGCAAGCTCTGGAATCCCTATAAAGAGATTTTAGTGCTTGAACAAGGTTGTCGTTCAACCCATACATGGACAGTACCGACCATAGTTCACTCCTCAACACTCTATCGTAGGCCTTTTCTAAGTCTACGAAGGCACAGTAAACCTTTTGGTTTTTGCCCAAAAACTTCTCTACTATGCTTCGCAGAGAAAAGACCTGATCCGTGCATCCCATTCCTTTCCGAAAACCTGCCTGTGCATCCCATATTTTCGCATCGGTTTCTTTCACAACTCTTTCAACCAATACTTTTGCATACAACTTACCAACGACGCTGAGTAGACTAATGCCCCTATGGTTTTTACAGTCTTGCCGTGAGCCTTTTCCTTTGTAAAGAGGTACGATGACAGCCTCGCACCAATCACTTGGCACTTGGCCGGTGGTATAGCATAAATTGAATAGGCTGCACAGGTGACTCGCTATGACACCATGTCCAGCCTTCAGCATCTCGGAAGTTATCCTGTCATACCCTGGTGACTTACCTGATTTCATACCCTTAATAGCTTTCACAATCTCATCCATACCAATGTCATCTTTACATTTGTTCTTGTCTATACTTAGTGAACTACGTTCACTCTCTGTTACACCTCTTTCATACAAACTTTCAAAATACTCCTTCCAACGTTTTAACACGCATTCTTCCCCTTTCACTATATTTCCATCTTGGTCTCGTATGGATTTCAGTTCTGAGGTTTGAGTTATGCCTCTTACTGATCTAACGGATTTCCAGAAAATCTTAATGTTCGTCTGAAAATCGTTAGACAACCTTCTATCAAAATTATCCTTTTGTTCATTTTTCTTTTCATTCACCACATCCTTTACAATTCCTTTCATTTTCCTATAATCATTCCAGGCCCTTTCTATATCCTCATTCGTCGCCTTATGCATTCGTTCGTTTGCTCTGGTGGCTAGCCAGTCTAACCACGCTTTCTTCTTTTCACATACAACTTTTTGTACACTTTTATCCCACCAAATATTCTTCATCTTTCTTCCTCTTCGTCTCTTTATTACACCACATACTTCACCAGCTACACTCACCACACCTTCTTTGACTACCTTCCATAGCTCTTCTACTTCTCTTATGTCTTCAGATCCCTCAAACTTCTCAACCAACTTACTTTTGTACTCATCTGCCACTTCTTCCTCTTGCAGTTCCTCTACTTTTATTCTCTCTAGTACACTTTTAGTCTCAGGGATTCGGTGGCGCCATCCTTTGAATAGACCACTTATTCGGCTCATTACCAGAAAGTGGTCTGTATGGATTGCGGTCCCACGATAGACTCTTGTGTCTAGAACATTCTTTCTCAGTCTTTCATCTACAATCACGAAGTCAATCATACTTTTTCTCACAGTTTTCCTCTCTCGTGTAAACGTATGGATTCTTTTATGTTCAAACATAGTATTTGTAACACAAAGACCCCATTCCAAACATATCTCAAGCAGACTGTACCCATTCTCATTCTCACTCTCGTCACCGAATTGACCTAGTACTCTTTCAAAACCATCACGTTTTACCCCAACCCATCCATTAAAATCACCTAACATTATTACTCTTTCATTATACTTTCATTTTAATATAGTATTTATTATTTAATATAATAGATTAGTAACTTGTTATTTATTTTAGGATTTAAGAAATTTATCTGAGAAAACAGACACGGACGGACGAATTAATTTTTTTTGTAAATTTTATGCTGTATTCGACTATGTTTATGTAGGTACCGCATTGTGAGCTTGACAAGTACAGGTGTATGTTAATACCCAAGTGCTGAGTAAATTTCATTATTTCATTTAATTTACCCTTAACTTTAATAATAGTAACATAATAGATTAAAGCAGACTTGTTCAGCATCCTTTTAACGGATCTGTTATCACTTTATCAGCCAATTAAATACAAACGCGACTTCAAGGCGGTCAGAGTTCAGTAGTCTGAAAATACTTAAGGCCCAGAATTCAGCGTGCAGCTAGCTCGCTCACCCATTAAGATAATTATAGGATATAAAATTATTGGCTTCTCATTTGAAAAATTTCGATTAATATTACAATGTACTCAGAACAAGTAGCCAAGTCAGTAAAAACAATTTTGCGTGTTTATATTTTTTGCAATGTCCACTAAACATTTGGACGTAAGTACTGTTTCTCCTATTTCTTTGGATTAATAAAAAACAGTTCTTTTTATAGCTTAAAAAATCTCTGCGTTAATCTACGAACGATATAGTAATTAAAATTAAAAAGACCCGCCGCGTGATTTAATTTACGATTTCCCATTTTTATAAGATTAGATTTACGCTTGACATTGCGAATATATATGCTATAAAATTAAAATTTAACATACATGTATGTCACGCGATTTTGAAGTTGTGTGTACATATATATATATATATATATATAAACTACAAGTCGGTTGTACCAATTTTCAAAACAAATTTATGTTGTTTTTACAAATTTTAGTAATATACTAAAATTAAATTATTGGTGCCTGGTGAAGCAGCGGAAGCCTTTTAGTCTGACTGTAAACAAAAGGTCAAGTATAAATAAAAAATAATCTGTCGCGTATTCTAAAGGACGCGCAGAAATGTAACAATAAAAAAATATGTACACGCCAGATATTCACCACATAATGTTAAAATTTTAAAATGTATCGAATTTTTCATTAGATTCACTCATCTTGACAGTACAAAAACAAATGAAAATCACAAATTTTCCTAAATTGAATTTGGAACTATGATCTTTAAAATTTAAACATTTTAGATGATACTAAAACCCGCCAGATACAAATAGTATAGCCAAAGAGATTTTATGACAAATTCAAACATACTATAATGCGAAAAGACTTTTTCCCTAATCTAATATTACTCCAAATTCAAAATGGATCTACAGATCACAGATTGTGTTCTCTTTCTTATTTAATCTTATTATAAAAAACTGGATCCCATAAAGAACTAATTACCTAAATTATGTTTGTAATTTGGTTTATATTGGTGAATTAACAGTAGTACAAAAAATATTGAATCCTAAAATGGCGCCTTCAATTTTATGTTGGACCACAAACTAGTCTCCTACTGATTTGTCACACATATAATAAATAAACAGTCTTCCTTATGAACTCTTAACTAATTTATTGACACTAAAAATTAATTGTTAATTTAATACAATAAATGTCAAATGTAAATATTTTAAATACATTTTGCATACCATCCAGTCACGATCCGCGTCTGTAATATAACGCATCTGTGGCCTCACAGCTAAATGTAACCTTTTACGGAGATCAGGCATGTTATATGATTATTATACATTTACTAATACATGTGGAATACATTCTAAGCTACTCCTATGCTATTGGTATGGTTGATTGCATACATAATAATACATCCAATAATAATAATATCCCGGGACATTAGATCGCAAATTAAGCAGTGCTTGTACGATGGAAATCAGATAACTTGATATAATACATATACTACTTTTCTTTTGTAAATGAATAGTTATATAGATAGTACACCCAGAGATAGGACAAACATACATATTCATTCACATTATCTTCATCTCACACAAGAACAACTTGATAAACTTGAGCGACTCCCTAATTACGCAAAAACAATTTATTAAGATACGTAAGTAATTTTCTGATTCATTTTGTATGGAACTCCTTTTATGGTGATGTCTCGAGAATAGATGGTGACATTTTTAGGGTTCCGTAGTGAAATGGCAAAAAACGGAACCCTTATAGATTCGTCATGTCTGTCTGTCTGTCTGTCCGTCCGTATGTCACGGCCACTTTTTTCCGAAACTGTAAGAGCTGTACTGTTAAAACTTGGTAAGTAGATGTATTCGGTGAACCGCATTAAGATTTTTACACAAAAATAGAAAAAGAACAATAATTTTGGGGGTCGCCATACATAGGACTGAAACTCAAAAAAATTTTTTTCTTCGTACCCATATCTGTGGGATGTCTATGGATAGGTCTTCAAAAATGATATTGAGGTTTCTAATACATTTTTTTCTAAACTGAATAGTTTGCGCGAGAGACACTTCCAAAGTGGTAAAATGTGTGTCCCCCCCCCCCCCTGTAACTTCTAAAATAAGAAAAAAATAAAACTAAAAACAATATATGATGTACATTACCATGCAAACTAACAACGAAAATTGGTTTGAACGAGATCTAGCTAGTAGTTTATTTTTAATACGTCATAAATCGTAAACCGCAATTTCCTTTCATTAAATCAACTGAAATACTTGCTGCTACGGAACCCTTCATGGGTGAGTCCGACTCGCACTTGGCCGGTTTTTTATGTGATATAATGAAATTTATTCAGTACTTGGGTATTAACATACACTTGCACTTGTTAAGCAAACAATGCAGTACATAAACATAGTCAAATACAATAATAAAGTAACAAAAAATACATGAATTATCCGTCCATGCGGACTGTTTTATCACATAATATGTTTTTGTTATAATCTAAATCTCTTTAATTTTTTAATTTTAATAATATAGTAAGTACTCAATTTTTATTTTATTTTTTTAATTATTTTATTTATATAAAGATATATTATTTCGATATCTTGAAATAAATTATTATTTTTTAATTCTGTACTATTATATATTAAAAATTACACGGAATGTTAAAACATTTATACAATTTATTCTATAATGGTAGTGATATTTAGCTAGCTTGTATTAAGTTAGTGTCAAGGAGATTATGTTTATTATAATGATTGATGTCTTCTATGATTCACAACTGGGCCCGGCACATTAGGGTTATAGGACTTTTATCACGATATTAGTTTAATAAATATAGGTTTATATCAGTCCTGTATATTCTTCTTCTTCTTGTTAGCGTGTTGATGGCAAACTTATTAAATTTTGTGGCCCAAAACGAGGCAGTAGTGATTGCCCTGCTTGTGGCAGTCTGAAGATCCTGCCATGAACATGTGGATGGCCAGTCTGGGCTCGATGTCAGGTGGGCCATGGATTGGTACCGGTGCTCCGGAAATACAGTCCATTATGGGGTTGCTTTTTTTGGGGCTGGATTTGGACAGTCCCCATTTAGACATGATTTCTGAAATTTTTTGATCTATTATAGAATTCCTATTGGACTCGATGGATACGGCTGTGATCAAATACCTACCATTCCAATTTTCAGATCAGGAAATAGTCTTCTGGGACAGTTAGCACACAGTAATAAAAAATAATATTAACATTTATCCACGAAATAATACTGTTAATGTGATCTAAAGCTTATGGTCATAACATTTAAGTATGTTATTGTACTTGACCTTTTAATCATGCCCGCCGACATGTTGGCATACGAGTATGTCAATCATATTGATCAATGAACCACCTTGATTGACATTCGATTTAATATTTTTGCCGAGAAGAAATAATAAAGACACATGTTGTCAAGCAACATTGTAGAAATGTCAAAATATTTCTTAACTTCAGCCATATTTTTTCCAGACAGTATATGATTAATGAGATATTATTACTGCCCCGTTAGTCTGGCGGTGATCAACCACAGATAATGAAGTCCTGTGTTCAAGTCCTGCATCTAGCCAAAAAGTGTTTTGTGATTATTGTGTAAAAGAAATTTCTAATCAGCAGGTCGACGACACCGAGGCCATGGAGAGCAGTCGGTTCTGTACCGTCTTTCCGGTTGTGTGGCTTGTGTAGCTCTCATCGGATCTCCTGAGTGAAGGAAAATAGTAAAAGCCTCTGTGTGTTGCGCACACACTTGTCCTCTATCTATACACGCTTAGATGGCTAGTCTCCATTAAGACTGGCCGCTATGGCCGAAATTCGACCAGAACTAAGTTAGAATTAGGATTATAATGCTTTGTAAATTTTTTATAATATTTTTAACAAGTTTATACAATCTAAATTTATATTTATCGTTTTAAATCGTTTTTCAAGTAAATATGTCTACACGTGTGGAGTAGTGGTTAAAACAATCACCTCGTCACTTTCAGTCCCGAATTCGATTCCCACCCAGGACCACTAATAATTGTCAACAATGCCATTAGTAGTTTGGGTAAAGTTCCCTACGGCACAGGGATTCCATGCCCTATATATTGTTAACGATGTCATATAAAATACCTACTTATTTTAAAGATTTCGCAATATTTTTATTTGATACTAGCTGTGCCTCGCGGTTTTACCCGCGAAGCCTATATGTTGACCCGACCTCTTAGTAATATCAATACAAAATTTGAAGTAATCCAGTAATCCATGCAGTGCTTTTTGAGTTTAGCCCGGACTTACATACAGACGCACAGACAAAAATTCTGAAAACTATATTTTTGGCTTCGATATCGATTGTAGATCACGCCCCAAGTATCCTTTTAAAAAAATATTCAATGTACAGTTTTGACTTTCCTACGATTTTATTATATGTATAGATAATAGATAGAAGACATTTTGCACGTATCCGCTTATATTAAGATTGTTGTAAAGTGATTATAATATTCTATTAGACCTTACTGCTGAATTGTGAGCTTGATAAGTACAAGTATATGTAAATATTTAAGTGCTGAATAAATTGTACTATGTATTTCATAATAATACCATGAATCCTACGTCTGTATAATAGAATAGAATACTCAATTTTGCAAAACTGAAGTGGCAGTGGGCGGGGCACATAGCTCGTAGAACCGATGGCCGTTGGGGCAGAAAGGTTCTTGAGTGGCGACCACGAACCGGAAGATGCAGCGTGGGCAGGCCCCCTACAAGATGGACCGATGATCTTGTGCGGGACGTTGGAAACTGCTGGATGCGAATAGCGCAAGACCGGCAATTGTAGAGATCTTTGGGGGAGGACTTTGTCCAGCAGTGGACGTCTTTCGGCTGATATGATGATGTTGATGACTCGATTTTATGTATACCATAGAAATATATGTTTCAACATGTTTGACACTCAATGCAGTACAATATGTTATCGCATAAAGCGGTGTCTTCAGGACATCTGACTAAGACCCTAAACTATATACTTTGAATAAGGCATATTTATACAAAATTTAAGCAGATTTTGCCTTGCTGTGTGGCTGACTGTAAAAAATATCGCCAATCCATTTCATCCCGTGGGGGGCATAGAAGTCAACCCAAGGGAATATCTCCCAGAGAAAGGGCAACACCGTCCCTCTGTGTACTATGACCATCAAACTGCGAACGCCAACCCGTCTGCCAAGCGTGGCGATTATGGTATAAGTTATGAACACAACTCCATTATGAAAATCATTTGAGGAATTTATTAGACCATATTTTAGTTTTTTCTTCGATTATCTTGTTTATAACTAAAGTTTTAGTAACATAGCATATTCTATTTCAAAGTCAAAGTCAAAATCAAAGTCAAAGGCACAAATTATTTATTCCGTAAAAAAATTACATTTATGTGGAATCGTCATTTTTTATTACCCTACCGTGCAGTGCATGACGTGGCAGCTACTGAGAAACACTGCCAGAAAACCCAGTAGGAATCCTTTTTTAAAATAAAATATACTTAAGATTAATTACAATATTGTGAAAATAACATAACACAAGATAAATAAAAGAAACTATGACGGGCCAAAACATTATTTTATTTTTAAGTAAATATTACTGACGAGGCCATATTATTTTTAAGTAAATCCAGAAGGACACAAAACTATATAGAGTATTCATATATTATATATATATATTATATATATTCTATGTATATATCTTAGTAGGTAAGTACAACTACAATAATGTCAAAATATTAATAATTTCCATCAAGAGATTTTTTTGTGACGGCTGATAAACGTATCTTTTACCCTACCAGTTTTAGCTATGGTAACAGTTTGGCGACAGAAAGAGTAATAAAATAAAACAAATATATTCAAGTTACTTATATAAATATTACTGACGAGGCATAACATAATTTTAAGAATTACCAACACTTCCTACTTTTGCATGAGAAAATACGGTTCACAATTTTAATCAATTTTTATACTATATTATGATTATATTATTTTTATACTATATAATAATTAACGTGTACTACTCGTTATACTTTTTATTATTATTATTGTTTTATTGTCAACAATGCCATTAGTAGTTTGGTTAAAGTTCCCCGCGGCACAGGGATTCCATGCCCTATATATTGTTAACGATGTCATATAAAATACCTACTTATTTTAAAGATTTCGCAATATTTTTATTTGATACTAGCTGTGCCTCGCGGTTTTACCCGCGAAGCCTATATGTTGACCCGACCTCTTAGTAATATCAATACAAAATTTGAAGTAATCCAGTAATCCATGCAGTGCTTTTTGAGTTTAGCCCGGACTTACGTATGTAAGTCCGGGCTAGCTAGTTATCAGAATTTTTGTCTGTGCGTCTGTATAGACGCACAGACAAAAATTCTGAAAACTATATTTTTGGCTTCGATATCGATTGTAGATCACGCCCCAAGTATCCTTTTTAAAAAATATTCAATGTACAGTTTTGACTTTCCTACGATTTTATTATATGTATAGATAATAGATAGAAGACATTTTGCACGTATCCGCTTATATTAAGATTGTTGTAAAGTGATTATAATATTCTATTAGACCTTACTGCTGAATTGTGAGCTTGATAAGTACAAGTATATGTAAATATTTAAGTGCTGAATAAATTGTACTATGTATTTCATAATAATACCATGAATCCTACGTCTGTATAATAGAATAGAATACTCAATTTTGCAAAACTGAAGTGGCAGTGGGCGGGGCACATAGCTCGTAGAACCGATGGCCGTTGGGGCAGAAAGGTTCTTGAGTGGCGACCACGAACCGGAAGATGCAGCGTGGGCAGGCCCCCTACAAGATGGACCGATGATCTTGTGCGGGACGTTGGAAACTGCTGGATGCGAATAGCGCAAGACCGGCAATTGTAGAGATCTTTGGGGGAGGACTTTGTCCAGCAGTGGACGTCTTTCGGCTGATATGATGATGTTGATGACTCGATTTTATGTATACCATAGAAATATATGTTTCAACATGTTTGACACCCAATGCAGTACAATATGTTATCGCATAAAGCGGTGTCTTCAGGACATCTGACTAAGACCCTAAACTATATACTTTGAATAAGGCATATTTATACAAAATTTAAGCAGATTTTGCCTTGCTGTGTGGCTGACTGTAAAAAATATCGCCAATCCATTTCATCCCGTGGGGGGCATAGAAGTCAACCCAAGGGAATATCTCCCAGAGAAAGGGCAACACCGTCCCTCTGTGTACTATGACCATCAAACTGCGAACGCCAACCCGTCTGCCAAGCGTGGCGATTATGGTATAAGTTATGAACACAACTCCATTATGAAAATCATTTGAGGAATTTATTAGACCATATTTTAGTTTTTTCTTCGATTATCTTGTTTATAACTAAAGTTTTAGTAACATAGCATATTCTATTTCAAAGTCAAAGTCAAAATCAAAGTCAAAGGCACAAATTATTTATTCCGTAAAAAAATTACATTTATGTGGAATCGTCATTTTTTATTACCCTACCGTGCAGTGCATGACGTGGCAGCTACTGAGAAACACTGCCAGAAAACCCAGTAGGAATCCTTTTTTAAAATAAAATATACTTAAGATTAATTACAATATTGTGAAAATAACATAACACAAGATAAATAAAAGAAACTATGACGGGCCAAAACATTATTTTATTTTTAAGTAAATATTACTGACGAGGCCATATTATTTTTAAGTAAATCCAGAAGGACACAAAACTATATAGAGTATTCATATATTATATATATATATTATATATATTCTATGTATATATCTTAGTAGGTAAGTACAACTACAATAATGTCAAAATATTAATAATTTCCATCAAGAGATTTTTTTGTGACGGCTGATAAACGTATCTTTTACCCTACCAGTTTTAGCTATGGTAACAGTTTGGCGACAGAAAGAGTAATAAAATAAAACAAATATATTCAAGTTACTTATATAAATATTACTGACGAGGCATAACATAATTTTAAGAATTACCAACACTTCCTACTTTTGCATGAGAAAATACGGTTCACAATTTTAATCAATTTTTATACTATATTATGATTATATTATTTTTATACTATATAATAATTAACGTGTACTACTCGTTATACTTTTTATTATTATTATTGTTTGTTTGGGGCTTGATGCCTTGATGGCATCTTGCTACCTCGACCATTACTGATCTATTGTAGCAAAGCTCCTTTGACTTTTGTCACAAACTTTTGTTAAAAACTGCTCAATCCTACAGCTTCCAAAAACTCCCAGATTGATTGTGCAGTGAGTGTTTGTATCTCTTCAGGTTGCATTATATGCTGTCCTAAGTGGATACTTCTACAACGCATTAGTGGCCCGCACGAGCACAGAATATACAAAGGAGTTTCCTCTGATTCTTGGCAGAATCTGCAAGTTGTGCTGTCGGCCAACTTTAGGTTGAACATGTGCTTATTCAGCTTGCAGTGTCCGTTATACTTTTACTTCATCATCATCATATCAGCCGAAAGACGCCCACTGCTGGACAAAGGCCTCCCCCAAAGATCTCCACAATTGCCGGTCTTGCACTATCCGCATCCAGCGATTTCCAGCGACTCTCACAAGATCATCGGTACATCTTGTAGGGAGCCTGCCCACACTACGTCTTCCGGTACTTTTGGAGCCCAGAAAGAATAACAGGGCCACCCCATGCCATTCCGTGGGTATCGTAAAAGGCGACTGGGATCCAGCGGGTAGTGTGGCAGCAGCGCCACCTGTGTACTAGCTACCACCTAACTGTGGTCACCAACTCGCGTGCCAAGCGCGGTGACTAAGGCAAACTCTTCCAAATAATAATATCTAATATCTAGGGACAGTGTCACACAGATCTTTCTAGCCCCAAACTAAGCAAAGCTTGTACTATGAGTACCAGGCGACGATATACATACTTATATAGATAGGTAAATACTTAAATACATAGAAAACATCCATGACTCAGAAACAAATATCGTGCTCATCACACAAATATTTGCACATACCGGGATTCGAACCCAGAACCACGAGCTTCGTAGGCAGGAGCACTACCAACTAGGCTACGGTGACCAAATGGCAACGATATAGAAACCTTTGGGAGAGGCGTATGGCCAGCCGTAGACGATATCAGTCAAATGTTTTAAGTTCAAAGAAGCTAGGTATCTAATAGTTCTAAACACGGCTCAGGTTGGTCATGTTTTGTCTCATTCGCTCTATTGTAAAATGAAGATTGAATGGCGAAGACAAAACATTGCTCAAGCTGATACGTGTTTACCAAGAGGATAATTTTCCTACCTATTGTACAGGAAAAGTGTATCAAATTTTTAAACACACCAGAAAAATATAACTTCGCTTAGGTTACATAACAGGATTTGCATCTAATATTTAACTGCCAGCGCATCCAGCTACCCCAATCCGTCGAATTTCTTTTATAGATTTTCAACTTTATAACAAAAGCACAAGGTTCACAATCATTTGAGGAAATTTGGCAGATTGGAGTAACTTGATGTGCTGGCATCTGTACTTGATACGGTACTATTTATCTCTAACCTCGTCACGTGTTATTTACGACCTCCTTATCTTGCACTAGATAGTGAGTGGTCGTAATAAGTACAGAACTTATATTTCGCCAATTATAAACAAGTTTCCGTAGTGTAGCGGTTATCACGTGTGCTTCACACGCACAAGGCCCCCGGTTCGATCCCGGGCGGAAACAATTAACTCTTTTTGTTGAATATTGACACTTAATTTTAACATCAACAATTATTTTCATATTAAAATGTCTCCATAATAAATATGTTTTTTTATGTACTACACAATTATTGTATATATTTTTTTTCATCATATTACAATAGGTATATCATTTTTTAAATTCTTTTTTTGAGATTCAATCAAATAGTTTTTATTATAAAAATGAAATTTACGATATCTGAATTACATAACGTAACATAAAGTGATTTTACCGTATAACACTTATTACCGGCATTCAAAAATTCAATTTCATAAAAATATATTCTACTTTAGTATTTATTTAGTACTAAATTATGCAACGCCATAATAATTAGATACCGTATTACTATAACCATAAATAATGCGATTTGCAAAAACCTGTGTACCGCCCTAAGACTATAAAATAAAATATTTTTTGCTTTCCATATAAAAAAAAGGAATGATTATTAATTGTTTTGTTTGGGAAGTTTGTGTTTTCTTTATGTATTTTAGATATTGACGGACTATATATTGTTCAGTTTCATATATTTTATTGTATTTCAAATATATAAAAATAAAATTATTTAAAGTTTTATATTTATAATTAAAAAAAAATAGTTTTATAAGCTTTTATGTAATGGTTCAACAATATTTTACATTCAATTTAAATAATATTATATGCAGTGTACAACCTTTTCTTATAGTCTTTTTTATCGTATGGGTAGAGGTTCCTAGTGTCAGAGTTGTTCAAGCCGCCCAGTATGCCTCAGACATTTCATTTCGACTGTTGTCTAACGACAACAACTAGGACCGACAGCTTAACGTGTCGTCTGAAGCACGGACACGCTCTGAAATAAATCACTTTAACGGTCACCCATCTATAAACTGATCGCGTGCCTAGGCGCTTTACCTCGCCGATCACTTACGGACTGTTTTTTAAGAGACGTCAATAAAAGAAGGTTATTAATTTAACTATAGGTATTTTCTTCTATTTTTTTGATGTGAAACATCTATAGCCGTCGCCACGCTCTACGATGGTATATATATATACAGTCTATATGCAGTAGTGTGTACGGTGTGGCGACGCGTTGCCATGCGCAATAGAGGCAACATCGAATATAACTATTACCGAAGTC
Source organism: Pseudoips prasinana (assembly GCA_951640165.1). NCBI lineage: Eukaryota > Metazoa > Arthropoda > Insecta > Lepidoptera > Nolidae > Pseudoips > Pseudoips prasinana. Next base: position 28,566,918 of record OX621246.1, read on the forward strand.
ACTGATTAAACGAATTAAGTAGTCACGATTTGAAATAAATTCGTAAATTTTTTAGATTATTCAGTAAATAGTCATCGTTATCTGGAAAAATATCGTAATATTTTATTTTATCATTATGACATATTTAGTTCCTATCACCACAATATGTTCTTTTCTGCATATTACTTTTACAAAATAATGTCGATGTTTCACATCTGCCAGGCGTCCCGTGACGGCTCGGATTTTTTTTATTTAATTAATGTATGCGATTTCTCAGTTTATTGAGAACGGATTATGGTAATTATGTATTCGTAAAGTAATGATTACTGATGGCCTGTTATAAAATTCTGTTTAAATCAGTTGTCATAAATAAAAAAAAAAAAATTTGATACGATTTTGTTAATTTTTTATCTTTTGTTGGTATGATTTTGAAGCAACTTCAATATAACGGGGTTATTGCCATAGAATGGGCAACATCGTTTTTCTGTGAACTATGACCATTAAACTGCGATCACCAACCCCTCTGCCCAGCGTGACGATTGTGGCATATCCCCCATTCTTTGTGTAGGCTTTTTGTCCAGCACTGGACGTACTTTGGCTGACATGATGATGACGATGAAGTTTTATTCGAGTATCTAAAACTTGGCCCTAAATTTCAAACATAAGTAAATATAAAATATACCTATTATATATTATTTACAGTAGCATTTGCTGAGGTAGACGCTATTCTTAGCTTGTACTGATAACGTTGCATGCTTCCAAGTGAACTCCTATGTAAACTAAACGTAATTAGTTATATTGTCTTTGATGTAAACTAGGTTAAGTTAATGATTATCTGTGCTTGTTGGGAATCTTTTTTTTTATTTTTCTATATAACGTCATGCATACACGTGCAACGCCCGCATGCAATCCAACATAAAAAAGTAAATAATAATCAAAAATTCATTTGCATAAAAGACTCCTTTCTATAATCTACACGGGGCGCCAAAACAATTGGGCTATTGTTCTTGCAAACTCAAAAAGTATTAAAACAATGCACTCGTGTAGACTCCGCTTTAGTTCCATTGATGCGGGCGCTTTTTAGACCATAAAAAGGGTTGTAATTGGATAGTGACGTCAGAACAAAGATGGAATTTCATTACTTATTAAATTGCCTCATGGTGCTTAGAGCCAGGTATCCTTACCGGTCCGGATTGGCGATGTTAAGCACCTATGCACGCTGTATACTTCAGCATGCAGCCATCTCACGGGCGCGGCGTTGGCGTGGTTGGCAAATGCTTGCTTTTCACGCCGGAGGTCGTGGGTTCGATTCCAAAATCACTTTATGGCCCGACCCGGGATTTGAACCCAGGACCTCATTATCTAACATTGAACACACGAACGCTAGACAAACGAGGCAGCTGTTTACTATGAAGCACTTAAATCAACTTTAAAAGTTTTTGTCGGTCTATCGCTTTGTATTTCACATTTAAAAGAACTGTTGGCGTGGTTGGTACATGCTTGCTTTGCACGCCGCAGGTCGTGGGTTCGATTCCCACCCAGGACAGATATTTGTGTGCATAAACATGTCTGTTTGTCCTGAGTCTGGTTGTAATTATTTATATAACTATATAATGTATGTATTTACAAAAGAAAAGTAGTAGGTATATGTACTATATCAGTTGTCTGGTTTCCATAGTAAAAGCTCTGCTTAGTATGGGATCATGGCCATGTGTAATATGTATGTAATAATGTCCCAGGATCATCAAATCTATTTGACGGGCCCGAAGCGTGTTTGGTAAAATATGCTTGCTTTGCACGCCACAGATCGTGGGTTCTATTCCCACCCAAGACAGCTATTTGCATGCATGAACATGTCTGTTTGTCCTGAGTCTGGGTGTAAATAAGTATTTATTTACAAAAGAAAAGTAGTACACCAGTTACCTGATTCCCATAGTACAATCTCTGCTTAGTTTTGGATCAGATGACCGTGTGTGAATAATGTCCTAAGATACTATTATTATTATTAATCAGCCGAAAGACGTCCACTGTTAGATATCGCCCAAAGGTGTCCTTCCGCAATTGCCGGTCTGCCATGATACATCGCTTTCCAACGACCATACAGAATGATCGGTCCATAGCATAGGAAGGCTCTTCCCAGCCTTGCGGTTCTACAAGCTATGTGCCTTGCTAACTGCCACTTCAGCTTGGCAATTCTTCGGGCTATGTTCTCCTGCGGATTACGACATATCTCATTCAATCGCGCAAGGTAACACCGAGTATAGCCTTCTACATTGATCTTTGGGTACTTACTTACTTTTTGTATGGGCAGTGCTAACCCTAGTGCCGCAGTTGTTCAAGCCGCCCACTAAGCCTTTGACATGCCCTAACGACTGTTGCTTAATAGCTAGGTACAATGGGACCGACACCTTAACATGCCCTCCGAAGCTCAGAAATGAAACCATTTTGCCGGTCACCCATCTATGGACTGACCGCGAGCCTAGTTGCTTAACCTTTGTAATCACCCAATGACCGCTGAGAGCATCTAGCTATGAGCGATCTTTGGGTGACCCTGAGCCTTATTATGAGGCTCATAGTAAGTCCACGTCTGTGTTCCGTAGATAGTTTTAAAACTTTGTAAAAATATGCTTTGGTTTTAATTTTGATAATTTAAGTAGTGTAAACGAAGTATGAGAAAGATATTATTTCCCATTTCTTTTGGTGAGTATAAAGTATATAGAGGAGAATAATTGATCTGATTATTTAGATATATTAATGTCACAGAATGACCAATGCATGCAGATTCTAAGAAATTGCTGCGAATAATTTAATATCTTGATGTATGGCGACGGCGGTGAATATCTGAATATCATCACCCCATCTCATCCCGTGAGGGGCGTAGAAGTCCACCCGAGGGAATGTCTACCAGAGGACGGACAGTAGCTTCCTTCTGTGTACTATAACCCTATCTCTGTTACTCCATATTTCAATCCCTGCCTAGGTTGCCTGGAAGAGATCACATTTAGTGATAAGGCCGCCAATTGTACATATTTTTAATGTATCCTATAATGTTTAGGGTACAATAAAGAGTTATCTTATCTTATCTTATGACCATCTTACTGCGATCGCCAACCCGTCTGTCAAGCGTGGCGATTATGGCATAGTGTTAGTTGTTAGATATTTAGTTATTTTTATACAGTTACCGTTTAATTGCCTAAATGTTTCTAACATGCATGACGTCACTTACAATTGGTTGACCCACCCTCTTCCCCTTATAAACTCTGACAACTTTTCATATAAACAGTAAATTGTTATAAATGGTGCTTAATTTTTAATATCTCGATTATTTATTACATTTTGTTATTTTTAGCTTCAATCTTAGACTAATATAGCTAGCAATCACAATCAATTTCTCAATAAATTATATTAATTAACTTAAAAATAATTGAATATTTAAATTCAATATCATGTCAAAATTTGACGTTTATCGACAATTTCTTATAGTTATTAGGACTGGAATGATTTCCATGGCTACAATAAAATATCAATACCCAAAAAATATGCAGCAGCTGTTAAGTTGTCCGGCCCGCGATTTTTGGGAGAAATCCTGGCTCGGCGATAATTTATACATCATTACATCTCTCTTTCTCTGTAAGACAGTGGAAATGGAGATGGACAGGACACATGAGAGTTAGTAAGTTAAAATGGGAAAAAACTGAAACACCGTGGCAACCACGTGATGGCAAAGGGAAATGGGGAAGACAGGCAAAGAGAAGGATAGACGACAAAAGGTAATAATAATTGGAGGCGCTACCTGGTCTAGAAAAGCTAAACACAGAAATGAACGGAAACAGCTGGAAGAGGCCTATGTGTCACAGGACACGCTGACCACTAAACTGGAAAACCCGATTTGTTAGGTTTAAGTTTTTAATACTATTAGATTATACAGGGTGGCCGAGGAGTTGACGTTCAAACGCAAATTTTAGATACTTACTGTACTGTATGTTCTACGATTTTGCGTTTTTTGATACTTTCAAAATTTATGAGTCCTGAGCTCAAACCCTAATTTCGAACTTTCGAAGAAATTCTAAGTCAGTTCTGCAATCATTACATAAACCATACTCTATATGGTTTTAGGTTAAACTATGCTTATTAGTTGTCACAAAAAAAACTGAACCAGAAATGTTCAACAGAACGAGAATAAAATCTAACACTGTTGTTAGGTGCAAATTACGAAAAAAAAATTTAAAAAATTCTATCTCAAAAACTACCCAAAATCGTAGAACATACATGGGGGTGATTCGGATACTCCTCATCATAAAGTATCAAAATTTTGCGTTTGAACGTCAACTCCTCGGCATTTATATATGTTTAGTTCTTCAGCAATAAAGGCTTAATAATAATAACACATTTTTCTAACATAGGCCATATAAAAATAATACAGCATATTATATGGCCTTTGCGTCTGTTACAGACGATTTACGGCGCATTGTCTGAGAGACATTTCTTATTGTGGCTAAACAAACCAATGGAAGAGCGACATAGCCTGCCGCATGCCTGACAAGAGAAGTTTGCGGTGGTTGGTGCCGAGCCGCTTTCATGTCGCTTCTGTCTCTTATCAGCAAGTACTCCGAACCAGGCTTCATCACAGATCTTACACTACACGTTTGCGCCATTCAACTCTATTTTCAGCGAGCTTTTCCCAGGTACAGTGGTCAATTTTAAAAGCGACCATATCCCGCTTGGTGCAGTCTTTAAAGTGAAGCAGAGATCTACCGACATCGCGCTTCGCATTAGCTACCGCACCCAACAGAACACATCGTGGTATTCGAGTGGGTTCCATTCTGTGCACATGCCCCAACCAACGTAAACGCTTCTGTTTAAGAAACGCTGTCAGGCTAGGTAGCTGTGCTATTTCTAGAACTCTCCCGTTAGTAACCCTATCTTGCCATGTAATGCCCAAGATCTTACGGAGACAACGCATGTAAAAGGAACCTATTCGGCGCTCCAGCATACATAGCCAACTACTAAAACTGTTTATAATACGCGTATGGGACGCATTACTGTTCGACAGATTCTAACGTGCCGTTTATTTTCCTTCAGTATTTCGCGTTAAAACTAAATTCACAATAGAAAATGCCCTATCCTTCTAATAAAACCTATGTTCAAAAGAAATAAGATATAAAGAATTGTTTAAGTGCTATTGCATAGAATTAGGACCACTGTTTAGAAAACCGTTTGGAATGTAATTGGTAATAAAGTATTGTTAATTTACATCAGACTTGATAATTTTGAACGTAAAATAAGGATTAGTTTTATCGACTATTCTAGACTACTAGAATAGTAGAATTTCAATGAAGAATAATATGTTTTATAAAGAGTGTCTAAAGAGAGACATAAGAGAAATACCGCGAATATTACGTCAAACCTAATAATCATTAGACAAAAAGTTTTATTTAGATTTAGCATTTATTTAGGACATAGTTCTTACGAAAATGACTCGGCATCTTTAATAGTGTCCATTTAATTTAGGCGCGAAATAAAGAGTAGAAATAAGTGACAATTCACAACCTACCGAATAGAACAAACGAAGTCAGTAGTTTGAGAGTTGTAGGTATGTATGCCCTGTTATTTGCATACAAGCCGATTTAGATAGAACAGAGTCTTACGCGACGTCCTGCATGAGCGATCTAGACGCGAACGCGAAGCGGCGCGGCTCGAAAACAACAAACAGTCGAAACCTATTGAAGTGTCCTACGTGACCAAACGCGGTGCGGAGCGGCGCGAAATGAAGCGAACGCGATCAGTTGGCTTGATATTTTCGCACGAACTGGATGCAGTGCCGTCGTATTTTTGCGGCATCGGTGGCGGCTGAGCGAGACGATTCGGGTGGACGTAGGACATAGCCGCCGCGTCGCACCGCATCGCATCGAATTCACGTGTCACCGCTTCATAATCGCGTTCGCTTTGAACCGCCTACGTAGGACGTAGCGTTAGAAGAGAATTGTAATAATTAGATTGAATGCCAGTTTTGAAATTCTTCGGGCTACGTCGGTTACTTTGGTTCGCCTGCAGTGGCGACCACGAACCGGAAGACGCAGCGTGAGCGGGCCCCCTACAAGATGGACCGATGATCTTGTGAGGGTCGCTGGACGTCGCTGGATGCGGATAGCGCAAGACCGGCAATTGTGGAGACCTTTGGGGGAAGGGGGGCTTTTGTCCAGCAATGGGAGTCTTTAGGCCTATATGATGACGAAATTAGAGAGAGATGTAGTGACATTTAAATTATGTTAGTGCTTTATAAGGCAGAATTTCCAGCACCATTACATACATGCAGGCCTAGTGATATAAGTGAATCTGTAAAATACTTTGATCTGATACACTGTTTCATAAACGTAAACGTTTTCTTCAGGGTATGGCCGCATAAATACTAGATGCTCAATCAAGTCAGTGCATTTATGTCTTCGTGTTGTTTGAAGTAGAGTAACAGTTGCACAAAACATTATTCAAAATTGACCTTCTCATGTATCTACCCTAGTCTGTTACTAATAGCCCAGAGTGAAGGTTGACATCCCTAAAAAAAACTAAAAAATTGTACTGCACGTAACTTAGTTTGTTTTAGTTAAGTAACAATTGGAATCAAAGAGTTACGTAGTCTTTGCTATTTTTTTTTAAATGACGACGCCTGCATTAGGGAAATTAGTCGCGGGGTACTTTACAAACGTATAATAGACGGACACAAATTACACCCAGTCTCAGAACAACTATTTATGGGTCACCCAAGTTGTCCGGCGCGGAACTCGAACCCGCGACACGAAGCGGCGAGGCGACTGTCATAGCCGCTGCGCCACACGTGCAGTTCCTAGTTTTATTTGGTAATGTCCACTTGTTGGTGGAGTACGTCAGGACCCAGGCTGCTAGAGAGGCGCTGATGAATACCTTCAAAATTAATTTGATAGATGTTGGTTTTGTTCATAGCATATTATCAGAGCCTGTCTCGAATGCAGCTGTCTTACTTTATAAAATAGTACATAAGGTTTTAAATTCCGAATAGTGTAAAGCTTTTATTGTATTAAGTTATGATGGAGCTGGCATGTTCGAATTGTGACCAAAAGCCCCTAAATTTACAATAGATAATAAAAAAAAATGGTAGTTTCCGGAATTTCACTATACTAAATTTTCCCCTCTCTAGAATCTCGTCTCAAAAATACTAGTTACATCACAAAAACTGTTACTCCCAAAAGTGTTTTATTACATTCGCACCTCAAATTAAATCAAATAGAACATTTTTTGTCCGAAATTAAGTTTTACCAAAACAGCGTGGTATTTTTTTACACATGGCACCTTACTGACGTTATCTGATTTTTGTAACAAAAGCTTGAGAATCATGTTAATTGTGCTTACTAATAAACTGCGAAGAAACAAAAAATATATATAGAACATAATTGAGCGGAATGATTAAAATGATTAAATGCGTTGGTATAATCATTAATCATAAAGGTGCGTGTCCACTTGGATAAAGCGCGTAACTGAGTAACCCGAAAACAAGTGAAATTTAGTAAAACCCTCGTGAACAGATGAAGCGTTGGGAGTACGGCCGCGAACGCGCCGCGACCACCAACGCCCTCCAGTCTTCCTGTCCTATTGAATCTCAAAAAAAAATACGAATAAATAATTTTGTATGGCGTCAATCACTGGAGTCTACTAGAATACTAGCGCTACATCAATATTAGTTAATGCTGACGTTGGCACCCATTTATGGTACCCAGCAAAATATTTAGTTTTTAAGTAAATTCTATACATTGAATTGTTATGTATTTTAGTGTAAGTAATTAGTTTAAAAGAATTATTAAAGCCAATGTTTCTCAGTAGCTGCCACGTCATGAACTGTACGGTAGGGTTAAAAAAAATGACAATTCCACATAAATGTAAAATTTTTACGGAATAAATGAATTTAGATTTTTTGATTTTGTATTATGAATAAAATAATTTCTTTCTTTCTAGATCGTCCACAACAATACGGCTACCATTCGTACAATATTGTTAAACATATTAATGTTTTTTTTTTTAAAGACAACTACTATAGTAGTGAATCTAATCTCTGTGTCACGGGGTACTTTACAAACATATAATAGAGGGACCAAAATTACATCCAGACTCACAACAACTATAAAATATATAACTAAAGAGACTGCGCACCCAACAGAACGCCGCGATGCGCAATATCATAAGAGCGCCTCGCTATGTGAGGAATATCACAATCCCGAAGGACCTCAAGATGGAACCGCTAGACGACTTTGTTGGGTGCCTGGCGGAGCAGCTGTTCAGAAGAACTGATAGGTCCTTGTGGGAACACCAAAAAAAATAGCCCCATACCACTCACGTCCCCTGGACAAGAAGCACTTCCCCAGGGACCTTATGAGGTAGTTCAGGGGCCCAGCCAAGAAGCGGGGAAACCCAAACAGTCTTGGGCCCTCCCACTGCTCCCGGAAAACCCCTGTCAAGCCGGTCTGCAGTTGCTGGGCTACGCCGAAAGGCGTCTCACCTGGCAGGGCATGACCGCCGATATACGTGGCGACACAGGACGAAGCAAGAAGAGGGGATCAACTCCAAAACAAAAACAAGCACGTCAATGATACCAGTACCACTTACCCAAACCAAGATGAAACCAGTACCACCACCCTGACGTCTGACAACATTGCCGCGTCTAGCCCACCCAATTAGAAACCATAATGAGAGATTACCCCAAAGATCGGTCCGTCTTTACGGACTTCGAGTGACACCTCAGACGTGGGGCAACCGACTCCTCGACCACAATTAATTGTGCCCAGAGACTTTACTTGTACTTTCTTCTTTTCAAAGTTTTTTGAGCGTAAACGTAATAGTGTGTAATCACCTTTAGATCTCAAATGTAAGAATGTGTTCTGCTCTGGTCCAGTAAGATTCTACTTAGCATAATTAAATTGGTTAGGCAAGTTAGTTAAGTTTGAATAAATTACTACTGATACGGGTGTAAAAAAACAAATTAGAATCACTAATCAGATCGACATTTTCTTGGCACCGCTTTTTGATTACTTAGGTATTTAATATAATGGTATCGCAGCTTGGAGGCATCATAAAAAATGACTTATAGGATTTTAGTACTACTATACTAGTGCTAATTCTGTCATCAACAGGCCGGTTGTTGAATGCTTGCATTTCACGCCGCAGGTCGTGGGTTCGATTCCCACCCAGGACAGATATTTGTGTTCATGCACAGGGCCCGTTAATGTCTGTTTCTCCTGTGTCTGGGTGTAATTATCTATATAAGTAGGTATGTATTTACAAAAGAAAAATAATATAGGTATGTAGTCTATCAGTTCACTCTTCGATCTGATTTCCATAGCCAGCTCTGCTTAATTTGGTATCAGATAGCCGTGTGTGAATAATGTCCAGTATATAATAGCTGGAAACTGCTGGATGCGAATAGCGCAAGACCGGCAATTGTGGAGATCTTTGGGGGAGGCCTTTGTCCAGCAGTGGACGTCTTTCAGCTGATATGATGATGATGATGATATAATTATTAACGCCGGATAAATAAACTAGCCAGTACTGTCTATCGATAGTGCTAGCAGATATTAAAGTCCCGAGTTTTAATCCCGGGCTGTACTTACCTAAAAGTGCTATGGGGGTTTTGTTAGGGTGTATGGGGGTTTTATTGTTCATTTTCATTTTCAATTTATTTATTTTCAATATAATTTACTTATAAGCTGTTTTATTTGATTAAGGTTTCAAAATGCACGATGCTTATAGAAAGTGTAAAGTAAATAGTAAAGGTAATTTAAAATATCTACTGAAACACTGAAGACATTATAGATAAGTTTATGAAAGACCTACCAAAAATAATTTGGGTCCCAATACTTTTTTAAAGACAACGCCCGCACAAAGAAAATTTGTCCCTGTATCGCCGGGTACTTGACAATCATTATAATTGACGGATACAAAGTACATCCAGACTCAGAACAACTATTTATGGGTCACACAAATAGAACTGTGCGGCAATTGAACCCGGGACACGATGTCTTACCCGCTGCGCCCCACGTGCAATCATTTGCCTCAATATTTCGTCGCCATTTTTCTATGGTATGTTATTATTATTTTTGTGTTATTATATAGGCAACTAGCGGCCCGGTACGTGCTTCGCTACGTACCTATAAGGCATAGTAATAAAAAAATGATTTATTAAGTTCATTTATTCAAACAAAAAAATATTTTAAATTGCTAAAAGATGTTGATTTTACACTTTTTCAAGACTTTTTGTAAATTTTCTCTACGTACAAACCTTCCCTGGACTTCCACGAATAATTCAAGACCAAAATTAGCCAAATCGGTAAAGGCGTTGTTGAGTTATAACATTACAACGAAAAGTGGCATTGATTTTATATATATAAGATGTAAGTTTTGTCCACTATTTATTTGACACCTTGTATTAAAGAGAAACCGAGAGGAAGTAATTTATGGACTCTACGCCACTGGAAATCATAAAGATAATTATATCGTCAGAAAACGAGATATGTATCAGTACACGTTATTCCCAGAAGACGCATATTACCCGTTTTTACTCTATAGTCACGCCGCCGCGCTGTTCGTACGGACCCGCGGCGGCGCCGTGAAAGTGGCAGGTAGATACACGTTGACCTCGACATCTTTATTACGTAGATATTAAGGGCAATTTTCGTAGAGCAATTATATCTACTGATGTAGTGCCAACTGTACCATGAACTAACAAAAATGAAATTTATTCAGCTGTTTAATAGCAATAAAGTTCTCCTAGCCGAATTTCGGCTACGACGGCAAGTGTCAATGGAGTTTAGCCGTCTGCGCAGGAAATATTGCACAATTGTGTCCGCAAACACACGGGCACTTTCTATTTCATCACTCTAATGATCCGATGAGTCGACTAGCGACACGACCGGAAAGAGGTCAAGTACAGCCGAATATCGCCTACTCCCAGATTCCGAGCTTTTTTCTTAACAGAAGAATCCCAAAATCACTTTATGGCCCGACCCTGGATTTGATCCCAGGACCTCATTACCGTTGAACACACTACCGCTAGACCAACGAGGCAGCTGATTGCAATGAAGCACATAAATCAAATAAAATGCATCCTTAAAATATTAATTTTAAAAGTTCTTGTCGGTCTATCGCTTTGTAGTTCACGTTTAAAAGAACTGTTGGCGTGGTTGGCAAATGCTTGCTTTTCACGCCAGAGGTCGTGGGTTCGATTCCCACCTACGACAGATATTTGTGTGCATGAACATGTCTGTTTGTCCTGAGTCTGGGTGTAATTATCGATATACTTAAGTAAGTATTTACAAAGAAAAATAGTAGGTATATGTAATATATCAGTTATCTGGTTTCCATAGTACAAGCTCTGCTTACTTTGGGATCAGATGGCCGTGTGTAAATAATGTCCCAGGATATTATTATTACTATTCACCGTCGCGATGTCCCAGGAACGATCCGAACCTCGACGTGCCGATATCACGACTTACTTAGAACAATTACCTTACCTAGAACTCTCGTGACTCTGTACACAATTTGATATATTGAACTTGTTACCCGAGAGTACGTGAACGCACCGTGAATACCATTGTCTCCGATTCTTTAAAGGACGAGCGTCAGTGGTAAAGCGATAGTTACAGATAACGTCCCTAAAAACCGACCCTCTAATTAATCTCAGACCTGTTGACCCATTCACGGGTCTGGCGGCAAGGAGTTAACGCGTTTCTCTCCGGCGAGGATCCTACTCCAGCTAGTTAAGTTTTGTTTCAACATCAACCTTATTTTTCCTCTATAGGCCTTTGCTCAGCAGTGGGACAAAGAAGCGTCTACCGTCTGGTTTTCTTTTTAATTTCATTACGTCAAAGGTTAGCCTTTCACTTTCACTGCTTTGCCAGACAATAGAAGCGAGTGAGGGATCAAGCCATCTAGCACGTAATAATATAAACCGGCCAAGTGCGAGTAGGACTCGTGAAAGAAGGTTTCCGTACCATTATCTATAAAAACGAGCAAAAATTTCGCGTTTGTTGTATGGGAGCAGAGTATTTTGTTTTGTTTTTTAGTATTTTTTGTTATAGCGGCAACAGAAATACATCATCTGTGAAAAAAGTAAAAAGTAAAAATTTCATCCATCACGGTTCATGAGATGCACCCTGGTGACAGACGGACATACAGACAGAGAGCGAAGACTTATTAATAGGGTCCCGTTTTACCCTTTGGGTACGGAACCCTAAAAATTACTATTTGGCAATCTTCTACCATCTAGTTTTCTTTTTAATTTCATGACGTTAACAGTTAGCCTAGAACTCTTTTACTGCTTCACCAGACAATATAAGCGAGTGAGAGATCAAGGTATTAGCAAGTAATAATAAAAAAAACCCAAGTGGTGACTCTCTATGTCTCTCTCGCATGACGTTAACAGTTAGCCTAGAACTCTTTTACTGCTTCACCAGACAATAGAAGCGAGTGAGAGATCAAGGCATTAGCAAGTAATAATAAAAAAACCCAAGTGGTGACTCTCTATGTCTCTCTCGCATGACGTTAACAGTTAGCCTAGAACTCTTTTACTGCTTCACCAGACAATAGAAGCGAGTGAGAGATCAAGGCATTAGCAAGTAATAATAAAAAAAACCCAAGTGGTGACTCTCTATGTCTCTCTCGCATGACGTTAACAGTTAGCCTAGAACTCTTTTACTGCTTCACCAGACAATAGAAGCGAGTGAGAGATCAAGGCATTAGCAAGTAATAATAAATAAAACCCAAGTGGTGACTCTCTATGTCTCTCTTCTATGGGGTTCGAACTTTAGCTTATAGCTAGAGAGCAGATGGCAGAGAATCAGGGAGGTCATAGGTAAGCTGACCTTATTATTTTATGGAAATCCTATACGACGCGGGATCAGCTTATACTGGAAATGTATAGCTTGATATGTAGCTGTGTGTACATAGGTCGGTCAGGTAGTATAAAAGTTATAATGGAAATATAGGGAACACAAATTACTTATAAGTACTCCATTTTATTACACGATCACGTCAATAATATGTTTAATTTTCCTTATGTTTGAGAAACATCTTTCCGTGTATAGATATAATTCCACGTATGTTACTGAACCAACAGTTAAAATCATTTCTGTGAAATAAACTGATGATTCACGTAACATCTTTTTGATTAAAGGTGTAAAGTTGCTCCGGGCGTCCTTAATCATCTTGAAGGCTGACCAATCTGAAACTGTTATAATAGCCTCCTACGTAGTTAGCTTAGCGGTGATGATGGCTCAGATGTCTCTACCATGTTCTACCAAGAAATCACAGAAAAATACCCGAGTCTATGACTTCGAGCATAGGGATTGGTTGAATACTGTGAGAGAGTCTTCGTCGCAAATTTCTGGGCGAATTTCGGCAATGGCAGCCAGTTTCTACGAATACTTGTTATCATCATCATCATCTGGAAAGCCTCAAAGTGGAACTATTCAACTCTAACTCCTCCTTTTTTCTTTCTGATCAAATTCATTGCGGGATCCAAGACAGTTAGAGCGATTCCCCGGGACATGCATGAGCCTCACCGCTCAGTGTCATTTCATTGTGTGCCACTGTTGATCCTGGCTTACAGGTGCTGCAGTGGTGGGTAAGAGGGAGGGACTAGTCCCGTTATCATCACCATCATTTCAGCGGAAAGGCGTCCACTATTGGACAAAGGCTCCCCTAAAGATCTTCATCATTGCTGGTCTTGCACTACCCACATGCAGCGGCTTCCAGCGACCTTCCTAAGGTCATCGGTCCATCTTGCCTACCAACGCTTCGTATTCCGGCTCGTAGCCGCCACTCGAGAACCATTCTGCCTCAACCGTCGGTTCTACGAGCTACGAGTATATGCGAACATATTTATATTGCCCAAATATGTGGGCAAACACCCAGTACCAGCTCATTAGACCGTAGGTTTTAAAAATTACAAAGACCGTCTCAGTGCTTTGGACACTCTGATACTAGGGTTATTACTGCCCATACGAAAAAATAAATAAAAAAACGATTATTCAGAATCATTTTGTAGAATGTTCACCCGCAATGGACGAGGTCCTGGGTTCAAATCCTAGGTCGGGCCAAAAGTGATTTTAGGAGTTTTCTGTAAAAAGAAAAAAAGGGGAGGACATTAAGCCGTCGGTCCTGTGCCTGACCTCTTTCCGGTCGTGTCACTAGGCGTCCCATCGGATCATGAGAGTGATGGAATAGAAAGTGCTCCTGTGTTTGCGCACACACTTGTGCACTGTAATATGTCCCGCGCAGATGGCTAATGTCTATTGAGACTGGCCGCCGTGACCGAAATTCGGCTAGGAGGACATTATATTTAAATAGACAAAAATCATGTTGGATTAGTGTTTTACACTATGCCAACATGATTTAATTGACTTATATAAATAAAGAAAACCTTATTCTTGTATATAAAACATGAAAATATCTTATAGGAATTAATTAGTCAGAGACGTAACTAACGACAATGTCTATAAGTATGACCATGTAAGCGTCATCAAAGTTATTTATTGCTTTAAAATGGCGATGACATAAGGAAGTTTATAATAAATGTGGTAATTATCATGAACTGCCTTGTTTCAACGCCATTTTCTTGTCATATATTTCATTAGTACTTAATGATTGACAAGAAGTAGTAAAAAAATCCTCCGCACAGTTTGTTGAGACCAGTGCCTCTAGCACGAGTTCCTGCAGTTTACTTACTCGATCACACGTACAGTTTCTCCCATACATTGAGCACCAGCGCCTCTCGCGGAAACTATTAAGAACTAAAACTCTGGTGCTCAAAGTATGGTACGAAACTGTACGTGTGATCGAGTAAGTAAACTGCAGGAACTCGTGCTAGAGGCACAGATCTCCATAGTTTAACCGAAAAGGCATAAATGACCTTTCCATGATATTACAGAAATGTAGGCCAAATGAGAGTAAATTTATTTAAAAAGAAAAAATTAGATTTATTCACAACAAGCAAAGATAATCCTAAACTTAACCTAGTTTACATCAAAGACAATATAACTAATTGCGTCTACTCTACATAGGAGTTCATTTGGAAGCCTGCAACATTAGCAGTACAAGCTAAGAAAGGCGTCTACCTCAGCAAATGCTACAGTTAATATATTATTGTAACGCGGATCTTCCGATAGCGCTTAAAAAACGACGAATACGACTGTTTGATACATTGAGTTAAATAACAATGGTTTGATACTGTTAATTCGGCTAGTTTCAAAATCAAACCGCGTGAGGGCCCTGGTGAACTCTAATTCAGGTTTCTTGTAAACCTACATCAGGCACCAGTCTCTCACAAAGTTTGGTTCTAGATTGGCAATATTGTCATATCATTATTAAATTGTCACTAGATTCTAGATAACCATATTCTTTGTGAAGAGAAAATAAATGTATTTTGAACTAGCTGTGCCCGCGACTTCGTCCGCGTGTTAATTAGTTTATTTCGTTCTTTTTTTAAAAATAAAAGACTTTTTCTAAAATAAAAGTAGAGCCTAAGTTACTCCTTATTACATCAGCTACCTACCAATAAAAGTCCCGTCAAATTCGGTCCAGCCATTTCAGAGATTAGCCGGAACAAACAGACAGACAAAAATTGTAAAAAATGTTATTTTGGTGTATGTACCCCTATATATATTCATATTAATGTAGTAAAAACCGGTAGATATTATTATTATTACTATAAGTGTCATCAAAGAGAATGTAATTTTGTATTAAATACATATTTTACATTGTCAAATACATTGCTCACCGCCAATAGTCATAACGATGCTATACCAAAGCTAATATCTAGTTCCGTAGGTAGGTATAAGGGCTACTTAATATCTAACTAAGCGGTTAAGTGAGTGACTCTTGGTCAATGGTTGCTTGGTTTATCATACAAAGTGAATCACTGCTCACAGTTATAATTTATATAGCTGTTAATTAAATTTCTTTGCGCTGAGCTCACTGCAGACAATTTTTTAGTAAAATTACTAATAAAATGTTATTAAAATAATATTGCTTACAATAACTTACAATAATAATAATAATAATTTAATTCAGAATAAATTCCATATGTGTTAGTTACAATAATAAAATATTAATAATAATAATATCTAGGGACACAGATCATCCTAGCCCCAAACTAAGCAAAGCTTGTACTATGGGTACCAGGCGACGATATACCTACATACTTATATAGATAGATAAATACTTAAATACATAGAAAACATCCATGACTCAGAAACAAATATTCGTGCTCATCACACAAATATTTGCACTTACCGGGATTCGAACCCAGGACCACCAGCTTCGGAGGCAGGGGCACTACCAACTAGGCTACGGTGACCGCCTATACAATAAATAATTATTTAATTTATATAACATAAATCTATATATAAATGAATGTTTGTCTATATGTCCTTTATAGAATCGGAAACTATGCATTTGATCATGTGATGATCTTCAGTTTATGCATGAGCCCACAAAGGTATCTGAGTTGGTACGACCAATCTTCGCGAGATGGTGCCACTATCATTCCAATGTATTTCATATATTGTCGTGGCAACGCACACAGGGTACAGCTAGTTACTATATAATTTTCCTCATACAAAGAGAATCACAGTACATATTTAAAAAGTAGTATAATTAATTGCGTTGAATTAACTGCATCCACTGTGTGGCAGTGGGCGGGGCACATAGCTCGTAGAACCGATGGCCGTTGGGGCAGAAAGGTTCTTGAGTGGCGACTACGAGCCGGAAGACGCAGCGTGGGCAGGCCCCATACAAGGTGGACCGATGATCTTGTGCGGGTCGCTGAAACTGCTGGATGCGAATAGCGCAAGACCGGCACTTGTGGAGATCTTTGGGGGAGGCCTTTGTCCAGCAGACATGGACGTCTTTCGGCTGATATGATGATGATGATGATGATGATGAACTGCATACTTTTTTGTTGATCGACTTTACCAGTAAAATACATGAATCAAACCAACAGGTATTAAAAAAAAGAATAAAGGCAAAATCTACTTCCTCCTATAAGAACTTCTTTCATTATCTAACCAGACAATTAACGTTTTGTTAAATTTTCTTCACACACAGTGAATCACAGCTCGAAGTTAGATAGCTGTAAATTACATTTAATTAAGGTGAACACCCCGCAGGCTTTAGTTTTAAAATACAACTCCTTCCGCCACTGGTATAACCGAATATGTTTTAGTATCACTACAAGAAAATTTAAATTGTAAAATTAGTAACTTACTTATAATAAAAAAGTAATTGATTCTTGACTTAATTTCCTCTTACAATGTGAATCACAGTTCAAATTAGAAACATAGTTTATTGCGCAGATCTAACTGCAACCCGTTTTGTTCATCGACTTTACTAGTAAAATACATGAACCACCCTAACTGGTATTTACAAGAATAGAACAAAGGCAAAGTTAAGTTCTATAGGTATAAAAACATCTTTCATTATCTAATGAAGCGTTTAAGTGACTGACTCTTAGGCTGAGATCTATAGAGCATACTTAGACTTTACTTAGACAGAAATTAATGCATGTAACGAAATTACAATTGGTGTTTTGACTTTGTCTGTCTTAGCTTATGCTAAGCATAATCTTAACTTCAAAAAGTCTATAAATACCAAATCAAAGTATAAGCTTAGCATACACTTAGCAAAGTTTTACGTAAGTAAAGTTTGAGCAGTCTAAGTACGCTCTATAGATCTCAGCCTTAGAACCGATTTCACCGTTAAAATTAAACGCGATCAATGCACGCTAAACTCTGCTACAGAAAGCTGAACTGAGTTTAACTTCTATTGATCGCGTTTACTTTTTACGTTCAAATCGGCTCTTTAGTCTTTGCATCATACAAAGCGAATCACAGTTCACAGTAACAGATAGCTGTAAATTACATTTAATTAAAGTTAACACCCCGCAGGCTTTAGTTTTAAATTGCATCTCCTGCCGCCACTGGTATAACAGAATAGGTTTTAGTGTCACTACAAGAAAATGTTTGTGTTTGATATTGTAAAATTAATAACTAATAAAAAACCTGCCAAGTGCGAGTCGGACTCGCGCACGAAGGGTTCTGTAGATAATCCATAAAAACGAGCAGAAAATTCTCGTTTGTTTTATGGGAGCCCCCTTAAATATTTATTTTATTTTGTGTTTTAGTATTTATTGTTATAGTGGCAATATAAATACATCATTTGTGAAAATTTCATCTGTCTAACTATCACGGTTCATAAGATTCAGCCGGTGGTGGTGGTGACAGACGGACAGAGGCCCTTGACTTATTTTCCTCATACAATGTGAATCACAGTTCAAGTTAGGAACATAGTTAATTGCACTGAACCGACTGCATCCTGTTTTGTTCATCAACTTTACCAGTACCCTAACTGGTATTCACAAGAATAGAACAAAGACAAAGTTCAGTTCCATAGGTATAAGAACTTCTTCCATTATCTAACCAAGTGGTTAAGTATACTCTTGGTAAACATTTCGTCATAGAAAGTGAATCACAAACAAAGATTTGTAATAAATTGTATTTAACTGCGCGTAATCCACCGCAGCGTACAAGGAAAATGATTAGTAACTGTTATTTGTTTCTAATTCATTCCAAACGGTGTAAACACTGTAACATCATATATCCTTTACAAACGCAAAAAAAATTTACGTAAGTATTAATAATAATAAATAATAATATTCTCCTCCAAGCCGAATTTCGGCCACGGCAGCCAGAGAGATTAGCCATCTGCGCGGGACATATTATAGTGGACAAGTGTGTGCGCAAACATTTGTCAACAGGAGCACTTTCTATTCCATCACTCTCACGATCCGATGGGACGCCTAGCGAGATGACCGGAAAGAGGTCAGGTACAGGACAGACGGCTTTACGTGCCGCCAACTCCTAGACTTCGGACTGATGCTGAGAAATTTTTCTTTTTACAGAAAAGTACCATAATCACTTTTTAGTCTGACCCGGGAATTGAACCCAGGACCTTGTTCTCTGCGGGTGAACACGCTACCACTAGCTATAGCTATATATACCACTTGGTCCTATGGCCTCTTCACCGCATCTGAGTGGCCTGTTACTACGATACGTGTAATTAATCTATAAAATGTATTTAGAAATATAAGAGTATGTTTATCAGTCTGGTTACCGTAGCTCTGCCTCTTTTGGAATCAGATGACAGTATGTTAGTAATCCCAATATATTTATAATTATTTAAATGAAAATCATCTCCTTTACGAAGACTGTTATAACCATTTAAATTGAAAAATATTTCAATTTAAAAGTCGTGATTTTAATACGTATGAAATAATAATATAATAATAATATCCTGGGACATTATTCACTCACGGCCATCTGAGCCAAAACTAAGCATATGATATACTACATATAGTAGTTTTCTCTTGTAGATAGATACTTATATAGAAATTATAGTTAGGGAGTATATGTAAAACTTGATACTATCGTAAAATAGATTAAATCAATGGAAAACACTATCATATCTCATCAGCAAAGTTCCCCATACAAAGTAAAGCAATTGTCAAAGATCAATGCATAATCACGCATTCATTCGTAGGGACTCGTGCTTATAGGTAAAAATACTTTATTGCTTGCTGTTATTATTTTCGAAACGTATATGTGATGATGATGTCTCTTCCCGGCCGATTTTCGGCCACGGCGGCCATTCTCAATGGAGATTAGCCAATTGCGCAGGACATATTAAATTGCACAATTGTGTGCGCAAACACAGGGGCACTTTCTATTCCAACACTCTCATGATCCGATGGAACGACTAGCGACACGACCGGAAAGAGGGCAGGCTCAGGACCGACGGCTTTACGTGCTCTCCGAGGCACGGGGGTGTAATACGACGTATATGTATTATAAAGATACTCGTAAAATTATATATGATTTTGTGTTTGTTTCTTTGAAGAATTGCCAAGCTGCTGTGGCAGTGGTTAGAGCACATAGCTCGCAAAATTGACAGCCGTTGGAGCAGACAGAATGGTTCTCGAGTGGCTACCACGAACTGGAAGACGCAGATTGGGCAGGCCCCCCACAAGAATAACCGATGATTTTGTATGGGTCGCTGGAAGCCGCTGGATGCTGGTAGCACAAGACTGGCAATTATGGAAATCTTTGGGCGAGGCCTTTGTCCAGCAACGTCATTCGGCAAAACTTGTTTCGGCTACTATGATGATGTTTGTATATTTGTACTAATTTAACACACATACTACATACCTATTCCCTCTTAGCCTCCTTTTTTTTCGTGTTGGAAACCTTTAATGGTCTCCGCCGTTTTGGGGAGACGACGGGGTGTGTGGGAGTCCATAGGGTTACCTGCCTAGGGTAGGGAGCCTAGCCTCTAGATGCTTATAGTGATGGCTCCGGGATCTCGAAACGATTGCAATTGAAATAGACTCCTCCCGGGACGTGAAGCCCCCGTTGCATATTTTATACATAGGCGACTTGCAGCTGCCACAAATCGCCTCTTCCCAGGCCCACCTCCTTAAGGACAAGGGCGATCGGAGTCCCCACTCCAACCACCTGTGAACCCGGGGATCCTCTTAGCCTCCTAGGCTAACTATAAACCTAATGTAAACAAAAAATTAACTACATAACTGATTTAAAAACTCGGGTAACATACATAAATTCTTTTATGTATATTACCCGAGTCTTGAATTACTTGATTATCGGTCAAATCTCCTTTTTTATACAAGGTGTATTATTATACACCTCGTTGGTCTAGCGGTAGCGTGTTCAACCGCAGATAATGAGGTCCTGGGTTCAAATCCCGGGTCGGTCCAAAAAGTGATTTTGGGATTTTTTCGTAAAAAGAAATTTCTCAGTATCAGCCCGAAGTCTGGAAGTTGGCGGTATTACAACCCCGTGCCTCGGAGAGCACGTAAAGCCGTCGGTCCTGTACCTGAACTCTTTCCGATCGTGTCACTAGGCGTCCCATCGGATCATGAGAGTGATGGAATAGAAAGTGCCCCTGTGTTTGCGCACACACGTGTGCACTATAGTATGTCCTGCGCAATTGGCTAGCCTCCATTAGGACTGACCGCCGTGGCTGAAATTCGGTCGGGAGGACATCATCATTATTATACAAAAATAGTACTTCAACTAAACATAATCTCCTTGACAATAACTTAATACAAGCTAGCTAAATGTCACTACCATTATAAAATAAATTGTATAAATGTTTTAACATTCCGTGTACCTAAATATCTGTAATAAGTAACTAGAAATATTAACTGTATTACTACAAACATGTTCTGACTATTTACAAGCGCTTTTTTAAAGTCTACGTGAATAAAAACCTTTTTTATTTATTTAGTGTAGATAACCTTTAGAATTATTCATTTCATAAATATAAATATTATGTTTCATAGCTAGATGAAGTTCCGTCTACTATTTGTGTATATATGTATGTTACACCTTGTATAACGACCAAGCGACTCACCAGATAATAACTAACCACCCCTGCCCATGGACCTCTAAGAAAAGAATAGGCTAGCTTATTAAAGTCAGTTCAAATGGGTATATTTTACCTTTTGGTACTCAAACACGGCATGAAAAGAGTTTAATTTGCAAAAATAACCATGCAGAAGAATTAATATTATTATGTTGTTAAATCCTGTTTTTTTATAAACAAAAAGTGTGCATGATCCTTTCGGACCCCTGACTTAACCCTCTAATGCATTTGTGTTTGAATACCATATTTCGTGCACGAATTCTCGGGGCTTATTTGCATACGCGCTTGTTAATATGACCCCACGATTTTTTCTAGACGGCTTAGGTTAACTGAGAAAAAATGGACGCGAGAGGGTTAACTTTTTTCTTGAAATAGAAAAAAAATAATTGTCATTGTATTAAAAAATAAAAGACTGGTTGATTTTTTTGTATTTTTTTTTGTTTCAACTGCATCTGCTCTTTTTTTCTTCATTTTTATTGGTTCGTCATTATGATTCAAGAGTGTTTTGTGTTACATATTTTAATTTGCATATAAAGAAATATGCGTAGTTGTAATTGTTCCATTTTTACACATCTGCTGCGGGATAAGCGAATTTGCTATGGGAATTAAAATACTACCACGGAAATGATTGGCTCCACAGTTCTAGAACAGCAACCCTTAGAAACATGTGGGGCAGTCTTTGGGGACTGCCGATGGACGTGAAAACAATTTTTTAGACTTCTAATCTAAATAATCTACAATATAATAGTTGACACATCACATTGAGATATTCACTTTGTGGATAGGTATATAATGTAAACTAACAACGCACGGAGGTATATCTCTATGTAGATATACTTATAAACAGTATACATACATTATACATACATTATAAGCGTGCAGTGAAGATGACGCGAGTTCCATTATTTTTGTCCAAACAAAAAGTGGTCAATGCGCCTGAAGAAGTTTTATTTTGTACTAGTTGTGCCCCGCGGTTTTACCCGCGTTAAATTTTATAAATTATCACGGCTCCTCCCCCGTAGGTGATAGCGTGATAATATGTAGCCTATATGTTATATAGGCTACATATTATACCCGACCTCTTAGTAATATTCATGCAAAATTTGAAGTGAATCCATGCAGTACTTTTTAAGTTTAGCCTGGACATACATACAACAGACACACAGACAAAAATTCTAAAAACTATAAATTTGGCTTCGATATCGATAGTAGAACACGTCCTAAGTATACTTTAAAAAAAATATTCAATGTACATTTTTGACTTTCCTACGATTTTATTATATGTATAGATATGGATGTATTTAATGACTAATCATCTTGAGCAATGACTCATATGTGAAAGTCAAAGATAAAGTGCGTCTAAGATTTCTGTCTCATCATGTTTAAACTGTACTGGGGCGCAGTAGTTAACCAGTAGTATGCAATTAATTATAACAAACACATTACAAAATTTCTGATTATTTACATGGCAAAAGGCTTGGGATTGGGTTGTTCTAAGTCAACCCACAAACAATATGTAATTAATCTTAAGTAAATTTTGTTTAAGAAAAAGGATTCCTAATGAGTTTTGCTGGCAGTGTTTCTCAGTCGCTGCCACGTCATTCACTGCACGGTAGGGTAAAAAGAAATTACGATGGCACATAAATGTAATATTTTTAATGAATAAATGAATTTCAACAAATAAAGAACTTGTCATGCCTTATCTTCAGTTTGAATATACACCACTATGTTTGAATAATAGTTATAAGATAAATAAATTGCATTTATGAAAAAAATGTCGTAGACGCTAAATCTAATAGGTATAACATAAACGGGTTAGGTCATCAAACCACGTTATACAATGAGTCATATCAACTAAAAAAGGAGAACTCTATAATAATATTGAAGTTATATCAAATGCAATTATAAGATAGGTATACATTTCTATGGCTGTGTGGTGACGGCAGAGAATATTATCACGCCATCTCATCCCGTGGGTAGGGTCCGAGGGTATACCTACAAGAGAACGGACAGCAGCGTTTTTCTGTGAACTATGACCATCAAACTGCACTCGCCAACCTGTCTGCCAAGCTTGGTGATTATGGCATATCCCCCCATTCTTTTGGGGTTATTCCCTGAGTACCCCGATCCCTGAGGCCCCCGTCCCGGAGTACCCCGATACATTTCTATCTTAATAAACTCAAATAAAAGGTAGTATAGCTAAAAATACCGCCAGCAGATGATATGTTAAATACAGTTTTATCACTTACTAGAAATATAACACTTAACGGCAACAAGAAAGGGCAGGTCAGAAGTACCCTAAACCGGCGAGCATGTATGAAGAATATAATGACAGTAATCGAGGCAAAAGAAGTATGCAAAGATCGTGACAAATGGAAATCCGTTGTCTCTGCCTACCCCTCTGGGAAACAGGCGTGAGTATGTATGTATGTGTGTGTATTTGCTAATTATAATATTTACCCTGACCATCAAATACAATCCTTAAAGTTAAGTGTTATATTTTAAGTAAGTGATAAAATTGTATGTAACATATAATCTGCTGACGGTATTTTTAGCTATACTACCTTTTATTTGAGTGAATTAAGATAGAAATGAATCGGGGTACTCCGGGACCGGGGCCTCAGGGATCGGGGTACTCAGGGAATAACCCTTCTTTTGTCCAGCCGTGGGCGTACTTTGGCTGACATGATGATACGTTTCCATATTATAATAAAACGATTGTGCTTTAGACCACACCACTGACGTAAAACTTAGGTATACGAACCGTATAACCGATAACGATATCAGAGAAAGAATCTCTCTCTCTATCTTGCCCCTACAGTAATAGAAGAAATAAAGTCTCTCTCTTTCTATCTCGCTCGCGCCCGATCACACTTTACATAACGCTCTCGTCACGCACTCACCAGCTTACTCCCCAAGTCAAGTGTGCGGCTTTACTTACTCGAAGAGGCACGGGGGTATAAATACCGCCTCCCAGACTTCAGGAAATTCTTAAAAGAAAAGTCCCAAAATTCCTTTTTTGGCCCAACTCCGGATTTGAACACAGGACAAGTTTGCATTATTTATGCGAGAATATTATAAAAGTTGGGGATTAAGATATTTTATTTTCTCAAAAGAATTGCTATTCACTTTTTATGAGAAACATATATATAGTTTAAGTAGGCTTAAATACTAAATAGTAACGCGGGCGGTTTCTGAGCTACGTTCAACTTTCATGTATATAACACAAATTTTACCTTTTTATTTACGAAAGACATCCACAGCTGGACAAAGGCCTCCCCAAACATCTCCATAATATAGGATGACCTCACTCTACGCGCGTCCAGCGGCTTCCAGCGATCGTCACAAGGTCCACCTTGTGAGGGGCACGTCCAAGTTACGTACGTCTTCCGGCTCGAGAAACTTTCTGCGCCAGCGGCTTCTACGAGTCGGTTCTACGAGCTATGTGCCATGCCCACTACAACTTCAGCTTGGTAAATCTTCGGCCTATGAGAAGGATACTTTGGTTCATAGGTTTAGAAAAAAAAGTTGTTCGGCATTGCCAAAGTGACTTTACCATCCCTCTCAAATCAAACGCCAAGAAATTACTTTCAATTTTCGAGGTAGGGCCTTAAAGAGTGAACTAAAGTTGTGATATAATTTTGTAAATACGGTCATAAACTCAAAGAACCACTGTCAATTACAACCGCTTTACAAAATAACGAAATTCATTAAAACCCCGTGGTAACGTTAAGCCAAGCTTATTACAATCTATTACTTGCCATATAAATTAGCTATTACTATGGAATAACCGGTCAAAACCGGCCCTATCTAGTTTCACTAACCATCAACTTTTTCAAATTTAGTGAACATTGAGATTAAAATTATTGGTTACGTTGGGACTTTGAGACCGGGCCTACTGTTAACGGGTTACAGGTTTTTGTACTTATAATATTTTATAAGAACCCCGTCTTGGCCGTTAAAGAAAACAGGCTAGAAAATTGTCTTGTAGACAGATCCAGTGACTGACGTAAGGGCACTTACGTCAGTCACTGGATCGGTCTGCAAGCCAATTTTCTAAACACGACCGATCCAGTGACTTACGTAAGTGCCCTTACGTCAGTCACTGGATCGGTCTGCAAGCCATTTTTTGTTAGTGTTGTGAATGTTAAATTATATTTACTAACATAGTTTTAAGATTTATGTTTTACTAACAAAATGGATCTTTTTTTTTTGATTCAAAATAAATCATATATATACTTATTTATCGTAAGGGTCGTGGTTACCCCAGTGTCAGAAATGTTCAAGACGCCCAGTAGGTTTCTGACATGGCTTAACGACTGTTGCGTAAAGGCTACAACCAGGATCGACAAAACACGGAGAAGCTCAGAATTAAATCACTTTGGCGGTCACCCATCTATGGACTGACCGCGAGCCTAGTTGCTTAACCTCGCCAATCACTTACGGGCTGGTGAGAGCATGTTACTATGAGATGTAAGTAATAATATTTTATTGTTGAGTTACTCATAAAATATTATATTCGTGAGTCAGCGTAGGTCAAATATAAAAAGTGATGAATTATGTTCAATTAAAAACCCACAGGTATTATGGCATTGTGAATACGTCTCTTCTACGAATATAAAAATATTTATACTTTAAGATTAATTTAAAGTTCAAAGCTTTATTTATAAGCTGAATTCTAAATTATGGCCAGATATATATATATATATATATATATATATATATATATATATATATATATATATATCAGGTGAACTATAGATATTAAATTATATGGTATTAAATTATTGATTATAATATCTTATATGTATAAGTTGATGTTTCATTTGGAATCCAAAATGGGTGAAAGGATTTTAATTATTTTTTCTAAAAGCTTTTATATGCCTCAATTTACATTCTTTCTCATATTTTATAATATTATCTAATATTCATATATATTATAACTTGTAGTAGAAATTAACATAGCCACGATGATGAAAAAGTTATTTATTTTTAAATTATTTTGGCACAACTGATATAACTGCACTTAACTTACTTGGGGCACTTCACAAATATGAAATGCACACTCAGACTTCACAACATGAGGAAGGTTACACAATAATTGTCCTGTGCGGGAATCGAACACAAATCACAAGTACCCTGAAGTACTACTGATTAGCAATGTGACACCAAACTTGCAATCAAAATACATGCATTATCTATACCTACTGAAATACTTTTAATAAAAATAAAATAAAAAAGGTTTTTATTTACGTAAATTTTAAAAAAGCGCTTGTTAATAGTCAGAACATGTTTGTAGTAATATAGTTATGTATACATTATTATTTCTAGTTACATAGATATTTAGATACACGGATTGTATGAAAACATTTATAAAATTTATTTTATAATAGCAATGATATTTAGCGATCTTGTATTAAGTTATTGTCAAATAGATGATGTTTAAGTTTAATTAATTAAATAAAATAATTTAATTACCATTAACCCCCGTTCATAAGTTCCCGTTGTTCAGTTTAAAGCCCGCTCTCAGTCGTACCTGTCCCTATAACTACCTTGACAAGATTTACTATTGTCGATGTGGAAACCTCACGTTTATACCATCTAATTTATTTATACGATCGACCACCTTTTTACAATTTATTGTTATTGGAAAACATTGCCTTCGTTTTGGGCTCTTTTGATTTTTTTTTAAATTTTTGGGGTTCATTATTATAGTCTAAGGAAAAATGCAGTCTGTGTGAGTCAATGACCTGGTGGATGTTATTTTTATACGTAGGTATTGTGTGATTAATTTGGAATCAAATATGCAGTGATATCATTATTAGATAATGAAGTAACAGTTTTTGTCGTTTGGCGGGTTAAAATAAAGGCCTGGCAATTAGATATTTAATGGTTGTTGTCTTGCCTTTCACGCCACATGTCGTGGGTTCTATTCCCACCCAGGACCGATATTTGTGTACATGAACATGTTTGACTGTCCTGAGTCTGGGTGTAATTATCTATATAAGTATGTATTTACGTGTGTAAATAATGTCCCAGGATATTATAATTGTCCCAGGATATTATTACTAAACAAAATCATATATTAACGTCGACACATGCAAACGGCTCTAAAAACCAAGCCACTCATGAATAGCCCGGGCCGAAGTTTGAACCCCAATAAGGGGGGAGGGGGTTGCCTTCTGACACTGATTACTAAGTATTAAGTTTTATGTCTTACACTGCTGGAACCTGCCACCAGTGCTATACACATTTGTGCTATTTCCTAATTTAAAGCTTCTTGAACCTGACACCAGTGCTCTACACATTTGTGCTATTTCCTAATTTAAAGCTTCTTGAACCTGCCGGCAGTGCTCTACACATTTGTGCTATTTCCTAATTTAAAGTTTCTTGAACCTGCCACCAGTGCTCTACACATTTGTGCTATTTCCTAATTTAAAGCTTCTTGAACCTGCCACCAGTGCTCTACACATTTGTGCTATATCCTAATTTAAAGCTTCTTGAACCTGCCACCAGTGTTCTACACATTTGTGCTATTTCCTAATTTAAAGCTTCTTGAACCTGCCACCAGTGCTCTACACATTTGTGCTATTTCCTAATTTAAAGCTTCTTGAACCTGCCACCAGTACTCTACACATTTGTGCTATTTCCTAATTTAAAGCTTCTTGAACCTGCCACCAGTGCTCTACACATTTGTGCTATTTTCTAATTTAAAGCTTCTTGAACCTGCCACCAGTGCTCTACACATTTGTGCTATTTCCTAATTTAAAGCTTCTTGAACCTCCCACCAGTGCTCTACACATTTGTGCTATTTCCTAATTTAAAGCTTCTTGAACCTGCCACCAGTGCTCTACTCATTTGTGCTATTTCCTAATTTAAAGCTTCTTGAACCTGCCACCAGTGCTCTACACATTTGTGCTATTTGCTAAATTAAAGCTACTTGGCAATGTCGCCCGCCCGCTCGCATAAACCCATTATAGTGGGGCAGAATAGACGTGTTTTTTAGTACTAGAATGACTAATTCCACCGGCCTTAATATTTTTTGGGACATCCTAATATACATACCAAATATGATTTATTAATACAATATTGATCTAAAACAACATATCCCATATGGCACTATAATAAATTACAATTTAGCTGAAACAAAGGTGGTGTTTATAAGGTCAGATATAATTTAAATGGTTTATAGTTGTATGAGAATTTGTCTTATATACAAGGTGGAACGAAAATAGTAGATGCAACTTAACGAGCACTACCTACCCATGAAATTAAACTAATTAAAGAAAATACCTTGGTGAAATAAAATTAAATAAAAGAAAGAAGGAAAATGTTTTTATTGAACACATAAACATTGAATTAAAGTTATACAAATCTTATATTTACTTATATACTGCCATAAAACTAAACATGATTAAAAGAAGCTTTATAAAGAAACAAAAAAACCGGCCAAGTGCGAGTCGGACTCGCACAAGAAGGGTTCCGTAGCATTATCTATATAAAAACGAGCAAAAAATTCACGTTTGCTGTATGGGAGCCCCCTTCAATATTTATTTTATTTTGATTTTTAGTATTTTTTGTTATAGCGCCAACAGAAATACATCATCAAAGTTTCAACTGTCCTAACTATCACGGTTCATGAGACACGGCCTGGTGACAGACGGACAGAGAGAAAGAGAAGTCTTACTAAGAGGGGCCCGTTTGACCCTTTGGGTACGGAACCCTAATAAAAAAAGATAGCTAATATATTATTAGTAGACAGCTCAGCACACTCTTACATCCACTTCCCAAAAACAAAATAAAATATGTTTATTTCAGTTAACCAATTGAGACCCATAGACAGAAATTACAGACATGATAAAATACAAAAATAAAATTAATAATTAATAGAACTACTTTGTGATTTATTTTATATTTTTAGTTACCCATACAAAATGCATCATCATCATCATCATATCAGCTGAAAGACGTCCACTGCTGGGCAAAGGCCTCCCCCAAGGATCTCCGCAATAGCCGGTCCTGCGCTGCCCGCATCCAGCGGCTTCCCGCGACCCGCACAAGATCGTCGGTCCACCGTGTAGGGGTGCACGCTGCGTCTTCAAAATGCATCAGCTGATCGTTATTCTTGTATAGGGAGTAAATTCGTCTTTGTTTATCTTGATGTGTCGTACAGACGCCAGCACATCCAGCTACGCCAATCTGGCAAATTTCTTTTATAGATTTGCAACTTTATCACAAAAGCATAAGGTTCACTTTCAATTGGGGAAATTTGACAGATTTGGGTAGCTTGATGTGCTGGCGTCTGTACGTTCTTCAGTTTCATAAACAAATTAACTTCCTTTAGTTAAGTCGACTATTTGTGTTACAACTTGCATATAAAAATTAAGAATAGAGGTAATGTAATATATTATGTTGTAGCATTTTTAGAGATGTTATGTGTCATTAATGAATAATGAAATATAGATTCCATAAACCAGCTTTTGTCCACTAATAATATTAATCATAATCTAGTTAAGGCGCAGTTCGAGGATAAATGCAAAAAAAAAATATTTAGGGTTCTTTACCCAAAGGGTAAAAGACCCTTTCTTTCTATTCCTAAGATTCCGCTGTCTGTTTTTTATGTCTGTCCGTCTATCACCCGCATGTATCTCAGGAACTGTGAGACTCTTATACCACAAACGTGATTTTATTGCTCGTTATTGATAACGGCAACATGTAGAAATATTGAATATAAAATGTTCACAGAATATTTAGTTTATATATACACTTCTTTAAAAATAAATAATTATAATAAATCAAATATCGATGGGTGTCCCCCAACAAACAAACGTGATTTTTTGCCGTTTTTATAGATAATAATAATATCCTAGGACATTATTTATGCACGGCCATCTGATCCCAAACTAAGCAGGGCTTGTACTATGGAAACCAGATAACTGATATACTACATATACCTACTATTTTTCTTTTGTAAATAAATACTTATATAGATAATTACACCCAGATTCAAGACAAAATGACATGTTCATGCACACAAATTTCTGTTCTGGATGGGAATCGAACCCACGACCTCCAGCGTGGAAAGCAAGCATTTGCCAACCACGCCAACAGTTGGCACGGAACCCTATGTGCGCAAGTCCGACTCGCACTTGGCCAGTTTTTATTTCAAATTTATTCTCATTTGGGTTTGGTTTTTAACCTAGAATGGGACAAAAACTAATAATTTTAATACTAAAGATTTCACATAAATATTGTAGATAGAAAAGGATGACAAGACGTGGAACGGCCGAAAAAATCTTGTAAGATGATTTTAAATTATACAATAAATATGTTAAAGACCTAATAAGGCAATACAACGAGGTAACTTTGCTAGCTTTTTGGGCACACTACCCGCAGATTGTGACTTAAATGCAATTTTTTATTTGTAAACTGTTTTCTTTTTAAGTAGAAGTGTACCTAGATTTAAATACATATTTCATAATCATCATATCAGCCGCAAGACGGTCACTGCTGGACAAAGGCCTCCCCCAAGGATCTCCACAATAGCCGGTCCTGCGCTGCCCGCATCTAGCGGCTTCCCGCGCCCCGCACAAGATCGTCGGTCCACCGTGTAGGAGGCCTGACGCTGCGTCTTCCGGTTCGTGGTCGCCACTTGAGAACCTTTCTGCCCCATCGGCCGTCAGTTCTACGAGCTATGTGCCCTGCCCACTGCCACTTCAGTTTGGCAATTCTTTGGGCTATGTCGGCTCTTTTGGTTCGCCTGCGGGTCTCAGCATTTCTTATTCGATCACGCAGGGAAACTCCAAGCCTAGCCCGGCTTGCTCTTTGGGTGACCTTGAGCCACCTGATAAGGCCCATAGTGACAAACAAACACACAAATACAAATGTTATAATATATATAAAAGAAATATTCGTATCAGAGAATAATAAATAATTTAAAAAAATGTAAAAGAGACCATAAAACTAAGTTGTTACATCCAAAAGCTAATTTTATTTAGGTAAGTAAATTGCCATTTGGAGTGTAAACGTTAAAAAACCATTAGGGGAGGTTTATGTCCAGCAGTGGATGAAATCAGGATGATGAAGGAGAAGGAGTTAATTACTAAACGAAGGTATTTTTATTCATATGCTCTAGTATTATCCAAAAGGTAAACGTAATATCTAGAAATTTCCTTGGTAAATAATATTTTAAAAGTGGCTCTAGTTATCACGTCATAGACGGTCACGGTCACGGCCTACGAAGCTGGTGGTCCTGGGTTCGAATCGATGTGCAAATATTTGTGTGATGAGCACGTGTATTTGTTTCTGAGTCATGGATGTTTTCTATGTATATAAGTATTTATCTATCTATATAAGTATGTATATTGTCGCCTGGTACCCATAGTACAACCTTTGCTTAGTTTGGGGCTAGGAACAAATGTTCGTGCTCATCACACAAATATTTTCACTTACCGGGATTCGAACCCAGGGCCACCAGCTTCGTAGGCAGGAGCACTACCAACTAGGCTACGGTGACCGTCCAGTTGTTCTGAGTTACGACTGTTACTATATATTTGTACCCCGCGACACTTGGAATAGATTCCCTAGTGCCACGTTGACTTTATAAACATTCAATAAAAAACGCCATTTCTTCGCCTCCAGTGCGCTTCCAGTGTCCCTCACAAGGTCATCACTCCATCTTATTGGTTTTTAGTTTATCGCAGCATCCAATATTACCAAAAAAGGGATTTTGAGAATTTTTGGTAAAGAAAATTTCTCAGTATCAGCTCAACTGGGAGTTGGTGGTACTTCCCCATGCCTCGGAGAGAACATAAAGCCATCGGTCCTGTGCTTGTTCTCTTTCCGGACGTATCACTAGTCGTCCCATCTTATGAAATAGAAAGCACCCCAGTGTTTGCGAACACATTTGTGCGTTTCCATTAAGACTGGCCGCCTTGGCCGGAATTCGACCAGGAAGTTATTATTATTATCATAATCAGTTAAATCATATTCCCGAACCTTGGTACGCCGAAGCATACATATACATTCATAACAAATATACTAAAACTACATATAAACGTTGCTACATTGAAATATTACAGAAGCAAAGTAAGCACAAGCAAACAACAAAGGAAAGTTCAAATCAATGGAAACGGAATATAACCCCAGTTCCTTAAGAGGTTGAATAGTATTCACATAATTTGCATCATAGTAGTGTGGGAATAAGATCTCATTGAACATCCATCAATAGTTTTTACTGTTACTTACCAATCAGTCATCAGCTTCCCCGAAGAGTTCCACAGTAAAGTTGTGTCCATTATTTGAATAGATATGCCATAATCGCTACGCTTGGCAGACGGGTTGGCGATCGCAGTATGATGGTCATAGTACTCAGAGAGACGTTGCTGCTTGTTCTCTGCTAGACATTGCCTCAGGACGACTTCTACGCCTCCCACGAGATGAGATGGGATAGCGATATTCTTTGCCATCAGCCAAACACCAATCAGTATATATGTAGTTAAATTTCAGCCATTACGGCCAGTGTCAATAGACAATGGCCATCTGCACGGGACATATCTGCTAACAGGAAGATATCAGTCGCAAGCCCAAAGCTTTACGTGTTCTCCGAGGCAACTTCCTGACGCCAAAAACCACTAGGAGATTTATTTATAGAGAACTAGCTGTGCCCGCGACTTCGTCCGCGTGTTAATTAGCTTATTAAGTTTTTTTATTGGATTTTCTAAAATAAAACAATTTTTGTAAAATAAACGTAGCCTAAGTTACTCCTTATTATATCAGCTACCTGCCCAAAAAAGTCCCGTCAAAATCGGTCCAGCCATTTCAGAGATTAGCCGGAACAAACAGACAGACAGACAGACAAAAATTGTAAAAAAAAAAATTTTGGTGTATGTACCGTATATATATTCATATACATGTAGTAAAAATCGGTTATTTCAATATTACAAACAGACACTTCAATTTTATTTATTTGTATGAATATGTATGTATAGATAGATTAAACCCAGACTCAGAACAAATAATTCTGCTCATCGCATGTAGTAAAAATCGGTTATTTCAATATTACAAACAGACACTTCAATTTTCATGTAGTAAAAATCGGTTATTTCAATATTACAAACAGACACTTCAATTTAGTAAAAATCGGTTATTTCAATATTACAAACAGACACTTCAATTTTATTTATTTGTATGAATATGTATGTATAGATAGATTACACCCAGACTCAGAACAAATAATTCTGCTCATCGCACAAAGATTTGTCCTGGGTGGGGATCGAACACACGACCTTTGGCTTAGCACTCAGGGTCACTAACCACTAAACAAACAGGCCAGTCAATATTGAGCAATACAATGATAATAATAATATCCTGGGACAATATTTACACACGGCCATTTAAGCCATTTTATTCCAAACCAATATTTACACACGGCCATTTAAGCCATTTTATTCCAAACTAAGCAGAGCTTGTACTATCCAGAAATCCAGATGACTGTTAAACCAAATGTAATACTTTTCTTTTGTAAATACATACTATATTAATAACTAGCTGTGCCCCGCGGTTTTACCCGCGTTAAACTTTATTAATTATAGCCTATATTTTAATCCACCCTAAACCGGCGAGCATGTATGAAGAATATAATGACAGTAATCGAGGCAAAAGAAGTATGCAAAGATCGTGACAAATGGAAATCCGTTGTCTCTGCCTACCCCTCTGGGAAACAGGCGTGAGTCTATGTATGTATTTTAATCCAGGGTATCATCAAACTCTATAGCAAATTTTATTAAAATTATTATTTCTCTCCTTTTAGTTCTCTACGTTTAGACGTGAAGAAGTAACAAACATACACACTCACAATCTTTCGCCTTTATAATATTAGTGTGATTACACCTAGACTCAGGACAAACAGACATGTATATGCACACAAATATCTGTCGTGGGAATGGAACCCACAACCTGCGGCTTCAAAGGCAAGTATTTATTAAGCAGGCCAACCGGACCGTCATGGTTTGAGAGAGTAAAATACAAAAAAAAAACTTGTGGCTAGCTCTTTTTACGCGTAGTTTGCTACTTCAAATGTTATGCAAATATTGCCAAATTCAGGTAGCGGTTGATATAATTCAAATCAAATATATTTAGGTACTTGTATAGCTGTTTTGCATAAGAAGTACTTAAATTTTGCTCATCATTATGCGGGTCCCATGAGAACTGGGACGGATTATAAGACGCTAGGCAGATACGAATTGTGAATATTTTAAAGTATCGAATGATTTATTATTTTTTTGCAACTCTCTTGGTAGTTATGAGATACCCGTTAAAAGTATTATTGAAATTAATGAATGGAATGATAAACCTATGGTGAGGTTTTGTGGTTTTAAATATTTATTAAAAAAGGAGGTTATCTAGTTAAATGTATGTTCTAATAATAGTAATATCCTGAAACATTATTTACACACGGCCACCTGATCCCAAACTAAGCAGAGCTGGAAACCAGAAAACTCATATACTACATATACTATTATTCTTTTGTAAATACATACTTATATAGATAATTTACACCCAGACTCAGGACAAACAGACATGTTCATGCACACAAGTATTTGTCCCGGGTGGGAATCGAACCCACGACCTGCGGCGTGAAAGGCAGCGTATCTACCAACCACGCCAACAGGCCTGTCACTAAAAGTCAGATCAGGATAAAACAGTTTAGAGCACGTAAATCTGTGGACCTTAGATAGCCAGTCTACCGGGTGTTAAAGTATTTGTTCCTATGTTCAAATCCCGAGTCGTGACAAAAAGTGATTTGGAAGTTTTCTGTAAAGACAAATTTATCAGATTATGAAGGTTAAGGGATAGAAAATGCCCCTATGTTTTCGCACACACTTGTGCAGTATAATATGTCCCGCGCAGATGTTAGTCTCCATTGAGTCTGGCCGCTATGACAGCAATTCAACCAGGATATATATATTAGAAACTAGCTGTGCCCGCGTGGGGGTGTGGTTTTACCCGCGTTAAATTTTATAAACTATCACAGCTCCACCCCCGTAGGTGATAGTGTGATAATATGTAGCCTAAATGTTGACCCGACCTCTTAGTAATATTCATGCAAAATTTGAAGTAAATCCATGCAGTACTTTTTGAGTTTAGCCCGGACATACATACAGACAAACAGACAAAAATTCTAAAAATTATATTTTTGGTTTCGAGATCGATTGATTCGATTGTAGAGCTCTCCCCAAGTATCCTTTTAAAAAAGTATTTAATGTACAGTTTTGACGTTTCTACGATTTTATTATATGTATAGATATAGATTAGACTAATACACGAAGAGTTCCGTACAATTGAGATACTATAAGTTATAGTAACTCTTTGAAGATTGAGCAAAAGCATATTATCGTATAACCAGGGGGGGATCATTTTTATTATTGTTATAGCGCAATAGAGACACCTTATGTAATTTTTAACTGTCAGTGTTACAGACAACCACTAGTAAAAGGGGTCGTTGTTCCCTTCGGCTACGGAACCCTAAAAATTAGGTCTAATCAATGCCGTTCTTCATATTCAAATCACAGATATAAAAATACCACAATAATTAAGGTACGCATTCTACTTAGTATAAATTATACAGCTTTATAATTAAGTAATGAACAGTTACATGAATATTCATAGAAGAAGATAAATCATACTTAAGATTTGATTTACGTATCTATTAAGGGATTATGCGCTTGCGCAGCTGGATATTATAGGTATTTTCCATAAATATATGGTACGATCTTTGTTAACATAATTCCCATGTGTGAGTAAGTTTTGAAGAATATAATGAAATCTTTTGAGAAATGTTATATCTACCGTAAGTCATTTTATAGAGTAAAATACAGCAGTGGTGAGGCGTGGTATATTTTTTTTTAGTGAAGACAATATTTATCGTATGGGCAGTGATTACCCTCGTGTCAGAGTTGTTCATGCCGCCCAGTATGCCTCTGACATGGCTTTACGACTGTGGCCTAATAGCTACAACCGGGACCGATAGCTTAACGTAGCATGGAGACACTCAGAAATTAAACCACTTTAGCGGTCACCCATCTATAGACTGACATTGGCCGTAGTTGCTTAACCTCATCAACACTTACGGACCGGTGAAAGCATCTAGCTATGAGCTCGCCTCCAAGACAGTACTGAATGACTTGAAATAATTAACAATAGCTGTTAGAACCGATCTCCGCTGGGACAGAAAGGTTCTTGTTTAGCAACCACGAAGCGAAGGACACAGCGTGGGCAGGCCCCCTACAAGATAAAGTGACGATCTTGTGAGAGTCACTGGAAGCATATGAGTGCGGGTAGCGTAAGACCAGCCATGGTGGAGATCTTAGGGGACCTTTGTAAGGTAGTGAACGTTGTCGACTGATATGATGATAAAATAAAATAAAAATAAAATAGCCTTTATTAACAGATACTAAGAGGATTATAATATAATAACATTTGTTGATTTGTTTTTAATTTAGAATATCGCTTTTTTCTGGGTGTCTTTTGGCAAAGGCCTTCTCCAACTCTGTCCATTGCAGCTTGTCGTTTGCGACTCTCATCCAGAGTGGCCCCAAAGAAGCTTTGAGTTCTTCCTCCCATCTCAAAACTTATTATAAAAAAAAAAAAAAAACTTTTCGTCATTGGTTTCGATGACCGTCTCTGGGGTACCACAGTGTCACTTGCTTACTCCACTTGTCCACATTACACCTTAATAGATGCACATTGCACCTAGATATGATGATGGTGATGAATTAATAATAATACAACTAATTGTTTAAAGTAATTGTTTCACCATTACGTAAGTGTTGAGGACTTTTTAGGTAGTTTTTAAATAGGGTGATTTAAATAGGTGTTTCTGATTTGGGAATATATTTTTTTAAAGATTATTCCCACACTAGTGTTGTGAATCTCCCCTGTGTTGTGGGATACTTAACAAACATATCATACTCATAACCACTTTTTATGAGTCCCGGAACCCGCAACACGGAATGGCGAGCCGACTGTCGTAATCGCTGCGCCACACGTTTTATCACACAAGTTTGAGTGGCCCACTGGTTAGTTTGGATTAGAGTTGATTGGACCCCGTAGGTGGTGATGCAATCAGATTCCTTGATTTTCTATACTTATCAAAGCATGACCACTTTCCAATTCCTTGTATAATTTTACTTAGTACATCTAATATAACAACAATAACTAACTAATAATAGCCTTTTATTTAATTTTTGTATTTGTGTAGACATTGCTTTTCATTTCTTCTGTTTATATTGTACTAGCTGTGCCCCGCGGTTTCACCCGCGTTAAACTTCATAAATTATCACAGCTCCGTAGGTGATAGCGTGATAATATGTAGCCTATATGTTGACCCCACCTTTTAGTAATATTCATGCAAAATTTGAAGTAAATCCATGCATTACCTTTTGAGTTTAGCCCGGACATACTCAATGTACAGTTTTGATTTTCCTACGATTTTATTATATGTATAGATTAAGTAGGTATTCGCCTTTTGTGTCTTAGTTCTTATATTCGTAACTAATTAATGGAACTTTTTGGTCTTATATTGTATTGTTTGTTAACGACTGTATGTTTCCTGAATAAATAAATAAAATATATATATATATATATTAATATAATAAAATATATAAATATATATATATATATTTAATTCAATTGTCGTTCTATACTCGAATATATATATATATATATATATATATATATATATATATTCGAGTATAGAACGACAATTGAACTAAACTTCCCTAAAAATCTATGTCCCTTTGATCCATCTTCACATCAGTAACTGCCCAGAATCGGGGTTCGAACTCCAAAGAGAATGCCGTCTGGTATGCCGGTGTTGGTCCGTTTTTTTTTATAAGGCAGTATCTGCGGGTGGGTATCGGACTCGCACCGACTAAACCTGTGGACTTCTCATGGTGCCTGATAGGCGGAAAGGGAACGCTAGTATGCTGCTCCGGTGCTTCCCTTTTCGCACCATGTCCCAGATGATCGGACACATACCCTGGGAGCTCTAGTTTGCCCTCCTACATTGCCAACTCCTGCCAATCTGGCACAGCAATTGCCCCACATTGCCAACTCCTGCCAATCTGGCACAGCGATTGCCCCAGCTCGCTTCTATTGTCCGATGAAGTAGTGAAATTCTCCTAGACTGAAGGTAAACTTCCTCCGGAAGGGTGTTAGAAAGGGAATCCTAAATTTGATCTGCCAGCGTGTATCGTTCGTAGCTTAACGCAGAGCGCCTACCCCGGATTGGTAGATGGTGCAGGTTCGAGACCCGTCGGACGATTAAATTTATGATTTCTCATTTTTGATATGATAAAGGTAAACGTCATGTAAAAATCAAGTAATTTTATGATGTTTCTAACTGTCATATAGCAAGTCAATGACCTATCATATGTAGCTTTATAACATTTCTATATTATGTGATCTATTGGGAACGATGATGTATCGATGTTGCCAGTAGATAACTTATTATAATATATAATAAGACAGCTTTCTACTAAATGCTTGAAAGAGGCGTGTAAAGATCGCACATTTTCGTGGGTATTATAGAGAAAGTATTAGTCATAAAATTTCATAAATTTACATGTCGTAAGAAGTGTTTTTATATTATAATTTCTAATTTTTAAATTTAATCATAGAAAATTGATTAAAAACATTTTGGTTTGTACGTTTGGCACAACTATAATAAAATTCTGTTACTAGATCTTAAAAAAATGTATAAATGTTAATAAGATGTGTGGAATACCTATCAGAGAACGGACAGCAGCGTTTTTCTGTGAACTATGATCACGAAACTGCGATCGCCAACCTGTCTGCCAAGGGACCACCCTTGGCAGACAGGTTGGCGATCGCAGTTTCGTGTTGTTCTATAATCGCAGATATTTATTAAAGAGGAGACTCAAAACTACAAATAAAAACTCAACGTTAAGTCAAAATAAAGAAGGTAATACGCTAGGTACCTATCATCATCATAATGACAGCCAAAGTACGTCCACAGCTGGACAAAAGCCTCCCCAAAGAATTGGGGGATATGCCATAACCACCAGGTTATGGCATATCTATCTGTTGTTCTATAATCGCAGATATTTATTAAAGAGAAGACTCAAAACTACAAATAAAAACTCAACGTTAAGTCAAAATAAAGAAGGTAATACGCTAGGTACCTATCATCATCATCATGACAGCCAAAGTACGTCCACAGCTGGACAAAAGCCTCCCCAAAGAATTGGGGGATATGCCATAACCTTTCAGGTTATGGCATATCTATCTGTTGTTCTATAATCGCAGATATTTATTAAAGAGAAGACTCAAAACTACAAATAAAAACTCAACGTTAAGTCAAAATAAAGAAGGTAATACGCTAGGTACCTATCATAATCATCATGACAGCCAAAGTACGTCCACAGCTGGACAAAAGCATCCCCAAAGAATTGGGGGATATGCCATAACCACCAGGTTATGGCATATCTATCTGTTGTTCTATAATCGCAGATATTTATTAAAGAGAAGACTCAAAACTACAAATAAAAACTCAACGTTAAGTCAAAATAAAGAAGGTAATACGCTAGGTACCTATCATAATCATCATGACAGCCAAAGTACGTCCACAGCTGGACAAAAGCCTCCCCAAAGAATTGGGGGATATGCCATAACCACCAGGTTATGGCATATCTATCTGTTGTTCTATAATCGCAGATATTTATTAAAGAGAAGACTCAAAACTACAAATAAAAACTCAACGTTAAGTCAAAATAAAGAAGGTAATACGCTAGGTACCTATCATCATCATCATGACAGCCAAAGTACGTCCACAGCTGGACAAAAGCCTCCCCAAAGAATTGGGGGATATGCCATAACCACCAGGTTATGCGTATTACCTTCTTTATTTTGACTTAACGTTGAGTTTTTATTTGTAGTTTGAGTCTTGTCTTTAATAAATATCTGCGATTATAGAACAGCAGACCTTCCTACCACAAGTATTATTATATTACAAGTATTATTTGTTTCAAACGTAACTACAATAGCTTTTTACTGTAATAGACTAAGTTACTGCAATAAACTATTTCATTTGAATAAAACGGTAGTATGAAAAAATACCTACTAATATTATAAACGCGAAAGTTTGTAAGTATGGCCATCCATACTTACAAACTTTCGCGTTCCATTGTTTGTTACTCTTTCACGTAAAACCTACAGAATGGATTTGAATAAAACTTTACAATAATATAGCTTATACATCAGAATAACACATAGGCTACAATTTATAAAGATATTGTGTGAATTGTCCAAAATACGACGATAAGTGTCAAGTTAGTAGGAAAAAATCTACGATCTGGTAGCTATTCGGGCGTGCACTGCCAAAACCAGGTAGGTACACATCATACTAATATTATAAATGCGAACGTTTTTGAGTATAGATGTATGTTTGTTACTATTTATGCCAAAACTACTTAAACGCGGGTGAAACCGCGGGGCATAGCTAGTTATTTATATTTAGCTCAAGTATTTTTGAATATTTTTAAGATCAGTTTGTAAAGAACGAAGAAATCGCGAGTATGAACTACTTATTATTTGCATTTTAGGTTTCTGTAGCGTTTATCTTTAAGCTTATGTGCCTTTATTTAACTCATTCGACGTGTCAATCGTCAATGAGTACATTTAGTTCGTGATTTTAGGTAACGTTAACTTTTAACTCTAAGCTTTGTGTGCCTTTTAACTCATTCTAAGAATCAATCATCGTAGGAGTAAAAATGCTTTAATTCAAGATGACTCAGTCGATGAAAGTTGGCTATCTAGAAATAAAATATGCCGACCATTCTAATAATCGCCTAGCCTAAAATTCGTGAGAATATAAATTGACGAGTTTATTATATTTAAATAAACATACTATTAACATAGCAGATATCTTGGGAACTCACTCCTTATATTAGAATTCTAGTATATATTTATATTGGTAGATAACTTATTAATTAATATTTATAAATATACTTCTTTAAAAATATACAATAACGAAGAAATCGGCTTAGAGAGACACAAAAATATACAATCGACTAGATGCCTCTTTCTTTTAATGTAAATGCAAATACGAAAAAAAAGTGAATAAAATTACTTACATTAATTATGTTAGATTTTTTACAGCTGACTGCCTAACCAAATTGAGTTCTATTTTTCAAATTATATAGTTTCACCATAGGCGGGAAGCAATTATTATGAGTCTTTACCGCCTAAAGATGAGAAGTAGCATCTTCCACTCGCTACTCGGATCAAATAAACACCACTTTCCGAGTTTATAATAGTTTTGACTTGACTTGACTATCGGCAGTTCCGAAAGCCTGCCCCGCATGTATTTATTTTATTGTGGAAACCTTCCGCCTGGACACAAGTTGCCGTGGCCAACCTGGAAGTCCCTGAATAGACTCCGGACCCAAGTTGGTCGAAGCAAGGAAAACCTGCTCAGGTGGGGATTTTTAAACAATTCCAACCTAGAGTGCAAGTGTGGTTCCGTTCCTCAAACTATGGCACACTTGTTGACATGTCCTACGTGCCCTAATGCCTGCTCGTTACAAGAACTAATGGACACTACTGACAACGTTCAACGCGTAGCTGAATTCTGGGCTGACTTAATTTAGATTGCCATCGACACGCTAAGAAGAAGATTGTGGAATGTTCGCGCCATCTATTATAACAATAATAATCTATATAATAAAAATAAGTATACCTTCTTCGGGCAATCTTTCTACCGAAGTTCTGATGAAAGAGTAAGAAGAGAACTTTCTGATGAATAGGTACTTCTTTACTCTCGTAGCTAGCAAGGGGGTGCTAGCAACACCTGCAATTTCTCCCACTAACTTATCATTTGAAGTACAAGAACTGTCACCGAAACTTTAAGCGTTTGAACTTAAATGTCAAGTCTGTCACTTTTTTTTTCTTTTTGATGTTATACTTCTTTTGGCGCGATGGAGAAAAATGATGAGAGTGAATTTTTACGATGCGCGCGCACACCCACACCAAAAAATTTAACAGCATGAAGTTAGTTCTAGGTGGTATGAAAATTGATAACTATGTTCAAGTTGTATATTAAGAAGTATAACTTCTAACGCGTGTACATAAGTACACACAAGTTTTTTTTTCTTTACACTTTGTCTCCCCCGACGGGATCGGAGTCCTTATGTACCTCATGTTTATAAAAATATCAATATTCTATTTTTGTAAATGCGTTGTTTCCCTACCTTAACTTAATGTTATTTTAATTACTTATATATATATCTATAATAAGTCTGTCACTTGCCGTGTCCGACTTTAACCGGTATGCGTCCGTCTGACGACTTAAGTTTCTACGAACGTATGGGAAAGAAAAGCTGTCACCGGATCCTTAATCAATATTATTAGCTGGATTTGATTTATGCATCAAGTCGTTGACAGCCTACTGTGGTCGTTTTATTTTATGACGTTTTATTCATAAATAAAATACCTACAGATTAATTGACAGTTGAGTCACAGCAGGGATATTTTAATGTTCACGAATTAATATACAAACGATTTGAACTTTTCTTTAATGATATTTTAGAATATCATAGTAACAAATTTATGTAAATGTACCCATTTGTTATTAGAATGGAATAATTTTGTGAGACGAGCTAATAATTACTTATATAAAATACTATACACATACAAAAAAAATCTAATAATATTTAAATATTCTCCAAAACACACAATTATCGACGGTCACCGTAGCCTAGTTGGTAGTGCTCCTGCCTACGAAGCTGGTGGTCCTGGGTTCGAATCCCGGTAAGTGCAAATATTTGTGTGGTGAGCACGAATATTTGTTTCTGAGTCATGGATGTTTTCTATGTATTTAAGTATTTATCTATCTATATAAGTATGTATATCGTCGCCTGGTACCCATAGTACAAGCTTTGCTTAGTTTGGGGCTAGAAAGATCTGTGTGACACTTTCCCTAGATATTATTATATTATTTAATTTTTTGGACTAATTATTATTTAAATTATATTTAACCAACTTCAAAAAATGAGGTACCTATATTATATATCTCCTTTGGTTTATTGGGGTTTAAGTATCGACAGATACAATCTGATACCTAATTTATGAATGAAGGAAGATTTATGTTGTTCTACAGCGTTCGAAAATGAATGTGCCTGATGTTTTCTGCAATTTCCAAACGCAGTATTTAAATGACGTATCGAGAGAGTTGTCAGTCATTTTAATAGCCTAGGAGGTTTCCACCGCCTCACCGGACAAGAAAGGTGAGCGTGGGCTCCAGCCGTCTTGCAAATAAACTTACAAAATAAGTTCCTTGCGGTTCGAACCTCGACTCTAGGGAAGTTACTAACGTGGAAATGCAGGAGGGGGTCCATTCTATTACGAACGTTTTGTACAAGTGTCGCTCTACGTTAATACTCGAAAACGCGGGCCTCTAGTTCTTTTAAGACCACTCCGATTCTTAAAAGAACGAGAGTCTTCGCGTATTAATTCCTTTCTGCCAAACTCTGTACACCTGCAGCTTATGGGTCAGTTATCGTCGCAGGTCACTCGAAACACTACGTGTACAATACAATAATGGTTTTAGGATGCTGATGGGGCTGTCCCGCTGGTGCAGCGCATCAGGTATGTTTGCAGAAGCAAGGACTGATTGCTTCAAGGCAATTTTAAGGTAAAAACTGCCTCCCTGATGCGTCGTGTGCGAGACAGTACCAGCAGCCTCCTAAATACCATATTGCACAAAATTGATTGCCCAATAGTGAGCCACTGGAACAGTGTTCACGTGGGTTCCAGGGCTCCCATTTTTAACGTAAGATAGATTTATTAGTGTAGTACTAACATATTTCTAAGCCATTACTAACAAATTACTATGGATTAATTACTATCTGAAATAAATATATATTTTTTTTTTATCTTTATTAATAAGGGGTTTTTATCCACACGGATACGTCAACCCCATTGTACCTTATGCTCTATTAACACACAACTGTACCTATTTAATAAACTATGAAA
The DNA here is from genome assembly GCA_951640165.1 of Pseudoips prasinana. Taxonomy (NCBI): domain Eukaryota; kingdom Metazoa; phylum Arthropoda; class Insecta; order Lepidoptera; family Nolidae; genus Pseudoips; species Pseudoips prasinana. The sequence continues at coordinate 28,611,468 of OX621246.1, forward strand.
ATAGAAAAGAGAATCACCGACTAGACTTTTGAATTAAACCACAAATTATGCGTTTAGTCTTTTCAGATTTAGATTTCAAATATATTATTATTAACGTAGATTTCCAATCAAATAGATATTCAAATCTGGGCCATAGTCACTAAGCTTAGCAAAGCAGCACGGTCCTGATTGTACTAATTAGAACATAGTTTTATGTATTGGTATATCAATCAGTGGCTTGGACAATCCTGACTCTAATATAAATCTATACATATAATAAAATCGTAGGAACGTCAGAACTGTACATTGAATATTACAATAATTTAAAAAGGATACTTGGGCGTGATCTACAATCGATATCAAAGCCAAAAATATAGTTTTTAGAAGTTTTGTCTGTGTGTCTGTTTGTCTGTATGTATGTCCGTACTAAGCTCAAAATGTACTGCATGGATTTACTTAAAATTTTGCATGAATATTACTAAGTGGTCGGGTCAACATATACGCTACATAATATCACGCTATCACCTACGGGGGAGGAGCTGTGATAATTTATAAAATTTAACGCGGGTAAAACCGCTGGGCACAGCTAGTTACCAATAAATGAATAATCGAATTAGAACATCTTCTGGGGTCATAATCACCGATCCACCTTCATTGATCAACGGACCACTGGTTGGTAGATTCGATTCCCAGACAGATACCCCGGATTGGTAAATGGTGCAGGTTCGAGACACGCCGGACGTAAATTTATGATATCCCATTTTTGGGATTAGATATTTGTGTACATGAACATATCTGTGTGTACTGAGTCTGGATGTAATTATCTATATAAGTTCAAAAGAAAAATATAGGTACTATACTTATCGGTTATCTGGTTTCCATTTACAAGCTCTGCCTAGTTTGGGATCAGATGTCCGTGTGAGAATCATGTCCCAGGATATTTATTAATTTATTGATGGAATTATCAAGCAATGTTACAAAAGTTACAATCATAACGTACTTAAATAAATGAGTATAGCAGGACCAGCCAATCTTCATCTTTTTATCTACCTCAATAAACTTAATTAAATATTTTTTGCATTTATATCCCATAATATTTTAAAATTAAATGCTATTTTCAAATAACATACCTATCTAAATATTTTTTTAAGTTAATATCAATGTACCTAGATAACCTTTTAGTTTTACGCCTCATTTCAGCCTGATCTTTGATTTATATGCCATTTTTATGAGACTATGGGCGATAATATTGTATCATACACTCAATGTCTCCTGAAACAAGTTTTATTTATTTATATTCGTGTTTGATTATTCTTAATATTGCGGCTACCTGTCCCTTTGCTACAATTTAGTTGGCAATAAAAATATTTACCTACACACACACAGTCCCTCCCACATGTGGTGAAATCGCCCCCACGCAGGGAGCGATGCCAAATCGCCCTTTGCCAATCAATCGCGACATCGAGTCACGATTGGTTACCCCACACGTCTCTTATACCACCAGCCAGTTCATACGGAACCCTAAATCACGACCAATCCCATACAATTTCTTTAAAACGCTTAGGGTGACGGAGTTCAACATTATATTGGCACGTTGCACATATGATGCAATAAAAATTTTATTTTCCGCGATTTCCCCCGTTTCGGGAATGCTTGGGAATCCTCGCGGGGATTCGACCAATCAAATTAAATTTGCGACTGATGTTGCAACGTAGTTTTGTTCCGCACCAAATTTTATTTTGTTCGAATAAATATTTGAATTTGAAATTCCAATTCCAATTCTAAAATTCAATTAATAAATTGGATTATATTTTTAGTAAGTATAGCTTCGCCTATTGATTGATTTGAACGTTCAACTAAACTTGTACCTCTGATTGATTATTATAACAGTCATATTTGGTACTGGTACGTTATTAGACAACTTTATTTTGGAGGTGTGTCATAGCTATGAATATATTAGAAATCTGATATATTGTAAGCCTACCTATATTATTACTGCGATAGATAAGTTTTATGATGACATAAACATTTTAAGCTAGAACGGGTTCCATAAAACCAATTTATTGATGATATTAACATTATTGCAAAAACATTATGGCCAGTTTTAGCAAAAAAAGAAGCCTAATAACTTACAGAATTAAGTCTAGCGTGGCATTTAAATGCGTTTTTCAGTATAGTTCATTCGAAATCTAATCGTAGTATCTTAATAAAAAGTTTCATTTTACTGAAGCAAATAAAAAAATGACTATTCATTTGAATTCTAGAGTATCATATATAACGAAATCCAAGATCACAAATAAAATGTTAAATGGTATTTACATGAACATTTTATAAAATAAATCAGACTTCTTAAGAAATAAAATTATTAAGCAACATTACATTATTTTATAACGCGCTATTTTAACTATCATTATACATCGATGTTACCCTCAAAACTGCTGGACAAAGTCTGCCCCAATGATCAATCATTTCAAGGGGGATATGTCTTAACAACCGTGCCTGGCAAACCGATTGCGATAGTAGTATGACTATGACCATAGTACTCGGAGAGACGCTGCTGCCCGTTCTCTGGTAGATATTCCCATCGGGACAACTACAAAGCCCCTTATAGGATAAGCTGAAGTATTGATATTCGACACCACATAGAAAGCGCAGTAATTTATTGCAGGTAAAATATGAATATGTATGAGTCTGGGTGTATTTATAAATCTAAGTATCAGTTATCTGGTTTCCATAGTACTCGTACAAGCAATGCTTAGTTTGGGATCAGATGGCCGTGTGTGAATAATGTCCCAGGATATTATATTATTAATGTATGGATTTGGATAAAGATGGGAATCCATCTCAACTTCCTCCAAATCCGATTAGATGTTTAAATGTAAGAAGTAACAAAAGCATTTATGTAGTGACAAGTGATCGTTATTTTAAAAAAGTAGTAACGTTTATGCAAAATGTTCAGTTGATACGTTTTCAATCACTTCTTTTACAATGGTAATAAGGTTCAAATTATGATTAAATATATATTGCTGTGTGATGACAGCATAGAATATCATCACCCCATCTCATCCCGTGGGGGGCGTAGAAATCGTCCGAGGGAATACCTGCCACAGAACGGGCAGCAGCTTGTTTTTCTGTGAACTATGACCATCAAACTACGATCGCCAACCCGCCAAGCGTGGCGATTTTGTCCAGCAGTGGACGTACTTTGGCTGACATGATGATGATGATATATTATTATAATATAATTATGTTTAAATGTTCTCAGTGTTTGTTTGGTAGGACAACGGAGTTCTCTGCGGGGGACTGTAAGACAAAAAACCACGATAGTTTAAAATCTGTTCTAGTTTTTTCATAATAATATTTTTTTAAAGAATATTGTGCACGTGTCTCTATTTTTAAATTGTAATTACAAAGTGAAAGTTAGGTAATGTTTATGGAAGAATTTGTAAATACAAGGTGTCTCATAAACACTGGACGCAAGTAAAGAAGCCATGTCGACCCATTAAGAGGCCGTAACATAACTTACGTCTGTGGTCGTCTGGTGGACGTAACATAAACGGCCGTTTTTGTTACAAATGCACGATTTAGCTAAACAGCTATATTTCAAGTGTTGACAATGTGTTATAAAATTACGTTATTGCCTTTTCTACAGTAATAATAGCCCACATTTTGTATTTTTGATTATATTTACGAGTTATGGCATTTTTTCGATTGGCGGCGCTAGTGGACTGTAATAGGCCTCTTAACTAAATAATTAAAGAAAACAAGCAAATAACTATAACATTTAGTTGTTTTAAATAATTTCTCTGTCATATTATAAGTTAAAGTTTCAGCCATTAAGTTTATTAAATACAGTATTTCTACGCAAAACATAGAGGATCTGCCTGTCTGTAACATATCACAACTTGTTGTAATTTGACCTATGTAACAAATAAAGATTCTGATTCTGTTTCTAGTTTGTGAGATACGAAAAATATTTTTTGACGCCCATACATAATCTTTTAAGGTTGTATGTGCTACACGTTGTTTAAAGTTACGTACATCCACTATTTACCTTGTATATTCTAGCTCTCCTATTATTTACTAAACACTCCCTTGCCTTCTGTACCCAGAAGTGGTGTGCAAATAGTATTTCCAGCTGAATATCGGCAGCACTATATTACACCCCACCGCCAGCATACAATTTAATAGTGCAGGATAGATACAGAACAAATAATCACACAAAGATTTGTCCTGGGAGGGAATCAAACCCACGACCTCAGGCTTAGCGGTCAGGTCAGTAACTACAAGACTTTAAGCCCAGACAAGGCCTTAAGAGTCCAAAACGATTTCTCATAGCCACCGTTTATACGACTAATATCTTATACCACTCCAAATATTTTAATCTAATACGAATGCAATATATTTATTCGCAATAATAGATCCCTTACGACTGTAGAACTATTAACCGGATGATTAAAAAAACTCAGCCAAGTGCGAGGCAGACTCACGCACTAAAGGTGCCGTACCTTTATCTATAAAAATGGCAAAACTATCACGCGTGTTGTATGAATGTAAGCCCCTTAAATATATATTTTTTAAAGTGAAATTTTTATTTAGTTGCCGTTATCAATAAATAGCAAAACAAACGCGTTTGTTGTATAGAAGTCCCCTTAGTTATTTATTTGAGTTTTTTCGTATTTGTTGTTATAGCGGCTACAGAACTACATTATCTGTGCAAATTTCAACTGTCTATCACGCTGCATGAGGGAGAACCTGGTGAAAGACGGACAGACAGACAGTTAGCGGAGTCTTGGTAATAGTCTCGTTTTACCCATTGGGTATGAAACCCTAAAGATAGTTATAAAAATACATGTGTCTATAATAGAAAATAAAAGCAATCTCGGCCCTCACAAATAGGCACACAGATAATTGTTTCATCTCACACACTACTCCCATCTTAATAGCCGTACCTTTTTAATTTGGTAACTAAAAAAAGAAGCCGAGATAGGCGTAGTAAAGTTTCGTCTGCGACGGTTGTGCAATCACTGTTTTCATCGGAAAGAAATGGCTTCACATTAAATACGCCTGTGAAACATGTTTTCTACTCAAAATTTAATAGAATTGTCGAATGAGGTGATAAGAGAGTCTTAATTAATAGGGGCATGCTTCTTTTGATGCCTTCACGTAATGAGGAATTTATAAGAAACTAATAATAATAATAAGGCAGTTCTTTTGGGGACGTCGCGTATTGTGAGAGATTTCCTTTTTTTCGAGCCTTGACCAGCGGTGCATATACCCTGATCCCGTTGGTTTATAGTAACGGCACGCATTGTAAGGAGGTTTCTTACTCTGGCCCCCTAACCACCGCACCGGCGGCCTAGGGCATCAAACCCACCGATAGAGGATCTCTATTTTTTGCATATTTATTCATATGTATAAAATTTATAATAGTTATGAATATTGAAAAAATAAGAATTAAGTTAAATTATATGGAATAATAAAAATATCCTGGTATATTATTTACACACGGCCATCTGATCTCAAACTAAGTAAAGCATGTACTATGGAAACCAGATAACTGATATACTACATATACTACTTTACTTTTGTAAAAACATACTTATGTAGATAATTACATCCAGACTCAGCGATGCAGACAAAGTATCTACCAACCACGCCAACTGTCCGCGTCATGGGTTTAAATGGGTGTAGGTAAAATTGGGACTTTTCTGTTACAGAAAGTTCTCAATATCAGCTCGGAGTCTGAGGCTGAGATCTATAGAGCGTACTTAGACTTTGCTCAAACTTTACTTACGTAAAACTTTGCTAAGTGTATGCTAAGCATATTCTTTTGTTTTGGTATTTATAGACTTTTTGAAGTTAAGATTATGCTTAGCATGAGCTAAGACAGACAAAGTCAAAACACCAATTGTTATTTCGTTACATGTATTAACTTCTGTCTAAGTAAAGTCTGAGCAAAGTCTAAGTACGCTCTATAGATCTCAGCCTGAGAGATGGCGGTGTTAGACACCGTTGTAGCTAAATGCTCGAAGCTCGGAGCGCAGTACAGCCATTGTTTCTATAAAACTGACCTCTGGCTGGCCATCCCATCGAATAATGAGAAACTGGATCTCTTTAATTTGTTCATTTTTATGTGTAGTGCACACCTTTATTTTGTTATCCTATTTATGTTCCACCTTGTACAAACAATAACAACTATCAGTGTTACTAATTACAAGCCTCCACGCATATGAATAAAAACAATATATACCAATTACAGTAACGTGACTACGAAATATTAAGATCATTCAACCATCAACAATTCGACATCTTTAAAACCTCACTTCCACCTAGCAACTACAAAATTTATTCAACTCAACTCTAATCCTCACAACTGGTTGCCTGTTTAAACAATAAAACTGGTTCGTCGTTAGATCACCTATGATTACGTAGGGCCGCACCCCTTTTACATGCTAACCCTTTCGATTCATTACGAGGTACCGCGGTATTCAACTTGGCTTGATTTTTTTATTTTCGTTCCTATTATTTTATAGTGTGTCGTCGCGTCGGTTAAAGTTGTATTCAATGGGTACATCTTGGTCGTTGAACAAATGTATTCTGAAGGTATCTGTCCACATTGATATATAAGTCCTCTATAATCCTCCTCGTATTTCGATCATAGCGACCAGGATCTGTGGAGACTAGCCATCTGCGTGGGTCATAAAAGTATTATAATATACAAGTGTTTCCAATCCGATGGGATAGTTAGCTGACACGACCGCAAAGAATTCAGGTATAGAACCGACGGCTTCACGTGCTCTCCGAAGCACGGGGGTGAAACCTTCAATTTTCAAAGCTATAATATACACTTCAAGAAATACGATGCAATGCGTTGAGAGTTTCTTTTCTCACAAATTTAATTTGATAAAACCAATAAATCAGCCAAATCCAAAATAAGCCGTTTAAAATGTTGATCGATTTTTATATTTTTTTTTTATTAATTGCCCACGCTTGATCTCTAAGTCGCGGGGTTATCAAAAACACGTAATTTACAGACACAGAGCGCACCTAGACTGAGAAGAACGGGTGGGACTCGAACGCAGCGCCGAGGTTGTAACGTAGGGAGCACCTTAACAACTGCACCAAACGTACAGTCATCATCATAATCATCTTGTCAGATGAATAACGTCCACTACTGGACAAAGGCCTCCCCAAATGATTTCCAAAATCGAGTTCTGGCCGTCATTTGGGGATATACCATAATCGCCACGCTTGGTAAACGAGTTGGCGATCGCAGTATGTTGTCATAGAGAGGTGCTGCCTCCCGTTCTCCGGCAGATATTCCCTCGGGACGATTTCTACCCAACCTACGGGATCAGATAGGGTGGTGATATTGACTGCCGTCAGCCACACCTGCAGTATATAGATTTAAAAATATAGCTAACATTTCGTTAATTAAACCTACACATGATCCTTGACAATAACTTAATTCAAGCTAGGTAAATATCATTACTCTTCTATCAATCTTATTGTAATTTTTTCATACAATCCGTGTACCTAAATATTTATATATACCTAATAATAATTATAACTTAATTATATATTACTACGAACATGTTCCGACTATTTACAAGCCCTTTTTTAAAGTCGACGTGAATAAAAGCCTTTTTATTTGATTAAAAAAAAATGTAAACGATCAAAATTCATTCATCCAAGTGCATTACATTTCATGCAACGCTACTATGAGGTATCACCTCCCATTAATACTTACACCATTTAATACCATACAATATAACGCTCTTTGTTTTAACCCCATGGGCTGTTGAACACAAAAAAATACCGTTTTTGTACAGAAACAATGTTAGAAATCCCTTTGATAATAATAACATGTAACCCTAGTTCTTGACTGGTCATCTGAAGCTTTTTAATTTAGTTCAAAATTAAAACTTATCTTCATATAGATAAGAATCTATTCTCAATTAGATTAATATGGTTGGTAAGTCCTTCACGAACAGTGAATGTGGATTGTGTGATTGAAATCTCAAAGCCGCTAGCTTCAGATGGTTTGGAGAGATTGGTAAAACTTAAATTGTTATTATAATATCTTGTGCACTGCCTCGTTGGTCTAGCCGTAGCGTGTTCACCCGCAGGGAACGAGGTCCTAGTTTCAAATCCCGGGTCGAGCCAAAAAGTGATTTTGATTTCTGAAAAAAGAAAAATAAAGGAGCTATGAGGAAAATTAGCCGATTATTATACTTTTCTTATTTAATAAAGAAAATATTACCTAGGTATATATTTGTAGGTCACAGTGCTGATTTTTTTTTGACAAAGAGTAAATTACATTTTAACGGCAAAGAAATCCGTTGCACCAAAAAGATTTTATTACATTAAATTATCTATGAATGTGATAGAAGAATAATTTTTAAAATAAAAATATAAGTCAAACTGATTGAAGAAATCTCAAATATTTAAATAAAGTTAAAAAAATATGTAATAACTATCAAAATTCTAATGCATAATAATATGACAACCGCAAATGTGTATCCAATGCTTATTTATCCACGAATGAGCAAAAATGAAATATCCGCCGGGCGGTTGCTTGATGAACTATGAATTTGGACGTGTGGAATTTCATACAGACAGCTCGGACTTTGAAGGCTCTAAGTTCCTGAGAGTTGCATCAAAAAAAGGTAATCACAATCTTTTTAAAAAGAAAAAACACAGTAAGCCCATAAAAATGAACCATGATCATGTCAATATCAAGTTTCAAAACAATCAAATATACAGTATAACAAGCATTAGCTCAAAAGAAATGTGGGAATCTGAAACTATAATAAATCAAAACAGAACGGAAATAGGTGTAGAAGTGCAACAGAACTATGGGAACATAAATACTAAAATACTAGACTGTGGACATCAAATACAAACAATAAAGTCTAAGCGGTCCTTGATACGACACAGAGTAATGCCATGTCTCTCCAGTATGTTCCGACGTACGAGCAATAATCTTAAACAAATGTCAATTATAAAGGAAAACCAAGCTGAAAACGTACACATAGATAGCGGTTGTCAAGCGAGCCTCGTCAACTGCAGCTCCAGATTGAGGAAATTTAATAGACATCAGCAATGCTACGCCGTTCAACCTGTTTATGCCCTTGAGAGAAATATTTATCGTGAGCCCGCACCATGCCAAGAGACACAAATGATTCACGAACTCATATCACCTTACAAATCACAATGCAAGGAAAGAAATGACTATTTGAATACTCAATACAGCTTGACTTCATCGTCGGAGATTAGGGTGTATTCTTCGAAGAAACAAAAAAAATTAAAGAACTGCAAAAAAAGTATGGACGTCCAGGAGAGTAAACCATATTTATCTAATTTTATGCATAAAGAACAAAGTACTCAGCAAAACTATATGCTTAAATTTCCATACCAGGTTTATACAGTTGAAGATAACGACTTTATTGACGCTAGTATTTCACCTAAATGTTCGCTTTGCCGCCACCCTTCATCTAGATTCTGGGACTATTTGATAACTAAAATGACAGAGACATATCAAGCTCAACAGTTCAAACCTTGTACCTGTAAGAGTCCTCCTCGAAGCCCAGTAAGATCGCCGCCACCCAATAAACCTGTTAACATGCCGCCACCCCATAAACCTGTTAACATGCCATTTTGTAAACGTCATCCAAAAGAACTGTGCTCCTGCAGTCAAACTTCTAATTGTAAACTATCAACTCCAAAAGTTATAACGCCAAAGCCTTCTCCGCCACAGTCAAAGAAACAACGTCCAGAAAAAGTGGAGTGTCAATGCCCCTTTGCATCACCGCCACATGTGTCAAAGAAACCCACACCAATTCCTCAAGTGTGTATGCCTCCACCTGGTACTCCTCCTGAATCACCGCCAAAACGACTTTCTGAACCGGTTTCCGATGAGATTAAACCATGCCAGGTACCTCACGAAGAAGTCATTAAGACCTTAGGTAAAAAGTATAACGGAGAAATTCTATGCATTCACAATCCTCCTTGTGTTCTTATCAATGGATGTCTGAATTTACCAGCTGGTACAGGAAAAGAAGATGCATCAGTGGGTGCGTGGCCTGTTTTTATACAGAACGATACCTCAGGCTACCACCAAGATATTCCAAAGAAAATTTCACAGCTGAAATCTATAAGTTGTCAGTATTATGTGCCTTCTAGCGAAATAAGACAATATCAAATAATTGATGAAGGTTGTCAATATAATCCTCCTATGACGTCAGTGGAAATTACTCCAGCGTATAGTTTAATAGATAAATGTTCTCAATGTTGTTCTCCTAAACAAGTTTCTGTGGACCTAGTATCTCGTGGACAGCAAAGTCCACCTCCTAACCATATTTCAATAGGCCAAGCTTTCGGCGCACAGGCTAATTACTCTACTCAACAAATGTCAATAGACCAAGGTTTTGGTGGAAAACTTAGTTACTCTCCGATACAAATGCCTATGGACCAAGTTTCAGATGGACAACACAGTAATTATGCTAAAAGAATGTCATTGAACCAACTATCTGGAGGGCAACAAAGTAATTATTATTCTAAGCAAATGTCAGTGGACCAAGCATCTGGTGAACATGACAATAATGATCCTAAACAGATATCATTGGACCAAGTATCTGGTGGACGGACAAGTAATTATGCTAAAGATATGTCCGAGGACCTAGTTCCTGGTAATAATCACAGTGGCTCTCCAAATCAGATCGCATTCGATCAATCGGTTGAAGGAACTCGTGGTTACCAATTTCCTGTCCTTGAGTCAAATGAAGTCTCATCAACCAAATATCAGAAACAAGAGAAAATTGTTCAAAGTATTTGTAACCATAAACCTCCATGTGAGGTCATAAGATCTTGTTGTCGGCCGAAAATTAATCTTAAAACTGATCCAAAGCTGCAGACGTCTTGTGTACATGTGCCAATGTGTGAAAACGTGCCATTTTGTGTGGTGGAAGCGAGAGATAAGAACAACACAACGTGTCAACACTCTCCTAGATGTGCTGAAGTGCCAATTTGTACAAGGAACTACATTCTTT